>OZ024815.1:55553092-56753092 GCA_964017055.1 Chloromyia formosa | reverse complement strand
TTGGTCGAATGATTGAAGTGAGATTGAGTTAGTTAGCATTAAGGATGGTTTAGATAAGACCTAAGGAACTCCTACTTCCCCTACAAATGAAACTTCAAATAAGCGATAACTTTTGATAGAATGAAGCCAGCTACTTGAAATTTTGGTCGAATGATTGAAGTGAGATTGAGTTAGTTGGCATTAAGGATAGGTTAGATCAGACCTAAGGAACCCCTACCTCCCCTAGAAATGAAATTTTAAATAAGCGATATTTTACGACTAAATAAAGCTAGCGACTTGAAATTTTGGTCAAATATTTGTAGTAGGATCCAGTTGGCTAATACTGAAAATACGTAAAATCCGACCAATGAAACCCCTGCTTCTCCTTCAAATGAAACTTCAAATAAGCGATAACTTTCGATAGAGTGAAGCTAGACAACTGACATCTTTTTTTCAATGTTTGTATTGTGATCTAATTGGTTGGTGGCTATGATGGGCAAGATCCGATCCAAGGAACTTCTACCACCCCTACAAGTGAGACTTCAAATAAGCAATAACTTTCGATAGAATGAAGCTAGCAACTTGAAAAATTCGACAAATATTTGAAGAATTGGTTAGTTAATTGATTTTTAGAATGGCCAAGATCCTCATGAATGTGTGCCAACCTCCCCTATAAACTGGCCATATAGGAAACTCACTTTTAATGCATATGGTCGTTGCCAATTGGTACTTTTGATATCACCACTAGGTCTGTACAAGTCTAGGGTATATACGCTTCGGACTCCGGGCCGAAGCGAAGCTTCGGCCTAGTTTTACATTGTTTAATGGTAGGGCGTCTAGGATTATTTTCTTTCCAGGGTGAGAAGGGGAGTATTCAAGAAGTTTTCCTTGATTTCTTAATTTTTGGTTTCAGTCGGTCATGGGATTTAGTTAAATTTTAAACAACTGTAGCCATTAACGAGAGGCGCCCACGTAAAGGACGTGTCGCGCTTAGTGGCCGTGATCGTTCGGTCACCGCTCTGCGATACATATCTAGACCTCGGAGATCAAATCCCGGTGCGATCAAAAACTGCCTGTGATACTAATAGAACTCTCACAGTGCTCCGAGCTTGTCAGTATAAAGACGGCATGCTAGCAACTGCACTTCCAAAAAGTAGATATGCTACTGAAACGTCAACAAGGCATAGAAATGCTTGAGATGTTGACGCGACCATGCCCCTGGAGGGCAATAAAAAAAATTTCTTCCTCGATAAACATATGTTTTGCGTAGGTCCTTAGGCGATTTAAAAGCGATTATGATCTTTCATTTCGAGATTTATAACAAATGCAATCAGCACAACATCATGTCTCTCTACGCATATAAAATATTTCTGTCTTACTGATTTTTTTTTCTTCGGGAAACTTTCCCGTATTCTTTCAACTTAAGGTGCGAAAAAATGTTGCTTACAGTTTTTTTTTTTTTCTTATTAATTACCCAAATCGATGAAGAAGCACGCTGTCATCTTCTGCATTATTTCTTAGGTGTCATTACACAGTCATACGTTTTCTTTTCCACAATAATTGCAATTTGTCTACCGTTGCACAATTGGTGTTTGTCGTTATGTCCGCTTTATTAACTTCTCAGTTCGTTAAGTTCAAATACATATTTTACGTACATATATGTACGAATCCATATCCATACGTATAAGCATATGAATAAAAATGAGGTTATACCCATAAGCCCTTTACAAACTACAGGCACTGAATTCTTTCTCAGGGTGACTCTGCTTTCTATTCGTCTTTCGGAAGAAGTGAAATTGAATGCAGACATGCTTATGACATTTTCTTGCAGGGCAAATTTTGTTATGACACGGTCAAAGTGAAAGTTCAGCACTATCTTGACGGGGAGTTATCTGGGGTTTTCCGGTCAATGGCCTGCCTATCTTTTCAATGGTAATTTATCCTATGAGTATAACATACGTATATTTTGGGGGATTTGGCAAAATTCAAGAACAATGAGTTATTGAGTGATATGCGGGGTGCGATATGATTCGAAATTTTGTTCGTCGCATAATTCGTTTGATTGTATTTTGAATTTAATTAAATTGTATGCAAAAGGATTACAGGGGGAAATGGGCAAGTATGCATCCTTAGCTTCCAAGCATATTTCAAATAATTTGAAATATTTTTAATTTCCTGTCATGGTATCATACCCTGAAGTTTTCAACATCAATATTTAAAGAAATGTATGCGTTCCGCATTATTTTACAGCTATCGAAATGACATCCGAACCATCATCAGCGGAAGACCTGATCTAATGGGTTGTATCTATTTTAGGATTACCGGATTGGCCGATTAAAAAATGAGGACATTTTTTTAATAAAATTATAATTTTGTTTCATAACCACAAAATCAATTAAACAATACTTAGATGGAGGTTTTAACCTGTGTAGTATGGAGGGACTAACAAAAGTTCGGTAAGTTGGCCACTTCTTATTAGTATTTCAGAAATTATAAAAAAAAAATAAAATTGTAATCGATAGCTTATGGTTTCAAAATAACACAAACCAGTTTTCAGAATTCTTGAAAAACAAGATGACGAGAAAATTTAAAACTGAAGAAGGAAGGTCGGTAGGGCCCCCGCTTGCAACCAGAGTATGGTTAAATTACTTTCCGAAAAGTAATAATTATTTAAAATTAAATTACTGTTGTATAATAAATCGAATTTAATAACTACCAATTAATTTCTTTGCGTTATTTATGAAAAGTAATTAAATATTTTGATTTTAATTACTCCAAAATTTTGATTTAATAAATACTAATTAGGTTAGGTTAGGTAAAGGGGCTGCCGGGTGCTCACCCAGCACACTTAGTCCATCATTTGGGCCGTTGTGTTACCATCAAAGTAGCCTGTTATAACCTAGGCGTTAAACCAGCCTGAGCTGGTGATAAAGCGATAGAGCTGTATGACACTCGTGTTTTTAATGTCGTCCAGGTCCAGGAAAAACCAAGAGCCAAGGAATTTCTTCCGCCTCGCAGCCAAGGCCGGACAGTGACAGAGAAGATGCAGAACGCTTTCCTCCTCATTCACATCCTCACAGCTCCTACAGTAGTCGTTATGAGGAATACGGAGCCTCCAGGCGAGCTCACCAATGGGACAGTGCCCTGTAATAACCCCCACAACCATGCCAATGTGCTTCCTATTCAATGAAAGCAGTGCGGCAGAGCGGTTAGGGTCAAGTTTCGGCCAAATCAATTTCGTCGTCTGGCACGTGTCGCCGTTTAGCCATCTAATGTTCGCGCTGTCAATCGCGACGGCTTTAATTATAATTTTGCACGATGCGATTGGCATTCTAATGTTTAAACGGTCTCCGTCGAGAGCGCCAGTAGTCCCTTCCTTAGCCAGTTCAACCGCGATGCAGTTACCCACGAAGTCGCTATGACTCGGTATCCAACAGAGCGTAATGTTGAAAAATGCACCCATCTCTTTAAGAATCGACCGACACTTTGCGATGGTTTGCGATGTAGTCAGGACGGATTCGAGTGATCGAATGGCAGCCTGACTATCCGTGTAGATCGTAACGTCTCTCATGGTCACTACATGATTTCCTAGCCAGGTCAAAGCTTCAAAAATTACCGTAACCTCCGCCTGCAGGACCCTGCAGAAATCCGGAAGGCGGAGTGACAGGTTAATCCCCAGTCCCTCCGAATAGATGCCCGCCCCAACACCGCCAACGACCCTAGAGCCATCCGTGTAGATGACTATGGAGTCGATGGTCAGGAGCGCGCTATTAGCCCATTGACCCCTCGACGGAATCAAACTGGTGTAGTTTCGGCAGGTATTTGGGAGAAATATAGTCAGTCTCCGTTGGGGAGACTCAAATTATCCAGTACAGTTGAGTGCCCGCATCTCAGCGTGCGCCACTGGCCAGTCTCACGAAGACGCAGGGCCGTGTTTGCCGCCAGTTGTTCACCACAAATATCCAACGGGAGCAAGCCGAGCACCATATCCAGCCCGGCTGACGGAGTGGTCCTGAAGGCCCCCGTCATGGCCATCGCAGCTAGTCTTTGTACCTTGTTCAGTAATTTAATATAAGCCGCTACTCGAAGTGCTGTCCACCAGACACTAATTCCGTACAGTAGTATGGGACGTACGACAGCAGTATATAGCCAATATACAGCTTTAGGCTGCAGGCCCAGTTATTACCAATGGCCCTTTTACACGAGTAGAGTGCGATAATAGCTTTATTTCTAGTTTCCTATCTAAAATAAGACCCAGGAACTTAGCCTTGTCGGCGAAAACCAATTTTGTGCCCTCCAAAATGGGAGATTCAATGGGAGGAGTCGTGTGCTTTCTAATGAAGAGCACAAGCTCCGTCTTGGCAGGGTTAATTCCAACTCCGCAAAAGTTTGCCCATTCTAATAGAATGGTCAAGTCATTCTGCAACAACCCACTGAGGACATCAGGAAACTTTCCTGTGACGGCAATGGCAACGTCATCTGCATACGCGATGACTTTACACCCAATTTCTTCCAGCCTCAAGAGCAGTTTGTTGATCCCTATGACCCAAAGGAGGGGAGACAATATCCCTTTTTGGGGGATTCCTCTGGAGACACTCCTGCATACCGACGATGCACCCAAGGTAGAGTGTATACGCCTAGAAGTTAGTAACATATTAACGAGTTTGCAGAGCGACTCATCAACCTGGAGACCTCGGAGTGGCTCAATGATTGCACTAGGTCTGATATTATTGAAAGCCCCCTCGATGTCCAGGAATACAACCATCGTGTATTCCTTTTGGTCGAGAGATTTCTCAATGTAACTGACCAAAGAGTGCAGAGCCGTGTCCACCGACTTACTCTTCCAATAGGCATGTTGCGATGTGGATAGAAGGAGTGGCGGAATGGTATCCCGCAAATGGATATCCACCAGTCTCTCTTGTAGTTTCAACATGGTAGAAGAAAGATTAATGGGACGGAGGTCGTTTGGTCGCGCATGCGAGCTTCTTCCCGCTTTCGGGATAAATACCACCCGCACCTCCCTCCAGATGCGTGGAACGTACACTAGCGTCAGACAGGCCGTCAGGATACACTCTATCCATGGGTATACTATAACCAAGCCTTGCTGCAAGTCCGCCGGAATGATGTCATCAGGCCGAGCTGATTTAAAGGGTTCAAAGCTGGAAATTGCCCACATTATCTTTTCTCGAGGCACAATAGATTCACTGTTGCATGGCGATGCGCGACACGTGGAGGCGTCTCCAGGTGAGGCAGCAGCCGAGCTTCCAGGGAAATGTGTATCAAGCAGACACTCGATGGTTTCTTTACTTGAAGACGTCCACGATCCGTCTTCCTTTTGTAGAAAACTTGGCATTGATGGATTGGAAGCCAAAATTTTCCTAAGCCTGGAGGTTTCGCAGGACCCTTCGATATGTTCGCAGAAGCTCCTCCATGCATCTCGTTTGGCACCCCTTATCTCTTTCTTAAAAGAGCTCAGGTGTTTTTTATAGGAGTGCCAATCAGACTCCCGCCTTGAAGCTTTGGCCTTGTTGAAACTTTTTCTGCACACAGCCCTAAGTTCGGAAATTCTAGCACTCCACCAGGCTGGTTTTTTCTTACCCACATGTGAGGTATCCGGACACGATGTAGACACCGCCGCCTTCATCGTGTCTGTCAGAGTGTAAACCATATCGACTAGCTCCTGTTCATTGCATGGCATTCGTGGTAGTAAAGACAGCCCTTCACAAAGAGCGTCACGATACTTTGGCCAATTTGTCCTTCTACGATTAATAGTACGTAATACTAATACTAATAATACTAATTAACTGCTTTGTGTTTTTTTTTGTGAAACTGTTAATTAAATATTTTAAATTTACCTACACCAAAATTTTTATTTAATTAATTAAAATAAATAACTGGCACAACAGTCCAATTTGAACCATAGCCTCGAGGTGAGTTAGCATCATTTCATTTTCTAGATCGTGACGGTCTTGTGCAGAGGTGTGTGATCAGCAACACGTTCAACCGAGTTATTTACCCCATAAATGTGTACTCATTTAACAGCTGAGTGGGCTCATAGTCCGACACGGACGGTTTTCATCGAAAACTACCGCATTCAGTAGGATTTGAATAGCCCAGCCCAGTGCGTAGAAGACGAACGTGCTAACCGTTGCGCCATCCGGACTACTACTTACTTACTTTGCATTATTTATGAAAAGTAATTACAATAAATAGTAATTAAGTAAAATAGTATTAAATAGTAATTATTACTTTTGAGTTACAACTAGTTTTGCTGAAAAAGTAATTACTAATTTTGAGTTACAATTACTTTTTCTGAAAAAATAATTATAACTTCCTTAAAAAGTATTGATTACATTTGAATTACAATAACTGGTTCTGAAAAGTAATTATTACTTTTGAATTCAATTACTCTTTTTGAAAAAACTAATAAATAGTACTTATTTAATTATTTTTTAGAAAGAATTTAATTAGTAATAAATACATAATTGTAATTAAATAATTTCAATAGTCTGCTTGCAACGATTTGCTATTCGCTATGGATTTCGGCGGTATTTTAAAGTAACGGAACTATTCGGCGAATGCTAGTTAAGTTGCCTATAGAGATAATGCACCATGTCTAAAGACTGTTTTCAAGTGGTATTATAGTTAACGATTACACGAAATGTTAACTATTTAAATAACTTTAACTGTATTGTCCAATAATATGAAATTTACAGTTCTAATTAAGAACTTATAATTCGGTTATGTATATTTTGCTTCGGATGATTTTGGATCTGCCTGGATTCACGTGTGAAGTGAGTAGTTGGTTAGACTTCAGACCAACTGATGTTCAAAATTAGGGTTGCCACAGGACTCCCCCTCCCTTTCGAAGTGCCTCGTATGGTCCTTTGTAGGGAGCTTGTAGCGGGGTTTTATGTGATCTCGTATAAAAACAAATTTTGTATCTTTTAGATTGGGATTCACGAACAATTTCGGCATGTCGTGATATTTTGGCTCTCGTGGTCGAATATCATTCATTGTTCGCTTGAAGTTAATTAGAAAGTCGGTATCAACAGGATTACTGTTTGGTTCGTCGAAGAACTGACCTGGTAACCTTAGCGATTTTTCATACGCTGGCGATGCGCCGATATAATCTTTCATTGTTGCACGCAGTCCCAGTAAAACTAAAGGAAGTTCTTCCATCCAGTTGTCGGTAAACTTTGCTTTTAATGCCGTTTTAAGCGTACGATGCCATCGTTCGATCATTTCGTTTGCCTGGGGGTGGTATGACGTGGTCCTTAAATGGCGAATACCCAATAACACATTAAGTTGGTTGAAAAGCTGATTTTCGAATTGTCTGCCACGATCAGTTGAAATGCGGAGTGGAATTCCAAAGCGAGATATCCATCCGCTAATGAGACCCTTTGCAAGAGTTTCGGCTGAAATGTTCGCCAGCGGAATAGTTTCGGGCCGAGTACTACGATCAATCATCGTGAGAAGATATGAGTAACCGCGCGAATCTGGTAGGGGTCCAGCAATATCAACGTCGATATGCTCGAACCTATCGCATTTCGTGTCGTAGGGTGTCAGTGGTGCTTTCGAGTGGCGATGAACTTTGGTCTTCTGGCATGCGATGCGGAGTTCTATGTAAAGTTTGCAAGACTTCCTTATGTTTGGCCAAACAAAACGTTCCTGTACTAGTTTGATGGTACCGCGAACGCCGGCCGGGGTGAATTAATGAATGCATTCGATCTATAACGATGGTGCGAAATTCGTTAGTTATACTCGTATAAGGTCGAAGATTTTTACCTGAAACATCGCAGATTAATGTGATGTCGCTATCTGGAATCGTGATGATGATTTATTTAGTGTCGTCCCTGATAGTAAACTACAGTAGTCGCCGGTTATTGGAATCACTGCTTATAAAAATGTTGCGAACCACGGCTTTTGTCGAGCCGCCGTCACTGCAACAAGAATATTTTTAACCAGGATGCTATTGGCTCGGTGGCACCGGTCCCGGCTAGACCAGCGGAGGTCGTGGGAGTTGAGCCAAAGCACCCTGGTCCTAGATGAGCCACCTAGAACATTAAAAAAACAAATGAGGGAAGGATTAGGAGGAGGGAGGGGATGTGCCCATCCTTCGGGACACGGAAGAACCCAATTTGAGGAAAAAATTAGTTATTCATTATAATCCGTATATTGAGTAGAAAAAAAAATTAGAACAAAATAATAAATAAAGAAATTTTAAGAATAGTAAAAAAAAATACTAATCCGACGGAAATGAAAATATTAATAAAAAGAGTATAAAGAATTAGAAAACAAATCTTAAGGAAATTACTTCAAACTGAATGGAAAAAGTAGAGGGAAACAAATTCAATAAATACATAAATCCAAAAGTAAAAAAATTACGAGTTAAGACTTACAATTGTCCCACGATGAACGATCGATCGCTCGGCCGGGTCCAACGTAGCTCGGAAACAGTGTGTTCTAGATCATGAACAAAAAAAAATGGAAATAAGAGAAAAAAAAAACAAATATATTATGCGTTCCTTCACTCGATCGTCCGCCGCGCACCTCCTTCTGTATCTCAATAATTAGACGAAAAGATTAATGTGCTTGAAGCTCGAATTTAGCAAATTAAAATCTCGTGAGTCCGCTCACAACCATCAATTGTCGTGAAAAAAAAGGAAATCCGCGTTACCATGAACCACTAAGAAAATAGTTTTGTTCTACGTTCGCACTTCAGTTTTTTTTCTTTCGCCGCAGTCCACAATAACAACAGCCGATACGCACTTTAAATCAAATATCCACAATTTAAATGAACGTACGGGTCACTCTAGTTTTTTTTCTTTATCTCGTTAATTATTATTTCATTTTTCTGCTCACGTTGTCTTTTAATGACATTCAGTATTTTTTTTTTCATCCACTTCACCACACAGTTAATTTGGTCCAAACGATAGATTTTTCAACGAAAATAAATCGAACACCTCTTCTTAATTCAATTGTAAAAACAAACGAAAGAAAAACTCCTTGGCAATCCAAATCAATCCACAAAAATCTCCTCAGCCAAATTTTTCCTTAAAACAATTTGCCCGTCTACCGCGGGAATCCAAAATCCATCTCTCCAACAAAAAATCCCTTCCCTTTCCTGTTCAACAAAACTGTCCGCTCTCGACCAAATCCAAACCCAATCTTCCCGATCCACCTGCTGAAAAAAAACCCGTCCTCCGCAATTTACGGACCTCCAACACCATCCCATTTATCGTCAAAAAATCCCATCCTCTGGGTCAACGATCGAGATGCGCCGCACACTCGTCGTTGTCGTCAGCCTTGTCGCCAACAACACACATCTACGTGCCGTGCCGGCTGCATACCATAGCAACTGCATCAACATAGATTTTGCACAGTGCATCACCGTTTGTCTATGCAGTACAGCAGCTATGCTATGCAACCGGTCAGCTGTGCGTTGTCGACGACAGTTAAAGATTGGCATAGGTCAGTTCAGTCCTAGTTCAGTCAAATGAAATGCAACATACCTTTTGCGTATGCAAAGTGAATGTTGCACGACATTTGACTTTACAGTGGTTCGCAACAAAAATCAGCCGCTTATTAGAATCAAATTCAATTGGCCCGATTGAAAATGTATGGGAAAAGCTTCGTTTAATGGAATTGGATTTCCGCTTATTAGAATCAGCGAGTGCCGCGCCACTCAATTTTTCATTTTCGCTTTTTCACTTATGTTCGCCCTGACTTTCGTTTTCGCCATTGCACTTATGTCCGCTCTTTTACTTATTTCCGCCTGCCATCCGATTTCCGTACGTACGAGGCGAAAAGCGACGCGAGTTTTATACCGAATGTCTGCTCCACTTCGTACGTGGCGAAATTGGATGCAAAGAATAATGCAATCACTTTGTACAAAGGGCGAAAACAAATTCAAGAGGGACATAAGCGCAAAGGCGAAAATTAGTAACAAAAACGCACGCGTAATTTTAATTTGAGCTTATGTGTACTCATTATAGCACCTGAACCTCAGTTTTGTTGTGAAATTAGAACAAACTTACGTGAAGTTTATGAATTGTTCTAGTGTGTTAACGAGATCAGAAGAATTTTGATTTTTAAAATGACGCCTAAGAGAAACGACTTAACAATTATGGAAAAACGGAAATTTTTAAAGCAATACGATGATTTGTTGAAAGATTGGCAAGTTATGCAAGGGGAAGCAGCGGTCACATTAAAAAAATCCACAAGCAACACTTTCCAAGCTGCTAAAAAATCGAGAGACATTAAGCGAGTTTGCTGCTGGGACAAATCAAAGCCGGAAAAGGAAACGCAGTGGATTAAACACTTCAGTCGAAAATGCCTATTAGAATGCTTCAAACAAGCCAGTGCAATGAATGCTCCCACAAGCGGAAGCATTTCTATTGCAAAAAGCCAATGACTTTGCTATTCGGCTCAACGTGAACTTTAAAGCAAGCGACGGATGGCTAACGCGATGGAAATAAAAACATGGAATCGTGTCAAAAAACTTCATGGGGAAAAATGAGATAGCGATGTTTCCGCAGCAGATAAGTGGATGGAACCAAATTGGCCATCCATTTTCCAGAGAAATGATCCGACCGACATTTTTAACTTAGACGACAGAGAAACACCCGATCACTGTATGATTTTTAAGAATTTGAAAGTCTCTGCAGGTAAGAAAAATAAAGAAAGAATCACTATTATACCTGAGACGGGTTGAGTTAAGCTGAAACCTTTGATCATCGGAAAAAGGCGTTAAGAATCATCCTGTAGACTATCTTAATAGCACAAACGCATGGATGCCGTAAAACATCTTCGAAGGTTTTCTTCTTAAGTGGGACCGTCAGCTAATAGCTAAAGGAACAAAGATTACATGAGTTTTGAACAATTGTCCCGCCAAGACCTGCTCGGTCCTAAGATATCAAGACCGGTTTTAGGTTTTCATGAAAACCGGTTTTCCTAGCTGTCAACTGAATCATTAAAAGAACCGGCTCATGGTTAAAAAAACCGGGTTAAAAACCAACTCATTAGAAAACCGATTCACCAAAAAAACCGACCGAGTACTCGAGTACTCAAAACCGACTGGCTCCGACGAGTTAAAAACCGACTCATTAAAAGACCAATTCACCAAAAAAAGCCGACCGAGTACTCGAAAATCGACTTGTTGAAAACCGACCGGCCCATGGTTAAAGAACCGGGTTAAAAACCGACTTATTAAAAGTCCGATACATCAAAAACCGGTGAGAAAACTTTTGGTGAATCGGTCTTTTAAGAAGTTGGTTTTTAACCCGTTTTTTTAATCCGGATTTTTTTTAACCATGAGCCAGTCAGTTTTTAACAAGTTGGTTTTCGAGTACTCGGTCGGTTTTTGGGTGAATCGGTTTTTTAATGAAAAGGTTTTTAACTCTTCGGAGCCGGTCGGTTTTTTGGTGAATTGGTTTTTTTTACCGGCCATGAGTCGGTTTTTATGACCATAAGCCGGTTTTTTTTAATGATTTGGTTTTTCGAAACCGCTACTTGGGAACCGGGACCGTTACTAACAGAAGACCGGTTTTAAACCGGTGGACCCGTTTTAGTAAAAGGCCAATCGACAATGATGTAGAAATTGCTGCACCATTCACTGATGATCATACTTATCATCCAAACAATTTTGATTGACCAGGGGCAAGCTGCTCCAGAAGAAGTGGACGAAGAACCTGAGCTACATCCGGTAATTAAAAAACAAACCATCGAATCATTGAATCTTTCACGGCGAGCTTTGGAACAATTCGGGAGTACTCAAGCTGAGTACAAGTGTGTGTATCACCTGAAAAATCAATTTTCGCAAATTTTTTCATTAAACTTAAGGCAAACAATCAATGATAATTTTTTCAATACGAGTACATTATTGTTATGTTCGATGGAAATAAATATGTATATTATCAATTGCATTTGTTTTTACAGGCGTTATTTTAGGAAAATGAAGATTTATTTAAGATTCGTTTAATAGAATCGCCGCTTAATGGAATCAAAATATGAAAAACCGATGTGATTCTAATATCCGGCGTCTACTGTATTTAGTTCCTTATCCGTTTTTTGCGCTTCGGCGATTTTTCCATAGTCGATCGCTTTTAAGTAGATTTTAAGAATTCTTGAGAGAATATCGGCAACCAAATTCCCCTTTCCGGGTAGGTGGACAATGTTCGTCGTATACTGGCTAATATAGTATAGTTGTTCTATTCGTCGGGGAATTTCCTTTCGCGGTTTCTTCGTAAAAGCGTGTGAAAGTGGCTTATGGTCACAATATACTTCGAATTCTTTTCATTCGAGAAGATATGCAAAATGCCGGATTGTGCGATAAATAGCAAGTAATTCTCGGTCGTACGTCGGGTAATTTCGCTCGCTAGGCTCCAACTTTTTGGAGAAAAACCCTAAAGGATTTACTTGCCCGTCTTTGATTTGATGAACGACGCCTCCGATGGCTGTAGCACTTGCATCAGTTGAGACAACAAGCTTTGCATTTTTGGCTGGGTGAGTTAACATAGCTGCGTTTATCAGCATACGTTTATATTCCTCAAATGCTAAAGATGCGTCTTCAGTCCAAATAATTTTTGTTTTGTCGTTTTTCTTGTTTCCAGAAATAAGCGATTGTAATCGACTCCAAATACTCGCGGCGTTGGGTATAAATCGACGGTAAAAGTTAATCATTGCTAAAAATTTTCGTAGCTCACATGTCATCGTTGGTTTCAGAAAACGGGAAATGGCGTCTACCTTATCTGGCAAAGGTTTGATTCCTTCTGGAAGCACTAAATGGCCCAAAAACTGTATTTCGTTTTTGGCAAATTCACATTTGTCAGGATTGACACGTAAGTCATATTCACTAAGACGCTTGAGGACGATTCTAATGTGCTGAATGTGATCGTCTAATGAAATAGATGCGATGAATATGTCGTCGATATATCACAGTTAAAAATCTTGGGCTAATTTTTAGGAAAAGCATTGTTATTACAGACCTTTTGTTATATAACAATTTATAGAAAGAAATATTTGCTTTATATTAACGAATTTTTAATATAATCTCATATTTGAATGTAATGTAATTGCATTATGGCACTCTATTTCGTCGTGTAGGAGCTTGTTAATATTACAAAATACTCTGTAGGGATCAAAATGTAATGTAATGCATGATACTTTTTAATACAAAATAATCTAATAGATAAATTTTGTTCTGATTTCATATTAAAATTCAATATCCTATATTTTATTTTCCTTCTCTGATGTTGGATAGTATTAAAAAATACTCTTCAAGTACTTAAATGTAATATATGTGATATTCACTGCTAATACAGCCACGTATTAAAAGTATCACGCGATTACCGATGACTCATTTCTAATATAAACCATATTCCCTTTTAATACATTAAGTAATGCAAGTTAAGACTGTTCGCATTAGACACGTATATTAAAAGCGTAGTAAGATTGGACATTATGCTGTTTGAATACTCCATTGTATTAAATTTCAGTCTTCGGTATTATAATTGTAGTTAGCAAGGAACCATTCGCGTATTAGCTTTTAATGTGGACAGAAGTTTTGCGAAAATGAATATCTTAGAAGGTGATTTGAGCGAAATAGTTCAAATTTCGTCAAGTGATACCTATTTTAAAGTAAGAATTCGATACAAGATCAAATACGTGAAAATTAAAAGTGATCCATTGTATGCCACATCTAATAGTGTTTTGCAATCAAGTAAGGAAATGTGTAAATCTTTAAATGCGTCCGTGCACGGTTTTGTTTGTTGATTTTAGTTTTGTCTTGTTTTGGTTTCCCGGAAAACTCGCGTATCTCAATAAGGGATCGTGATGGCGCCGAAGTGGAAGTAGAAGATTTGTACCCTCTAATCGAACAATACAAGTTTTCGAATTATTTCATGATTGAAATAATAATAAATGGAGGTATGTATTACATATTTTTTAAATTTTCGAATTTTTGCAAATTTACTCGTTTTGTATTGCGTATTGTATATTAAATAAGCATATATCACAGATTACTGCTCAACATCGAATACCCAAAATAACATACGTGCGGCGCCCGTTAGAAGAGCAAAAACTGCAATTGGAGCAGAATTGATTGTAAACAGTGATGTAAGTTTAAATTGAATAAAGTATATGGTCAGAGTTCCGAAAGCCACCACCGTTATATTTGGCTCAAATTCTTTTGCCAATCGGATTTTTAGCGTTAAATCAATTAAAATTGATAAAGGCAAATACTCACAAACAAAAATAGTCTTTAATTTTTTCGATAACGACATTTGTGACCATTTGATATTTACGAACTTGACATGGGCGGCTTTCGGACTTCCAGGTCAATTTAAAACATTTTTTTTTTGTAAATAAAAATATTTTTATTGGTAGTCGCTGAAATCGCATTTGCGAATTAATTATTTTTATTTTCAATGAATACGATAAGAAAGGTGTTCTTTCGGATCAATCGCGAAGACTTATGATAAAGGAAGCTGTCAATTTTTTACGATCTGCTTGTGGAAATTACCCTACAAGGGAAGAAAAAGTGGCTATTTCTAGAGCGATAATAACTCTTTTTCCTTCTCTTGCTGTTCGCGAAAGTAAAGTTGGCGGCATTGTAAGTTGATCTCATTTCATATTAAGAACCTTACTAAAATTATCCTCCTTTTAAAGGACTTATTGTATGATCCCGACAAAAACACAGGATATATTGTATCCCGACTGAAAAACTATAATGCAAAACGCCTTAAAATCGATACAGAATCTGGTGCACGTCCCAAAAAGCGATTAACGGATGAAAATCAAAGTCCAAATATCATCGACGAAAATAACACAATAAGTGAATCTGTCCTTGAATTTTTCAAAAATTGTGTGGTGCAGGAACAAAAGGATTTGATTAAAGAAAAGCTTAAAAAAACCTTGAACCAGCGTATTGCATTATTTTCCAATGAAAAAGCAGTAAATATAAAGACGGATTTTCCGTTTTACTTCTATGATCCGGAGCTGGTAAGTTGTTTTTAATCATTTGCGTATATTGAAAACTTAATATTTTCATATTCTAGCTGCTTTATGATTTCGAACTACGATACGGGGATAAGTCATCGAATTTCCTTAACAAATGGGATAAGTATGCTGCAGAAGTTGGGGCAATATTGGAAGAAACTGTGACCACTAGTGACGATATTGTTTTTGAAGGTAATTTTTAATGTAAGATGGAATAAAGCAATGTTACGCCCGAGCCAGATTGAACGCAGAAAGCAGCAGCGGCGGCGACAACAACAGCAGGTAGATCTGCGTTCAATCTAGGTCGATCAAGGAAAATGCATGCTTTCTAACTTGACATTTCAGTTGTCGCTGCTGCTGCATTCTGCGTTCACTCTGGTTCGGGCATTATATTTTAATTTTATACATTTTTATATATATAGTAAATTGCCATATCTATTATAAAATTTATTTTATAAATTAATTTTAAGAATGGAATAAAGAACTCCATCCATTTTTGTGTCTGCTAAAATTACTTCCTTCAACTGCATTGGGAGCTAAGAGTAAAGACACGAAGCGAGGCAATTTTGCCAATTCTGCGCAAAACCTCATTCGTTTCGAAAAGGTAAATCTTTTCAAACATTTGTCTAAAATTCCCAATACTTTGCAAGTATTTCTATCGCGTGATCTTTTCATTTTAGTGTGACATTTCTACAAGCGACTTCGATTTATCGGCTGTAAAACAGCCTGTCATAATAGCGGTAGGACCAAATAAATTAGCAATCACCCAATACTTTGTTGCAATTGACGGAAACATCATTTGTTTACCTACCAAGTACGACTTTAAAGCCGCTTTTGATATTTTTTTTAAATTATTTAACATTTTCAACATTGCCTTCGAAAAAAGTGTAGAGAATTTCCTAAATTTCTTTGGAAATTTCATTTATGGGATCAATCCTTTGGAGAAAGTAACCACCAGGCAAAAGGAAATCCAATCGAAATTTGAACTAAAATTTCAAACGAATAAATCTACTCACATGTAAAATAATTCCCCACTAATTTGGTTTGGCAGCTTATAAAACATTTTCAATAATTACAAAATGTATTTCTTGAAATACAATATAAAGGATCTCATTAGTTCGAATATTTAAGGAAATAATTATTTTTTCTATTTAGAAAAAAGTTGTATATTTTAGAAACCAAATTTTTGTTCTAATGAATTACTTTTGCTTTTTGTGCACTAAAAAGTTTTTAGAAATAAAACACATTTTTTTTCCATTTACGCAATGAACATTTTTTGTTTGAGAAGCAAGGAATAACTTAAAAGTGTATCATTTCTAAATTTTGTAATAATACATTTAGTAGTTACAGCGGCCTGCGAAATCACTGTTTAGTATGTAAACAGCAAAGTATGGGTACTTTAAGAAATACTACATTGAATTTAGAAGTCAAGAAAAGTTTTTTTGTCGTATTGTTAATTTTTTCAGTTGGCTTTCGTTATTCTGTTAACCCATTAACAACTCCATACTTTATAAATTTCAGAGTTTAATAAAAAAAACAATAGAAATCCAATTTAGATCATTTATTATTTCATAACAATTTGAAATACTCTGAAGTTTGCAACTACAATGCAACATTATGGGACTCTAAGTTTGAACGGCTTAATTTTTAAGATAAAAACATTTAATTTTAAGATTAGAAAGGCTGTATTATAGTAATCCTATCTGCGATAGGTTATAATACATTCAGTATTGAAACTGTAAATACAAAAATATTTGAATGTAATACGTATTATCTTAATTTTTTTAAGAAATAAGAATTGATTTCTAATGTAAAAAAGACTGAATGCTTTAATAAAACTGGAATCAAAGCGAACACTGCTGTATTACTTCTTGGTAATATTCCATATGTTAAGGTTAAATCTGGCGTGTATTTAAATTATTTTTCTAATATAATGCGTTAATTAGAATTGAATACAAAATTGGCGTTGACCTATATACAATAGGTTTTGTATTACTTATTAGCACAATATTTTTAACTGTGTGGAAACTCGAAATCAAGCCCCCCTTAGAACTTCATCTATCAGCCATTGAAAGGTCTGAGTCGCATTTCGCAATTCAAAAGTCATAAATATAAATTCGTATAAACGAAATAGGGTTATAATCGCTGTTTTGGGTATATCTTTTTCTTCCATAGGAATTTGGTGAAACGCTTTTCGAAGGTCGATCCTTCACAGTTAAAAATCTCGGTATTTTTTTTAAACCTGGTCTTGGACTACCACCATTTTTAATAATTTTAATTCTATAATCTAAACCCTTCCAAAGTTTACTTCTTTTTTAAACCAAATTTGTAATAAATTCTAATACAATTCAAAGTTTACTTCCATTTTAAAACAATTTGTAATAAATTCTAATACAATTCAAACCTTTTTGTGTTCTTTTTGTTCTCGCATTAGTTTCTAATCTAAGTTTAATTAAAAGGTAAACCCCGCAAAGTATATTTTTTGAGTCTCAAGTCTCACTATAACTACTCGCAGTCAGCTCAAAATATTATGCTGCGTGGCCGAGTGGTCTAGGTCGCAACTCTACAACACGGAGTTCACAGGTTCGATGCTGCGTCATGGCGAAAAAAGTTAAAAATTAGCTGGCTAACCTGCGATGGGCTTAATAAAGGATTTGGAAGTTTAGAAAATTGAAAAAAAAATAATGGAGAAAAAACTTAAGAGGAGTTAAAAAAACGCAGTAAAATTAATATTTTTTCATAGATTATAATATCTGTAGATTAAATTTTAAACCAACAATTTGATTAAAAAAATAATGCCAGAAAAGTTTAATATTTAAACCAGTGAAGTTTACGGAAGCAATTGTAATACTTTCATTTTATTAAAATCTAATACAATTTTGGTGTCGTCATATATGTAACCCGAATTAGCATTGATAATAGACCAGGATTTTTAACTGTGTTGAAAAAAAATCTCATTCCGTGCAGATTGTTTTGGAAATCACGTACGTGTGGCACTGGATAGCTATTGGGAATTGTTCGTGCCCTTAAAAACCGATAGTCGCCACATGGTCTCAATTCACCATTAGCTTTTTTAACCATATGAAGTAAATAGTTGCGTAATTTAGCCGTCAAAATTAGTTGAGTGGGGCCTGTATTTTTAGATGGCAATGATGGGCCACTACAAAACCCTCGGATAGGGAGCGTAGCCCTCTATTTTCCGGTTTCATTTTCTTATCCATCAGATATGTTGTTCCGTATCCAGCGGATAAGTTGCCTTCGGATGAGCAGGCGCCGAGCTCCACTCTTTAGCGCACTTCAGCTCTTTTGCCAAGAGAGATGAAGTGTTGCTTGTTTACTATATATATTTTTTTTATGGGTTCCTTTTTTTATCTACAAAATGAACACCCGAAATATAAAAGAGAATTCTGGACAAATACAATACATATTGAGAAATAATTATTTTTTTAGTTTATTTTACCTGTTGGAACTTCGACCAGCAGATTGGGGTAAGGCTTACTACCTGGCTCGAGCAGAAATCAGAAATGACTTGCCCATTTGATTATTATAAACCGGTTGCCTGGTAGAATCGGGGTTATCCGATAAAGGGCACAATCTTAATTTATGTTCAAATTTCAAATCGGTTCAAAAGCATAGTCGGAGTTTGTGAATGTCTAAATCACACTTTACGAAGGAATTTTTTTTCCCGATTTGAAATTTGAACATAAATCAATTCTAATTTACATGATGCTTTTTAGAATTCCCTTTTTTGGGCAGTATTAGGAATTATTACAACTTTTTTTATAATTTTGTAAGTTTTGCCGCGCCCTTGGCGATTGCGCCCGAGGCAAGTATCTCAGTCGCCTCACCCTTGTCGCTGCTTGAGCCCATGTTAAATCCATCAGTCGATTACCACGGATGAGTACGTGAGTTACCGACTGATTGAAAAGGCCCTAATATTACAAACATTATTACAAATAAATAATAATCATCGAAAATATTAAACTAATTTTCGAATAGATCTGATGAAAAAGCAGCATCTAAAAATGAAAAATAAAAAAATTTACTCTAGTAGTAGTAGTTGGTCCGAAATCGATCACACGAATGAGAATTTCTCCTTATTTAAATTTCCATGTGAGTGCAAAGTCTTACATTCTTTCTCACTTTTACTTAAGTGTTCGAGGAACATAAAATGTCGTTTAGTCATGAGAAAGGACAATTTGTTTTCTCGCCCAAGCAACCAAAACACTTCAATGATTTTTTCAAATGCCAAGTGACCCCAGTAACCACACGTACGATTTTTTTTAACCCTCAATCAAATTGTAGAATTTTATTTGATTCGAAGCGGTGACGATGCAGTTTATTGGTTGGATTTGGACTAATCAATAAATTCAATTTACTATTTCGAATTCGATTGAAAATCTAAGTTTAAGGATGTGTCTGGAAACCATTATTGGCCTATCAAAAATAACGGGTTATATAAGTCCTAAAAAGAAAAAGAACGTTTTATACGGTTAATATATATGGTATACTGTCTAAACATCCTGGAAAAAAAAATACTTTATATCAAATGTCCTTTTCTGAACGAATTGACACAAAATTTCACCATATAAATTGACTTATTACCCTGTAGACACACGTTCCAAAGTAATGTACATTATGTATGTGTATGTCTACACATTATATTGTCAACCATGAATACCAATAAGAGGTTCGATTCATTTCTAGTCCATTAAATCCTACTAAAGGCACTAGGTGTTTATACATTTCCAATGGAGAAGGGCGAGGATTGCGTCCTTTTCGCATTATCCACTTTAGACCAAAATGATTCCATGACTTAAAGAGATGTTGGTAGAAATGGTTGTCGATGAATGTAGCTGCTATAAAACCCAGCATATTGAAGATGTTAACAAATCATGTAGAAAATGTATGACTGAGAGATAACAATTGTGGTGGAAAAATGCGAAATTCGGTTGAACAAATAATTACGATTTTTTTTTTTTTGCAAATTATGCACTTTTTGTCTGCGTCCATAATATTTGTTTCTTTGTTTCTATTCGTTTTATTTGGATAGGAAACAATAAAGTAGCTTGGAACCTGAAGAATGAACTTGTACTTACTGAATCTAACTCCTAACGAGTTTACTTATGCAATACTAATGCCGCTTCGACAGAAGCCAAATACGAGGGCTGTCTTTTAAGTTTTGCATACACAGTTAAAAATCCTGGTCTATTATCAATGCTAATTCGAGTTACATATATGACGACACCAAAATTGTATTAGATTTTAATAAAATGAAAGTATTACAATTGCTTCCGTAAATTTCACTGGTTTAAATATTAAACTTTTCTGGCATTATTTTTTTAATCAAATTGTTGGTTTAAAATTTAATCTACAGATATTATAATCTATGAAAAAATATTAATTTTACTGCGTTTTTTTAACTCCTCTAAGTTTTTTCTCCATTATTTTTTTTTTCAATTTTCTAAACTTCCAAATCCTTAATTAAGCCCATCGCAGGTTAGCCAGCTAATCTTTAACTTTTTTCGCCATGACGCAGCATCGAAGCTGTGAACTCCGTGTTGTAGAGTTGCGACCTAGACCACTCGGCCACGCAGCATAATATTTTGAGCTGACTGCGAGTAGTTATAGTGAGACTTGAGACTCAAAAAATATACTTTGTGGGGTTTACCTTTTAATTAAACTTAGATTAAAAACTAATGCGAGAACAAAAAGAACACAAAAAGGTTTGAATTGTATTAGAATTCATTACAAATTGGTTTAAAATAGAAGTAAACTTTGAATTGTATTAGAATTTATTACAAATTTGGTTTAAAATAGAAGTAAACTTTGAAAGGGTTTAGATTATAGAATTAAAATTATTAAAAATGGTGGTAGTCCAAGACCAGGTTTAAAAACATAAAAGAACTACGATTGGGGTAAACCCCAATCATGCAATACTCTAGATGAATTTGAACCTGGTTTTGAATCTAACTGATATTGTTAATTAAGTGTTAAGTACAAAATTTCAGCCCGATAAATTGTATAGGTAATGAGTAAATTGGCTTAACGTATTTCATGAAATAGTGCAGTTTGTATGGGAGCGGGTAGAAGGAGGGTGAGGATTACAATAAATTTTATAATGTAGGCTACAATTATCATAAAAGTGATATATTCAAAATTTCAAAGCAAGATGTTTTATAGTTTCCGAGAAAATCTGATTATTGTAAATTATCAAAAATGTGTCATTTTGTATGGGAGGGGGTAGACGGAGTAAGGGTAATCGATTAATTTTTTTGAATCTAACTGATATTGTTAATTAAGTGTTAAGTACAAAATTTCAGCCCGATAAATTGTATAGGTAATGAGTAAATTGGCTTAACGTATTTCATGAAATAGTGCAGTTTGTATGGGAGCGGGTAGAAGGAGGGTGAGGATTACAATAAGTTTTATAACATAGGTTACAATTATCATAAAAGTGATATATTAAAAATTTCAAAGCAATATGTTTTATAGTTTCTGAGAAAATCTGATTATTGTAAATTTTCAAAAATGTGTCATTTTGTATGGGAGGGGGTAGAATGGGTAGAGCGATTTAGCCCGTTCACGAACTTAGCCTTCATTTTTTGTCAAAAATAACGTGTGCAAAATTTGAACTTCATAGCTCAACGCGTTCTCGAGCTAGAGAGGTCACGGACGGACGGACGGACAGACGGACAGACGGACAGACGGACAGACGGACATCCGGTTTTGAGATATTCGAGTGATAATATGAACTTCTGTATCATTCATTTTTTTCTGCGAGCCTTATTTCTTAGCGTTACAAACTTTGTGGCAAACTTATAATACTCTCAGATTTCATCTAGAGTATAAACAATACCGAGATTTTTAACTGTGTACAGGAACATCGAGTTTGCCACGAATCAAATGTCACTACTAAATATTAACCTGCATCCTAAGTTAACCTAAATTCAAAGTGTTAGTGTGGTACGTATAATGTTACAGCTACAGCGAATTGTCGAAGTCGTCGAGTTGTCCGAATAATGGAATTGAACCGTGTAACGGACGGTTTGGTGGGCATCCGAAGATGCCCGTGGGGATGGAGCCTTAGGTAGAATAATGACCGTGAAGGTCGGGCCGTGCCATCTGGCGAAGAAAAAGGCCCCTCAACGAAGTAACCAGCGGTCTATGCTTGCTGTAGCTCAGTTCGGGAGATGTGGGCGGGGTTTTCGCCGCTCGTTGCCCCTGTCCTTTACGTATTAACAAAAATTCATAGGCCTGGGGAGGACAACACAAACAGGGGAGGTAAAAATGGGGAATAAAGAAAATAGTCGATAAGGATGGAATGGTTGGCGGACGGATTAGACACCCACGTGGTCGCACCTGGGTCTGGGTGTAATGGGACCCTCGGCCTCTGGTTCCGTACCACCAACAGATCACTACTCATCAGGTGCTGCTTCGATCTGCCGGTGGGAGCAGCACTACCAGACCATAATATGGTTCGGTACAGGCGGTTCATTACAACCGAGAACATTTTCGCGCATTAATTTTTTACAACTTTCGATGACAATTATCTCAAAAAGAATGTCTCGCCGAGTTCCTTTCTGTTTTCGCCAATGAAGCACCAGCCGACTATTTCTCGTTGGTATGCAGACTTCAAACACGGACGGGTGAGTCGTATCGACGATCCAAGGGCAGGTGCACTAAAAACGGCCGTCACCCAAGAAAACTTCGATACTGTGCGCAAGCTCATCACCGAAGATCGACATGTGATATTGATATATCAGAAAGATTGAGTCATCATTGGGGATATCAAAGACGTCAATTCAACAAATATTGCATGAAGAATTGTGTTAAAAAAAAATTTGTCTCGTTGGATACCGCATCTATTGACCGAAGAACAGAAAGCAACTCGGGTCAATTGGTGTCAGAAAACTCTAGACCGCTTCAACACAGGAAACTCTAACCACGTGTACAGTATCGTCAGTGGTGATGAATTGTGGATTTACTCTTATGAACCCGAAAATAAACGCTAGTCGTCTGTTTGGGTGTTCCGAAATGAAGAAAAGCTCACAAAAGTCATCCGTTCTCGAAGTGTCTCCAAAAAGGTGGTCGCGACATTTGTTTGCCAGGAATCATCGCTGAGCTTCGAAAAACCTCGAACGACGAATCATCCTCCTCCAAGACAATGCAATTTCGCACACAGTTCGCAAGACAATTGCATTTTTAAAGCAACAGAACGTCGAAACGGTAGACCATCCGCCGTACAGTCCCGACCTAAGCCCCAACGATTTCTTTACCTTTCCGAAAATTAAGAACAGACTGTATGGTCAAAGGTTGGAGTCGCCAGAAGAAGCAGTTGACGCCTTCAAAAACGCAATTTTGACTGTACCAATAAACGAGTGGAATAACTGCTTGCAAATTTGATTCGAGCTCATGCAAAAGTGCATTATTCTTCGTGGAAAATACTTCGAAAAACAATAAAGTCTTTAAAAACTATACTGTTTAAACGCAGCCCTATATGCAGAACTTAAAAGACAACCTACGTATAACAAATTTTGTGTTTTCGAAAACAAAGGGGTGACGTGACCAATGCACTGGCATTGGAGGCGTTTGAAATCCTTTGGCGAGGACCAGACTGTTAAAAATATTGCGGGCACAAAAACTTTTCGTATATTTTGATTGACTGTCGAATTGACTTGTTGTGTATTTTCGTCAATTGAGGCGGCCGGTAGGTCAGTGTGTTGAAGCGTCAGTCTGATATCTCATGCTACTGGTCAGTTACCAAAATCCGTGATATTGTTTATGGCTCCGCGGTCCACCGCGATCCAATTTGAATATTCGACTCGCCCCAAATCCACGAGCCATCATCGGACTGACCTGGAGGAAAAGGACCTTTTCCATAGTCCTCCACGTGGGCGCACCATGATAACGGCAGTGTTCCAAACCGCTGACGGCCAAGTCTTAGCGATAAGACAGTTCGGAAAACATCAGGAGTGCGTTCCATAACGTAACTATAGTCAGAGCTGTAGTTAGCTCTGACTACTGTCATAGTCAGCTATAGCTATGGGTGTTATGGAACGACAATAGTCGTAAAGTAGCACAAACACCCGCCATCTTTTTCACTACACTCACATTTGCGTCGGTATTTCACTCTCCATGCAATAATTTGTAACACACAAACACTCTTTCGCACCAATTTTCCTCAAATTAAATATAACATGCTCTAAACTGCATAAAACAATTTAAAATTAAAGCAAAAATAAAGTAATTTTGCACAACATTGACTGTTTACTGTCAGTTTGCCTTCGTGTATACGTGTGTGTGTGATAGCTATCGTAGCTATCGATAGCTTCCCCTCATAAGCACGAGCTAAAATAGTTGACTACCGAGCTGACTATTGTGTGTTATGGAACGACGATAGTCAACTACAATAGTCGACTATCGGAGTTATGGAACGGCAATAGTCAGTAATAGTTGACTATAGTCAACTATAACTACGTTATGGAACGCACTCCAGATAGCTGTAGCCTGAAGGGCTGACCAACACCTAAGCATCTCAGGTTTAGCAGGATGGAATGACTTGCGTAGTGAGACCTGCAACATAGTTGTGTGAACTCCAGCAAGTTTATTAAACCATCTGAATCAGCTATCTTCCGAGGCCATTCCCTGAATGGGGTTAAGCGATGTGCTGATAACTGGTCCTTGTAAAAACCACTCCACGTCAAGAAACCTGGAACAAAAGTCTCGGATTGGACGGATCAATAGCGATGACCACGCAAACGACTAAAGGATTATTCTTTCGGATCCTAGAATGTACGCTCCATGAACAAACCGAGGGCCGAGAAGGCCCTCCTTTAAAAAGTACAAACTAAGCACTACTGCAGTCCAGCAAACAAATTGGCATGGCAGCGAGATCAATGAAGAGAAATCGCACACAATTTTTACAAGTGGCAAACCATCGAGCCGCAAGGAGTTTGGAGTAGCATTTATAGTAAACAATCACCTCAAGCCGCACATTACTGACTTCAAACCCATAAATAAACGGCTGTGTGCGATTCGCATTAAGACTCGATTCTTCAATCTCTGGCTCATCAATGTGCACGCCCCCACTGAAATTAAAGAAGACGCAGTAAAAGACGAGTTCTACGCCCGCCTCGAGACTCTCTTCGACTCACTTCCAACAAACGACGTCAAATTGCTGCTGGGAGATCTTAACACGAAAGTCGGAAATGAAAGTTGGCACCGGGGGACCACTGGAGGCCACAGTCTCCATGACAAATGTAACGACAACGGCCAGCGACTTATCGACTTTGCCTGTAGCGGGAATCTTATCGTAAGCTCTACGTGTTTCCCGCATCGACGTATTCACAAGCAGACCTGGAAATCTCGATACGCACATACCGTTAACCAAATTGGTCACGTCCTTATTTGCGGGAGATGGGCGTCTAGTGTGATGGATGTCCGCTTCTATCGAGGACCAAACTGCAACTCAGATCATCACTTGGTGAAGACGACCTACAGATGTAGGATTTCTTCAGTGCACTAATCGAGAATCAGAACTCGAAAAATCTTTGCGGTTGATAAGCTTCTGAGCGATGCTACGGCGGTGGCGTATACTACCGCCCTTGAGGAAAGACTATCGCCAATGCTACACAACATCAGCAACATAGGCGTCCATTGGTTCTGGGAAGAACTCAAGGGTACCATCAGGAATGTCGCAAAGAAGGTCGTGGGATTTAAAGTTCGGCGAGCGCGAAATGACTGGTTCGACGAAGAATGCAAAATTTCACTTGACGCGAAAAACGAGGCCTACAGACAATGGATTCAACGAGGAACCAGAGCCAGAAGAGAAAAATATGACGAGCTACGGCGAATATTGAAAAGAATACTTAGACGGAAGAAACATAAATACTTTGAGGAGCAGTTGCTGAATATAAACGAAAACTTAGCTAATAGGAACACCAGACAAGCGTTCAAACTAGTAAATACAATTAAGAACGGCTACCAAAACAGGACTAGCCTTTGTAAGGACAAGGATGGAAACATTACCAGAGACACCGATGGCATTAACAAACGATGGCCCTCTCATTTTGAAGAGCTTCTTAACTTAACATCTAACATCCCCACACAAGAAGCTCTCGTTGATATCTTTGATCTAGGCCCACCCATACAACCCCCGGCAGTAGAGTTGTTGAGTTGATCTCGCGTTGCGGTCACTAAAACGAAATAAAGCGCCGGGCGCTGACGAGATACCAGCTGAAATGCTAAAATTCGGTGGAATGGGTCTAGCTAATGCACACATCAATTACTCCTGCGAGTATGGAAGGACGAGGAGATCTCAGACGATTGGCGCAGAAGCATCATCAGTCCAATCCGGAAAAAGAAAGATAAACTGCCGTCTGAGAACTACAGCAGCATATCACTAGTTTGTACGTCCTATAAAATTATGACGAAAATTCTGGAAAATAGAATAAAACCGCACGCAGAACGAATCATTGGCGAATACCAAAGCGGTTTCAGACCTGGTCGCTCGACAACCGATCAACTCTACAGTCAAACTGATACTCCTAGCACTGGAATACGTTATTCGGGCTATGAATATGGACAACAGCTACACGCTACTCATCAAGTCGACACAATTAGCAGCGTACGCTGACGACGTCAACATCATGTCCCGAAGATTGGCCAACGCAGAAGAACTTCTGCATACGCTCGATACCGCTGCAAAAGAAGTTGGACTACGTATTAAGCTTCGTATCGAAGCATGTGCACAGAAAGACGAAGCTCCGCGTGTACAAAACGAGTATACGACCAGTGCTATGCCATGATACAAAGAGAACAAGATAACGACACGCGCATGTGTCTTCTTCTTCTCTCAACAGCAGTGACGTCACTCAGAGACCACTTGTGCGAAAAACACTTGTCATAACGAGCTTTTTCGTTTAAAAACGGACGTTGCTAAACGATTTTGCTTGTTATTTCAACTGAAATTATTGTTTTAAATTGTTATTGGGTGTGGATTAGTAGTTAAGGAATAACTACAATAAGGACGTTGACGATTTTTATTAAAATTTCGTTGGAAATTCGTGTAAATTGTGAGTGAATGTGCGTTTTTAGTTGATAAAAGACAACTGTAACACGACGATTTTGCTTCAAATTTCATTTTCAATAAATTGTGAGTGGGTGCATTAATAGTTGATAAAGGACAACTACAACACAGACCTTTATTGACTTGTGAACAAGCGGGAATTGGGCGAAAAAAAAGTAGCCGTGAAAATGAGGTGTGCGGTGTTTGGGTGTAATTCCCATAATAAAAAAAAGGAGCAACATGAAGAAGACGAGTTAATTCGTTTCTACACTTTTCCAAAGATACAAAAATTCCGGAATATATGGAAAATTAAGTGTCGTAGAAGTGACAAAATTAACGAGGTCACTGCAAGGGTCTGCTCAAAGCATTTTACAGCTGATAGTTACGTTCGTAATCTACAGCATGAGCTTTTGGGTAAGTGGCTAGTTATGTTAAGAAAATTCCTCTTTTTACGAGTATACTCCGTTTGTAACAGAGTATTATTTATTTTTTATTACAATATACTAGAGGATGTGTGTGCTTCAATCATGTTTTTGTCCATGAATGCTTACGCGAATTACTATTTATATTTTTTTGTGTAGGTATTGTTAATAGAAATACTTTCAAACTGAAAGAAGATGCTGTTCCAACATTGCATCTTGCAACTCCTTCGAACACAAATTCCGAAAATAGAGACAATAGCAGAGAGGAAAGAACCGCTGGAAGACTTCGGAAAACAGAAGTCAACATAATGATGCAAAAGTACATATTGTAAATTATGGAAACTATTATTATTAAGCTTAACCTTTACCATGTTACTAGATTGCGAGTGGAAGAAGTTGGCAGCAAATCAAATACGGATATATTGCAAGATGTTCCGTACGAAGAGATTTGTACAAGTTGCAAGACCAAGGATGATCGTATTTTTGAATTAACAGAACAGTTATCTGTGCTGAGAAGTGAAATGTTAGTAATTGGCTTATTAACACCCTATAAACTTTATTTAAGCACCTACATTTTCCAGAAATGAACTAAAAAAGCAAATGGAAGTAGAAAAATCAACCAGAAACGAAACCTCAAAGTGCTTAATGAAAGGTAATTATGACTGCGAAAATATGCAGCAAAAATTAAAATCAATTTTCACTGACGGACAAATAAGAAAACTGAAAGAACAAGGCGATCCAGTGGTCAGAGGATGATATAGCAAAAGCGATTATTATATATGCAACAGGAGCCAGATCTTATAAAATGCTGCTGAAAAAAAGGATTCCCTTATCCATCAATAAGGACTTTACAAAGATGGTGTCAAAAAGTTGACATGACACCCGGAATTATGAAGCCGGTTTTACAAATAATGCAATGCTCCGAATTGAGTCCAACGTGCAGAGCTTGTGTCTTATCATTTGATGAAATAAAAATCAAATCTAGTTATTGCTACCACAAATCCAAGGACATAACTATGAAACCAGCTAATTATGCTCAAGTTATAATGATACGAGGCCTTTTTGGCAATTGGAAACAACCAATTTTCTACGATTTCGATCGAAGAATGACGACGGAAATACTCTTCAGTTTGATTGCTGCTGTTGAGAACGCTGGATTTTCGATTCAGGCTATAGTAAGTGACCTTGGAGGTGGAAATCGTATACTCCATAAAGAATTGGGAATAACGCATACGAAACCATGGTACTTTTTTACGGTTTTATTGAAAATATCAGATGGTAATACAATTGCAATGGCTATACATAGAGTCGCTAGTCTTGGCCAGTTAGAAAGTGAAAACTGGCTTGAATGTGCGGATTTTGTGAAAAAGGTAAGGAAATAGTCTTAAAATACCTACAAAATTTTAAACATTTCGTTGAATTTACAGGTCAATGATTGGTTCGAAGTTTTTAATGTCCGAGTACCTTCCACGGATTCAAGAGACCGTATGAATGCGTATGGACTAAGCATCGAGGTGCAAGACAAAATTTTGATTGAAATGACTCAATTAATAGCAGAAATTAGAGTTATTGGAAACAATCATCTTTTGCCCTTTCAGAAAGGTAATATGCAATAATTTTTATTTTTAATTTGTACGCATAATCTATTCGTTGCGTTCTAGGTATTATACAGAACAATACTGCTCTTCCGCTACTCCTTGAGGACCTACAAAAACAATTCGACACAAAATACGTGTTGACCTACCGTCTCAAACAGGATGTTTTGGAGAATTTTTTTTCTGTTATCAGAAGTAAAGGCGGTCTTCATGACCATCCCGACCAACTCGAATTTCAATACCGGTTGCGTAGCTACATCATTGGCCACAATGAGGGTTCTTTTGTGGAACGAACGTCGACGAAGATAATACACCTGACATCCCAACATTTTCAGGTTTACATTAATTTCTGGTAGACGAAGTATAAAATAATAACTTCTTATTTTTCTTTTCAGCTAAAGTTTTAGGGCAAATCAAGCAGGAGATCGAACCAGTCATCGAGGAAGAAGAAAACCTGCTAAACGAAATGAACGAGTTTGAATATGACGGACTGGAGAACCTAGCAGGTTTTATTTGCCATAAATTTAAAAATCTATACTCATTTATTTCAGTGCCGACAACGGAGGATACAACTTGGACCTGGGTTAATCAGCTAACTGAAGGCGGACTCTCTAAACCGGCGCCAGAATTCATGGAGATAATTGAAAAATTGGAGGTAATTTTTCAAAATTTCAACCAAAATGAATCTCTTTTTATTTGCAGCAATTACTTGAAGTCCCTCATGGAGTTAGCAGAGAATGTGCGGTGTCCGATTAAAATTAAGAAATTATTTTTAAGGTCTCGATTGTATTTTAGAATTAGGGAATTAAATAGAAATTTAATTGATGCGCGTAATGTTAAACGCAAATCAAATGCGAATTATAACGATTCTAAGAAAAGAAATAAAATGAAAAAAATTGTCACGTAAAATCAAGTTGTTTCATATTTCCACTTATTTTCCTCAGCAGTAAATTATTCTTGGTCGGAAATCCACACCGAATTTCAAACTCCTACCATTACACTCGTTTAAATTAAAAAGACAGTCCATACAGTCAACAAAATGCACCGGCTGTCTACCATATTATTCTACACATGGTCTCTGAGTGACGTCATGCGCAGAACGTATACCACTTTACAGCGCTCGTGTCGTTATCTTCTTTTCTTTGTATCATGGTGCTATGCTATGGCTGTGAAGCATGGACCCTTACTCAAGCCTCCGGAAACATGCTGGACCACACTTGAACGTAAGGTTCCGCGGCGAATTTTGGGGGCTGTTTGCGATCGAGATTGGGAGGCAGCAAATTTTATTATCGAATGAACTAAAGGTGTAATCTACTGTGTTCAGACTATAGTCTTTATATAGGTCACTCCTCTAGGTATTTCTCGTGGTCCGACTTTAACGAAACTTAGTATGTATTGTAGCTTCCAAGGGGCTACTAAAAATACCACGTGGTGATATTGTTGTATGCGTCAGGTGTCAGGACAAATGGACCTTATTGGAAATAAAGTGATATCTAGGCAAGATGGGTATCATTTGAGAGGGTTTGCTGGGGTGACTGCATTAGACTACTGCTGACGGCTTTTTGAGCCCTTTGGTAAGGGAAAAAAGACATTCTGGTGAACTAGTGTTTATGACATTTTGAGTTCTCTCGTGAGGAAGAAAGACATTTTTGGTAACGAAGTGATATATAGGCAAGACGAGTGTCATATGACTGAGGGTGTTGATGCGTATTAGACTATTGTTGAAGACATTTTGAGTCCTTTGGTGGGGAAAAGGGACATTCTTGGTAATGAAGTGATATATAAGTAAGATGGGTATTATGATTAGGAATAATTAGGCGAATGCGATATTTGGTCAGGAAAAAAGACATTCTTGCATTCACCTAGCAGATATTGGTATTATTAAATATGGGCACTAAGGACAACATTTCTGAAAGCAAATCATAGAAAATTTGAAAGCAAATGGATCAAAATTAAAATGTATTTGCAAGGGACGGGCCTAAAAATCCGATGCAAACTAACAAAAAGGAAAATTCGTGGCAAGATATGGGTGGGATTTTCGCTACCTGTGAAACCCTCTCATTTCACAGGTAGCGAAAATCCAATGCAATTACCAAAAACAACAAATAAAATATAAAACGTATTTTTGTTACATAGTATATGAAAGCGTATTTACTAGACGCATTTTCCAGGCTTTTATATTTCGACACAGAACCAATAAAAGTAGATTTATCAAACATAGATACGATTTGTTGCCTTCGCAATCAATATCCGTTCATAAGTGACTTTTCTATTCAATCCAATATTACAATGAAATTCGGGAGCTATAGCAAATTTCCAACTTGTCCCCTTTCCAAATGTACACGCTAACCTAGACATTCTGCTTTTTCCTTGTTCTTTGTGTGTTTCTCCCCTAGACGTTTATCCTTTGGGAATGGAATCGGCGAGAAGAACTACTTGTTGAAAATTTACCGTTTGGATTCCTGGCACGCGACGTTATAAAATACCACCATAATGGCAGTGGTTCAAGCTGAATGTCCTGACAGGGTGCACCACTCATCATTCCATTCCTGATCCAGACAAAAAAAGGAAACGACGTTTTCGTCCTGGATTTGCGGAGTGCTTATTGACGGATATATCACTCGGAGGGAATTATGATTTTATGAACTTTCTCATGGGATGGAAGTACTCGTAAGTTAGTAAGGATTTCGTAGTCGACGATATCGTCGACATCGCGTCATGGAGAAGTGTACAAGTGGAAAAGTAACGGGTGAGAAAGTCTTAAATTTTCAACATGGTAGCCCGATACCATGGGCTTAAAGGCAATATTTTGAGGATATAGTCGTATACATAAGTAGTTTGGAGGATGAGCGTGTATTAAGTGCACGAATACAGGAATATTTTAACAATATATTCAGTAAGATATGAGGTCAGTAAAACGTTCCTTATATTAAATTTCCACGTGTACTTTAAGACAAGCTTTGGCTGGACGAATCCTGCTGTATATCAAAGAAATACATAAAACTGACATGCATGCATCTATCGATTTCCTATTAGATCGTCTCGTCCTAAATATTCTTATCAATGGTCATCAAAAATAGTCGACCATCAAGTTAACGACGCGTAACACACAAAGCAGCTGAAGATAAATAAAGCCCTGGGCAAATACGTCCCGAACACTATGTCTTGCAATAATAGGCACAAAGTGAGTCGAAGAAAAGATGACAAAGGGAAAAGTTTTTCGTGAAACATGAAGTTCCTGCAAAGACCGCAGCTCATGAGCAGAAAATTGCATTGAGGATTAAATGTCAAGCCTATTTGATTTGCTTTGGAAGCTACGATGTGAAGTTCCGTTGCGACAAGTAATGAGTCTTGAAGTTTTAGAGGATGAAGAGAATAATTATTACAAAAGAATAGGAAGAACAATACGAGGAGGAAATCATTATCTTTTAGCGCATGGAAGAAGGTCAATAAAAAATGAGAATTTAGCTATGAGTTAATATGAAACTATAGGCTAACAACTTGTTCACTTGAACAACTGGGAGTTTAGATAATTGAAATACATTTGAACGGGAGTAAGTACTTACAATAGCCGTATCAAAAATAACCGAGATGTTGACAAATAAAAGGAGTTAGTACAGATGGTTCATTGTGTCTCAATTTTCAGGAAAGAAAAGATTGAGTGAGCAATAACCAATTTTGACCCTTTCAAATCTGCTGGCCCTGATGGTATCATTCCGGCGGACCTACAGCACATGCTAAACATAGTGTACCCTTAGATTGCATAAATTTTCAAGGTCTGTCTTGCATTTTTATATATTACTCCTCTATGGAGGAAAGTTAAAGTGATTCTCATCCTGAAATCGGGTAAAAGTTCTCATGCACGCCCGAAGGATGTTCGACTCATCAGCCTGTCATGGACCCTGCGAAAGGTGTTGCAGCGTTTTATTGATACACTGCTTTACACTCTCTTGTGGGTTATATGGAAAAGTCCATTGCCTGCAATGAGTATACACTAGTTGCCTTCCTGGATATTGACGGCGCTTTCAACAACGTTAAACCTGAGGCTACCACTGATGCTCTCTCAAGACCGTGCGAAAATGATTCAATTAACAAGTTTGTGCACCTGATGCTCATATCTCGGGTTATCTCCTCTAATCTCGGCACATCATCTAAACGGATTCATGTAAGCAGGGACACATCCCAAGGCGGGGTTCTCTCTACCCTTCTGTAGAGTTTAGTGGTCATCAGGTTGCTCTTAAATCTGGAAGAGTAAGGATGTCAAGTTTGCTATGGAAATTCCTGGCATATTTCCTTTATTTTGAGATCTATTGCAGAATGCCCTCGGCATCCTGGTAAAACAGGCGGGTGAGGTTGGGGTCAAAGCAAATCTGCTCAAAACGGAACTCGTTCTCTTTACCAGGAGATCTAAAGTACCTTCATTTGAACCACCATTGATGGATGACGCAAGGTTGATACTAGCTTATAAAGTCAAATTGCTTGAGCTCATTTAAGGTAAAAAACGATGCTGAAAGGATAACATTCAAAAACGTGTGATAAAGGTAACTGCACTATACTCTTGCAAGGGGGCTATAGGTCAGAAATGGAGATTGCAGCCAAAATGGTACACTGGTTGTTTATATCGGTACTGCGTCACATTATGATGCCTGGGGTTGTCGTCTGGTGAACGGTACTTACCACAGCATCGTACAGAACCTTGTTAGAGAAGGTCCAAAGATCTGCATGTTTTGCCTTCACGGGAGTCTTAAGGAAAACCTGGACCGCTGCCCTGGTCGAACTATTGACCTACTTCCATTGGGACCACGCTCGGTGGCCGTGGACGTTCGGTGACCGCTCTACGATACTAATGTAGAGCTCGGAGTTTAAATCCCGGCGCGATCAAAAACTGCCTGTGGGTACCAATAGAACTCTCACAGTTCTCCGAGCGTGTCAGTATAACGACGGCGCGGATAGGAGGTGCATGATAGCAACTGGACTTCCGAAAAGTAGATATGTTGTCGAAACGTCAACAAGAAATGCTAGAGATGTTAATGCACCCATGCCCCTGGAGGGGTCAAGGGCAACCTTGAGTTTTAATTTTTTTTTTATTTTTAATTTTTTTTTCATAATTTATACTGAGTGTTTGGAATATTGGAGGCATGGAAAATTGAAATATTCGCAAATCCCTTTGCGTGGGCTCCGCTCGCTACGCTCGCTCCGCGCTTAAGGGATCGCAACCCTCGCACAAACATGAACGCTCGCTTCGCTCGCTCTGCGTGCAACAGCGTTTTGATCAGTTTTAAATACACCAAACACTCAGTATAAATCATTAGAACAAGAAAATAAGGAAAAAATTAAGATAAAAAAAAAAAAAATTAAAAAAAAAAAAATTAAAATTAAAATTTTTTTTTTTGCAAATTTGAGAGTCTTAGTGGATGTTCACACTGCGTGCGATGCCGAGCCGAGCCGGGTCGAGCGATGCAATGCGATTACAAGCTTTTAAAGCAAGAAAATGGAAAGTCTTCAATTTTAAATGGAATCACGCTTTGAGTGTACACACTGCGCGCGATGCAATGACGAGCCGAGCGATGGCCCGATGTTTTCACAAACTTCTTTGCTTTTTCGTGCGAGTACCGGCTGCTGATTTTTTGCGATGGAATTTAATGGGCTTTGCGATGGAGTTTATGGGCTTTGCGATGTGAAGCTTTTTGGAGCCAGTATGGTGCAAGTACGAGCTGTAAAGTAATATTTGATGTAAGATCACACTGAAAAAAATGCATGTATGTCTGCTTTTATACCCTAGACTTTTAGGCGCGGCGATGTGGCAGTGTATTATGAGGGTCATCTCCTGATTCGATTTAGCCATATCTGTCTGTCTGTCTGTCCGTTTGAACGATAACTTTCGATAGAATGAAGCTAGAAACTTGAAATTTTAGTCAAATGTTTGTAGCATGATCTAGTTGGTTGGTATTGAAAATGGGCAAGATCCGACCGAAGGAACCCCTACAGATGAAATTTCAAATGAGCGATAACTTTCGATAGAATGAAGCTAGCGACTTGAAATTTGGTTCAAATATTAGGATTTAGATTTAGTTGGTTGGTATTGGAAATGGCCAAGCTCCGTCCCAAGCGACCCCTACGTCCCCTACAAATTAAACTTCAAATGAGCGATAACTTTCGATACAATGATGCTAGCGACTTGCAAAATGCGACAAATATTTATAGTGTAGGTTGTTAGTTGATTTTGAGAATGGGCAAGATCCTATTGAATGAACGGCAACCTTCCCTATAAACGTTAGTTCAAATGTAAATATCCAAAATTCGAATGGATGAACGATGAAACTTTTCATTGGATCCACGCCCACAGCTCAAACTGACCATATGGGAAATTCACTTTTAATGCATATGGCCGTTGCCAGTTGGAAGTTTTGGTATCACAACTAGGTCTCTACAAGTCTAGGGTATATACGCTTTGGACTCCGGTTTTGATTCAGTATGGCTCAAATGAAAGGTTATTACCACCGTAATAAGGTCGCGTGGTTTCACAAGCGGTTTGAGCAGCGGACACCGGTGCGTATAAAGGCATAGAGCAGAAGCGGCGGTTTTCATATTTAGTGCCGGTGCACATGGACGTCGAAATACCGTCTGACGCTGCGTTACTTTCAATCGGATAGGAAGAAATACATTACGGGCAATGAAGCGATGCACATGGCCGCAGATAGCTATCCGATAACTATCGGCGGCATTCTGCCGCCGCGATAGCTATCAGGGATGACGCTAGTTTCTGCTCCTATCTGCTTCATTTCACGCGTCCGCATATCAATTTTTAATAAGCCGGCCCACATACATTCGAACCCGGAACACGGACACGGTCACAATGTTTGATTTGTATGATGTTTCTTAAACCATTCGCTTGAGGATCACTTTTAAGTGCCAATTAATTAATTGTTAATCGTTGATCGTGACTACTATATTACAATTGACAATTAATTTTGAGAAAAAAAAAATGGTGGGGAGGGAGCTCTCAGCTCGGACGGGGGTTTGTAAAGGGGGGGGGGTGAAAATGGTGTTAAATATGCGATATATCTTATATTTTAGAAGTTATGGCCAAAAAACAGTTTATTTAAAACTAAAAATAACATAAATTGTAAATTCAGGTTCGCTATTATGTGGCCCGGCTTATATAATACAGAGTGACGCTGTGTCCTATCGCATCATGTGAATTGAAATGCAGATAGGTATCAACGAGGGAGGAGCTTAAGTGACGAGGCGTCCGGCGTCATTTGGACGTCCATGTGTACCGGCTCTTACACTGAATTCAAATGCAATCTCGCCGCTCCACAAACCGCGGCGCGGCGGTGGTCGCAACGGCGAGTCGAGCGGTTTATAGATTCATCGTCCTAAAGCCGCCGCGGCTGCCGCTTTTTGCGTTTATACACAGCGGTGCGCCGCTGCTCAATCCGCTTGTGAAACCTCTCGTCTGAGGTCGCGGAAGAGATGATGAAATTCACCAACATTGGGCCTTTCTTCATTAATGGGATGCACCCAATGGCGACGCCCTTCCATTTTTAGAGCACTGTTTTGAAACAGAAATAAATTTACTGGGTCAAGCACAAACGACATGATGTCGAACAGATTCTATTCCTTGAACTAAATTGGTCTCTACTCTCCATCATTGCGTGCAGTGAACATCCCGGATCATCTTTGCATCGCAAGCCATCGCTCGGATCATCTTTGCATCGCAAGCCATCGTTCGGCTCGGCATCGCACGGCGTGCAATGTGAACACCCACCACATCGCATCGCTCGACCCGGCTCGGCTCGGCTCGGCATCGCACGCAGTGTGAACATCCACTTAGTGGAGGAGAGGTTTCACAAGCGGATTGAGCAGCGGCGCACCGCTGTGTATAAACGCAAAAATCGGCAGCCGCGGCGGCTTTAGGACGATGAATGTATAAACCGCTCGACTCGCCGTTGCGACCACCGCCGCGGTTTGTGGAGCGGCGAGATTGCATTTGAATTCAGTGTAAGAGCCGGTACACATGGACGTCCAAATGACACCGGACGCATCGTCACTTAAGCTCCTCCCTCTTTGATACCTACCTATCTGCATTTCAATTCACATGATGCGATAGTACACAGCGTCCCTCTGTATTATATAAGCCGGGCTACATAATAGCGAACCTGAATTTTCAATTTATGTTATTTTTAGTTTTAAATAAACTGTCTTTTGGCCATAACTTCTAAAATATAAGGAATTTCGCATCTTTAACACCATTTTCACCCGCCTTACAAACCCCCGTCCGAGCTGAGAGCTCCCTCCCCAACATTTTTTTTTTTCAAAATTAATTGTCAATTGTAGTAGTCACCCTCAACGATTAACAATTAATTAATTGGCACTTAAAAGTGATCCTCAAGCGAATGGTTTAAGAAACATCATACAAATCAGACATTGTGACCGTGTCCGTGTTCCGGGTTCGAATGTATGTAGGCCGGCTTATTAAAAATTGATATGCGGACGCGTGAAATGACGCAGATAGGAGCAGAAACCAGCGTCATCCCAGATAGCTATCGCGGCGGCAAAATGTCGCCGATGCGCCGATAGTTATCGGATAGCTATCTGCGGCCATGTGCATCGCTTCATTGCCCGTAATGTATTTCTTCCTATCCGATTGAAAGTGACGCAGCGTCAGACGGCATTTCGACGTCCATGTGCATCGGCACTAAATATGTAAACCGCCGCTTCTGCTCTATGCCTTTATACGCAGCGGTGTCCGCTGCTCAAACCGCTTGTGAAACCACGCGACCTTATTACGGTGGTAATAACCTTTCATTTGAGCCATACTGAATCAAAACCGGAGTCCAAAGCGTATATACCCTAGACTTGTACAGACCTAGTTGTGATACCAAAACTTCCAACTGACAACGGCCATTGCATTAAAAGTGAATTTCCCATATGGTCAGTTTGAGCTGTGGGCGTGGATCCAATGAAAAGTTTCATCGTTCATCCATTCGAATTTTGGGTATTTACATTTGAACTAACGTTTATAGGGAAGGTTGCCGTTCATTCAATAGGATCTTGCCCATTCTCAAAATCAACTAACAACCTACACTATAAATATTTGTCGCATTTTGAAAGTCGCTAGCATCATTGTATCGAAAGTTATCGCTCATTTGAAGTTTCGTTTGTAGGGGACGTAGAGGTTGCTTGGGACGGAGCTTGGCCATTTCCAATACCAACCAACTAAATCTAAATCCAAATATTTGAACCAAATTTCAAGTCGCTAGCTTCATTCTATCGAAAGTTATCGCTCATTTGAAATTTCATCTGTAGGGGTTCCTTCGGTCGGATCTTGCCCATTTTCAATACCAACCAACTAGATCATGCTACAAACATTTGACCAAAATTTCAAGTTTCTAACTTCATTCTATCGAAAGTTATCGTGCAAACGAACAGACAGACAGACAGATATGGCTAAATCGAATCAGGAGATGACCCTCATAATTTCCATGTATACACTGCCACACCGCCGCGCCTAAAAGTCTAGGGTATAAAAGCAGACATACATGCATTTTTTTCAATGTGATCTTACATCAAATATTACTTTACAGTTCGTACTTGCACCATACTGGCTCCAAAAAGCTTCACATCGCAAAGCATCGCAAAGCCCATAAACTCCATCGCAAAGCCCATTAAATTCCATCGCAAAAAATCAGCAGCCGGTACTCGCACGAAAAAGCAAAGAAGTTTGTGAAAACATCGGGCCATCGCTCGGCTCATCATTGCATCGCGCGCAGTGTGTACACTCAAAGCGTGATTCCATTTAAAATTGAAGACTTTCCATTTTCTTGCTTTAAAAGCTTGTAATCGCATTGCATCGCTCGACCCGGCTCGGCTCGGCATCGCACGCAGTGTGAACATCCACTTAGGGTGACGTGAGTGACAAGTGACAAAAAATCCGAGTGAAAAACGATTTTTTCACCCCGGGCCCGAAAACTAAAAATATCCCGCCTTAGCACATTTTGGTTTGTTTCTCGTTGGATGCATGATATTTTTAGTAATAGACGGTATGTTCACATTTCGAAGGCTTCGATTTTATTTATATCATAACTCTTGACGCAGCACTGAAAATTTGGTATCGGTGGATGTTGGTAATACCTCCAAATGTGCTATTTGCAACGAAATTGTTCCATCTGAGCAAGTCGTTCTAACGCCGTGCTCACATTATTTCCATGGGTAGGTGGTGAGAAGAAAATAATAGTTGCCCGCTTTGTAGAAGACCCTGTCATCCTGGATTACTGTCTGCTAGAGGTTCGTCCCGTCATTCGGGTATTTTGGAAGCCGGGGCATCTGGTCTGTCGGTTTCAGAAGGAATTTTTGCAGATCCCAACCAGGAAAATTTAGGAGCCATACCTAAGGCATCTGGACCCATAACGCGTTCAAAAGCGAAGACAGGTCAAACTCAGATGTTACTACCGATTCTGACTATTAATATTCCGGAAAGAACTGGGAGAGAAAGTAGTCCGAGTGCTCAGAGGGAATCTCAACGAGAACGGTCCTTTGATATGGGTCGTGCTTTGCCAGCTTCTCCACCGTTAGTGGAAAATAATTTGCCTAACAGCAATGGTAAAACATTAGGTCCGGAATCTGTGCGTGAACGTCCTTGGAATGTAACCGAACTACGGCAAATCATTGGGGAAGTGTTGCGCGCGGAAATCAAAGAAATTTCCTACACCCGTAAAGATCGTACGGAGCCTCCAATAGAACCTGCTCGTGATGTTTCTAGTAGACATGCTGCTACTTTACATATTCCTGGGCGATCTCAAAAGGTATCGTACGCGAACGCGTATCCCGACTGCCATGTTCGTGCACCTCTAAGTGCTCCTCGGCCACATCCTCCTGGGGTCCCGTATAGGATGGTGGAAAGGAATGGGAGTATGGCCCCCTAACTTTATCAATAGCGCCTCATTTTTACATCTGTTACATCAACGATTTGAAGTAAACATTCCTCGAGAAAGTGCACCAGATGCTATGTATATGCCCTTAGAGCGAAACGCTGAGAATAATCTCAACGTTACATCCATCTCGCTAACACAATATCCCCCCGGTATCAATGCCGATGTAAGTTATCCCGCCCATCAGGTATTCCCGGCGGAAGTACTAAGTAGACTTAATAGAAGAAGTGGCCCTGAATATAATTTTCGCCGTGATGCTCCTTCCAATTCGGACATGCATCCAGCTCGTGATACTGCAGCGAATTCTCAGGTAGCTGGCGATTCCACGCTACATATGCCCCCTGAAAAGGTGGGTCGTATAATTAGTAGTTGGAATTTGACGTTACATTTCTCGTTTCTACTTTGGCATCTGAGAAAAAAAAACGTAATGAATAGAAGCCCTCAGCGACTACCCACGCCGCTTTCCTCCCGAACTGAGTTGCCCTCACTCAGGTGCCAATGGCTTCCTGGTCCCGTCCTGATGGGAATTCAGTCTTGATTCATTACACAGTATATTAATGATCCGAATAAATGTGTCCATCAATGTGTATCAGCTAGAAGATGTAGCAGTATATCATGGTGGACTTTGTCGAATGCTTTGGCATAATCGATGAAACAAACATGAACATTTATGTTCATATTCAAGCAGCGTTGACAAAAGATGTTAAATGAGAACAAAGCATCACGAGTTTCCAAGCCATTCCTGAAGCCGAATTGCGTAGCACTTACATCTTCTTTCAGTATGTTGTATAATCTTAAATGAATTATTTTAATAATTTTTAGTAAGTGACTCATAAAGCCAATGGTTCACCAATCTTCACATTTCGTTGCGTTATTCTTTTTCGGAAGGACTATGAAGGTCGACTTAAGACACTTTTTGGGTATTCTTTCAGTGCGGTAGATAGCGATATCGACTATAGGACTTAGCTGGTTTTCCTCAACTAGTTTGATCAACTCAGTTGGAATTTTGTCCGGACGGCTTTATTGCTCTTGTTTTTTTTCGTACAGAGCAGAGCAGAGTAGGTTAAGCGACGAAAAAAACGATCCAGAGCAATTTAACGGAGTAAGCTTTTGTCTTTGCTAAGGGAATGTGTCTTGGCTTAGTTAGAATTCAAATGTCAACTAAAATTTCAAGAGAAAACTTAAATCCTTAGTACATATACAATCGGACAAATTTCCTTTAGGGAGCAAAATTATTTTGTATGTTTACTATTCCAAATACAATAGTTACACAAAGCGGACATTTTACTGAGAGGAAATGAACTTTATGTGCTTCCCAAGCTGTGTACTGTTCTAAAATTTCGACTCCTGCGCCGCCTGCATTTCAAATGTGGAACTATTTAACAGAGTAGAAATCCTGCACTAACGTTCTATCGAGAGCAACTCAGATCAAATTGTTAGTGTAATTGAGTTGTCTTCACCTGCTCTGCTCTATATGGATCTTGAAAAAAAAACGCACCTATTGATGGCACGCTTAACTAGTTTGATCAATTCAGTTGGAATTTTGTCCGGACCGACGGCTTTATTGTTCTTGCTGATATTGATGGCATGCTTAACTTCCTCTCCGGTAATAGATAACACGTGCTTCTGTTGCATTTGATCGTCTGGTGTATCACGCAAATCGTGGAAAAGATCTTATACATATTTCTTCCATAGTCTTAGTTTAACCTTTAAGTCAACTATAATGTTACCATATTCGCCTCTGAATAAATTTCTGTGTTTTTTACGATTTAAACCAGTTACATTTTTTATTTTCTTGTGAAGATGGAAGTTATCATATTGTTTGTCTAGCTGTTCGATTTCAGCGCATTATTCTTCCCAATATTTTCTTTTTGCTTCTCTAATTTTTTTCTGATGATTTTGTTTAGATTTTTATATTGTATTTTACTTCAGATTGGATTTTGTGTTTTCAACGTTCATCCATTAGATTTAAAATTTCATCGGTCATCCAGAATTTGCTGTTGTTACGAGGCAGAGTTGCGGAATAACACCTTTCTGAAAGAAATACAGAAAGGTGTTCTTCTGCAACTTCTCAAAGTATTGATTGGATGTTCTTCCCCTTATCGTCTAACAGCCTGCAAATTGGTGACTAAAGCAGTGGCGTATCCGTATAACAGGGCTAATATCAGATGGTCTAGTGGCACTATATGTCATGCAACTAGGCAAATGTGGTCGAAGCTGGGCCCCAGCCGCTTCAACGGGATGCTGAGCAGAAACCATTTGAGATACGTGGTGGGATTTATCACTGGGTACTGTCCAATAGGGGAGCATGCTAGAAGACTTCGGCTCCCATACAATGATTAATGTAGGAGCTGCGGAAAATAGGAGGAGGAGGAAAGTCCTTCTTACCTTATGTGTGTTTACCCTGCCCTGGCGAGACTTGGTGATCGGTGTGTGCTTTGATGAAACTTTGTGGTCAAGGCAGCTCTTCTTACCTAACATAAGGTGTAATCTGTACCCGATACATACATACATATATTTATTAATTTCTTGTGGGCTTAGCTCATTAACTACTCATGAGAGAATTTGGGCGTGTTTTTTTGTACAGCTGTGCAGGCTAATTGGGGGTTATCTGGGTTAGATAGATAGATAGATAGATATAAAAATTCGAGCTACTTTCCCAGCAGGAAGGCACTGCGACCATAAAGATCTATTGTGCCGTAGCTCATTAATCCAAAAGACCGTCCACCCTTTTAATAAAGGGCAGTAAGTCTTTAGCAGGAATCAACCTGAATTCTGCGGTGCTGATAGTAGCCTGCCCGAGGAGTGACATCCTAAAACGCGCGATGGCGGGACATTCGCACAAGATGTGCTTGGTCGTTTCCACGTCTTCCAGACAAAGACGGCATTCAGTCTCGCTTGACAGACCCATCTTGTTCAGGTGATATCTGACCAGGTGATGGCCAGATAAGTACCCCACTAGGAGTCTTAGGTGGGTTCTACTCATTTGAGTAGTACCCTTGTGACTGAAGGGCATTATCAGCTCGTTTGATTGACGAAGCCCTGGAAGGTTATCCCAGTACTGTTGACGCAATCGTGCAAACCAATCTGTGATCCGCAGTTTGGCCGAGGCCAGTCCAAAGCCACAGTAAGGCTCAGGTTCATGAAAACGACTGGATGATCCTTGTCTAGCAAGTTCATCCGCAGCCTCGTTCCCCTCAATGCCCTGGTGGCCTGGCACCCAACACAAGAAGACTCGGTTTTTGGTTGCCAACAGTTGAAGGAGATTGTAACACTCCTTCACCAGTTTTGAAGAGACCTTAAATGAGGAGAGCGCTTTTATAGCTGCTTGGCTGTCTGAGTAGATAGCAATGTGAGCGCCGCGAAGTCCAGTTTCCAAGATTACCCTGGCGCAGACCTCAATTGCGTGGATCTCAGCTTGAAAAACGCTGGGCGAGACTCCTATGGCGATCGAAATCCGGGTGTTGGGTCCAAAGACACCTGCACCAACACCCTGTTCTGTTTTAGACCCATCGGTGAACCACATCTAGGGTCTGGACAGGGTGTGCCATTTAACCATTCAGAGCGGTTAGGGATGAGGGCTGAATATTTTCTGCCGAAGCAAACCTCCGTGATCATGTAATCTGATCTCGCGGGATCGTTTCGTTTTCGTTTGCATCGCGTGTGTGCAATATTCACCTCCTCTCGTGCACCCTGTTACATCTACCCGTTCGGTACAGTTTGCAGACTGCAGCCTATCGACATTTCTCTGAGTAAGTTTCAGCCAAAAAGGATTGATAATTCTACAAGAGTTATCATTCCATATAACATTTCCCTCTGCCAGGAGATTTGTATGTATTGACAAATTGTATAGACTTCACAAGAAAGCTGACTCCGCCTCCGGCGGTAGATTTGTATATATTGATTCTCTTGTGTATCTATACTGTGTAGTTTATACTATATTTATACAATTTGTCAATACATACAAATCTCCTGGCAGAGGCGAAATTTCTATGGAGTGATAACTCTTGTGGAATCTATACGGATACTATTTGGTTTCAGCTAATCACAATCACGCTTCCCACCATCTTTTCCCAATCGGACGTGTATTGTGTTTGTGTATCTATTGCAAAATCGCTCCCACACTATCCGCCCCTTTCCGTCCCTTTAATCAACAGTCCGGGTCCAGCACACACAATCCGTTTCTCAAGTAACGCGTGCGACTCTATGCGATTGTGTCCGGCAAACAGAAAGGGAAACTAACAAAAGTAAACAAAACATTCCAACACACGCACAAAGAGAATGCACAAGAAAAATTTTGGAATTCTTGCAGAAGGGGGGTGGGGGGGGGGGGGCATTTGATCTTCTGCAGACCTCTCAATGTACATCATGTCACGATGAGCTGCCCGGAACTATAGCATAACATCCTGCGACAAATATTTCTCTATTTCGTGGGCTTGGGAGATTTTAACTCACGCAGTACGAATCCGCCATTTTGTTTTATGATATGTTTATTGCACGTGTGGTGGGGGCCCACATTGTGGGCCTGTCAGACCTCAAATCGCCGCCATTGCAAATGCACAGTTGCTGGATCACCCGATTTGGATAGAATGAACTTCATCCGCGATGGCTCCCGCTCTCTTTCTTCGGGGGGCGGGAACTATGTAATGTACACACTCTCAAATTGCGTCTGCGCATGTCCAAATGTTAGTCGAACTGACTACTTGCTACTTTTTCTGGGACCCTAGTGATTCACATAGTACAACACGGGCTATTTTATTAAATGATGAATGGGAATTGGCGGAAATTGAAGGTCATTGAAAGTCCTTGGACGTCCTTGACCTAAATAATGAGTAAAAATGGAATTTCATTCATTGTGACCTCAGATTGGGTCTATGCATGTGCATGTCGGGAGTGCACAATTTGTTTAATGAAATGGTGAGAATGAGAATGATATGAATGAATGAGAGGAGGAGGTCCGCTGCCCTGAGCGAAATTTCGCATACATTCAGAGACCATAAATTGCGTGTGAGCATGTCGAGCATGTCATCAAACTTCCAAAGAAGGGTAGCCTCACAGACTGTAATAATTGGAGAGGCATTTGTGTGCTTCCTGCCGTTGCCAAGATAATAGCTAAAATCGTCCTGGAAAGACTAAAGGCCCACTTAGAAAGCACAATTGATGAAGAGCAGGCTGGCTTTCGATCCGGATTCTCCTGTGTCGATCACATTAACACCTTGCGAATCATCATCGAGCAATGCGCTGAATACGATTCTCCGCTTCACTTGCTTTTCATCGATTTCGAAAAGGCTTTCGATAGTGTGAACCGGGATTCTATATGGGCGGCCTTGCGCAGGAGAGGCATCCCTGAGAAGCTTGTGGCTATTATTAGGGCAACCTATGACGGCGCGAAATGTCGCGTTCTGCATAAAGGTAAGGTGTCGGGGGACTTTGAGATTCGCAGTGGAGTTCGGCAGGGGTGCATCCTCTCACCGATCCTATTCCTCATTGTGATCGGCGATGTGTTGCATGCAGCCCTATCCGGACTCGACAGAGGAATTCAATGGACTTTGACATCTTATCTACAACATCTTGACTACGCTGACGACATATGCCTACTCTCCCACAAAATCATGGATCTGTCCGCAATGGCGTTAGATCTCGAGAGGGAGGCAAGCAAGGTTGGGCTAAAGATTAATACCAACAAGACCAAGGTTCTTAGCCCGCCGTTGCGAAAAAGAAATCGGACACCTATTGCCATCAATATTAATGGGCAGCCTGTGGAGAAGGTGGACAACTTCGTCTACCTGGGTAGCATTGTTGCCGAAAATGGTGGTACGGAGCAGGACATCGCTCGTCGTATCAACCAGGCTAAACGCGTATACGGCATGCTGTCCAAAATCTGGCAGGGCAGTTATCTCAGCATCAAGACCAAGCTGGGCCTGTTTCGCTCCCTCTTACTATCAGTGCTTTTGTATGGGAGCAGTACATGGAAAGTTTCCGTAGGAGTTACCAGCAAGCTGCAAGTTTTCGTCAACTCATGTCTTCGTCGAATTTTAAGAATTTTCTGGCCCGAAACAATATCAAATGAAGAGCTAAGTCGGCGTACGGGTCAGATGCCAATCGACGAATTGATACGCAGGCGAAAGTGGCAGTGGATAGGTCACACATTGCGGAAGAGTGATAACTGCATTGCTTTGCATGCCATGAAATGGAACCCCATTTCCAACCAAGGCCGACCAAGAGGGGGTCCTCGAATCACATGGCGTCGATCTGTGGCAAAGGAGTGTCAGGTACTGGGTAAGTCTTTTGGGGAGTTGCGCCCCATTGCCCAGAACAGAGTACGATGGCGCGCAGGAGTAGTTGACGCGCTATGCCCCGCTAGGGGTTAAGGCAAAGTAGTATGGTGTGTATGCAGGAGTTTTGATTATGGCGTCGCGTTGACTGAGAGCGTGGGACAGAGAGCACAGAGTGCGCCTGTTCACCCGTACACTATGTTATTTCTTGCCGTCCGCAACGTCAACCTTTATCGCTATCAAATCAACATCCCAACATGTACACACAATATCCCCGCAAGCGCACCACCCGCGCGGGTCTACAAGCAACAGCCATGCACAATGACCACCTCACTCAAACGACATGCACAACCAAAAAAGAAAAATTTTCAATGGGCTTGTTTCTTCTTCTGACCCCTGAGTAGAAAAACAGACATTTCGTGTGACGGACAGATTTTTAGGACGACCCCCAGCTATAAGGCATATCCATGTCAAAACAGACATTTCGTGTGACGGACAGATTTTTAGGATGACCCTCAGCTATAAGACATATCCATGTCAAAAGCCCAAGAAAGGTACCCTTATTAAAACATGTGCATTTGAAACGTAGACTTCAGTTCCCCAAAAAATTCAAAAGCGAACCTGACACCGTTTGGCGAAACATATTATGGTCAGATGAGACAAAAGTTGTGCAGTTCGATATGGGAACTGAAAAACAGTACGTTATACGCCCTCCGAAGCAAGAATTCAAGGCGAAGTACACTAGTAAGACCATTAAGCACGGAGGTCTAAGACTGATGCTGTGGGTGTGGGGATGTTTTTCGTGGAATGGCGTTGGACCTCTTGCTAAGATCGTGGGTACTATGGATGCCAACTACTATTTTGGAAACATATTGGAAGATGTCATGTTACTTTATGCTGAAGAGGAAATGCCATTATGGTGGGTTTTTCAGCAAGACAATGACCCGAAACACACCTCAAGAAAAGCGAAGGAGTGGTTCCAATCCCACAAAATTGCTGTTGTGGAGTGGCCTGCACAATCGCCGGCCCTTAATCCAATAAAACACCTTTGGATTGATGTTAAGAAAGGAGCGAGAGATGCTAAACCAAAAAACTCCGAAGAATTATGGCAAGCAGCAAAAAATACTTGGGAGAATATTCCACTCTCCAGATATCGCACTGTTATAGCTTCCATGCAGTCCAGATGTGTCGAAGTTATCAAAAATAAGGGGGGAGCTACTTCTTATTAAACGTAAGGGCCTAAGTGTGTATTTATGGTCTGTAGAAATTAACTATCGTTTGTTTGTTCTCTTTGTTCTTATTTTTTCGAACAGCTGATTTTCGACTCAATCCAACAAAGTGACCAGAACAACAAAATAAGGAAAAAGCAGGACATAAATTCGTGCGTTTATAAAAAGCTTAATATGTATGGTGTTAAAGTAATAAAAGGATAAAGTAAAAAAACAATTTTCTAACCCTTTTTTTTAGGACGAATTCAGTTTTCACTTGTGTTGTTCTTATTATTTCGAACACGTCTGTATATCAGAGGGAGTCTGCACCGAATAAATGAACAAAAAAAACGCATCTGTTGTACAAGGTGTTCACGGTATTTAACATATTATGGCCCGTTTTCTCAATGTCTGGTCAAACTGCCAGCTACTAAATTTAACCTTGCTGAAAATATGATATTGCAGTCCACAGCGGAGCTAATGCAGTAGAAAGTCAGCTAATTTTCTTGGCGGAATTCTGCCACCTGTTCTATTCTATTCTACATCTATGCCACCTCTTAGCATTATTTTGCGGCTGAGTTGGTTTCAGATCCGTTTCCTTCAAATGAATATCCAGAACTCTGTTGCTTGTGACCAATGTGATTGTCTCATTTGAATGTGCAAACGTAAATACATAGTTCTACTAGCTGTCAACATCTCAGCAGCCCGTATCAGCTGTTTGGAACTATTGCTCGATAGATTCTTAACCGGAAGATGAGTGATGTTTAGCGTTTATCTACATGATAAGATTTAACAAGACATTGAGAAAACGGCCCTATGTATGCAAATATGCCGATTTCCTTCGAAGAACTTAACGATGAGACGGTATATTGTTGATACAGTATTTTATATATATTACAATCATTTTTAATTATACCTGAACCGATAAATTAACCGTTTCATTATATTACGTATGTGTAACTAATTAAGCACAAAATTGATTAATAATACTTCATTGAATGTGTTTGGAATATAGACTTTTCTCAAAGTAAGTACTCCGTCGTATTACTTATTAATATGTACTCGGTTTCGCCCATATGCAAGTGGAATAGTTTTTTTCCTCGTATGACTGTAGTAATCTTTTGACATAGTGAAAACTGATAAGAATGATGAAGAATCCAGTGATAACAAGAATTACCAACCAGGATATTCATATTCACACCACAAACGTTGCCGCCAAGCAAAGTACGTACAACCCACTCCCAGAAAGGGAGAAATACCTTTATACGAGTATATATAAAATAACTTTAAAATATAAGTTCAATATAAAGCCCATCGCCCATAAGATTATTAAATTCTTCAAATTCCATCTTTACACTTCGACACTCTTTCTTGAACGACTTAAGAAAATTTCCGGCATTCACATCATCCTTCCGCTCCTCCTTCATTCTCGTCAAGAAATGTCGGCATTGCCATTTTTTGTGGTCATGCAAACGATTACATATATTCATTCAGGGATCTTCTGTGAGCGACCATTTAGAAAGACGTCATTTCAATTCACAGCAAAGATAGTTATACAGATATCCTGTTAGATATAATATGTGTTTAACTACGAGAATGTGCTTTCCTTTTGAACAGTACGGATAAAACTTGAACACCCACGCAACTGGATATAACTGCAAACTGCGCACGACATTCAATCGACCCACTTACGATAGATGAAGGGATTCGTAAGACAATAAGGATGACTTCATTAAGAAATTCTTAGCGATGATGTCTTCGAGTATACGGAAATTCCAGGACAAATTCGTGAAAAAATGTCTATTCGATTTGCGAGAATTTTCTACAACTTCTAATTCTTAGTCTTCATCATTGTGCAGCTGTGGGTGAGTTCCTCAATACAATATGGAGGATGGTTGGATGGTTAGATAAAAGACACACAGAAGTGGGTGGATACGGTTATAATCGAATATTCTTATTAGGTTTTAATCGTGATCGGTTTTAACAATTCAGCGTTTCGTAAAATCGTTAAATTACCTGTGGATGGTTTTTTTTTTCAAAGAGTCTGAAACAGGCACTATTACATATTTGAATTCTACTAAAATATATAAAAGCTGTCCCAATAGGGATTTCACCATGTAAAGTGTGAATAAAACAGTTTTAAAAGAACTTGAAAATTTTTCGATACGTATTCAATGTTCTTAAGATGTGCAAGTGCGAATTATATTTTTCAGTGAAATTGACAAACCACTAAGTTTGGAGAAATTAAATAGAGGAATTTTGAGGATAAAAAGTAAGTAAGTAAGTAAAAGAGAGGCTTGAATCTCAAACGACCGCATTTCGAGCAGCAAAAATGCCCGTTGCCTAGCTAAGCTTCAGACGCATAGTAAGTTGGTGTGCAGCATGAAACCAAGTGTCACGAAAATGCCAACTTCCTTGAGAACTTTGTCTTTCAATCAGTAATGTAGTTTATTTCGGCAATGTATGGAACAAAATGTCACCCAAATGTTCACCATGGCTCCGGTAGCAGACCTCCATCCGATTGTCTACATTTTGGATAACACTGAGGCATAATTTCACCTGGATGGACTCGACAACAAATCAGAACACAAAAGTTATTAAGAATAAAGTGGAGTCAAAAATGACTCAAACTCGCTCACCACTACCACTCAAAAATTATCAGCTTTAAGCCAATTCATCATCCTGTCACGTGGTTTCGTCCACACCATGAATTCACTCTTCAGGAGCTACCTTAATCCATGGCTCAAACAAGCCAGGGGTTCGTATTCCGACCTAAATCGGAGTACGTCCCTGAGTGGAATGCTAACACCTTATGTAGTGTGCATTACACGATGCCAGTGCGAGTTTTCATCCAATGAAAAGTCACTGTGTTTATTCACGCATAAGGTGTTAGCATTCCACTCACTCTTAAGATATTTAACGGCAAAGTAAAAAAAAACTGTTTGAAGGATTTTTGCTGAAATTAGGTAAGAACCTAGCCCTTACTAGTGCCCACTAATTAGGAGAGTTTGGAACAGCTAGTCTCTTCCCTTATCGAGATATTTAGCTTACAACATTTGCCGTTATATTATTGTAACTTTTGAATTAGTTGTCGAATTTTGCCGGAATTAAGTGGTAGTAAGCACTCCTCAATAACGGCCACTAATGAGACAAGTTTCATTTAGCTAGCTTCTTCCGTAAAGCTCTTCACAAACCAGCGCGGTACGCGGCAGCGGTACTGTACAGCGGTACAAATTTACATGGCGGTATATGCGAGCTCTCACTGCATACGCGGTATACCGCGGCGAAGCTGGGGAATTGCAACGATACACTTTTGTGTACCGCGGCAAAGCTGCGGTACTGGACTTTTGTATCGCAGCCGGCACTATTGATCGCGATGTACCGCAGCCGGCACTATCGATGGTACCGTGCTCGTAACGCGGTGGTTTGAATGGCCACGCGTATGCTGCTACCGCTGAGTACCGCTGTACCGTAACGCGCTGGTTTGTGGAGAGCTCAATAGAAACATTTCGCTAACAAATTATTAACGCCCACCAATTTGATAAGTTATTGGAGACTTCAACGTAAAACTTGGCAGAAGGAAAAAAGGCGAAGAATAAGTCGTTGGAAATTATGGTTTCAGGATCGAGGAATAAAAGAGGAGAGTGATTGATCTCATGGATTTGGCAAAACAATTTAAAGTTCGGTAATAGCTTTTTCAAAAAAAGACCAAATCGAAAATGGACGTGGAATTCTTCAGATGGCAGCACGAAGAACGAAATGGATCTAATACGGATGGACGAAATCTCCACTTTGTGCGACGTCTCTGTAGTAAACAATTTTGAATACGATTGCGATCACCGATCAGTTAGAGCAAAACTTCTAATAAACCATAAAACCATAAGTTTTCATACAAATAAGCGAGACCTTCCATATACAGGGTGACCCACTTTAAGATCGTCATAGGACTAGGGCATTTTCCACACTCTGTGGAAAAATGCCGCCCAAATGAACCGTCTATCTTTTACCGTTACAGAGCTATTACATTTTTGACAATTCATGTCAAAAAGTATCACCTTCTAGAGAAAACCCCGATTTACCGGCCCAAATTAAATTTTAATCCATAAAAACAATACTGATTCAGAAACTACACAAAATACCCGTTAGAATGATACCTCAACGGTTTCGAAATTCATTCTACCGCCCGAGAAATAAACTTTCAAATTTAAGAAAAAATTCTTTATCAACTTTTGATGGAAAAATTGAACCTACATTTTATAACGGGCCTTTGCACTAAGAGCTCTACAAAATCCCCAAAAAAATGGCCCAATTCTTTACCTTTCGAATTGCGTATAAATATCCACGGCTTAGATTTAAAATTTTTCGAATATTAGATTTTAAAGAAGAAAAACATAGTCTGAAAATCGACTAAGCCGATTTAATACCTATGTACGAGTATAAATCAAACAAAAGTGATTCGTGAACTTTGTTTTGTCATTTACATATTTTATGGAAAACATTTTTGTGGTGGTGCTGTATGATTGCGTAATAATTTAGGTAATTTCGAATGATCGAACTTAATATAACGGGATTTGTATCCGTTAGCTAGAAAAACCATTGCTTCTTCTCTACTGGATTGCTATTGTTGAAAAAGTCTACATAGTATTAGCGTGTCGAATTTTCCGGGTGCAGCAAAGAAACTTATCTCTATCATTATTTCTCAGGTAAATATAATTGTTGTAATTATTTATTTGTTGAAGTTTTTAGCCATAGTTCTCTTCTTTGATTCATTGAATGATAGATAGTAAAAAGCGATGCATTTTCGATTTACGGATAGAGAATACGCTGATATGATTTTTGTGTATGGTTTTGCTGGAGGAAATAGTCACGAGGCAGTTCGAGAGTATCGTCGACGTTTTCCAGAAAGAACGCTTCCTGACAGGCTTACGTTCGAAATAACGTATCATATCTTTGGGAAAACTGGAAGAAGTCAAAACCATTATGCCTCAAAACGTAATCGGGGTATCGGAGTTACAAGGGAGGAAGAAATCCTGGAAGTTTTCACAGAAAATTCTGGCTTGAGCACAAAAAGGGCCGCACTTCAGCTAGATTACCCCGTATGACAGTTCATCGAAATCTTCGTATAGACAATCGTTAACCTTACCACATCATGGAAGTGCGGGATCTACTCCCAACAGCCAATGAGAAGAGGATGACTTTCTGCAGGTAGTTTCTGGAGCGAGACTCTTCAGATCCAAATTTCTCCAATGAGAAGGGGATGACCTTCTATAGGTGTGGTTTATGGAGCAAAACTCTTCAGATCCAAATTTCTCCAGGAAAATCCTATAGACCGATAAGGCCACCTTCACGCGAAGTGGTGTATTCAATAAGAGGAACAACCACGTTTGAAATCAAGAAAACCCCATGCGATTCGCACTTCCCGATTCCAACATGAGTTCAGCGTGAATGTCTGGATAGGTGAAGTAGGCGATGAGCTGCTTGATCCTATCATTCTTCCTCATCGAATTCAGTTGCCTTTTGCGAAATCTTACAAAATGAAGTAGCTCCTAATATACTGGACAATATGGCTATTACTCAACGAGCGGACTTTTGTTGGCAGATGGATGCCCAGTCCACATCGGCTAAATTGTTACAGAATTTTTAAACCGAGAATTTTGAAAAAAGTGGATTGGTCGATATGGCCCAGTTTCATGGCCTCCGAGAAGTTCAGACCCAACACCTCTAGATTTTTATGTATGGGGTGATATTAAAAACGCCGTTTATGACCTCCCGATATTATCTGCTGCAAAGAATTCATGCTGCGTGCTATGAATTAAAGAAAAACCCGAATAAACTCTCAGAGAATTTTCATCAATAAGCTGAAAATGCCGTTTGTGCATAAACCACGAAGGAGGCCATTTGAAGCAGTTCTTTTAGATCGATTTAAGTAGTTATTGTTTTTATTTTTATTTAAATTCTATCAATACACTTTGTGCTTGTTTGTGCTTTAATATTTATTATTTAATTCAAAAATGAAGCTCCTATTGGTGTTTTTCACTAATAAGAAGACTTGTAAAGTCAAGAGTCAAGTCAATTTGTTCGATTTTCTGATCACGTTTTTCTTCCTTTAGAATTTAGTATTCGAAAATTTTCAAATCTAAGTCGTAGATATTCATAGTATTTCCCAGTTGAGTTAATCCGTATCCCAAATGAAAAAATCCCTATCCCAAATGAAAAAATCCCTATCCCAAATGAAAAAAACTCCTTCCCAAATGAATTAAACTTTTTCCCAATATAATTAAACATTTTCCCAATATAATTAAACTAGAATATTTCCCGATTGAATTCAAATAGAGTGAAATTATTTGTAGCTTTGGATATAATTACATAAAACTAACTTACCGATGAAATAACTTGCAGGATCACTATAATTCAAAATCCCTAGCCAGATTGAACGCAGAAAAGCAGAAGCAGCGGAAAGCATGCGTTTCCCTTAAGCCACCTAGATTAGACTCTGCGGCAGCAACAGCGGCGAAAGCAGATCTTCCTTTAGTTGTTGTTGCAATCTGCGTCAAAATTGGCAATCTAAAATAAATTTCGCACGGAATTAGGATTGATACTAGATCCAGTAAAACAGAGCGAGGGTACATGAAATGATGAAAATTTTGCACCCAGATTTTTTTCAAACCCCAAAATGTCATCCGAATTCACTGGAATCGACGAATGTCTGTTTTATAGATTTGCAGTAATCCTTCAAGTTATTTCATCGGTAAGTTAGTTTTATATAATTATATCGAAAGCTACCAATAAATTCACTCTGTTTGAATTCAATTGGGAAAAAGTTTAATTCATTTGGGAAGGAGTTTTTTCATTTGGGATAGGGATTTTTTCATTTGGGATACGGATTAACTCAACTGGGAAATACTACGAGTATATATGTCATTCGAAAGGTAAGAAATTGGGTCATCTGTTGAAGATTTTGTAGAGCTCTTAGTGTAAATTCCCGTTATAAATTGTGGGTTCAATTTTCCCATGGAAAGTTGATAGAGAATTTTTTCTTAAATTTGAACGTTTGTATCTCGGGCGGTGGAATGAACTTCGAAACCGTTGAGGTATCATTCTAACGGGTATCTTGTGTATAATATTTTCTGAATCAATATTGTTTTTATGGATTTAATTAACAATAGGCCGGTAAATCTGAGTTTTCTGTAGAAAGTCAGACTTTTTGACAGAAATTAAGAAAAATGTAATAGCTCTGTAACGGTAAAAGATAGAGGCTTCATTTGGACGGCATTTTTCCATAAAGAGAGTGTGGAATATGTCCTAGTTCTATGGCGATCTCAAAGTGGGACATCCAGTATAACTCCTGAAAGGGCAAAGATTGAATACTTACACTACCTGGAGAAAATGTTGGAAAATTTGTCTATACTGACGGATCGCAATATACGCAACGACTTTGAAAACGCCATAAAATTATCAGCAGATGCTTCGCGTGCTTATGGTGCATTTGCCACTTTAAAATTAGTAGTAAAACTTGATCCGATTTCACTGTTCCTATGAGAGGTATATGAAATAGTGGGCCGATTTCAACGAAATTTATAAACGTATTTTGGCAGTTAATATAATTGAATAATATGAGTTTTGGTAAAGATATCTTTAGATATAAAAAAGTTTTTCTAGCAAAAACTTGCTTTTGGATCGGTTGTTCCTATGACAGCTATATGATAGACTAGTCCAATTTTAACCAAATTCGGGAATGTGATTTGACTAAAGATACTATTGATTAATATGAAATTTGAAAAATATATCTTTAGAAATAAGAAAGTTTTTCTCTCAAAAACGAATTTTTGAATCGGTCGTTCCTATGGCAGCTATATGACGTAGTGGTCCGATTTCATTGGTTCCGACATATTTACAGCATGCAATAAAAAGAAATATTTTTTTCAGCTCGATAGCTTTAAAACTGAGAAACTAGTTTACATAGAACCGGACAGATAGACGGACAGACGGACAAAGCTTAATCGGCTCGTCTCGTCAGACCGACCAGGAATATATATAGTTTATATGGTCGGAGATGCTTCCTTCTGTGCGTTGCAAACTTCATGACAAAGTCAAAGTTAATATCACATCCGTGAAGGGTATAAAAAGTTAATAAGCCAACCTCATCGACCAAAGACTTTATTCAAATTAAGGATCAAAAATAGCAGATCGGAAAACGAACAAAATGAATTAACAGGTTTACGGAAATTATGCAGAAAAGCTGTTGTATAGAATGACATCGAAAATTTCAACAAGCAAGTCATACAGCAGACAACTGAGGAGAGTCGATCGATCCACAAAGTAAAACAAATTTTGGATATAGCGAAGGAAAGTATAAACTCAAAAAGAGAGGAATAGCGAAAAACAATAAGTGAAACAGTAACTAGTTTCTTTGAAGACCTTTACAAATCCAGCAAGCCTAAAAACTATATTAATGATAACATAGATGAACTGGAGGATGAAGACTTCCCAGAGTTTCTAGCGTCAGAAATCAGGAAGTCGATATATGAACTCCAAGCTGGAAAAAGCTTTGATAGGGAAGGATTCAAGGCAGAAATGCTTAAATTGGGAAAACGTCTACTGGTAGATCGAATTAAAAACCTATTTAATACCGTAATACGAACCGATGAAATTCCAGCTCAATGGTCAAAGTCCACGATAAAACTCTTGCATTCGAAAGGTGATAAGGAGGAAATCGGTAATTATCGACCAATCAGCATAACATCAAATATGTTCAAGCTGTTTTCGAAATGCATACAAAGAAGGCTGCAATCATCATTAATTTACAATCAACCACGGGAGCGAGCAGGGTTTCGTGCGAGCTTCTCTACTGTAGACCATCTGGAACATTCCTGTTTCACGAATATTAGGAGAATTCTCTCTATTCAATTTAGAGAGAATTCTTAAAATTCCTTCATAGCGGCATTTCCGCTAGAGGTAGTCCCATTCCGCTTTAGGTGATAGGAATTTAGAACCCACGTGGGAGGATTTGTAGGCCCTAAAGCGGATTTTTTTTTGGGTTTTGTGAAAGTTCTCTCTAATCAAATAGGGAGAATTCTCCTAATTTTTTCGAAACAGAAATGTTCCCACCATCTTTAGGCTGTTAACCAAATAATAAAAAAGGCAACTGAGTACAAAAACACCATCCACATTGCTTTTGTCGACTTAAGCAAGGCTTTTGATACAGTGGAATAAGAAGAATTATGGGCAGCACTAGAAAATCAAATGGCCCCAAAGAAAATAATAAGGATTCTAAGAAAACTTTACAGTCAAAGCACAGCGACAGTCTCATCTGAGTCCAAAGGAGGACCTTTTAAAACAGAATGAGGAATACGCCAAGGAGATCCGCTGTCACCAACACTTTCTTCAGCGGTACTAGAAGCAGTCTTGCAAAGATTAAACTGGGACGAATACGGTGTCAACATCGATGGAGAAAATCTACACAACCTACGATTTGCAGACGACATACTGTTATTTTCTTCGAATGCAAGATTGCTGGAGGCAATGTTAAAAGATCTGGAAACTATGGGAAAAACAGTTGGTCTAAGTATCAACATCGAAAAAACCAAAGTAATGACAAATGACATCAAGGTGCTGATTCGATACCCCCAGGGTATCGATACCAAGTACTTGCAAGTACTTCGGGCATTTTTATTCACTCGGACAGTCAAGCTGCTTTAAAAGCGCTGTAATCCGACACCATAAGATCAAAGACAGTGCTCAGATGTCGTTCGGCTCTTCTGATACTAGGTACTTCAATGAGAGTACAACTCCGATGGGTACCAAGGCATAGCGGCATACTTTGCAACGACATCGCGGACGGGCTTGCAAAACAGGGTGCTGCTGTTAATAACGCAATTGCAATAGCGATTCCCATACCAATGCAGGCAATAAGATCAGAAATGGACTGTAAGATGATGCAACTGGCCAGTAATAATTGGAACAGAGCCATCAATCCCAGGATAACTAGGGAAGTTTGGAATTCTTACAATCCAAGGAAACTAACATACTCTTAGAACTATCCAGAGGTAAGTCTGCGATGCTAGTCGGATTACTAACTGGCCATTGCCTGATAGGGGAGCATGCCTATAGGTTAGGATTAATCACTTCTAACGGCTGCAGAAACTGTCAGCTGCCTAACATTAAAGAAACTCTGGAACACCTCTTGTGTGAATGCCTAGCACTCGCAACGACAAAAATGTCTTGGAGCCTACTTCTTCTGCAACTTAAAGGCGGTCGCGGACCTCAGTACAAAGGATCTTTTGAAATTCGCGAACGCGACGAAAAACCTTCGAACTCAACAATGACCCAACGATATTAACTAATCCCCATACTTAGTTCCTCTCCTCCGCTGCTCGCTTAATTTGTGGCATAGCTATGGACCCAAGCGGTCTATGCGGGGCTGTAAGCCCGCCACCTAACCTAACCCTAACCTTCACGATATTTTGTAATATTGAATAATATGATACATAAAAGCACATATTTTATTGTTAGTATTCTGGAATGCATGTGGAATGTCTTTTTGTTGCTCTTTTTAACTAGACGGAAGTACCCACTAGTGCTATGTAAATAAATAAGTGTATCATAATTAATGCTCAGATAGCTCTGATTGTCACTAAGCTTAATTAAATATTAAAATAGAAACACTGTCCATCGAATGTCACTCGCTAGTTAGCACGTATTTCTTAACCTATCAAACCGTTGAAAGTACTGGATAAGTATTGTATAAGATCCATTTAATCATTACAGGAACTACTTGTTGCCACGAAAGCCAGCCTCCGCACCAATTCAACAGGTTTCCTTTTCTCTGATGGTTCCTCCCATTCCTTTTAACATTATGAACAATCCTTTCAGTTACACTTCCCCTTATCCGAACGTACCGCTAATATTATTAACTAAATCGAGAAAGCAATTCGGACTTCCACCACCCTATGCCTCCTGAATCCTCACATCTCTCTATAGACGATGCGCAACATACGTCTATTGCCCTAATTCACTTGGTGATTTGATTCTTGCGCTCCAGAGCTTATGGCAAAGCGTCCTAACGATACAAAAAGGACGAAAGTGATGATGACGATGGGTCCATGAATCTGATTTCATTCACACAGCATCAGGTCTCGGAACTTCATCTCAGTGCGAGATTGGATCTCGTAGCTGATGGAAGTGTTCTCTTCTCCTGGCTAAGATTTGGCGGAAGTGGATTAGTGCTAATTGTCTAAACTGAGAAAGTAAGTGATAATGTTAATTAATATTGCAAAGTGGTGACTACTCGTAAATGGTGCACGTGCGAATTTTACAAGGGATACTGGCTTTGATTGGGTGAAACTTGCCATTCGGAAAATATACACCTCGTGTGTTCGTAACGCGTATGATAGTCGCGAGCAACGTGTTGCGATAATATTCTCGTAAACCACTTCAAATCAAAACCACATTAATACACTCGACCGTTAAATTGACTCTAAAAAGGACTGTTTGTGATGTAGAGTGGAAGTGCGATTCGAAGCTTTTTGTGTGCTGTGATTCACGTATAAGTCATCTGCCGGCCATTATTGTTGGACAACACAACTTCGTCCATCCACCTGGCTCCTGTTGCAAACGATCCCATTGAAAGGTCCCTTGGACAAATTTCACAATCAACAAACAACATTGTTCCTTTTCTATTTATAAACCCAATGACATGGCGTTTGTTATTCGAACAGTGATTGGAGAAAGTATTCGCTTGGTATATTTTTGATCCAGTCGAGTACGAGAAAAAGGGAAAAGCCTATTAGGTCTAAAAACAAAAATTAAGACCGGTGTTATTGAAAAGTTTGTAGATTGACGTAAAATGTTTCTTAATTATGAGTTTACTGCGCCGAGTTCCAGCACCTTTTCTCAGAAACATGCGCTCACAAGTAATATTGAGGGCTGTTAAATGGAACAACTTTGAGAACCTTTGAGATTCACAATTGACTTGTGTCTTTTTATACAGAGTCTCCTGTAACGATCGCACAAGGGCAGTGCCACATGATTCCTCATGTAATTTCCAACAAAAAAAATAATAAGGGACATTTTTTTTAAATTGCTTGACTCGCGTTACTAAAAACACCATATCTCAAAAACCACTGAGGCTAGAACTTCCAACTAAAATTTGTAACATAGCTAATCTCTCTCTGGTTCCTGTTAACCCATAGGGCATTAACAACGCCTACTTTCCACCTAGTCCTGTTCATCGCCATCGTTTTGAGCTCACTCCCCGACTTGCCTATTAAGGCACCCTCTCTCTTAATTGATCTTCTCCGGGTGTTACTAGGACGTCCGACAGGGCGACTTGCGTTGTTTCCCTGCAGGTGCCAATCGAGGGCCTACTGAGCAATGTTGTTCGGCCCTTTTCGGTGAGTGTGACGTATCCATTGCCACTTTCGCCTTTTAGTGTCCTGTTCTGACCGGGACCTTACTACAATATTTCCGTCGTCGTTAGAAATGACCTCCGTAGGTAGTGTAGGATACGCCGTAGACACTGGTTCACGAAAGTTTGCAATCTAGTTGTTATCCTATTGGTCACCTTCTAAGTTGAACAGCCATGTAGAAGCACTGATTTTACGTTAGTTTCGAAGATCCGGAGTTTGGTGCATCTGGAAATGTTGTTGTTTTGCCAGAAAGAGGTCAAACTGAAAAAAGCTGCTCGAGCCTTGTTTGTGCGAAATCGTACATCAGCATCCGCTCCACCATCTGTTGTAACTACGCTTCCGAGGTGGCAGAAATTGTCATCTTTCTCGACTGCCTGCCCCGAAACACAAACTCCGCTTTGCTTTCCTGGATTCAAGCTCGAGTACTTAGTCTCGGCAGCGTTGATTTTAAGCCCCGCATTACGGCTTTCGCAATGCAGAGCATCAGACATTTGAGTTACTTGATCCGCTCTGTTTGATAGAAGACAAGTATCGTCAGGTGTTGAAGGTATTTGAACAACTTCCATCTTATACCTTTGTTCTGGTGTTCTTAAAGCGCGCCGCTTAGAACATCATTAATGGCAATCAAAAACTATAGGTGACAAAATGCACCTTTGTCTCACTCCGTTATGCACCTCGAAAGGATCTGATAGCTCACCCTTGTGTAAGACGGGACATTGGGCTCCCTGGTAGGGCTCGTTGATGATGGAAATTATTTCATCTGGTATGCCTCTCCTACGTTAAGCCCTCCATATGTATTCCCGGTCAACGCAGTCAAACGCCTTCTCGAAATCGATGAACATGAGATGTAGTGGGGATCTCCACTCTGCGTATTGTTCAATAATAATTCGGAGGGTGTTGATGTGGTGTAGCGACCACAGAAGCCCTCGCGAAAGCCGGCTTGTTCATCATTCAATATGCGGTCAACTGTTTGTTTGATACGGTTCAAGATTATTTTCGCCATCAGTTAGGAGACTGCTGGGAGAAGACAGATCCCACGCCAATTATTGCAATCCTTCAGGTCGCCTTTTTTCGGGATCTTAATTATTACGACCTTCTTCCCTTCTTTAGGGAGAGTTTCGGTTTCTGAACACTCTTGGAAAAGGGGGAGAAGAATATCCGCAGTAGCATTGGGATCCGCTTTGAAAAGTTTCACCGGAATTCCATTTGACCCCGGGGTTTTACCCGCATCCATCGATTTAATAGCCGTAGTTGCTTCCAGCTTAGTTGGCGGACTGGTATCAATTCTGGCTATTTCCGGAATATCTTCTGCTACTAAGAAGATGCATTCGAAGATCCAAATGTGTTGTTGAGGACCTAAATGAAGTGTTCTCTCCATCTCCGCAGTCTTTATCTTTCACAGGATGTTCTGTTGCAAAAGATTTGCCAGTTAATGGCTTGATAAGCTTAAAAAGGGCTCCGCTGTTACCGCCTTCTCCGCTAATGCGTTGTTGTAATTTCGCTTGTCCCGTCTTACGCTTCTTTGCACGCCTTTCTGTAGTGAACGGTATTCAGCTCTGAGTTGTCCTTGGCTGAGCCACTAGCAACTGAGTTAATCTGTTGCTTAACTCTCTTGCATGATGAGTTTAGAGACCATGTAGAGTCGCTAATGAATGGTCTCCTACCGCGCTTTCAGTTACGCCACACGAAATAAATGAGTCCTTAGCGACGTTCCATCTATCATCAATTGTAGGATTATCACAAGGTGGTGGTGCAATAGACCTTTTCGTGCAAAGCGGTGGAATATGCACGTCTTATAGATGGGTCTTTAAGCTTTTGAACTTTAAAATGTGGCAAGATTCGTGCATTTTGAGTGCGATGAATCGCTGCCGTTCGTAAAGCGTATTTTTGCGATAACCTGTTTGTGGTGCCTGCCAACATCAGCAACTAGCTTCTACCTGACGTCCAAGAGACAATTCCTCTATGTCTTGGAAATGGCTACATGGTCAATCCGGTTTTCTGTTCTACCATACGGAGACGTCCAGGTTGTTAAGTGCCAGCGTTTGTGTTTGAACAGGGTACCGCCAATGACGAGTTGACGAGAGTTGCAAAACACCACGAACATCTCGCCATTTTTGTTCCTGTTGCCTAGTCCATAATTGCCCATTAGGTGTTCTAAGCCTACATTGTCAGACCCAACTTTGGCGTTGAGATCCCCCGTGCTAATTTTTATGTCACCTTTGGGAGCCTTGTTGAAGTTATCGCCAAACCGTTAATAAAAGTCGTCCTTAGCTGGTTCAGACGGGAATTATTGTATTGTTTCTTACTCTGGACGTATCACAACGGGCCTTTGGAGGCCTAAGTGCGCTGTGTGTAGCGCGGCAGCCCCTTAACCTAACCTAACCTACCCTGGACTTGAATCTGGCTTTATGATACGATCGGGGATGGGCTTGCAGCCAATTAGAGATGGGTGTGCCTCCCTAGTCAACGGGACTCCGACGCCTGCCATTCGAGGTGACGTATCGTCTTCATTTCCAGAGTAGAGCAGTACTGTTTAGGAGCTTCCCGATCCAGGCCATCTTGTTTCACTCAGTCCTATTTCCCGTTCGACTTCAGTTAGCCTCGCACCATTGCACTCGCTTTATGTCGTTCGAACGTTTCAAAAAACCGACATAGCTAATACTTCTTTCTAATACACAATACAGAATTCATCGAAATCAGACAAACGGTTTAATTATGATAGCACTTCAAAGTCAATTGTTTTTCTAAAATAAATGTTATTTTATAAGACGTTTTTCATAAATTTTTGCATACATAATCTTTCGTCTTACATCAGAAAAAACTTCCTTATTTCTTCGTGATCAAATTCCGTTAACATTGTTTTATTCTAAATTCTAAAATTCTAGTAGTTGCTGACGTTTAAATGTATTAAGACGTAGTTTTTTCCTTGATTGGTACATTTACATATATCGTGTCGATATTTCATTACTACATACGCAATAATTCAAAAACTACGCAAACTAGATTGTCAATTAAACACCAAATCTCAGCTATTAAAATATTTTGAACTTCAATTAAAAATTTATCCCAAAATAATCAGAGATAAAGATTTTGAGTTGTACAATACATCTGTAAATTACAATTTTTGGTTTTTATTTTTCAAAATCTTTCCTTTTATTCTTTTTCTTTGCATTTTCGTAGACATAATACAATAAATTAAGGTTTTGTTTTAAAAATTCAGTTTTTATTTTCATATGATCAAACCATCTTAGATCATTCCTACTTAATTGCTTGATTTCTGGCTGTTGTGACCTTATGAATGAAAAATGTTTAATTCGAAAAGACACATTTTCTTTGATAAAATGATATCAACAAGCCTAGCCCATGGTACTAGTGAAGAATTTTGAATGAAATGAAAGATGAATTAATTTTTCCATTTTTCTTTTATTTATTAATTTTATAATAAGTGTTCAAAATGTGCACCTTCCATTCTTATACAATATCTGGCTCTGTTCGTGTAGCTCTTTCCAACATTCTTCTTGTTATATTAGCACATACATCATTAACTTTTCCACAAACTTCATCTAAACTGTTTCGAGTCGCTTTTTAAACGAGTTCCTTTAAATGGCCCCACAGAAAATAATCCAGAGGATTTAAATCCGGGGATTTGGCAGGCCATCTCATAGATCCATAGCGGGCTATCCAGCGATCGCGAAATTATTTGTTTAAAACATTCGTGACCGCCCTTGAGTTATGCGGAGGAGCCCCTTCTTGCTGAAACCACATATTCCTTCGTATGTGTAGTAGTACATCGTCCAAAAAATTCGGCAGCACTTCCTCCAGAAATGACCTATAGTCCTCGCTCGTTAATCGATTTGGCATAATATGTGGTCCAATAAGGCGATTCCCAATGATCCCAGCCCAAATGTTAGCACTCCATCGAATTTGGTGGTGGGCTTCTCGCACCACATTAGGGTTAATTTCACTCCACCACTGGGTTATTGTGAAAGTTTAATATACCTGCTTGTGTGAAAAGGCACTCGTCCGTAAACAAAGTGTTTTCTTCGAAGTGTGGATCTTCTCGTTCTCGTTCGTGGACCCATTCACTGAAATTCGATCGAGCTGCGTAATACTGCGGAGGAAGTTTTTGAACTCGAGTGTAATGCAAAGGATGCAGATGTGTATTTCGGAGGATTCTTTGTACTGTCATCCTTGGTATATCGAATTGTCGACTAATATGCCTTATACTATACTGCAAGTTAGATTTCGAATAACAAAACTCAGCCCACTTTCCTCATTTGTAGCATTTGTTAACGAAGGCCGGCCACTCGATGGGTTAGACGGCTTAGTGACAGATGTCCTGTCCCTCGTTCTCGGATCTCTAACCTTCGAAACACGTTTGGATCGGGATGTCTTCGGTTCGGAAATCCTGGTCTATATTCAGCAGCTGATCTATTATTATCACATGCTCCAAGGACTAGAAGCATATCAGTATTCGCTGGCGGAATACATTTTACTATACTATTTGACTCGTTGTTCTACTAACAAATATAATAGTGGAATATAAGAAAATAGTGATCCTGCTAGCGCATTTATATGCAATGGTTATTGATTCATACCTTAAACTTTTTAGCTAGTCCTTAAACCGCAATTAAATTCATTCAGCGCACATGAATGATCTCTTAATCTTACGTAGGTAAACACTAATGAGCCAAGGATATAAATATTTTTATGAGGTAATTTGTGAAAAAGTGAAATTCCGATACCGGAAAACGCCCAGGAACGCCCGCAACTACTAAAATTTTAAAATTTAGTATAAAACAATTTTAACGAGATTTGATAACTTAGTGTCACCATACACTGTCGAACTCGAACACGAACCTGGTGCAAATGTCCTCTGACACATACACTTCACATAGGTGTGAAGAAAACCGGTCCACTTGTACTAGGTTCGTGTTCGAGTTCGAGTTCGACAGTGTATGGTGACACTAAGGGATAAGGAAATTTTTTCTGATGTAAGATAAATCATTGGCTGGTATGAATTAATACTAGTCAAGTTCAATACACTACATGTTTTGTAGTCAATGCGGTTTTGTATTGTATTGTAGTATGATTGCTATGATTAAAGTGATGTTTACTACACTACAATTTTCGAACTTACTCCTAAAATAAATTAAATTTTTTTATAGATTTGGCATGAATAAAAACAGTATACACTACATTTTTTTTTTGGAGCGATACGTCCCTTTCTTACAATCGCCACACACGATTCGTTAAGCTCGACACACATGGCGAACCAAATGATTCGCGACCACCATCGAACCGCGTAAAAATCATTAGAACATGCGGAAAAAAATCTCCTCTTATCCACTGTTAAATTGATTTTGACGTAGTTCGATGGTGGCCACACACACCACACCAATTTCAATAGAATGGTGAAGATGAGGAGAATCCTTTTCTTCCCTGCTTTATGAAGTTAACGTGGTTGCGAGGTGGTCGTGAACTGTTTGGTTCAATTATCTGTGGGGACCATTAGGATTGTGGGGAATTAGGAGAATTTTCCCGGACGTCACACCATAGAGCCGATTCATTTGTATGTTGGGCCGAACCGCGCCTTTTCCATAGGAACGCGGAAAATGCACTATCCTCTGAAACGTGGTTCAATGCAACAGAAAATATTTCAGTTCGGCTTTGTATTTTGTTGCGTATGTTATTGTATGTCTTTTTTTTTTGTTCGATTAGTGGATTTAAGTCGGAAAAGAGGTTATTTGAAGGTACGTATAGTTGGAGCTTATGATCACGACACATAATCGAGCACAACCACGACCGAATCATCATCGAAACATAAATTACATAGAACAGTGGAAATAAGGAGAATTTTTGTTTTCTTTTCCGGGAGGATAGACATATCCTTTCCCTCGTCTTCATCCTTCCCTCGTTCTTTTTATGTCGTTTTTGAAGGTGGCTAATCTAGGATCAGAATGCTCTGGGTCTCAAAATCCACGACCTCCGCTGGTCTAGCCGGGACCTGTACCAACGAGCCGAAAGCATTCTGGTCAAGTCAAATTTTTGTTGCAGTGACGGCGGCTCGACAAAGCCGTGGTTCGTGGTTTTGTGAAATTGATGGTTCGATGGTGATTCGGTCGTTGGTGGTCTTGTTGTAGTTGTGCTCGATCATGTTTGGCGACAACTAGCGGTGAAGTGTTTGTTTATTTTTTGTGATAGTACAGTAGCCGCTCGAAAATTAGAAAAAAAAAAGTTTTGGCCAATTCTAATTTCCAAGCGTTTTGAAAAAATGTCGAAAAAAGTGGTCCGTAAGTTAATGTAAAAAGAATCGTTTTAAGGTTTTATGTAAGTTTGTTTATTAAGAGGTAAAAGCATATAAATGAAACATGAAGCAAACAATTATGTGGTGAAAAATTCACTTATTTTTGATTGTCTTTTGCCAACATTTGCTGACAAGTTTACGGCTTTGTTGCGAATATTTTAAATCGCAAATATTTCGGATGCCGTTACATAATTTTCTTTAGCCCAGCAAAGAAAGCGATTGGAACAATTAATTGCCTCTGCATGGGAAACGCGGGCATCAACCTCCTCGTCGTCAGAGTCGCAACTGTTGGTTGAAATCGAATTTTCATCAATTTTGTCATCATTCCACTCTTCGAACTCCGTGGACGTTACTTCCTACATATTGTAAATAAGGGACCTTTACATTGTCTATTGTATAGTTTGAATTTGTCGTAATTTACCTGTCCCAGAAGTTGAAACAATTCTATTGTCTCTTACCGGAGCCTTAGGTTAGCCAGGGGAATATTGTCTTCTTCTTCAAAATCGCTTTCGTAATTCACATTCACACTAGCGGAATCTAGTATACCCATGATCTTTCTCCAACTCAAGAGGCGAAACTCATGGCAGTCGTTGCAAGCTTTCCTTCTTTTTCTGCTGAGGGCTTAGGACGTACGAGTCTTGTACAACACGTCATCGATGTCGGCGGTAGCAGGTCAATTAAGCAGAGACATTTTGCAGTCTCCCCCGCCATCGAGAAGCACCTCTTTGCAGAAATTGACAGGATGCTTGCAATGGGTGTCATTGAAGAGTCCACCAGTCCTTGGTCTTCGCCTGTCACCCTTGTAGTGAAGCCCGGTAAGGTCCGGATGTGTCTGAACGCACGGAAACTGAATGACGTCACGGTCAAGGACGCTTATCCTTTGCCTCTGATCGATGGTATACTAGGTCGACTCCCCAAAGCCGAGGTTATCTCGAGTCTCGACCTAAAAGACGCCTTTTGGCAAATACCACTCGACCCAGAGTCAAGGGAGAAGATGGCCTTCACTGTTCCAGGTCGGCCATTGTATCAATTCGTATCGATGCCGTTCGGATTGTATAATGCTCCTCAGACCATGCGGAGGCTAATGGACCGAGTCGTTCCAGCTCATCTGCGCCACCAGGTTTTCTTTTACTTGGATGACCTGCTGATAATTATGGAGACATTCGAGGAACATTTTGAAATCCTCCAGGAATTGGCTCTTTGTTTTCTCATGGCCGGTTTAACCCTTAACGTTGAGAAGAGTAAGTTCTTCATGAAGCAAGTTCATTATTTAGGCCATATAATTGGGAACGGAACAATCAAAACAGATCCCGAAAAAGTCCGTGCTATTGCCGAATTTCCAAGGCCGAGTTCGGTAAAACAGATGCGTCGATTTCTCGGATTATGTGGGTGATACCGTCGATTCGTACCCAACTTCGCGTCATTGTCAGCTCCGCTGACAGACATGCTTCGCAGAGGACGTTTCACTTGGTCCGAGGAAGGACTGAAGGCTTTTGGGACTTTACGAGATAGCTTGTCGTCTGCTCCCGTTTTGCATAGCCCGGATTTTGCAAAACCTTTCGCTATCCATTGCGATGCGAGCCAGTCTGGCATTGGAGCAGTATTAGTTCAGCTAAACGATGACGGAGCTGAAGTCCCAATAGCCTTTATGTCGAAAAAGTTCAACTCGGCCCAAAAATTATTCAGTCTCTGAGCAGGAATGTCTGGCAGCGGCGCTGGCGATTAAAATATTCCGCGCTTATGTCGAGGGACACGAGTTTTCGGTTATCACTGACCATGCCTCGTTGAAGTGGTTAATGTCCCAACCGGACTTAAATGGGAAGTTATCGAGGTGGGCGTTAAAGCTACAAGGCTTTAAATTCACCATTAAGCATAGGAAAGGGAGCCAGCATGTGGTCCCCGACACGCTCTCCCGTGGATACTCAGCTGACACCCTCTCGATAGAATCCTTGGATTTAGACACGACCCTTGAAATTGACTTGTCATCACCCTGTTTTAAGTCGGACTCTTATATCGCATTAATTTGACACATCCAAGAAAACCAACACCGCCTTCCGGATCTAAAGGTTCTGGACGGATTTGTATACCGGCGCCCGGAGTATGCGACCGGGAACGAAATACAGGAGGAGAACTCATGGAAATTATGGGTTCCAGAGGGCTTAACGTTGACCTTAATTGCACGCGCGCATAATCATCCACTATGTGCGCACGGAGGATTAGGAAAAATACTAAGACGCCTCAGGACTTTTTACTTTTGGTCGAAAATGTCAGTAGAAGTGAAAAATTTCGTGATCGCGTGCATTAAGTGTAAGGAGACTAAAGCCCCAAATGAAGTTTTTAGACCTCCCATGGGGAATCTTGTCGTTCCTCAGCGCATATTTCAGCGCCTGTACGTCGATTTCATCGGGCCATATCCACGATCTCGTTCCGGAAATATCGGGGCAATCGTTTTGTTAGACTATCTGTCGAAATTTACCCAATTACCCAAACGTGACAATTTCCGGTAGCAGATTTCTTAGAACATTATGTACCTATTTAACAAGAATGCAACGGAATACATTCATTGTTAAAAAAGGGAAAATGTAAAGTCACACTTCTTACGCTTGAAAATTAGAACAGTTCATTCTAATTTTAGAGCGGCGAATGTACATAATTCGCTTGTTCTAATTTCCAAGCAATTCTAATTTCCACGAGTTCTAATTTCCGAGCGGCTACTGTAATAGTTTTGAGAAATAGCCGAAAATGAGCAACGTTGCCGAGATGTTCTCAAAGAATCAACCTTTTAAAATACAATACAATAATTTTGATTTCATAAATACCATATTGCAGTTAATATATGAAATGTGTTATGATAAAAATTATTTTTTATTTTAAATTTTTTGAATTTCCGGGCCCCCTACAAAACAAGCGCCCGGTGCGATTTGCCCCTTCCGCACCCCCCTCTCGACGGCCCTGAATAAGAGCATCCTAGACATTATACATGATGAGGTCAGGGAGACTTTAATGCCGGTAGAAGGCATGAGTAGACGTACGTTAAATGAAAGATTACACAAGACTCACGTTGCATATGGAAACCTACACAATGAGTGTATGTATTGTACAATGACATCAGCATTTTTACTGATGGCTCTTTAATGAACGGGAAATCGGGGGCGGGGGTTTACTCTGAAGAGTTAAACCTAGCCTGTGCGCTTAATCTAGGAGAGTACATATGTGTCCGTATACCAGGCAGAGATGCTTGGCTTGTTGCATGCGTTAGACCACCTGCTGGAAGGTCAGGTCCGGGGGAAGAGAATCCTTATTGCACTGGACAACCAATCAGTGATCAGACGCATGCAGCAGACGAACATAAACTCTAAACTGGTTCTAAGTGTGTCCGAAAGCTCAACACGTGTACCTCAGAAAATGAGGTTACGCTGATGAGGGTAAAAGGACACATAGGTACAACAGGAAATGAGGCGGACGATGCTCTAGCAGAACAGGGATCTGCGGCGAATTTCATTGGACCAGAACCCTGAGTTGCTCTGTGGAACGGCGTGATTGAAGCGAAGGTTGGAAAGTGGATGGACTCCATGCATCAACGAAGACGGCAAGGAGTTAGTCACTTAGCAAATAAGCTCGGACTGCAATGACCAGTCCTTTAGGCAGGGAAGCGAAAAAGGAACTCAGTTATAAACGAAGTACACTCTAAAAAATGTTTACCCTTATAATAGGAGGAAACTTTATTTCCTTCTATTATAATGGTAAATTTACTCTGGAATGTAGATTTACATATCGAGTGTAATTTAACACAAAAAATATGTAAACAAGTACTCCAAAATATTTGCAAATTTACACCCGGAAATATGTAAAAATACCCTGTAAAAGTAGAAATATAAATTAATTTATCCCTAAAATGTGTGATATTACATACCCGAATGAGTACTCATTTAACAGCTAAGTGGGGTCATAGTCCGGCACATAAATCCCCTTTTATCGAAAAGACGACTGCCTTCAGTAGGAATCGAAACCAGGAGCCAGTGAGCAGAAGGTGAACGTGCTAACCGTTGTGCCATCCGGATTACTTATGTACACTAATTAGAACGACTTAATGCAGCAAAAAATGAGTAGAACTACATCTACACTTTGTAAAAATGTACCAAAAACCGAATTACAAACAAAATGTTGTAAAAATACATAAAAAATACATAAAAAATACATGATTTCAAATTTTACACCAATATGAGTGTAATTTTCTGAATTTTTTAGACATTACATAAAATTTGTCTAAATATCCTATCTTGATGTAATGAGCGGAAAAATAAGTAAAAATTAATCGAAATTTAAAGGAAATTTACGTTCACTTTTTACAGTGTACCCTAAGCTTACTGCCTTGGTCACAGGGCATGGTAATTTTAAAGCTCATCTGGCCAAAATGAAAATCGAGGAGGATGACGTTTGCATTTTATATCTGCAGAAGGCTGAAACGGCAGCACATATTGTGTGCGGATGTCCAGCATTAGCTAGCACTAGGTTGAGGATTACAGGCAAGCACACGATAAGTGTGGAAGCCATGAATGAACTCAGCCTTAAAGAAATGCTAGCAACAACACACGGGACTCAGTGATGAAGAGATAGGTCGACAATTATCAGTCGACATCTGGAAATCACTGGTTACCGGGAGGGGGCGAAAAGGGACCCAAACATGAGTGGTCTGTTTCGGCTGTCCCCCGGAATACAATTATTATTAACCAAGTCTAACAAAAATTTCTCCAATTTTTGCATTTGTTTATCTTCATTTCATATGTAAACCTCGTTTTCCGTAACATTAGAAAAAATTAGTGCCGGCAACTCATCCCCCTCGACGAAAAGCTATCTACTCCACTGTATGGCTTATATTGCTTACTTTCGTAGATCTCAGTGTTGATCCCCTTTAAATATTTTAATAATGATGACACCATTTATTCTAATTTAATGTTGCTAATTGAGTGGTTCAACAACAAATTGAAAATGATCCAATATTTTTTCCCACCACTGTTCAACCAATGCGTCTACCTCATGAATTCTATTTACTTTTACAGGAAACTCCACATACCATATCCTTGAATGAAAGCACTCCAACCGGACAAACACCAAACAACATAGAAAAATACTTCCGAAAGAGTTGTGATTTTCTCACACACAAAAAAAATAGAGAAGAAGAAGGGACGCTGGTCAGCCTCAAATCAACCGACTTTTTTCTATCTAAATTGAGTGCATAGGGCCAAGAGGATAAGGGTCCTTATGGATACAAAAGCACCAATCAATTAGCTATCAAATAGAACGCTGTCAATGATGAAGTGACAATTCAAATGATCCTGCAGCCAACAACGTCATCGTCACTCGCACTGACGAAATAACCATCAGAGGTGAGTAATTCGAGAACATGTTTAATAAGTATCTGTCTGTATAACGTTCCCCGTTGAAATTACATTAATAGACATTCTCGCAAGGAAATCAGTAGATGTGGGGATGGGAACTCAAGTTCACCAAAGTTGTCTAATACAAATTCAGGGTGAAAATCATTGTCGTTTTAAAATTAATTCCATTTCAATGGGCTGCGATATCGCTGTGATAAGAAACGTTTAGCTATTAAACGTTTTACTTTCTCCCCTGTATACACGTTTCCGAATCAAATACTTGAAGGACCCTCTTCTCTATTGTTTACCAAATAGCCCGTCATAACGTTATTCCCGGGGGAACGAGCCATGGGTAGAAAGGCCGAAACGTTGTCCACTAACAGCATTTTCAGGATGCAGGGAAAGTCATTTTATTGACATGTCCAAGGGCCCTTTCTCCTCATACTACGTACAACAACTCGATTGAAATTTCAAAGGAATCGATTCAATGCTTGCCGCGATTGCTGGAACAATTTTCAGATGTTTGTGGCGGAAACAATGTTTTTTCCGAGAGGCTCTGCGGAAATATCTTTTTTTTATAGAAAATTTGTACAGGACTAAATCGCTTTGGCGGGGAGTACAAACAACTGCTGTTTTGGTGCGTCATATATATTTTATGTAGAAAGGCCTATAAATTTGCCAATGACCGTGAATTTGATTTGCGAAGATTCAAAGTGTGTTTATAGGCTCTCCATCCATCGACTGATGGAGATGGATTGTGTTTTTGTAGTAGTAATAGATCAGAAGTTAATGATGATTTCAGTTAAACAGGGTTAACAGCTTTAATGAACATATGCTTACGCCAGTTAATCTGCATCTCAAAGGGGGGCTAGAACTAGAACTGATTTTGGGTTATGTTGTTTATGGTTGTGGTTTTATTATAAATCTATATTTTCGATCTCCACGATGGATCGGATGTCTTTGAGGGAGGGGGTTAAAGAGGGGATTTTTTTTTTAGTTTTTCGCTCTTATCTTCGTAACTATCCCACTGAAAAACTTTCTGAGACAAAACTAAAGACACAAAATAATACAGAAAAAACATCCTAACCCCTTTTCTTATATTTTGAACACACTTGTTTGAGAGAATCGGATTCCCCGCAAGGTGGAGTGCTGCCTGTCTTACAGCGTTTTCCCACCTGCCGATATTTTGTCGACATTCATAAGCTGAAAACACACAGCGTATGCTTAAATCTTCAGACGGGGAAACTCAGTACACCGATAATAAACGATACTTATGAGGTTTTTCATTTGGAGTATCCATACTTGAAAAGTGCTATAGTGCGATTTTTTCCCAAATCCTCAAAAAGCAACGTTTTTGGGCTATCAATTTTGGTTATATTATTAAACCGGAATTGAACCTTGAGTCGTGCATTGGATGCAGAATTTGACGCTCTTTAATCTACACCCCATTAAGTTTTTCGGTCCGAGGCACCGTTTAGACGTTATGAGGAAAATATTAAAAAAAAGGGCTCAAATTTTCCGGTTTTTCGCCTGCACAGCCGCTCTGCCGTGGGCTCCATCTCTTAAATTGAAAGTATGGGCCCCACCAACATTCATACTAAACGGCATGTCTCTATCGCATTTTGCAAGATGGCGTCCATTTATGTCGCTTACCGTCCCAACTATCAAGATCGCAGCAAAGTGTTTTTTTCCACCGCCTCAATTGATCTTCCAAGATAAGCAGCTTTCCATCATTATTCTTCAGCGGATGTTGGCAGGAGCTACGACAACCTGTAAACTCCTTGATGACACCGTATACGGCGTTTAAGTTGTTACTTCTAGCGGCTTCTTCTGCTGAGGCTAAAAGAGAATTCGTATAAACTCTTTTATCGCGTCACAAACTACGCTGAACTTCTCGAGCTCTCTGGCGGTAAAGGAGTTCGATTGTCGTCTGATGCTGCAACCTAACGAACGTTAAGGCGAACACGTGTGAACACACGACATCGCGCTGCACGACTGCTTGAAATTTCAGTCGAAATACACAGCATCAAATGGGCGGATTCACACTCAGCATGCGATACGATCGACTATGCTTGGCTTTTGTGCGTGGCTGCGTCGGAGCTGAAAATGTAGCTAATCTGAATATCGCCTAAGTTCTTTTCTTTCAACAATCCGCTGCCATGAAGCGTCGGACATCCAGGGGTTATTCCGTCAATCCGGGTTTGTGCCAAGGATGGTATCTGCCCTTTCAATGTAGGGATTTTTTTTGGCATCCCAGTTTTCATTTACGTCACTATCTAGGTGACTAGTTATCTCAGCTGCTTTTTGCGCAAGATGGTCATTATATTGTTGTAAGACAGCGGGTTTTTTTTAGTCGACTGGTGTTGAATTTGTGGCGCCTGTATCTTTTGTCGCTAGGACGGCGCCCGGCTGCAATACGCAATCGAATATTAACGATCATAAGATAATGGTCTCTTCCCATCCCAATATCGGCACCCTTCTTGTTTCGCACGTCCAGGAGGCAACTCTTGAATCTTTTACTAATGGCAAAGTGATCGATCTGATTTTGTGTTTTGCGCCGATCATCAGAGGACCAACTGATTTCGTGGTGGTCCTTATGCTCAAACATAGTACCACCGGTGAAGAGACTGTGAAAGTTGCAGAGCTCTACAAATCTTTCACCGTTGTAATTACGATCACCAAGACTGTCTCTCCATCACATGTCTAAGCCCATAGTTATCATCGCCAACTTTTGCATTTAAATCACCCATAAACCATTACATATAATGTCACCTTTAGGTGTTCTGCTCTGAACGGCGTTTAGTTGTTCGTAGAAGGAGTCTTTCGCCAAGACATTGTCGGATTCAGTTGGGGCATAACATTGTATTATTGAGATGTTCCTCATTTTGGTGCGGAACCTGGCGGTCATGATTCTGTCAGAGGCCGGCTCCCAGAATAAGATACAGTTTCGTGCGGCTCTGGTTAAAAGGAGCCCCTCACCTGACTCATGACCACTACCGGTAGCTTTACCGGAGTACAACATCGCAGTGCTGCCCGTTGGAGAGATAAATTTTCCGCTGTTCCACCATCTTATCTCACTAACTCCTAAGATGTTTAATTTATACCTCAGAAACTCACTCTCTAATTGAAGAAATCGTGCGTTCTGGGGTCCTTCTGATCCATTGTCCAGGAGTACGAGTACGCACATTCTAGAATCCAATCTTTGTTATTGTACGATAGCCAAAAGTCGTAATCGTTGAGTCAGTCCTTATCCGACGTTTCGTTAGCATATAGAAGATTTCGGATAGTGCAAGTTGCTGGCATACGCATCCTGTCCTTTGTTTATCGGTTTCAACGACAGGCCGTCAAAGGGAAAGGCCGTGGTAGTACACACCACAGGAGGAAGATTTACCTCAACCAAATCATCGCACCGCCATCACTGGCGGCTTGACATTAGCTAGCAATGGTCAGTGACCACTGCCGCCCCCATGCGGAGGACAATGGAAGAGGAAGTTTTGCCCGTTTCTTTTACAAAAAAAAAACTTAATTGCAATCTTAATCCCTAAATAGATTTCTAAATGGTGAGAAAAATTTCACTTCGAAAAAATTCGTCCTTTGTCTCCACCTAGTTGCTTTATGCATTTTTAAATTAAAAAACTTATAAACCCAACCATTAACCCATGTAAAGGAAGTGTTTACCAATTTACGTACATATTTATGTAAAAAGTCGTCAATAAACTTGCACACCTTACCAATGAGTGCTCTACCTTACTACCCTTGTCAAATCTAACTATACTCGTACGTTCCGTAAAGATCTGAATGATGCAAATGTGTTCAAGTTTATCAAAACGGGTATCATCATCATCATCACTCACTCGTCATCGGAAAATAGAATTATTTAGCAAGATCGCCAACCGTCTTAATTGAGTGTCAGAATGTATATGTTAAGTGAACTTAAGAAAACTTGAGCCAGCTCGCATGCATTTATTAGTGGGTCTAGTTTTATTCAACTACCCGCATATATAATTTAATATTTAGCGTTTGTTCACCAATACTACGAGCTTGAATGTACGCGAGATGCGCTGTATTCTTTAGTAAAAAGATACTTTGTTGTAAATTACAAAGCTAAGATTGAAACCGTAATGCCCGAACCAAATTGAACGCAGAATGCAGCAGCAGCAACGAAATGTCAAATTAGAAAGTTTGCATTCGCCTTTCGCGACCTAGATTGAACGCAGCGGCAGTGACAGAGGCATACGCGGATCTGTGGGTTGTTGTTGTTGTTACTGCCGCTGCCGCTGCTTTCTGCGTTCAATCTGGTTCCGGCATAAGCCAAACTTAAAATAAACCACATCATCACACCTGTCGAGGCTGTAGGATGCTAGATCGTAGTTAGCAGTATTTTGATTTTGATACGATACACTGATTAGTTGGGACCGAAATGGTGAATCTTGACAAAGAAGGTCATTGTTGAAGAAGTCCAATTCAAGAATAGTTGGTCAGTTTATAGGGAAATAATAAATTAATCACAAGTGTATCATTGCATCAAATAATAAGTGTTGTGTGTGAAGTTTCAAATAATTGTTAGCCAACATTCTGAATTAAATCGGAGATTTATGACTGAATGGATATTGTAACTTGTTTATAGTAACTAACTGTGGTAGTTATAATGCTACAACTGTGTCAGACGGTGCTGGAAATATTATATTGGTATTCGTATCGTGTAAATATAGTGCAATATCCAAGGTGTAAGACTTTACTGGGTAATAAAAAATTCCTTTCTTATTTTAATTTCCTTTTAAAAGTGATGATCCATTTGGTGAATTGAATAATTTCAGACTCATACAAAATACGGTTGAATACCTTGTAAAGGTCGAAACGCGCCGATATCCATATGGACATACATATACAGTGCTGGGAAAAAAAGTTGTTCAAACCATTTTTTCCTTTTTCGCAAAAATTCTTGGAAGTAGTTAGAGTGCCAATGTTTACGTGTATCCTGTCTAGAAAATGATTGAAAACCAGTTCGAAGCGTATATGTCCTAGACTGGTACAGACCTAGTGGTGATACCAAAAGTACCAATTTACAACGACCATATGCATTAAGACTGAGTTTCCTATATGGTCAGCTTGAACTGTGTGTGTGGATCTAATGAGAAATTTCATCGTTCATCCATTCGGGTTTTGTATATGTATATTTGGAGCGACCGGTAGCGCAGTGTGTTGAGGCATCAGTCTCATGTTTGACTACCGGCGGTTCGGGTTCGAATCCCGCCCACGACGACGTTCGTGGCCATGGATGTGCGGGTGGTGCATGATGTCAACTACATTCTCCGAAATCAGTTTATGCCGACGAAACGTCAACTGGGCCATATGGAACAGTTGACGCGCTATGCCCCACAAGGGGCTAGGGTAATTGAGAGAGAGATATTTGAACCAACGTTCACAGAGGAGGTTGAAATTCATTCAGTAGGATGTTTGCCCATTCTCAAAATCAACTAACTAACCCACACTACGAATGTTCGCCGAATTTTTCATGTGCCTAGCAGTAGTGTATCGGAAGTTATCGCTTATTTGAAGTTTCATTTATAGGGGAGGTTCCTTGGGTCGGATCTTGACCATTTTCAATACCAACTAACTAGAGCTTACTACCAACGTTCTACATTTCAACTCGCTAGCGTCATTCTATCGAAAGTTATCGTAATTAAAGGAATATTTAATATTTTGAAATTTGTAGGGGAGGTAGGCGTTCCTTTGATCTGATTATGCCCAACTTACAGAACCTTAAGCAGCTTTTTACCTTAGGCTGACATGCCAAAAATAAGGTATCTACGTCAATTGGTTCAAGAGTTATAGACCAAAAACATGACAAGTAGGGTAGTACGGGGCTCTTTGTAAGAAAATTGCCGTCAGTTTTCAACTGATAAATTTTATTTTCCAGGAGAGTATAAGATTGCCCTCACGAGCAAGCTAGAACCTTTCATGTTTATTTAATCGGGAGTTATAGAAACATTTAATTATTTTACATATGTAGGGGAGGGAGGCGTTCTCTTGACCTGGACGGACAGACAGACATATGTAGCTTAATCGAATCGGGAGGTGACCCTGATCATTTATATATATACATTTCTATACCTCCGGAGCCTCCTTTAAGGTGTTACATATTTTCGTCGTGACAGAAACAATATACCGTATGGTTATAAAGTCTAGGGTATAAAAATAGGAAAAAGTTCGTGCTGATCGCCAACCGTCTTAATTGAGTGTCAGAATGTATATGTTAAGTGAACTTAAGAAAACTTGAGCCAGCTCGCATGCATTTATTAGTGGGTCTAGTTTTATTCAACTACCCGCATATATAATTTAATATTTAGCGTTTGTTCACCAATACTACGAGCTTGAATGTACGCGAGATGCGCTGTATTCTTTAGTAAAAAGATACTTTGTTGTAAATTACAAAGCTAAGATTGAAACCGTAATGCCCGAACCAAATTGAACGCAGAATGCAGCAGCAGCAACGAAATGTCAAATTAGAAAGTTTGCATTCGCCTTTCGCGACCTAGATTGAACGCAGCGGCAGTGACAGAGGCATACGCGGATCTGTGGGTTGTTGTTGTTGTTACTGCCGCTGCCGCTGCTTTCTGCGTTCAATCTGGTTCCGGCATAAGCCAAACTTAAAATAAACCACATCATCACACCTGTCGAGGCTGTAGGATGCTAGATCGTAGTTAGCAGTATTTTGATTTTGATACGATACACTGATTAGTTGGGACCGAAATGGTGAATCTTGACAAAGAAGGTCATTGTTGAAGAAGTCCAATTCAAGAATAGTTGGTCAGTTTATAGGGAAATAATAAATTAATCACAAGTGTATCATTGCATCAAATAATAAGTGTTGTGTGTGAAGTTTCAAATAATTGTTAGCCAACATTCTGAATTAAATCGGAGATTTATGACTGAATGGATATTGTAACTTGTTTATAGTAACTAACTGTGGTAGTTATAATGCTACAACTGTGTCAGACGGTGCTGGAAATATTATATTGGTATTCGTATCGTGTAAATATAGTGCAATATCCAAGGTGTAAGACTTTACTGGGTAATAAAAAATTCCTTTCTTATTTTAATTTCCTTTTAAAAGTGATGATCCATTTGGTGAATTGAATAATTTCAGACTCATACAAAATACGGTTGAATACCTTGTAAAGGTCGAAACGCGCCGATATCCATATGGACATACATATACAGTGCTGGGAAAAAAAGTTGTTCAAACCATTTTTTCCTTTTTCGCAAAAATTCTTGGAAGTAGTTAGAGTGCCAATGTTTACGTGTATCCTGTCTAGAAAATGATTGAAAACCAGTTCGAAGCGTATATGTCCTAGACTGGTACAGACCTAGTGGTGATACCAAAAGTACCAATTTACAACGACCATATGCATTAAGACTGAGTTTCCTATATGGTCAGCTTGAACTGTGTGTGTGGATCTAATGAGAAATTTCATCGTTCATCCATTCGGGTTTTGTATATGTATATTTGGAGCGACCGGTAGCGCAGTGTGTTGAGGCATCAGTCTCATGTTTGACTACCGGCGGTTCGGGTTCGAATCCCGCCCACGACGACGTTCGTGGCCATGGATGTGCGGGTGGTGCATGATGTCAACTACATTCTCCGAAATCAGTTTATGCCGACGAAACGTCAACTGGGCCATATGGAACAGTTGACGCGCTATGCCCCACAAGGGGCTAGGGTAATTGAGAGAGAGATATTTGAACCAACGTTCACAGAGGAGGTTGAAATTCATTCAGTAGGATGTTTGCCCATTCTCAAAATCAACTAACTAACCCACACTACGAATGTTCGCCGAATTTTTCATGTGCCTAGCAGTAGTGTATCGGAAGTTATCGCTTATTTGAAGTTTCATTTATAGGGGAGGTTCCTTGGGTCGGATCTTGACCATTTTCAATACCAACTAACTAGAGCTTACTACCAACGTTCTACATTTCAACTCGCTAGCGTCATTCTATCGAAAGTTATCGTAATTAAAGGAATATTTAATATTTTGAAATTTGTAGGGGAGGTAGGCGTTCCTTTGATCTGATTATGCCCAACTTACAGAACCTTAAGCAGCTTTTTACCTTAGGCTGACATGCCAAAAATAAGGTATCTACGTCAATTGGTTCAAGAGTTATAGACCAAAAACATGACAAGTAGGGTAGTACGGGGCTCTTTGTAAGAAAATTGCCGTCAGTTTTCAACTGATAAATTTTATTTTCCAGGAGAGTATAAGATTGCCCTCACGAGCAAGCTAGAACCTTTCATGTTTATTTAATCGGGAGTTATAGAAACATTTAATTATTTTACATATGTAGGGGAGGGAGGCGTTCTCTTGACCTGGACGGACAGACAGACATATGTAGCTTAATCGAATCGGGAGGTGACCCTGATCATTTATATATATACATTTCTATACCTCCGGAGCCTCCTTTAAGGTGTTACATATTTTCGTCGTGACAGAAACAATATACCGTATGGTTATAAAGTCTAGGGTATAAAAATAGGAAAAAGTTCGTGCTGAAAATGAAGGAAATATTTTGGTTTTGGCGCGAGAGAATTGAACTATTTGCGACATAGGTGTAAGAATGGATATTTCTCGAGGTACTGCGGCATGGTACTTGAAGAAATCTCGGGAAATGGGCACCACCGGGTGGAAAAAAGGTTCTGAGCAGTGAAGAAGAACTATTCCAGGGGTAGATCACTTCTTACTTTCACGTTTCAAAACTTCACATGACATTGGCAACGATCTAGTTCGAGCAATGGTCAAGCAAATCGCATCAAATTTGGTAGGAAAATGGGGTTGTGAAAGGTAACATACGGGCATTGAAGCCAGTACATGAGCCAGACACTCCGTTAAGAGTCAGACAGAAAACGTATACAATGGGCGATATCCTGCTTCGTACCCCTATTTTCGGCAGCACTACTATCTAGGTAGACGAATTGGTTCACCTTGTCCACAAGCTTTTGGACGAATAGGATTTCTTCTTCTCCACAACGGCGACGGGCTAAGAACCTTGGTGTTGTTGGTGTCAATCTTTAGCCCAATCGTGCTCGCCTTCCTCTCGAGATCTAAAGCCATTGCGTTTAGATACATGATTTTTTAGGACAGTAGGCATACCTATGTCGTCAGCGTAGTCAAAATGCTGTTAAAATCCATCGAATTCTTCTATATGATCTCGATAGAGCTGCATGCAACACATCGCCAATCAATATGAGGAATAGGATCGGTGAGAGGATGCACCCCTGCCGGAACTCCACTTTGGATCTCAAAGTCCCCCGATACCTTACCTTTTCACAATCTTCTCAGGGATGCCTTTCCTGCGCAAAGCCGCCCATATAATCCCGGTTCGCACTGTCGAAAGCCTTCTCAAAATCAATGAAAAGCAAGTGAAGCGGAGAATCGAACTCAATGCATTGCTCGATGATGATTCGCAAGGTGTTAATGTGTTCAACGCAGAAGAATCCGGATCGAAAGCCAGCCTACTCTGCATCAGTTGTGCTTTCTACTTGCTTCTTCAGTCTTTCCAGGGTAATTTTAGCTACGTATTATTTTTGCAACGACAGAAATAATACAAATGCCTCTCTAATTAATGCAACCTGACTGGTAAGGCTGTGCTTTTTTCCGAAGTTTCAATACCAAGCCTTCCTTCCACTCAATGGGAAAGGTTTCTGTGTTTGTGTCGTCGTCGTTTTAGTAACAAGTGGGTGCAGCAGTTATGAGTGGCGCTGCTTGATAGAGTTCAACATAAATGCCGCTGAGTCCGGCGACCTAACCTGGCTTAATTCAACCATTGCCGCGACTATTTCCTCTTTAGTCAGGGCAGTTGGCCCTATACGCGCGTTTTGATGGGCAGCTAAATTGTCTACATGAGGGAGGACTTCGCCAGAAGTTACGCGGTTCAAAACCGTGGCACAATGCTCTTTCCACCGCTTCATCTGTTCTTCATCGGACATAAGTAGCTATCCATCACTGTCCTTCACCGGATGTTGATAGGAGTTACTCAATTGCCCTAACCCCTTGTGGGGCATAGCGCGTCAACTGTTCCATGTGGCCCAGTTGACGTTTCGTTGGCATCAACTAGTTTCAGAGAATGCAGTTGCCAGCATGCACCTCCTGCACATCCATGGCCACGAACGTCGTCGTGGACGGGATTCGAACCCGAACCGCCGGTAGTCAAACATGAGACTGATGCCTCAACACACTGCGCTACCGGAGCACCTTTAAACTCGTTGATGACAAAAGAAGCAACAACTTAAACGCCGTATGCAGTACGGCGTTTAAGTTCTGGCTTCTTGCGGTTTCTTCTGCCGAGGCCAGTAAAGAGTTTGCATACTCTTTTTTTTATCGCATCGCATAGTACGCTTGACTGAACGAGCTTTCCCACGGTAAAGGAGCTCTATGCTACTTCTATTTTTGTCTGTCACTGTAGCTAATCGTGTTTTCGGCTGATTCCTGTCAACAATTCGCTGCCATGATGCGACGGACATCCAAAGCTTATGCCGGCAATCCGAGTGTATTTTTTTATGGCATCCCAGTGTTTGTTCGAATAATTATCTGGGTGACTACTTATCTCAGCTGCATTCTGCGCAAGATGTTCGTTATACGGATACTGTTGTCCGACAGCTGGATTTTTGAGTCGGCCAGTGTTGAATTTCCGGCGGCTGGATCTTTCGTCACTAGGACGGACGACAGCTATTCGCAATCGAATATTCGCCATCATAAAATGATGATCTGTTCCCATTCCAATATCGGCGCCCCTCTTATTTCGCACGTCTAGAAGGCAACTTTTTAATCTTTTGCTAATGGAAAAGTGGTCGATCTGTGATTTTGTATTATGTGCCGATCAACAGAGGACCAACTGATTTTGTGGCAGCTCCTTATGATGAAACAGGGTACCACCGATGAAGAGACGGCGAAAGTTGCAAAACTCTTAAAATTTTTGGCCGTTCCGATCACCAAGACCGTGTCTCTCAACCACATGCCTGAGACCATTGTCAGCACTCACTTTCGCATTCAGGTCTCTTATAATAATCATTACAATGTCCCCTTAAGGTGTTCTGCTTTGGACGGCGTTAAGTTGTGACTAGAGGAACCTTTCGCCACAACATTGGCTGGTTCAATTGGAGCGTAGCATTGTATAACTGTGATGTTTCTTATTTTGGTCCGGAACCTGGCGGTCATGATTCTGTCGGAGACCGGATAACCGGAGACATGATAAGAGACAGCTTCGTGCAACTCCGGTTGAAAGGAGCCCTACACTTGACTCACGACCACTATTGGTAGCTTTACCGGAGTACAACAGTGGTGGTGCATGCTAGCAACTGCACTTTCGAAAGTAGATATGCTATCGAAACGTCAACAAGGCATAGAAATGCTAGTGATGTTGTCGCGCTCATGCCACTGGAGGGATCAAGGCAGTTAACACCGGAGTACAACATTATAGCGCTACGCGTTGGAGAGATAAAATCTTCGCTATTCTACCATCTTATCTTACTAACTCCGAAGATGTTCAATTTATGCTGCTGAAATTCGCTCTCTAATTGAAAAAATCGTGCGTTCTGATAAACTTCTGTCTAGGGGAGAACTACTAAACATTCCAGAAACCAATCTTTGCCATTGAACGATAGCTAAAAGTCGTAACTGGTTAGTCAGTCCTTATCCAGGGCATATTTGATGTTTCGTTAAAAATGATGCAAGTTACTGGCATACACACCCGGTCTTTTTAGTCGACTTCTACGACATGCGGCGAATTAAACTGGTCACATAGAAAAGAGTTCTGGAAATTCATTCGATGGACGAGGATTTTGAAACCAACAGCCTGAAAACGGCACTGTATCGCTTATTTTCAGATCCAATTTTATGGGGTATTAGTCTGAATGGTGCAACGGATAAAAATTGGGATTTACGTGCCGGACTACGAGCCCACCCAACTGTTAAATGTGTATCCATTTGGGGCAAATAATTCGGTTGAGCGTGGTGCTGATCACACACCTCTGTATATACATAAAACAAACCATCACGATCTAGTAAATGAGATGATGCTAACTCATCTCGAGGCCTTGGTCCAAAATTGGACTGTTGCGCCAGTTATGTATTTATTTTATTTTATGGTGTGCAGTGAGATGAATGGTCCGTCTCACGTCCCGCCTTTACTCCATCAGTTTTTTATCAAATGTGTGTACTCATTCGTAGTTTTGTCGACTGGAAGCTGCCGATAAGTATTATTGCGAATGTTGGCTTGGCTACATAGTACGAGCTAGCAACCGAGCTGTCCTAGATAGTTACTGCAGTGCAGCTACTCGCACGGTGTAACCGCATCATACGAGTTAGTTTTATGTGCGAGTCGGTTAGTTAGTAGTTAGTAGCATCAGGAATCCGAGTTACTACAAAAAAAGTTATTTAACTGTCATGCGAGTACACAGATGCAATAACTGTCCACTGCCAGGTCAGCAACTCGTATTGTGTATCTAGGCCATATGTCCCGGTTGGGTTCGAACCGCGCGCCGTGCCATGCCATGTCGTCGACCTACCACTTGACTGCTAGACTCTCTACCACTTGACCTACCAGGGCTGCAATCTCTATTTATCCTTTAAATATCTGCAAAGCATATAATCCTTACATACAAACTCATTTTCGCTTGTTGCTAATGTGGGCCGATTTCGGCATGAGCGCTCTCGAGCCAATTTTTTCATAATCAGTATTCATGATTTTTCATTATATTATCCGTACCGCCGGTAATTTTACAATCAAAGTCAAACGTGTCAACTTTCTAACTTTTCGCGTGACTTTTTTCTCCTGATTTTCCTTTCCCTAACGTCTATTTCACACGCACTTGTTGTCTAATTAAAATTTAATTGCTTTGTTAAGTGAAATAAAAGTTTCTTTTGTTTTGAGTCACACGACTCCGGTCGCGGCTGCTTGTTACTTTATGCGATGAAAAGTATGCTCTCATCCTCATATTAATTATTTCCAGCCGCTGAAATTAGCAGCCTATTAGTAGAAACCTAACAAGGTGTTGCATATGACGCGACGCGACGGACGCGACGTAGATATCAAATTAAATTTGACTTTAAGATCTTTTTTTTTAACAGAGCGGCTGCTGAGTTAAAATGATGTTTTTTAAGCAAAAGGGGTTGGAGACAACATCTGTTTGGAAGTGACCCATATTCGAAAATGCATTCTAATTAATCTAAATATTATTTAATTCAAATACAGCAATTGTTTAGGTCAGACGGTACGGTAGGAGTCCATATGGCGGAATGTAACTTTAAACGTAGCCTAATCGACTTTCAAGTCGACTAAAAATTTAGTCTTCTAAACGAATCTATTATGTCTACTTCAAACAATGGGCCATGACTGGCAATTGGAAGCCGTGGCCAGATTGTATATATGCGGATAACGGCTAGTGGCGATAGCGTTTGGCAGAAATTTACTATACTACTTTGCCTTAACCCCTAGTGGGGCATAGCGCGTCAACTACTCCTGCGGGCCATCGTACTCGGTTCTGGGCAATGGGGCGCAGGACACCAAAAGACTTACCCAGTGCCTGACACTCCTTTGCCACAGATCGACGCCATGTTATTCGAGGACCCCTCTCGGTCGGCCTTGGTTGGAAATGAGGTTCCATTTCATGGCATGCAAAGCAATGCAGTTATCACTCTTCCGCAATGTGTGACCTATCCACTACCATTTTCGCTTGCGTATCAATTCATCGATTGGCATCTGACCCGCACGCCGACTTAGCTCTTCATTTGATATTGTTTTGGGCCAGAATATATATACCTACCTATATATTGGCAGAAAATTGCTTTGTTGAAAAAAGCCAATTACTGGCAGCCATCATCGCCACATCGCTGGGGCGACCGGTAGCGCAGTATGTTGAAGCATCAGTATCATGTTTGACTACTGGCGTTTCGGGTTTGAATCCCGTCCACGGCGATGTTCGTGGCCATGGATGTGCAGGAGGTGCATGCTGGCAACTGCAGTTTCCGAAATCAATTTATGCGAACGAAACGTCAACTAGGCCACATGGAACAGTTGACGCGCTATGCCCCACAATGGGTTAGGGCAATTGAGTATCATCGGCACAAACCTATCTGCTTTTTTTGTAACATACACTTTCACGCGCACTTCTATAGATAAACAAAAGTCTCGGGCATAAAATGAAAACAAAGACTATAAGGCCATATAGTCCAAACGCAACGATAACTGGTCTCGTAAAAAGCTCGAAAAGTCTGAATTTCAAAGTTGTAGTTTATAGCGCAAGCTCGTTCGTATGGGAAATTTGCAGTTGAACTAATGTTATGTTCACATATATTTCATTTCGACGATTTTACTTCATTTAGAAAACTCACCACTAATATTTGTTAAACTGAAGTTTTGCCTCGAGCGCTAAATACCTTAGCTACGCCACTGGCTATCTCCCATATAAAGTTGTTGTAAAAAGAGCTCACTTTCGACAAAATGACGTCTACTTTCTCACCAAAGGTTCGGTTATCGTAGCCTCATCGGCTAACTTCTGTTCAAACTGACCATGTAGAAAACACACTTTTAATGGTATGACCTGACCATGTAGAAAACACACTTTTAATGCAATATGGCCTTAACCTATTCGTAGTTTCGGCGTCGCCATTAGGTCTACACAGGTCTAGGGTATATATGCTTCGGCCCCGGGTCTCATTTTCCTATTTTTTTTTTAAACTGAATATTTTTTGTGATATTTTACAAATGGATAAATTTTATAATGGCTGCGAAACTACGTTTTTTTTATATACATACATATATTTCATCAAAACTTTGTCATTTTGAAGTATGGTTGCAAAACTTCCTCTGTAGCAATATTGAAGTACAATATTTTTCATGAACGAATTTTTTTTTTTCAAACTCATACTCTAATGGTCTAATCCAACAAGGAAAAAAATTAAAACAATAATGTAAAACTCGTATATTTATTTTTTCCGATTCCTGCAAAATTACTAAAATTGTAATTAGAAAGTTTTGAAACTGGGCTCCTTATTTATAACCGAGTTCGAAGCGTATATACCCTAGACTTGTAAAGACCTAGTGGAGATACCAAAAGTACAAATTGGCAACGACCATATGCATTAAGAATGGGTCTCCTATATGGCCAGTTCATAGGGGAGGTTGGCACTCATTCAGTAGGATCTTGACCATTCTCAAAATCAATTAACTAACTAAGCCATTCTACAAATATTTGTCGAATTTTTCAAGTCGCTAGCTTCATTCTATCGGAAGGTATTGCTTATTTGAAGTTTCACTTGTAGGGGAGGTAGGGGTTCCTTGGGTCGGATCTTGCTCATCATTGCCACCAACCAATTAGATCACCCTACAAACATTTAAACAAAATTTCAAGTCTCTAACTTCACTCTGTCGAAAGTTATCGCTTATTTGAAGTTTCATTTGTAGGGGAAGTAGGGGTTTCGTTGGTCGGATTTTACGTATTTTCAATATAAGCCAAACATTTGATCAAAATTTCAAGTCGCTAGCTTTGTTTTGTCGTAAGTTATCGCTTATTTTAAGTTTGATTTCTAGGGGAGGTAGGGGTTCCTTAGGTCGGATGTTACCCAGCTTTAATGCCAACTAACTCAATCTCACTTCGAACATTTGACCAAAATTTCAAGTCACTGGCTTCATTCCACCAAAAGTTATCGCTTATTTGAAGTTTCATATGTAGGGGAGGTGGGGGTTCCTTGGGTCAGATCTTGCCCATACCAACTCAATACCAACTAAGTAGGTCTTACTAGCAACATTCCACCAAATTTTTAACTCGGTAGTATCATTCTATCAAAAGTTATCGTAATTAAAGGAATATTTATTTTTTTGAAATTTACAGGGGAGGTAGGTGTTCCTTTGATCTGACTATGCCCAACTTACAGAACCTTAAGCAGCTTCTTCCCTCAGGGTTACATGCCAAAAATCAGATGTCTACGTCAATTGGTTCAAGAGTTATAGACAAAAAACCTGAAAAGTAGGGTAGTACGGGGCTCTTTGTAAGAAAATTACCGTTCGTTTTCAACTGATCGATTTTATTTTCCCAGGAGAGTATAAGATTACCCTCACTAGCAATATACCAAAGCTAGAGCTTTTCATGATTTTTTAATCGGGAGTTATAGATACATTTAATTATTTTACATATGTAGGGGAGGTAGGCGTTCTCTTGGCCTGATCATGCCCAATTTCAATACCATCCAACTAGATCATACTACCAACATTTGACCAAAATTTCAAGGCTCTAGCTTCATTCTACCGAAAGTTATCGTGCGAACGGACAGACAGACAGACGGACAGACAGACAGACAGACAGACAGACAGACAGACAGACAGACAGACAGACAGACAGACGGACGGACAGACAGACAGACAGACAGACATGGCTAAATCGAATCAGGAGGTGACCCTGATCATTTGTATATATACTTTGCTATACCTCCGGAGCCTCCTTTAAGGTGTTACATATTTTCGTCGTGACAAAAACAATATACCCTATACTATAAGTCTAGGGTATAAAAATGACAGCAGATACAAAAGATAGCAGGCAAGCGATATTTTTACGCTGTGCGTTACTCTTGGATTTTGTTCTCTTCAAAAGTATAGGATACTTCCAGTCGATCCCCTTGCATGGAACGAGCCAAGTTTTCGCTTATAAGGCGAAATTTCTAAGTAGCTATTTTACTCATGTTTTGGGGTAGTTTTTTGGTAAACTACTACAGACCCTAACCGTAGCTTACTAGAAGAGCTGGTTTGCTCTTTTGTTGCTTTTAAGACAACCACTTCTACTACTTAAACAGCGTGTTCAACTGTTTAAGCTGCTACTTTTTGACATTTTTGCTGAATGGATGTCCAAAAATACGATCATTCGACCCCAAGGCACTAGTCGGTGGCTTACTTAAAGCTCTGAACACGCTGCCACGCTGGAAAACTCAAATATTCTAGTAACGACTGAATACACTTCTACCAAATATAAATGTGATCGACCAGCATTTTATCATTACGATAAAATCACACAGTCAGTGGGAAAAGCAACGCGCTTCTCTTACCCAATTCATGAGGGATTAGGGGTTGGTGTTTTCTGTGATGAATAGTAAAATAGTAATAGTAAAACCTACGTTTTAACAAAACAGCTGTGGCCCCGACTAGATTTTAATTACACCGCTAAACTATTGAATTGGGGCGACCGGTAGGGCAGTGTGTTGTGGCATCAGTCTCATGTTTGACTACCGGCGTTTCGAATTCGAATCCAGTTCACGACAACGTTCATGGCCATGGATGTGCAGGAGGTGCATGCTGGCAACTGCATTCTCCGAAACCATCTTATACCAACGAAATGACTGGGCCACATGGACGCTCTATGCCCCACAAGGGGTTAGGGTAATTGAGTAAAAAAGCAACACAACGGAGCAGGGAGTATAGTTGAGGAGCATTCTAGTGAGGCAAGGGAAAGGATAAGAAGGCGCATTTTTTGTCTTCTCTACACCTGTTCTGCTCTGAATGAAGAAACAAGCACTTTAAAAATTCAATTTCAAATCTAACGGTAAATGTATTCATACACATACACAGTCAGGTAGTTGAGGGCCAACTTGTTAACAAAGGGTTAATTCCTAACATGTAGCATTTCGTTTTATTTAACATGTCTCAGATCTCCCAGAGTGCAAGGATATTTCCTCCCGAAATGTGATAGGTTCAGGACTGTAGCGTTAATCAGCGAAACCCGTCGTCTGCCCAAGATCTATACAATGATTAAAGGATCGAAATACATAAACGTCTAATCAGGAGTCATCGAAACCTACCCGCTTGAACTTTCCTCTTGTCGACATTTTTAGCCAAGACTGTAATCTGTACTTCTTTATTCCTTTTTGTTTCAACCTGTGATCCCTTTATTGTTTTGCTGTACTCATTTCTACTAAAGAACCGCAATTAATGAGGGTTCAGTCAGGAAGTATGTACAAAAAAAATCACTTAATAGTCAATTAGAAATCATGGAGGTGTGTTGATATTTCTTTGACCCTGTGTTCGCTTCAGCGACCGTATTCAAACTCTGTCCGGGCCGCATGCGGGCTACAGGTCGCGGCTTGGACATGGGCCGCATCAAAACCCTCTCGGGGCCGCGGGTTGGACACCACTGTCCAACACTTTAAACACAAGTCGCTCAGTCGCGGCCTTGGAACTCACACTTTTAATGTGCGTTTTGCTAGGCACCACTCTGCGCCGATCGCAGGCGACGATTTTAAAGATACATACAAATAGTGTTTCGTGCTGTATAGATTAATCGCTAATCGCGAGCAATATGCGATGATCGTGTGTCTAGCAAGACGCACCTTTTAGACTTTTAGACTGCAGTCTACTAGGTATGAATGCCACCATCTTCGTGTAAGTTTGGTCGCGCTCGGTGGCCGTCGTCGTTCGGTCACCGCTCTACGATACTAATCTAGAGCTCGGACTTCAAATCCTGGTGCGACCAAAAACTGCTTGTGGGTACTAATAGAACTCTCACAGTGCTCCGAGCTTGTCAGTATAAACACTGTAATGAACCACCTGTAATGAACCATATTATGGTCTGGTAGTGCTGCTCCCACCGGCAGATCGAAGCAGCACCTGATGAGTAGTGATCTGTTGGTGGTACGAAACCAGAGGCCGAGGGTCCCATTACACCCGGACCCAGGTGCGACCGCGTGAGCGTCTGATCCGTCCGCCAACCATTCCATCCTTATCGACTATTTTTTTTATTCCCCATTTTTACCTCCCCTGTTTGTGTTGTCTTCCCCAGGCCTATGAATTTTTGTTAATACGTAAAGGACAGGGGCAACGAGCTGCGAAAACCCCGCCCACATCTCCCGAACTGAGCTACAGCAAGCATAGGCCACTGCTTAGCTCGTTGAGGGGCCTTTTTCTTCGCCAGATGGCACGGCCCGCCCTTCGCGGTCATTATGCTACCTAAGGTTCCGTCTCCACGGGCATCTTCGGATGCCCACCAAACCGTCCGTTACAAGACGACGCGGATACATAGAAGGTACATGCTGGCAACTGCACTTCCGGAGAGTAGATATGTTATCGAAACGTCAACAAGGCATATAAATGCTAGAGAAGTTGACGCGCCCATGCCCCTGGAGGAGTCAAGACAATTAACAACTTAGTCGCAGTATGCATCGCCAATTAGCGAAGTTTGCTTATCTAAATTGGATCCAGTTGAGACGCAGAAACTTCACCTGTTGTTGCGATCAATTTGCATTATGATTTGAGATTGTATTGTCCCTGCACTAATGTTAAATTCAACTCACTTATCATATAAATTATGGGAACTAATGCTACACAATTGGCAGTCCAACCAATCATCGCTTGTAACATCATATGCATACGAAGATAAATTGGAAGAAAACTGTATGAAATGTCTTAATTAATTCCGTAGTGTGAGCAATTGCCATTTTTGCAACGGATAATTATACACATTTGACTTGCAATACGCACGAAAATATTTAAAGTAACATTGATAACAAGGTACTTTTCATTATTTTAGTATTCACTTTGTTCTTGTCCAGTATTCATTGAGTTTTATTTTCATTTTTATTGTTTATTGGATGTCTCAAAACGCGGTCCTTGAATACGCAAGGAGTTCCGAAAATGTGGTGCGTATCTCTACGAATAATTCCTTTTATTTTTTGTGCTCACTATATATGTTCAAACATAATCAACACGTGTGATACAGTGATACGGGCAGTTATTTCACTCCATTAACTCCATCAGCCCGTCAGTCCCGTACAGACTCATGGGCTAACGAGCTGACCGACATATGGCTTTAACATGGGTTCAAAAGGGCATTTTCAGTTGACTAGTCTGTCAACCCCACTGACCGGCTGCCCAACTCAACCCTAAAATGCTAAAAGCCTGGCACGGCTGACCGACGTACGGTCAGCTGGTATGTCAGACTGATCATATAAATAAATCGATTGAGTGCAATTCACGCATTACTGTTCAAAATTGATGAATTCGTCAATACCGAAAAAGTCTACCTATAGGGTTAACCCATCTAGACCCAGTCCCAAAAAGGAGAAGTTGACCCACCTCCACCTCTCATAATTCCCCCGAATCATCGAAAAAGTAGTCACCGAGAGTTGACCTTCTCCTTCTTGCCAGCGCCGGACATTCGCAAAGAAAATTAAAAATGATTACCTCCTCGTCCTCGTTTCCGCAGCTCCTATAGAAATCATTATCCGGAAGCCGGAGCCTCCTGGCGTGCTCGCCAAGGAGACAGTGCACAGTGACCATGCTCCACACTCATCTGCTGTTTCGACATCGATAGTAGTTTTGTAGTCCGGCTGGTATCTCACCTTGGTCCAATCTGCTTGGCCTTACATGTAAGGCCTTCAGACCATCTTAAGTTGGCCCTGTTGAAAGCGGCAAACTTTAAACTTGATTTGATTTGAAATAAGGAGATGGGGATTTTATTACTGCCTGTGTCGCATCGGTTGCCCCCTTTTTACCGAGCTCATCAGCCCAATAATTTACTACCAGGCCGCAATGACCAGGAATCCAGCAAAGCCCAATATTGAAAAGTACCATATCTCCCTAAAGCCGAGTTCCCATTGAGCCATTTTTGTTGAAACAGACTAGGCGAGATACAAAAATCGCATGGGAGATAAACTCGTTGTTGTTCACACGTGTAAACAGAAATCTTTCATCGAGTTCGCGAGCCCACACAACATAAACATCACTACGAACACAACCACACACTTTTGAGACCGACGACACTTCCTCGAAACTATATTAAATACACCGCGCGATGCGGCGCTACGAAAATTCAAAAACAAAACACTCATAACACAAATCAGTTCAGATAAAAACACTCGCGATACAATTTTCAGATACTTTTTTCTATTCAACTTCCGTTGACAAATCACGGAACATAGGTGCCGCCATATGCAAAATGAAAAGGATCGACCGAACACCACACGGAAGCGCACGAACTACCGGTCGAGAGACAAAATATTGACCGGGACAATATTTTGTATTTCGACTAAAGTGTCTTTCAACACTGTTGAAAGTGTTGTTCCCACGGAGCGATTCGTGAGATTTCTGTGTCCCTACCCGAGTAGTCTCTTTCAACAAAATCGCTCAATGAGAACGGCCCTTAAGGCATACTCGACACTCAGTTAAGGTTTTGGGTGTATATACAGGGTGGGCCAAATACAAGTTTCTTTTTAAAAATGCGATAAAATGAACAAAATCAATTTTTTTTCCATGTATTATGGCTTCATTAGTAAGAGCAAACATTCCCATTAATGATGAAACACAACTTTGTTCAAGTAGCTGCCTCGGCTGGCTTCGCAGTAGCGCATTCTGTCATTCCAATTTTCCAAGACTATGTCGATGGTTTCGGGCTATAGGTTACGGATTGCTTGGATGATATTGGCCTTAAGTGCTTGAATCGTTTCTGGATTATTGGCATAACATCGGTCCTTCACGGTTAACCAGAAGAAAAAAAAGTCCAAAGGGGTCAAATCGCAGCTCCGAGGCAGCCAATTGAGATCGCCAAGACGGCTGATAACACGATTTGGGAATTTGGTGGTAAAAGATCGATTGTGGCATGGGGTGTGTGACATGGTGCGCCATTCTGCATAAACCAGAGGTCGTCCAAATCCATGTCTTTAATTTTAGTAAAAAAAAGTCGGATAACATGGCTCTGTAACGTTCACCGTTGACCGAAACGTTGTTCCCATCCTCATTTTTGAAGAAAAATGGTCCAATGATGCCACCACTCCACAATCCGCACCAAACTGTCACTCTCTGTGGATGCATTGGCTTCTCGACAATAACGTCCGGGTTTTCCGAACCCCAATTTTGTTTGTTAACGTAGCCTCCGAGATGAAAATGCACCTCGTCAGAAAAGATGATTTTTCTCCCAAAATCGTTGTCCAATTCAAGCTGCTCTAAGGCCCAAACTGCGAAGCGATAACGAAGCGGATGGTCGTGCGCCTTCAATTGCTGAGTCAATTGGACCTTGTAAGCGAATAATCCGAGATCTTTGTGCAGAATTCTCCTCAGGCTAGTGCGTGAAATGTTGAGCTGTTGAGATCGATGGCGAGTTATGTTCGTGGAGTGAGTCTCACACTCTCGGCTACAGCAGCCACATTCTGGTCTGTGCGCACCGTACGACGACGGGGACCATGAGTATTGTCCACTAGCATGCCAGTCTCACGAACTTTTTGCACAAACTTGCGTACAGCAGGCGCGGTGGGTACTTAATTTCGGCCAAAACTTCTTTTCAAAAAACGCACTGTTTGGGCTACACAGCACTCACTTTGGAAAAAAGTTTTCAATATTTCCCAACGTTGTTCAAGTGTAAAGCGACTCATTTCTTTCTGCGGAGGTAGGATACTGACTTTCTGTCAAGATTTCGAGCGGGAAACAGCTTTCACTGTCAAAACAACCTATGATTTAAAAAGAAACCACTAGATGGCCCACCATGTACTCCTGATTGGAGGGATTTAATCGCAGCCTGGCTGTCAGTGAACATGATCTCTTTCATAGTGGTGATGTAGCCACGACACAGCCTATTTTATCGCGTAGAGCTTTGTCGCGCTCGGTGGCCGTGATTGTTCGGTCACCGCTCTACGATACTAATCTAGACCTCGGAGATCAAATTTCGGCGCGATCAAAAACTGCCTGTGAGTACTAATAGAACTCTCACAGTGCTCCGAGCTTGTCAGTATAAAGACGGCGCGGATAGGAGGTGCATGCTAGCAACTGCACTTCCGAAAAGTGGATATGCTATTGAAACGTCAATAAGGTAAAGCAAATGCTAGAGATGTTGGCGCGCCCATGACCCCTGGAGGGGTCAAGGCAATTAGAGAGAGAGAGAGAGAGAGATCTTTGCCTGCAAAATGATGCAATGATTCAGCAGTCGGTAAAAGCGATTGAAATTAAGTTGCTCGGAGTGGATGCCATCGCCTACACCTCTAGTGATCTTAGAACCGTCTGTATAAAGGTTCGGATACATGGGACGCGTATACGCGACCATGTGGCCTTCATCAGAGTCGTGTAAATGCGACCGGGGTTTACACGTAATGCTTCGTTTATATGTGACCGCCGAGCCTAGCACCGAGTATTGAAAAATTGCATTAAAAAGCACCAACAACAAGAAGATACCTTTTCTGCTCTTACATGGCCAACATGAATTCATGAGCATTCGGGAGTATTTGAGTTGTTCCCATCTCTTAAGGGAATTCAATATTCGACGCTTAGCTCAGCGTTCACATGCAATCGAAGCATAATGCCGGGGACACACCTATCCGATCATACTCCGATCATACAGTCGGACGAGTATTTGAGAGGAAAATTATATGGGATTTCGGACGCGTTTTGGCCCGAGCTTTAGTTCACACTTTTCTGATACGCGTCCAATCATACTCCGTTCGAAACCCAATACCATTTCCTTCTCATACACTAGTTCGACTGCATGATCGGAGTATGATCGGAGTATGATCGGATAGGTGTGGCCCGGGCTTAAGTCGGGTTTATGCGGACGAAAGGTCAGAAACCGGTATCGTAGCTAATTTTGCTGACGTGGAAATAATGCATACGTCGTTATGTTTACACGAGGTGCGTTTACGATTCGAATCATATTTGTGAGTACTGAAATCATCTTTTTCATGTGTTTGTTGCTGGATTTATCGACGCATCAACGGCGGATGACCCTTCGTCAGCTAACAAATTACGCTATACCTTAAACCTGTTTGCTGTTTACACGGGACGGGTATCGCAGATTTGACGCGCTCAACGGGTTTACACGTCACGTGTATTAGAACCTTAAATCTTTAACGAGTACGGCAATGGAGGACCAGCAGACTTCCAAGATAATTTAATTGGTCTATGTTCTGGAATATTCAAGCTTCGGCATGCCGCAATTTTATTGGTTTTTTTTTTCTTGTTCATTATTTCAAGGATTTAGTTAGTTGATATTAAAGATGAGCCAGATCCGACCCAAGGAACCCTTACCTCCTCTACAGCCGAAACTTCAAATTAGCGATAACTTTCGATAAAATAAAGCGTGTGACTTGAAATTTTGGTCAAATGTTTGTACTAGGATCCAGTTGGTTTCTATTGAAAACGCGCAAGATCCGACGAAAGAAACCCCCACCTACAAGTGAGACTTGAAATAAGTGAAAACTTTTGATAGCATGAAGCTAGTGACTTGATAAATTCTACAAATATTTGTAGTATGAGTTGATTTTGAGAATGGTCAAGATCCTTCTGAATGAGCGCCAACCTAGGGGAGGACATAATAGGAAACTCACTTTTAATGCATATGGTCGTTGCCAATTGGTATTTTTGGTATCACTATTAGGTCTTGACAAGTCTATGGTATATACGCTTCGGACTCGGCCTTCGCATTTTAGTGTAGACGTTGATATAAGAACAGGAAAAAAAATCGTGTAGTTTTGAAATTTTCGAAATTAATAAAAACCGTCTTTTGAATATCTGAGGAGCCCAGTTTCAAAACTCTCTAATTACCTTTTTTGTTTAATTTAAGTTAGCGGCTCATGATTATTTACATAGTGATCTTTGAGTGGGTTTGTGCCAGTTGTGTACCCTAGACTTGTACAGACCTAGTGGTGATACCGGAAGTACCCATTTTTTCTATCGCTTCTGCTGGGTTTTATTGCGAGCATGTTGTCGACTATTGCGGGGCTGTATCCATTAATCGCCGCTGTTTCTTTAATGTATTTGAGCTCCGCGTTGTATCGCTCGGGGTTCAGGGGAGTCTTTAATAACCTATGCACGAGACTATGGAACAATGCCATTTTTGGTTGTAGCGTGTGCTGCGATTGGCTGACAATCATTCGTTGAGTGTTCGTTGGTTTGCGGTATATGTCAAACTCTATCTTGCCGTTGGTTCTTTTCACCTTAAAGTCCAGGAATCCGATCTCGGTGTTATTTTCGACCTCCATAGTGAACTTGATGTATGTTGTTTATCAACTCCAGCATCTCGTTGAGCTGACTCCTAGGTATAATAGCAGGAACGGTTATTGATGTTCGGCAAATCACTCGAATGCTGAGAGTACTGTAGTAACTGAGCGGCATATACAAAACCAATTGCGAGTGCAATATGGCATACATAGGCTAATTACTACCAGGTTCGCGCAATACAATAAAGACCGCGAGTTGGGACGAAAAAACCCGGTGAGGCATGCAAAATTGACATAACAATAAAAAGTGGATGCGGCGGTTTCGAGATTAGTAGAGCAGTTAGAAATACGTTGCTGAACTACGACGTGGGCAATTGTGTGTCTAGATTCTTCAAACTTGCCAGGTAGAATAAGTAACAAACACATATAATATACCATCTGTAAAGCCAATAATGTAATCAATTAAAATAGATATATAAGAAAGGGTTGCGAACATGTATATTCCGCAGTGCCTTCCCTTATATAAGCTGGAATCCTTGCAAATCGGCAGGAACAATAAATTTGGGAATAGAGTAGCAAATTAGCAATTAATTATCTCTTTTATTGTGCATTGAATTTGGGTAAAAGATATGCCTTATTGTCACTAGCGGGATGTCACGTAAATTCACTAGTTGTTTAACCGAAGTATCACTTGGCTGTGTTCATCGGCGGACTCTGTTTTGGGTATTGTTTGTTTATCAATTCCAGCTGATCATAAGCGATAGCATTTTTAGTGTGCCTAAAACATCCCACGCAGGCAAAGAATATGCAACTTTTTATAACAAAGAATATGCAACATTTTATGACAAAATATCTAAATAACGCGTTAATTTTATTCTAAATATTTACGCTACCCGACAAAAAGATTAGCATGAAAATACGAGTAGCTTGCAAATTCTTAAAATCTACTAAATTTTTACCAAAAATCTTAATCATTTACGCAATGTAACGTCCATATAATAGAAGTCTCGTCGAACTTTATCTCGGGCCTAATTCAAAATGAACATCCGCCATACTTCTATCAGCTCCAATTGGCCGTAATTTCCTACTATTCCCCAATTTCATGGCAGCCTCACTGAAACTCTATTTATCTCAAAAGTTTCGTGCTAAATGCATTTAGTGTTGACATCAATACGGCGACCCATTGATTTCTTGTTAAAGTCAATTAGAAAATTTCGTAAATTCGCCATTTCAAAACGCTTCTAACTTAATTAAGACAATTTAAGAAGTCCTTTGAAAGCACAGGGAGTGATGATGCTTTTGCTGGATGATGGCGACAAAGATGTTCATTTAAACCGAAATTCACTTGACTCTTTGCAGATACATTCACTTCAGATGTGATGATTGAACGTGTTCGCTGAAGGGAGAATTTTAGGGAAAATTTCTTCACAGTAGTTGAAAGGGGGGTGGTCTAATGTTGTTTAAAATAATATGTTATTTATGCGTTGCAATATGTCACGAAACAATACGAAAATCGAGAGAAAACGCAAACCCCTGTATACAGTGCTGGAAGAAAAAGATCCTCAAACGATTTTATTCCCCTTCTGACAAAAATCCTTGGAAGTATCATAGTTAGAGTGCCAATGTTTTATTAACTCAGGAGATGTGGAACACTGTCACCTTTTTGGACGAGTCAAAATTTAAACTACATACATGTTGGCGACGGAAGGATCCTCGTGCTAAAGTATGTCTAGTAGATCATACACCATATACGATCCATTTCAGTCATACCCTTACCACATCATTTCAATATTTCCCAAATAATATTCCCACATACTTCCCATTTTCCTGCAGGATGTAATTGTACTTGCACCTGTGCAACTTTGAAAGCGGAGACGGTGAAGATGTACCCCTCAGTAACAACGAGATTTCCGTAACATTTCTATATACCTATACATACATATTTTATACTACATACTACTAATAATACGTATATACTATATTATAATATCGTGCAAATAAAATCTGCATTGAAAGATTCGTCAATAAGCAGACTATGTTGTATTTTGGCACGCACCGTAATCATTCATCAAAATAATTCATCTATCGGAATACCGGTCGGACTCTCTGTTTGGGTTGGCTATGAGTTGGCCTCTAGCTCGTTGTTCAAAGCAACGAGCCCGACGCCAACTCATAGCCAACCCAACAACAATTACAATATGGGGACTGAAAAGTTAGTCACCATGCTGTCTCTATGCACTTATGCGGAGCGGGTGGCGGCGGTATTGAATGATTTGTTTGACTACTTTGCTCGAGTGTAAATTGTCTGAATACGGTTCGTGTCGCGCTCGGTGGCCGTGGTCGTTCGGTTAGCGCTCTACGATACTAATCTAGAGCTCGGGAGTTCAAATCTCGGCGCGATCAAAACTGTCTGTGGGTACTAATAGAACTCTCACAGTGCTCCGAGCTTGTTAGTATAAAGACGGCGCGGATAGGAGGTGTATGCTAGTAACTGCACTTCCGAAAAGTAGATATGCTATCAAAACGTCAACAAGACATTGAAATGAAAGAGATGTTGGCGCGCCGATGCCCCTGGAGAGGTCAAGGCAAATAAATACCTTGCCTTAACCCCTAGTGGAGCATAGCGTGTCAGCCACTACTGCGAGCCATCGTACTCTGCTCTGGGCAATAGGGCGTAACTCCTCAAACGACTAATCCAGCGCCTTACACTCTTTTGCCGCAGGCTGATGCCATTTGATATTAGGATCCCCCTTTGGTCGGTCTTGGTTGCAAAGGGGGTTTTATTTCATATAAAGCAAGGTAGTTATCGTCCTTCCGCAATGTGTAACCTATCCACTGCCATTTTCGCCTGTATATAAGTTCGTCGATTGGCATCTGACCCGTACGCCGAGTTAGCTCTTCATTTGATATTGTTTCGCGTCAAAAAGAATTCGACGAAAACATGAGTTGACGAAAACTTGCAGCTTTCTAGTAACTCTTACGGAAACTTTCCATGTACTGCTCCCATACAAAATCACAGACAGCACCAGGGAGCGAAACAGGCCCAGTTTGGTCTTGATGCTAAGATAACTGATCTGCCAGATTTTAGACAGAATGCCGTATGCGCATTTAGCCTGGTTGAAACGACTACCGATGTCCTGCTCCGTACCACCATTTTCGGCAACAATGCTACCCAGGTAGACGAAGTTGTCCACCTCCTCAACAGTCTGCCCATTAATATTGATGGAAAGGTGTAAGATTTCTGGTTCGCAATGGTGGGCTAAGAACTTTGGTATTGCTGTGATTAATCTTTAGCCCAAGGTTGGGCTTCTTCTCCCTCTCGAGATCTAACGCCATTGCGGACAGATCCATGATTTTGTGGGAGAGTAGACATATGTCGTCAGCGAAGTCAAGATGTTGTAGATGAGATGTTAAAATCCATTGAATTCTTTTGTCTAGTCCGGATAGGGCTGCATGCAATACAACACCGATCACCATGAGATACCTGACAAACTCTACTGCGAATCTCAAAGTTCAACGACACTATAGCTTTATGCAGAACGTGACATTTCGCGCGGTCATAGGTTGCCTTAATAATAGCCACAAGCTTCTTAGCGATGCCTCTCCTGCGCAAGTCCACCCATATAGAATCCCGGTTCACACTAAAGCCTTCTCAAAATAAATGAAAAGCAAGTGAAGCGGAGCGTACTCAGTGCATTTCTTGATGATGATTCGCAAGGTGTTAATGTCATCGACACAGGAGAATCCGGAACGGAAGTCGGCTTACTATTCATAAATTGGGCTTTCTAAGTGAGCCTTTAGTCCTTTCAGGACGATTTCAGCTATTATCTTGGCAAGCCTCTTCAATTGTTCTAGTTTGTAAGGCTGTCTTTCTTCGGAAGTTTGATGATAAGTCCTTCCTTCCACTCAGTGGAAAATATTTCTGTATTCTACGCTTTATCAACAAGTGAGTGCTCGTTCAGCAGTTCAGTAGGGATGCCGTCGAGTCCGACGGCCCTTCCTCGGCTTAATGCAATAATTGCATCGACTAATTCCTCTTTAGTCGGAACAGTGGACCGTATACACACATTTTGATGGTTAGCTGAATTATCTATATGAGGGGGAATTTGACCAAAGGTTACACGGTTTAAAACCTCGACGTAGTGTTCTTTCCACCGCCTCATTTGATCTTCCTCCAAGATAAGTAGCTTTCCATCACTCTGCTTCACCGGATGTTTGAAGGAGTTACGACTACCTGTAAACTTCTTGATGATACAGTATACGGCGTTTAAATTGTTACTTCTTGGGGCTTCTTCTGCTGAGAACTCTAATCATTTTAATCGCGTAGCACACTACGTTGTCTGACGGTAAAGGATTTCGATGCTGCTTCGATTGTCCTCTGATGCTGCAGCCAAACAAACCTTCAGCTCTTTTGTTTCAACAGTCCGCAGCCATAAAGCGTTGGACGTTCAAGGCTCATTTCGGTTATTCCATCTGCACTGTCAATTTACGCATTTTTTATATCATCCCAGTTTTCATTAATATCATTATCTGGGTGACTAAAATTTCTCAGCTGCTTTTTGCGCAAGATGGCCGTTATGTTGTTGTAAGACAGCTGGATTTTTTATTCGTGCGGTGTGTGAATTTGCGGCGCCTGGATCTTTCGTCACTAGGACTGTGCACAGGTGCAATACGACCAATCTGGCGGATTAGTACGTGCGTTTGTGACTCGCATTAAAGAGCGAAACTTAGTATTCGTTAGGTAAGGATACTTGGTTGCTCATAGTTTTTGAAAAAAAAAAATTAAAATTTGCAGCTTTAATTAATAACAATTAAATTTCCTTAACATTGTGCACTAATAAATTTTACATTCGAAATTGGGCTAATTGAATAGGGAAACTAGCGAAATTCTGGTCTTACTCAAAAAATAAATGCAAAAAAGTATCCGATTTATTTTCTTAGTAATGTATTCTTCTTCCTTTATTTAAAATTTATTCAAAAATTCTGTCAATGATTTACAATGATTTACTACTCAATTGCCCTAACCCCTTGTGGTACATAGCGCCTCAACTGTTCCATGTGGCCTAGTTGACATTTCGTTGGCATAAACTGGTTTCGGAGAATGCAGGTGCCAGCATGCATCTCCTGCACATCCATGGCCACGAACGCCGTCGTGGACGGGATTCGAACCCGAAACGCCGATAGTCAAACATGAAACTGATGCCTCAACACACTGCGCTACCGGTCGCCCTAAATGATTTGAAGTAATTTAAAGGGAATTTCATCCCATGCGACTTTCATTGCCTCATTTACTATACTATAACTGATTTTTTTTTCTTCGAATTGCCAGACGTTTTCCATAATGTGGCCATGCCATCAAACCGGCATTTTGGGCCCCGATTCTGTTTTTTTTGATCGCGGTGTGGGAATAGGAACATTATGGTGCTGGTATATCCATCTTAAAGGACCAGAAATGTTATGACATTGGGGAAAAGTTGTTTCCAATATCGTTTGGTACGAGTTCGCGGTCTTCTTAGTACTTTGGAAGTTCAAAGCTATCGCATCGTAGTAGAAGACAGCTCCCCAAACAATAACGTCACCTTCTCTCTCTTATATGATGCCTGGTCAGAAATCGCTTGTCTTTCACAAATAGTGAGAGTAAAAATTAAACACCTGCGGACCATCCAGGTTTCTTTTTTCATCCGAAAAAACAACTCTGTACCACTCCTGCCGCCACGCCATTTGCTGACGTGCAAAATTCAGACGATTGCTTTTCCTATTTGCGTTTAATGGTGGCTCTTTCTTCACTTCAGGTGTAAGTATTTTCTAATTACATGTTTTTTACCGTTGTTAAACAGGCTGTTACTCCAGCTTTATCCCGAATTCTAGCCGCTGCTAGTGCGGAATTAGAGGGGGCTCGCAAAATTGTTCTTTTATCTGGGGCGGTTAGGACTCCCCGCGTACACACTTTCATGTTCTTTCCGTATTCACTTTTAGTTTTTAAGTAGCGACAATGATGGTCTTGATGGTCACTTCCCGGATCAAATAAACAACGGTCGTATCAAATAAGTAAAATAAATTTCCATGTAAAAATAAATTTCCGATTCAAATAAATAAAATTTCTAATTATATAAATAAGTTTCTGAGTCACTAAGTAACTAAATTTTTGAATGAACTCATCGCAGTAATGAGCGTCACACAACGTGAACTCTGAAGCTGGTATTGTAACTTAGGCTAGGGAGCCTGACAGCAAATGTTGTACTCGTAGTACTAACGTTTTACCCTTTTTCCGCATGCTTATGTTTAATTTCTTCAGTGGTGTCAGACGAATTTCAATCGGTTTATTTTCGACTTCTTTATTAGTTTTTACACAGCGGGAGACCGCTGCTGAGGCTGCACTTCATATGTGTCAAAAATACACAATTCGTTACTGGGTCAGAATCAGGATTTTTTTCATTTGTGAAGTTTGTGTCCTAAACGAACGACGCAACATAGCGGTTCAGTGGTCTATTCTCCTAAATCCACAATACCATCTAGGACTATCTTCCAAGAATAACAAAATCAATACTTAAATTTAGATTCAACAAATCTGTCAATAATATTGAATAAGATTCGTAATTTTATTACAATTTTCATAATGATCCGCTTTTGAATTTTTTCATTTCTGTTTCAATTTTTTTCTAATAAATTTTGTCTACGGTCGAAGCCCATCGTTCCCTCCCTGATGAGACTATCCTGCCGCGCCCTATTGAAATAACGTATCCTGGGATCGGAAGAAATCCTCAACGACTCCCGACAAATTTCCAAGAAGCTGAAAAGATAAACGAGACACAGCCACTAAGAACGATGGAATTGTCTTTGAATGAATGAATAGTCAAAGTCCATGGGGAATTGGGGAATTGAAAGAATTTCATCGCTGTGACTTGTACTCTCGTCGTGCAACTAAACATTCACATAATCCGATTAGGAAGCTTCATTTTCAAGATTTATATCCTATTTATTATTTTCTTTTTCGGGGGGAATTTTAATTTTTACCGATTTGTATGAGTTGCGGCGGTAGATTTGGCGAAATGTTCTTAGGAGACTTAATTACCTTGGAGATCATGTGAGGATTGATTTTAAATCCTTAAAATTGGAGATGATTAAAAACCAAAAAACATAATAATATCATTTTCGCTATTTTAAGGATTTTTCTGTTTCATCACTTTCAACCGCATTTACTGTATAGGCTTCGGTAAGGCAACTTGTGCCACTTCAACTGATCACGGAATATTTAAATTTTTGATATTCTGATAGCAACCCAGCTTAGCAAAGCACCGATATGGATTAATTTGTTTTACACATTAACGGCGTTACCGATAATCCCCAATCTGTCATTGGTTGATACCATTTCATCTACCACAAATATGCAGTGGGACTATCCTTATCCTGGGGGTGACCGGTAGCTCAGTGCGTAGAGGCGTCAGTCTCATTTTTGACTACGGTCATTACTGGTTCAAGTCCCGTCCACGGCGATCATGACCATGGATGTTTGGGTTGGCTTCCCCCCGTAGTGCGAGGCGTAATAATAAGCCACAACATCTTCCCACTTGTCGCGGGTAGGCGACTAACTTGAAGCAGGAGGTGCATGCTAGTAAATTGCATCGTCCGAAACTGGTTTATGCTAACGAAACGTGAGCCAAGCCATATGGAATAGTTGGCGCGCTAAGTCTCACTAGGGGTTAAGGCTAATGAGTAGTATCCTAACAAAGACAAGTTATATTCCAACGGAAAATTACTGATACTTGTATCTATGTACGGGTCTTGAGAATCGAGTTCTCAGGCACTCGATATGGATTAGCCCACTACCATCATTTTATTTAGTCTAAACGCCAACCCACCCATGGCCTCCTGCTTCGTACAGACAATGGATAATACTCATCACGGGCTGAATTTTTGACATGGATATAGCTGGGGGTCATCCTTAAAATTTGTCCATCACGTAATATGTTACGATTTTGTTAAGGAAAGTGTAACTCAGTTAATTTTCATCCCACAGAAATCGTTCAACACTCTTTGAAAAGCGCGTAATTTATCTCAACAACTCGTGCTGCCAAAATTCACGCTCCTTGCCCTCATACTCTATAAAATTGTATTGAATTTTTGTATTGTCACAAAACCAGTATCGTTCTTTCCGATTCTCGTCACATTCATTTCACATCCGGTGTCGTACGTCCAGTTTCCCATAACTTAAATATTTTACAGAACAGTTGCCGTTTAGATGTTCGAAGCCTTTTGATTCGGACACAAAAATCGCCAAAAGAACGAACGCCTTCTAATGCGAACGCTTGACATTGGAAGCTCGTAGCTCGAGCTACACGATGCTACAAACCATCAACGGCCAACGTTGGAAAGTGTTCTTAAGTGGATGTTCACACTGCGTGCGATGCCGAGCCGAGCCGGGTCGAGCGATGCAATGCGATTGCAAGCTTTTAAAGCAAGAAAATGAAAAGTCTTCAATTTTAAATGGAATCACGCTTTGAGTGTACACACTGCGCGCGATGCAATGATGAGCCGAGCGATGGCCCGATGTTTTCACAAACTTCTTTGCTTTTTCGTGCGAGTACCGGCTGCTGATTTTTGGCGATGGAATTTAATGGGCTTTGCGATGGAGTTTATGGGCCTTGCGATGCTTTGCGATGTGAAGCTTTTTGAAGCCAGTATGGTGCAAGTACGAGCTGTAAAGTAGTATTTGATGTAAGATCACACTGAAAAAATGCATGTATGTCTGCTTTTATACCCTAGACTTTTAGGCGCGGCGGTGTGGCAGTGTATACATGGAAATTATGAGGGTCATCTTCTGATTCGATTCAGCCATATCTGTCTGTCTGTCTGTCCGTTTGCACGATAACTTTCGATAGAATGAAGTTAGAAACTTGAAATTTTGGTCAAATGTTTGTAGAATGATCTTGTTGGTTGGTATTGAAAATGGGCAAGATCCGACCGAAGGAACCCCTACAGATGAAATTTCAAAATGAGCGATAACTTTCGATACAATGATGCTAGCGACTTGCAAAATGCGACAAATATTTATAGTGTGGGTTGGTTAGTTGATTTTGGGAATGGGCAAGATCCTATTGAATGAACGGCAACCTTTACTGTAAACGTTAGTTCAAATGTAAATATCCAAAATTCGAATGGATGAACGATGAAACTTTTCATTGGATCCATGCCCACAGCTCAAACTGACCATATGGAAAATTCACTTTTAATGCATATGGCCGTTGCCAGTTGGAAGTTTTGGTATCACAACTAGGTCTGTACAAGTCTAGGGTATATACGCTTTGGATTCCGGTTTTGATTCAGTATGGCTCAAATGAAAGGTTATTATCACCGTAATAAGGTCGCGTTTAGAAGGCGTGGTTTCACAAGCGGTTTGAATTCAAATGCAATCTCGCCGCTCCACAAACCGCGGTGGTGGCCGCAACGGCGAGTCGAGCGGTTTATACATTCATCGTCCTAAAGTGGCCGCGGCTGCCGATTTTTGCGTTTATACACAGCGGTGCGCCGCTGCTCAATCCGCTTGTGAAACCTGTCGTCTGAGGTCGCGGAAGAGATGATGAAATTCACCAACACTGGGCCTTTCTTCATTAATGGGATGCACCCAATGGCGACGCCGTTCCATTTTTAGAGCACTGTTTTAAAATAAATTTACTGGGTCAAGCATACAAACGACATGATGTCGAACAGATTCTATTCCTTGAACTAAATTGGTCTCTACTCTCCATCATTGCGTGCAGTGAACATCCCGGATCATCTTTGCATCGCAAGCCATCGCTCGGATCATCTTTGCATCGCAAGCCATCGTTCGGCTCGGCATCGCACGGCGTGCAATGTGAACACCCACCACATCGCATCGCTCGACCCGGCTCGGCTCGGCTCGGCATCGCACGCAGTGTGAACATCCACTAATACAGTATCCTCCACGCATTCTTCGCTGGTAGCTCATTGCCTTGAAGCGTCAGTCTGATGTCTCAGCATACCGGCTAGTTGCAGGTGCGAGTCTCGTCCACGTCGTGACCACGGAGGTTTGTGTTATCTTCCCCCCGTGGTGTGGTGCGTAACAATAAGCCACAAACTTTCCCGACTTGTCGCAAGCATGCGGCTAAATGGGCATGCTAGCAACATGCATCGTCCAAACCCAGTTTATGCTAATGAAATGTCAACTAAGCCACATGGGTTGAGTTGACGCGCTATATTCCACTATGAGTTAGGCCAAATAGTATATTCTACGCCAAGGCTCATCCATAGCGAAAAGCTGGAACTAGTAGTGACCCACTCCACACTTAAGACAACCGGGTTGACCCTTTCTTGAACCTTGCTCCAAATCGACAAGGAAATCAAACTTCTGCTTATACTTCAACTTGGGTTCACCCTTTTACATATATTTATTTATATGTTCTTTCTAATTTCAATCGTTCGTTCCATCTCGTACCTGTGGCACGAGATCAATTTGGGTGCAGATTCAGAATTACAGAAGCTATCTACTTCAGGGCCGATGCAACATATTTATTAAAAAATGAAGTCGGAAAGTAAAGGGCTGCGCCCGCTATACGAAGGTTTTATGGTGCCCTATACCAATATTAGCGCTCAGTGGCCGTGTTCGTTTGGTCACCGTTCTGTGATCCAGAGAATGGAGTTTTGATCCTCGGGACGAACAAAGACTGACTGTGGGTACTAATAGAACATGTATGCTAGCAACTGCACCTCCGAAAAGCAGATATGCTATTAAAATGTCAACAAGACATAGAAATGTAAGAGATATTGATGCGCCAATGCCCCTGGAGGGGTCATGGCGATTAACATACCAATAGGCAAGGAAAACGTCCGAGCCGTTCCAGATTTCTTAATGTGAACTGTCCTATACCTGGAAAAGTTTAGCAATTTATGTTCAGACGCAATTGCATGTGCCTGACCCCATATTGTAGTTGTTGTTTGAGTTGGCTCTGAGTTGGTGTCGAGCTCGATACTCAAGACAACGAACCCGACTCCGACCCAGATCCAACCCAACAACAATTTCAATATAGAGTCCGACCGGTATTTGAATAGGCGAATTGTTGTGAATGAACGATTACGGTGTGTGTCGAAATACAATATGGTCTGCTTATTGACGAATTTTTCAATGTAGAATTTATAGGCACTACAATATAGGATCAGAAATGGTAGTCGCGCCCTCTTTGGTTCAGGTAATCGGGGTTTTGCTGTATGTGGTATCATTTTGGAGTCGCGAACCACCTATTATGAACAATTTCGGTATGCAAAATAACACCGCACCCTTGGGTTCGGTTGAACGGATTTTTATTATATGAGGTCGCGAACTACCTTACTATCTATTTCTGCTCGCCAAATATACTCCTGCTAAATTTGCGATAATCGCCCCAGTGGTTTAAAAGTTTTTTCACGACAAACATACATAATCTTCACTTTTAATTATTAGAAGATATATATACAAATAAAATGTTGTTGTTCTTGTAAATTGCCTAGGGGCATGGGCGTGTAAACATCTTGTAATGACTTCCTATGCCATCTAATTCCATTCCTGATTTTCTTTTTTCTTTTTATACCCTAAACTTATAGTATAGGGTATATTGTTTTTGTCACGACGAAAATATGTAACACCTTAAAGGAGGTATAGCAATGTATATATATAAATGATCAAGGTTCGATTTAGCCATGTCTGTCTGTCCGTCTGTCTGTCTGTCTGTCCGTTCATACGATAACTTTCGATAGAATGAAGCTAGAGCTTTGAAATTTTGGTCAAATGTTGGCAGTATGATCTAGTTGGTTGGTATTGAAAATGGGCATGATCAAGCCAAGAAAACGCCTACCTCCTCTACATATGTAAAATACATAAATGTCTCTATAACTCCCGATTAAATAAACATGAAAAGCTGTAGCTTTGGTAGGTTGCTCGTGAGGGTAATCTTATATTCGCTTGGAAAAATCAAATCGATCAGTTGAAAACTAACGGTAATTTTCTTATAAGGAGTCCCGTACTACCCGACTTTTCAGGTTTTTTGTCTATAACTCTTGAACCAATTGGCGTAGACATCTGATTTTTGGCGTGTAACCCTGAAGTAGATAGCTGCTTGGGTTTTAGTAAGTTGGGCATAATCAGATCAAAGGAACGCCTACCTCCCCTACAAAATTTAAAAAATTAAATATTACTTTAATTACGATAACTTTCGACAGAATGACACTAGCGAGTTGAAAATTTGGTAAAATATTGGTAGTAAAATCTAGTAAGTTGGTATTGAAAATGGGCAAGATCCGACTCAAGCAACCCCTACCTCCCCTACAAATGAAGCTTCAAGTAAACGATAACTTTTGATTGATAGAAGCCAGCGATTTGAAATTTTGGTCAAATGTTTGAAGTAAGATTGAGTTAGTTATTATTAAAGATGGGTTAGAGCCGACCTTAGGAACCCGTACCTCCCCTAGAAATGAAACTTAAAATAAGCGATAACTTACGACAAAATAAAGCTAGCGACTTGAAATTTTGGTCAACTGTTTGTAGTAGGATCCAGTTGGCTAATATTGAAAATACGTAAAATCCCACCAACGAAACCCCTACTTCCCCTACAAATGAAACATCAAATAAGCGATAACTTTCGATAGAGTGAAGCTAGAGACTTGAAATTTTATTTAAATATTTGTAGGGTGATCTTATTGGTTGGTAGCAATAATGGGCAAGATTCGACCCAAGGAACTCCTACTTCCCCTATAAGTGAAACTTCAAATAAGCGATAAATTTCGATAAAATGAAGCAAGTGACTTGAAATTCTGGCAAAATGTTTGCACTGGGATCTAGTTGGTTGTTATTAAAAATGCGCAAAATTCGACAAACGAAACTTCTACCTCCCCTACAACTGAGGCTTCAAATAAGCAATAACTTTCGATAGAATGAAGCTAGTGACTTGAAAGATTCGACAAATATTTGTAGAATGGGTTAGTTAATTGATTTTGAGAATGGTCAAGATCCTCCTGAATGAGTGCCAACCTCCCCTATAAGCTGGCCATATAGGAAACTCAATTTTAATGTATATGGTCATTTCCAATTTGTACTTTTGGCATCACCACTAAGTCTGTACAAGTCTAGGGTGTATACGCTTCGGACTCTGGTTTTTATTCGCGTTTTCTTCTTCAACTCCTTGAAAGTTGCGTTTAAACTTCTCTAAAATATTGTATATTACTATATTCTATAGTATTGTATATTATTAATAATTGCATATCGGTTCGTTGGTTTATTCAGGATTTTCTCGGAGTGCTGAAACAAAACTTTCGCACAAATTTATTCCGTTCGAACTTTCGCCATTTTCTATTCATATATAGATTTAAAATGTTATGTTGGTTGCATATCACGTGTAATTTTTTTTTCTTCTCTTTTTCCTTGTGCAAAGAAAAGATCGAATCTGTATACACAGAAGATATTAGCCGCTTTCGATTCATTAGCCCGACTTCACAGACCGAAAAGAACAACACGGCTCTGCGACGAGTGATCTTAAACAGCCACCATGCAGATACTTTGCCGTCGTGGGGAAGAATTGCCGACTCAGTATACAGTTAGGCGGAGGCGAAAGAAGTTGATGTTCAACCAATTTGCTTTCAACTTTGCTCCGATGAGGTCCCATATGACACCTGGATTACACCGGTCTGTCGTTTTGTATGAAAGTGATCTGAGTTTTGATTGAATCGAAAGCGGCTAATATCGCTTTGGTTGGATATATGAAATTAATTGTTCCCTTCCGGGAGTTCCCCTGGATTTAGTGGTTGTGTTCTAGGCTAGCGCTGTGGTAGGAAATAAGAAGTGTTCTTGAGCTTTCGATCCCTGAAAAAAGAAAAGGAAGAATGAAAGCATAGAGTCGTGTTTTGGTGACATACATCCTCTCTTCGTGAAATTGAAAATTTCGCTCGTTCGTTCTATAGGTACATACAGCATAGCTCGGCCTCTGCCAACGACGTCGGTTAGAAGCTACATGGAATACGTCACCACCTCTCAGGATGAAAGTTTGGAACGCCTTGTTCGGGTTGTATTGTGCCCCAATATACGTTTTTCATCTCGCCGGTGTAAGCTCCGCGCATCTTGTAGTATGCTAGGTCCTCTGGATAAGCTAAGCAGGTCGACAAAGCTCGAAAAAACGTGCCGTAACATCGAAATGAATTACGGTTTTTAACATTAATGTGTATTGCTCATGTTATCTAATGTTTGTTCATATGGTAGCTTGCACGTTGGCGGCAGATTCACATAGTATGATATGAGACAGGATCAGAGCAAGTGTCGTAAAACGCAAACTCGTAAAACTAATGCAAATATCATAATTAGCTGGTTTTTATGGAGTGTGGAATTTGCGTCAGTGTGGAATACGGAAACACGTGAAACGTCATTCACCTTTTATTTACTTCTATTGACTTAAAGAGTTATTTACTCCTATTGACTTAGTGAGTAAAGAAAAAATCAGACATGCATTTGTTAACAACGTTTATTATATAATATGCCAACGATAATATCTAATTATGTAATAAAAAACTAATATAAAAAAAAAACAATATATTATAAGTTGCATTGTATACCCACTTTTTCTATACGTACATATCATATATAAATACGAACATCATTTACGCATATTATTGATGCATGCCATGGGGGCAATAGACCTATTCCACAGTCCTCCTCGTGAGCGCGTCCTGGTAACGGCAGTGTGTCAAATCGCTGACGGCCAAGTTTTAGCGATAAGATAGTTTGGAAAAAGGCAGATAGCTGTAGCCCGGCCACCTAAGCGTCTCAGGTTTAGTAGGATGGAATGATTTGTGTAGTTGGACCTGCAGCATAGTTGTGTGAACTCCTGCACCTTTATTAAACCTTCTGAAGCAGCTATCTTCCGAGGCCATCCCCTCAATGGGGTTAAGCGATATGCTGACAACTCGTCCTTGTAAAAACCACTCCACGTCGAGAAACCTGGAACAAAAGCCTCAGATTGGACGGATCACCAACGACGACCATGCAAACGACTAAAGGATTATTCTTTCAGATCCTGGAATGTACGCTCCCTAAACAAACTGGTTGCCGAGAAGACCCTCCTTCAACAGGTCGAAAAGTACAAACTGAGCATTACTGCAGTCCAGGAAACAAATTGGCTTGTACTCAATTGCCCTAACCCCTTGTGGGGCATAGCGCGTCAACTGTTCCATGTGGCCCAGTTGACGTTTCGTTGGCATAAATTGGTTTCAGAGAATGCAGTTGCCAGCATACACCTCCTGCACATCCATGGCCACAAACATTGTCGTGAACGGGAGATCAATGACAAGAAATCGCAAACAATTTTAAAAAGTGGCAAACCATCGGGTCGCAAGCAGTTTGGAGTAGCATTTATAGTGAACAATCTCTTCAAGCCGCACATTACTGACTTCAAACCCATAAATAATCGGCTGTGTGTGATTCGCATTAAGACTCGATTCTTCAATCTCTGGCTCATAAATGTACACGCCCCCACTGAAGTTACAGGAGACGCAGTAAAAGACGAGTTCTACGCCCGCCTTGACACTATCTTCGACTCACTTTCAACAAACGGGAGACTTTAACGCGAAAGTCGAAAATGAAAGTTGGCACGGGGGGACCACTGGAGGCTACGGTCTCCATGAAGAATGGAACGACAACGGCCAGTGACTTATCGACTTCGCTTGAACTAGCAATCTAGTCGTAAGCTCTACGTGTTTCCCGTATCGATGCAGTCGCAAGCAGACGTGCGAATCTGCAGACGCACATACCGTCAACCAAATTGATCACGTCCTCATTTGCAGGAGATGGGCGTCTAGTGTGATGGATGTCCGCTCCTATCGAGGAGCAAATGCGACTCAGATCATCACTTGGTGAAGAAGACTTACAGATGTAAAATTTCCTCAGTGCACCAATCGAGAGTCAGCCCTCCCAAAATCTTTCGCTTGTGAGCGAAACTACGGCGGTGGCGTATGCTACCGCCCTTGAGGAAAGACTATCGCCTATGCTACACAGCATCAGCAACACAGCCGTCCATGGATTCTGGGGAGAACTCAAGACTACCATCAAAGAGGTCGCAGAGAAGGTCGTGGGATATACGGCCCGGCGAGCGCGAAATTACTGGTTCGACGAAGAATGCAAAAATTCACTTAACGCGATAAACGAGGCCTAAAGACAATGGATTCAACGAGGAACCAGAGCCAAAAGAGAAAACTATGACGAGCTACGGCGAATATCGAAAAGAATAATTAGACGTAAGAAACGCAAATACTTTGACGATCAGTTGCTGAATATTAATGAAAACTTAAGCCGTTTCTAAACGATACTACGAACACCTTCCAACGTTGGACGCTTGATAGTTCGTAGCATCGTGTGGCCGAATGTCGAACTACGAGCTTCCAATCTCAAGCGTCGAACGTTCGCGTTGGAAGACGCTCGCTCTGTTGGCGAATTTCGTACCCGAATCAAATGAATTCGAACGTTCCAACGTTTGAACGAAACAATCGCTAAACCGTTGAGCAGAAACATTTGAAGCAAGCTCGGTTGCCAGGCACGACGAATTTGGTAAACCGGATTCTTTTTTTAATTAAAAAGTAGCAACACGACAATACCACCATGGCGGCAGCAACAGATGCTATCTCTTCTTCCTTCCGCCATCACCGTGATAAGTAATTTCAATTTAATTTATTAATTGACAACTCGGCCAAACCGTCAAACATTTGAATCGAACGATCGAATTGCTGTTGCCGTTGCGAAAATACATTTGTCGCTTCAATTATCAAATCGATTGATAATTGATTCAAACGTTGGATCGAACGTTGGACGCATCGTTTAGAAGCGGCTTTAGCTAATAGGAGCACCAGTCAACCGTACAAAGTAGTAAATACAATTAGGAACGGCTGTCAATCGGAGTATCCTTTGTAAGGACAAGGATGGAAACATCATCAGCGACATCGATGGCGTGAACAAACGATGGGCCTCTTATTTTGAAGGGCTTCTGAACCTACCATCTAACATCTCCACACAAGAAGCTCTCAACGATATTGCTGATCTAGGCCCACCCATACAACCCCCGACAGTAGAGGAAGGTGATCTCGCTTGGCGGTCACTAAAACGAAATAAAGCGCCGGGCGTTGACGAGATTCCAGCTGAACTGCTAAAATTCGGTGGAATGCGTCTAGTTAATGCCATACATCAATTACTCCTGCGAGTATGGGAGGACGAGGTGATCTCAGATGATTGGCGCAGAAGCATCATCTGTCCAATTCACAAATTGGGAGATAAACTGCAGTGTGAGAATTACGGAGGCATATCACTAGTTTGTACGTCCTATAAAATTTTGACGAAAATTCTGGAAAATAGAATAAAACCGTACGCAGAACGCATTATTGGCGAATATCAAAACGGTTTCAGACCTGGTCGCTCCACAACCGATCTCTTTACGGTCAAACTGATACCTCAGAAGTGCTGGGAATACAACGTTGACGTGCACCAAATCATTGTAGACTTCAAGCAGGCATACGACAATATCGATCGTGGAGTACTGTACAACATCATGCCGCAATTTGGTATACCGGCAAAGTTAGTGCGACTGGCAAAGATGACGATGACCAAGTCCGTCTCACAGGTGAATATACATAATAAACTTACTGGTCTATTTGAAATACGCACTGGTCTGAAACAGGGCGATGGACTGGCACCGCCGCTCTTCAACCTAGCACTGGAATACGTTATTCGGACTATGAATATGGACAACAGCAAGACGCTACTCATCAAGCTGACGCAATTAGCAGCGTTCGACGACATCAACATCATGTCCCGAAGATTGGCCGATGCAGAAGAACTTCTGCATACGCTCGATACCGTTGCAAAAGAGGTTGGACTACGTATCAACTAGGGTATAACTAAAATAATGATGCGATAGATGACAAGGACACCTGCACAATCAAGCATCAATGTGGGGGACCTCAACATCGAGTTCGTGAACGACTTCATATACCTGGGTTGCAACTTGTCAAGGGACGCCAACGAAACTGACGAAATCAAGCGACGGATACAGTTAACTAATAAAAAATTTTTCTCGGTTCTCCCCATAATGAAATCGAAGCATGTTCACGGAAACGCGAAGCTCCGCGTGTGCAAAACCAGTGCAATACTATGGCTGCGAAGCATGAACCCTAACTCAAGCCTCCGGAAATATGCTAGACACATTTGAACGTAAGGTTCTGCGGCGAATTTTCGGGGCTGTTGCCATCGAGATGGATGGCGCATCCGGTACAACCAAGATTTGTATGAACTGTACGATGAGTTGGAAGTTTCGAAAATCGTCAAACTACAACGACGATCTAGGCGGCCAAGGCCCGACGTCGGGCAGTCACGCCACGATGATGATGCATGAATTCGGAAACTTCTTTTTATACCCTTCACAGATGTGATAGGGTATATTAACTTTGTCATGAAGTTTGCATGAGGGAAGCACCTCCGACCATATAAACTACCTATATATATATTCTTAGTCAGTATGATGAGACGGGTCGCTTAAGCTTTGTCCTTCTGTCCGTCTGTCTGTCTGGTTCTATGCAAACTAGTCCCTCAATTTTAAAGCTATCGAGCTGAAATTTTGTGCAAAGCCTTCTTTTTATTGCACGTAAATATGTCGGAACCAACGGAATCGGACCACTACGTCGTATAGCTGCCATAGGAACGACCAGTCCAAAAATTCGTCTTTGTGAGAAAAACTTTTTTATTTCTAGAGATATCTAGAGATGTCACACTGATCAATGGTATCCTTAGTCAAATCACATTCCCGAATTTGGTTGAAATTGGAATACTCTATAATATAGCTGTCATAGGAACGACCGTTCCAAAATGAAGTTTTTGTTAGAAAAACCTTTTTATTTCTGAAGATGTCTTTACCAAATTTCACATTATTTAATCGTATTGACTGCCAAACCACGTTCCTAAATTTGGTTGAAGTCGGCCCACTATATCATATGCCTCTCATAGGAGCAGTGAAATCGGAACAAGTTTTACTACTAATTTCAAAGTGGTAAATGCACCATAAGTCACAACGAAGGCAGGCTTTTTTTTTGTTTTTGTTTTTTCCTTTGTGGCATTTTTGTAGTAGTATGGCTGTCGAGCTGTTTTTCCCTTCGTAGGAGCTTCGTTTTCTCCGGTTTAGGGAGTTTGACACGTAGGCGTCCCATTGTCTTTCCATATTAGAATTATAGGAGGTCAATAGCGGCCGTTAACCCACCCCGCAACTCCCGGTTACTGAGTTGGTCTGCAAGCGCACATCGCTGGAAGTATTTGGAGAGGGTTTTGCTCACGTTTTTTTTTACTCCGGCCTTCACGGCCAATCCTCACCCTCGTCTTCCGACGACCATCATTACAATCTCTTGCATGACCATGCCTTGTAGACGTTTCGAAACCATATTTTTGGATGGTACACTTGTTAGCATGCACCTCTGTTCGGTATTTATCGAACTCGACAAGAAACTTAGTTGCTTTTCGCACAATTCAATTAATTCAAAATTTCACATAATCAGCAATATTGCAATATTGCACTTTGATTGTATTCTTGTTACCAATTGCATTTTTTGAATTCATTGCACCTTTGTTCCTAGATCTATATTAAGTCAGCAATAATTATGTATAAATTCAATACGGCTGAGCAATAAATGATCATTCGTTTGGGAAACACCAGCCTAATTCATTCGGGTCTAGTGAGGCTTCTAGATCCTTCCAAACTTTGATTATCGCTCTTCACTCGCCAGAACAACCGAGCCATCTTTTTACTGGCAAGCTCGGAACGCTGTGGGAGTTCTAGTAGCACCCAAAGCCAAAGGTATTTTTTTTTTACTAACGCGCCGAAGATTGAAGCTCTGTTTCATTAGATGTAGCATCGAAGAATGGCGATTGAGACCTAACGGTTATCGAGCGCGTCATATAAAATGTTGATGGTGTGTAATTACATTGAGTGCGTTCAGAAGGTGGCAAAAGAGCAGAAACCGCTCGCGAGCAGCTCCGCAACTGCTCGCGAGCAGCTCCGGAGCTGCTCGGTTTGGAGTCTGCACCTGCTGAACGCTACTTCACCAGCTGACCAATCGACCAGCTGAAAGCTGACGATGATAATTTTAGACGTCAAGTGCCGAAAAGTGGAAAATACATGAATCCCACGCTGTCCATTACAAAAATCACGAACAACGAGAAAACAAATTCAAAAGCACCCGAAAACCAAAGAACTAGAAGCCGAAAACGGCGAAAACACAACAACCAATTTGATAACTGTCAAAACTCGGAAACTCGCAACATGAGCGTGAGGTTGAAAAGAAGAAGAAGAACCTGAGCACTGAGCACTGATCAGTGAGCGGAAATATTTCTTGCTCGGTGAAATTTGATCATGCTCACCCGAGCAGAAGTTGCTCGGTCACTTCTGAACCCGCTCGTTCTGAACATGTTCGCTGAGCGGAAGTTGCTCAGTTCCTTCTGAACGCACACATTGACAAACAAGAAAACAAAATGATTCTGCTGTCCGAATAAAATTCGTTAAGTCGTATTTTCACTGAAGATGTATTCGAATTTAACTTTTCTCTTGAAATTTAAGTTGAGGCTTTCAACTTAATTCCTCTTTCGCCGTCAGGCTCTGCTCTGTACCGTTTCTTTGCAGCTTATTTTGTTATGCACTGTACTGATATAATGAAACGCGGTTATTACTTTATATGTTTCATATTTGTTACGTTTTATGTTGTCAGATTTGATAAAATGAAAAACGATTGTAATTAGGAACTTATCCTTAGTTGGAAAGATGTTGTCGATGTCAATCTTCCGTGTGTAGTGTATATACAGGTGGGATAATAGTAATACAGTTCCTTAAAGCTCGCGGGTTACACTTTTTCTTCCGAGTATTTCTACATACGTCGTATACATAATTTTAATAGTTGTTTCTGTAATTTTTTCCCCCAGTTTTTCAAATATTTTTATTTTTTATTTTATTTAATTTTTTGGCCGTGCGTTAATTTACGCTTAAGTCGTTCATTGGTTGTGCTGTGCATATTGGAATTATTTTCCATTGACTACATCATATAACTCATCAATCGGCTGCTTCAATTAAGGCAAGTGTGTGTTGTCGATTGCTAATCTTTCTCTATTTACCTCTAAGTTTAGTTTAGATGCTTGGGTCTCCTAACCCTATGACTCTCGCGGGCTCTAACACCATCATATCAGCTCTCAGTCCTGTTTTGGCTTTTATTTTATTTTCATTCATAAAATGTCCAGAACTGGAAGGGTTGGGCTACAAGGTCACTGCTTATGCGGACGACATTGCTATTGCCATCTCGGAAAAGTAGCCCTGTGTCCTTAGTGGTGTAATGCAGGTATCCTGACGAACTGAGATAGTAAGGTTGAGGTCGTTAAAGTAAATCCGCTTAAAACGGAGCTTGTTCTCTTTACTAGGAGATACAGCCTACCTTCGTTCGAACCACGTTTGTGCTCACTGATAAAGCCAAGTTCCTTGGTCTCATACTGGGTAGGAAACTTTCCTGGAAGTTGAACATTCAGGAGCGTGTTAAAAAGGCTACTATTGCACTATACTCGTACAAGAAGGCTATAGGTAAGAAATGGGGCTTACAACCGAGGGTAGTATACTGGCTCTATTTATCGGTTTTGCGCCCTATTCTGTTACATGGGGTTGCCGTCTTTTGGACGGCACTTAGGATTGTATCCTACAGAACCCTGCTGAAGAAGGTCCAAAGATTGGCATGCATTGCCATCACGGGGGCTCTAAGGACTACACCGACCACTGCCTTGGGCGCTCTGTTGAATTTGCTTCCCTTGGACATTTTTGCAGAGCAGATGGCGGCGATTACGGCTGTTCGCCTCCGTGAAACCGGTCTTTGGGCGGCGTCAACCACAGGTCACTCGGCTATATTGATCAACCTTGATATTCCCGTCTCCTCGGGACTACACCTCCCCGAAATAATTGTTCGAAATGGACTTTACAGACCTGATTCCCTCTAGGAATGATTGGCCCGTAAACTCTTTTCAGGAATCAGATGCCATTACCATTTCCACTGATGGTTCTAAGACTAACGAAGGTGTGGGGGCTGGCGTATACTCGGAAGAGTTAAATATCAGCTTGTCGTTCCGACTTCCGAGCTTTAGTTCGCAAGTTACAGCAATATCTGAAGCTCTAGTCTGGTTGTCGGAAAACGATATATCTGGTAGGGACATTATAATCTATATAGATAGCCATCCGGCGATTAAATCGCTTAGCTCTGTCTTGGTAAATTCGAAGACAGTACTGGATTGTCGCAACTCCCTAATAGAGATGGGAAGGCTGTTTAAACTTTCCCTGTACTGAGTGCCAGGGCATAGTGACTATGTTGGTAACTGCAAGGCCGACAAACTGGCTCGAGCAGGTTCGATCAATGAGATCAGCGGGCCGTTACGTAGCACCAGGATGCCGTTTGCTGCTTGTTAACTGGCCATCAAAGTTGCGGCGTATGATAGGGCCTGCATCAGATGGAGCAATGGCAGTAGGTACATGTCATGTGGCTAGACAGATGTAGCCCAAACTGGATCCCAAACGTTCTTCTGGATTGCTAATGCTAAACAGAAATAATCTAAGAACTGTCGTAGGAGTGCTAACTGGACATTGCCTAATTGGGGAGCATGCCAGGAGACTTCGTCTTCCATATAATGATTGCAGGAGCTGTGGGGACGTGGAAGAGAAGGAAAGTACGTCTCATCTTATGTGTACCTGTCCGGTCTTGGCGAGTTTTAGGAAAGACCTCCTTCGTTCCTAGTTCTTCACCGATCTGGATGCCCTGAAAAGGGTAAATGTTGGTCGGCTACAACGCATTATTGCAAGCTCAGGCTGGCTTAACGAGTGAGTTGGTCTCAGTTGCTGAGTCCAGGGGTATCACAACGGACCCAGTGGTGGTCTGAGTGTGCTTAAGCAACCCTTTTAACCTAACCTAACAAATATGAGGGTTTTTTTTTGGGGGGGGTATGCTAATTTATAGCCTGGCTTTTAGGAATTCAGTCACTATGGAGTATTTTTTTCGGGAGCGGACAGAGCGTTATATGTGCGCGAATTTTACAAAAATGTTTATTCGGCGACTGCGGCGCGGAAGTCTTTGTGGTTTTCGTAACTTGGATGATGCGCCAAGTATTTCCCTCATCCAGATAAAATAAAAAGAAGCTAGCCTTTGGCTAGCTTGCCGAATGTATGATAACCTTCACGCTTCGCGAAATAGTGGGCCGATTTCAACCAAATTTAGGAACGTGGCTTAGCAGTCAAGACGGTTGAATAATATGCAATTTCGTAAAGATATCAGAAAGAAAAAAGTTTTTCTGACAAAAACTTGCTTTTGGGACGGTCGTTCCTATGACAGCTATATGATAGAGTAGTCCGATTTCAACCAAATTCAGAAATATGATTTCACTAAAGATACTATTGATTATTGTGAATTTCGAAAACAATATCTTTAGAAATAAAAAAGTTTTTCTCACGAAGACGAATTTTTGGACCGGTCGTTCCTATGGCAGCTATATGACGTAGTGGTCCGATTCCGTTGGTTCCGACATATATACTGCGTGCAATAGAAAGAAGGCTCTGTACAAAATTTCAGCTCGATAGCTTTAAAACTGAGGGACTAGTTTGCATAGAAACAGACAGACAGACGGACAAAGCTTAATCGACTCGTCTCATCATACCGACCAAGAATATATTAGTTTATATGGTCGGAGATGCTTCCTTCTGTGTGTTGCAAACTTCATGACAAAGTTAATATACCCTATCACATCCCTGAAGGGTATAATAAATAACTGGCGCAACACTCCAATTTGAATCATGGCCGCGAGATGAGTTAGTATCATCTCATTTTCTAGGTCGTGACGGTATGTCTTGTCCAGAGGTGTGTGATCAGCAACACGCTGAACCCAGTTTTTAACAGCTGAGTGGGCTCATAGTCCAACACATAAATCCCCTTTTTTTTATCAAAAACGACCGCATTCAGCAGGAATCGAACCGGGGCCCAGTGCGTAGAAGGCGAACGGGCTAGCCTTTGCGCTATCCGGGCTACGAATAACATTATAAAGCAGTAAAAAACGAAATACTTCGACAAACAAAAACGGGACAAAACCAGACACGAGAAGCCCACAAGCTAGCTAAAACGATAAGAAGCGGGTTTACTGCAAAAGCAAGCATAAGGGACAAATATGGTGCTATCATTAACGATGATTGGAGGTATTATACATGCTACTGCAATTGCACATCCAGAAAAAGTAGATATGCTATCGAAACGTCTCAACAAGGCATAGGAATGCAAGAGATGTTGTCGCGCCCATGCCCCTAGAGGAGTCAAGACAATTAACATACGAGTAACATCAGTGATATGCAATCTGTTAATAGAAGATGTGCATCTTACTTTGAAGATTTACTTCAAACTTCAAACTCCACCACGTCATCGATAGGCATACTAGCAAACTATTCGGTAGACCAGCTCGCAGTGACCCCCTTCAAACACTCAAAGAAGTCGACGCCGCATTCAAAACCCTGAAGAATAACAAGGTTGCGGACATCGGCGAAATTTCAGCAGAGTTAATATAAAGTGACGAGAGTTACATCTACACGCTGATTCGGGATATATGGCAAGAAGAAACAATGCCAACGGAATGGGGTCAACGGAATGCTCAAGAAAGTGGACCAACTATACTGCAACAACTATCGAGACATCTCCGTGCACTGCACTAACTATAAGATATTCTCCGAAAATTTAGAGTCCAGAACCGGACCATATGCCGAAAAGTTAGTTCATTGGCGAATACCTGGGAGGATTTAGACCGAAGCACCCCACAACTCTTCAACTATTCACAGTAAATGATGTGCTAGAAAACCCTACGACTTCAACATCGACGAACATCAAATATTTGTGAATTACAAGGAAACGTACTGCACACGCCCGATTATTGGACTTCCCACTGCAGACACAGATATACTACTACTCAATTACCCTAACCCCTTGTGGACCATAGCGCGTCAACTGTTCCATTTGGCCCAGTTGACTTTTCGTTGGCATAAACTGGTTTCGGAGAATGCAGTGTGCCAGCATGCATCTTCCAGACACAGAAATATACATACTAATAAATCAGTTTTGTCACGTATGTATAATACTAATTTTAGCATTTTGTTTTATTTCAGAATATCCTGGGTGGCGAGATGCAACCGAATGAATCAGGTGGTGGCACCGACAGCAGCACCAGAACATCATCAAACAATCCCTTCCAGCAGCAAAATCTGCAGCAGCAGGAATCAACCACAACACCAGTTACATCACATCAGCCACCACCTATTCCACCTCCACCCAACCACAACCATGCAACTGTATATCAACAACAGCCGCCACCAATATCGCAAAAGCTACCCCATCACTTCGAAGAGCCGCCCAGGAATATGGGCACCTGGGCTTCGATGAAAGATTGGATGATCCAATGGAGGGGATCGAGGGGTTTAGTGTTGGTCATTGTTGCAATCGCCTTACTTCTGGATAATATGCTTTTGACAACCGTTGGTGAGTAGTTTTATTTTTGATAATATTATACGATGGTCTATGAGTCGCGATCCCAACTGGAGACACATGAACACACAGGGAACTTAGTTTAGGTTAAGTTTATTGGAATGCCTCGAAAACAGAAAACAATGCTGATTTATGCCACCACCACCTCCTCTTTTGTATTACCCTCTAGACTCTGCAACCAGCCATAGATGACAATGAAGCTACGAAACCGACCGACCTTAACTTTCCAAGGTTGTCTTTCCTACGTCCCGCCAGGCTAGGCAAGTCCGCAGGAGTTGAGAGGAACATTCTTCCTTCTCATTCCCAAAGCTCCTACAGTAAGTCTCCTAGCATGCTCCCTGATAAGATAGTGCCCAGTGATAGCCCAACCATAGTTCTTAAATGCCTTCTGCTTAGCATTAGTAGTCCGTGGGAGCGGTTGGAATGCTGTTTTGAACCAGTTTTGCTTATAGCTTCATTGCATGTAGTGCTACTACTCCATAAGTTGCTATCCCTAACATACGCCGCTGTTTTAGTAACCAATCTACAATCTCCTAGAGGCATCCCAGTGCAACGCAAATACTCCCTGATCTCATTAGTTGTGCCAGCCCGAGCCAACTATACATATAGTATATCAAAATAGCCGCTATGGACTGGTATTTAGCTCGAGATTATGTTGAATCCAGGCGGCCAAGGCCCGACATCGGGCTGTCGCGCCACGATGATGATAATGATTATGTTGAATCTCCAAGAGAGAGTTGCGAAAATCCAATACTTTCTAAGGCGGCTATTACATTATAAAAGTTCCTTTACAAATTTCTTTTATAAAAGATATTTTAAAAGAACTTCTATAATGTAAAAGCCGCTTAAGAAAAGATTTGCGACATGAACGTTGCTTGTTTCAAGTACTTCTCTTACAAGCTTCCGCACCTTCATCCTTCGACAACTAATATCATTCATAAAAGGTTTCTAAAATATCGTTCATAAAAGATATTTGTAAAGGAACTTTTATAATGTAATAGTCGCCGAAGATGTAACCAAGAGAGAATTAAGTAACTACCATAAATCGCTGCTTGACTATCCGTGTAAATTATAATAACCCTAGCTGATACAACATTATGCGTAAGCCAGGTTAAAGCCCCGGAGATTGCGGTAATCTCCGTCTGAAAAACGCTACTGTATTTCGGGCGAAGGAACAGAAACCCAATATCCAACTTATCCGAGTAAGCACCATCCATCCTCTTCCTCAGTATTAGAGCTGTCATGTAAGTGTAAAAGGGCAATGTCGTCAGATGTCAGAATAGTGTCTTCTGATGCTCATTCCTCGATAGAATCTGTAATGGACGGTTTGGTGGGCATCCGAAGATGGCCGTGGGAATGGAGCCTAAGGTTGCCATGAAGGACATCATCTATACAAAAAATGCACCTTAATAATATGACACCTTGTTAGACATCCGTTCGTCGCATATTGTTCGCGATTTGCGATCTATTCATTGAGCACGGGCCACTATTTGTATGCATTTTTTGATCGACGCAGAGTGGTGCCAACAGAATGCACCTTAACCGGCCCCATGTATAGGTGAGAGTAACATACTTGAATATTGTTTATTGCTTTTCGTAGGGGGAGGTAGGGTGGTCGCCGACTCTACTTTCTGTAGCTGGCAATTTGCAATGCGTCTTAACAGGAATCGTTAAGCAACTCCAATAGTAAGACAGTTCATCACGTGGATGTTCACACTGCGTGCGATGCCGAGCCGAGCCGGGTCGAGCGATGCAATGCGATTACAAGCTTTTAAAGCAAGAAAATAGAAAGTCTTCAATTTTAAATGGAATCACGCTTTGAGTGTACACACTGCGCGCGATGCAATGACGAGCCGAGCGATGGCCTGATGTTTTCACAAACTATTTTGCTTTTTGGTGCGAGTACCGGCTGCTGATTTTTTGCGATGGAATTTAATGGGCTTTGCGATGGAGTTTATGGGCTTTGCGATGCTTTGCGATGTGAAGCTCCATGGAGCCAGTATGGTGCCAGTACGAGCTGTAAAGTAATATTTGATGTAAGATCACACTGAAAAAAATGCATGTATGTCTGCTTTTATACCCTAGACTTTAAGGCGCGGCGGTGTGGCAGTGTATACATGGAAATTATGAGGGTCATCTCCTGATTCGATTTAGCCATATCTGTATGTCCGTCTGTCCGTTTGCACGATAACTTTCGATAGAATGAAGTTAGAAACTTGAAATTTTGGTCAAATGTTTGTAGCATGATCTAGTTGGTTGGTATTGAAAATGGGCAAGATCCGACCGAAGGAACCCCTACAGATGAAATTTCAAATGAGCCATTACTTTCGATAGAATGAAGCTAGCGACTTGAAATTTGGTTCAAATATTTGGATTTAGATTTAGTTGGTTGGTATTGGAAATGGCCAAGCTCCGTCCCAAGCAACCCCTACGTCCCCTACAAATGAAACTTCAAATGAGCGATAACTTTCGATACAATGATGCTAGCGACTTGCAATTATTATTATTATTATTATTTTACATTCACTGTCGCTAAGCCTGCTGATGCAACGATGAGCCTTCGTCACTTGCACTTGTACACTAATACACAAAGTATCCGGAACCGTGGGCGATATTCTTTCGCGGAGACCGATGAACCGTCGGAATCTTTCAACGATTTAAGAAACATTACGTACGAGCTCGTCCTTTGCCCTTACTTTTGCGACAGCGCCAATTAAGGATTGAGGTGATCCTTGTTTAAAAAAAAAAGACTTAATTTAAGTTATCTATAATTTATTCGAGCAGCGTTGCTGCCATCAAGATTAAAAATACAATCGTACTCTACAAAGTTTAGTTCACAATTTATATAAAATAGTTATAGTATATTATATTATACAGGGTGTCCCAAACCCCAACGTCAACCCGGAAACCGGTGATAGGCCAAGTGGTGGCAGTTATCAGAAAAGTATTAAAAAAAGTCTCCGTCAATTATTTTTTGACTTATAGACATTCAAAAAAGAATTGGAAAAATTCATACCCTGTGATGATTTTTCAAGTACTGTTATTACAAATTTTCATTTTTTTTTATTTTTTTTTTATGAAGCAACCCTGACTAACTGTTCTATAAATCACAATCTAAAAGTAAAAAATTACTGTATTGGTTTTAAATAAAATATGACTTTTTTCCCCAATTTTGTACTCAAAATTATCACTTATCCCAAATTCAACTGACTGCACTGTAAAAAAAATATACCACGCGGTTTTGGCAAGTAACTGTAAAAGATGGCGCATTTTGTCCAGATTCCAAAATGGTACAACACTTCCTATATTATCTCTTAATTGAGGTGAAAAGAAGTAATAATCTCATTTAGGCAAAAGTGTAATTTATTGAACAAAAAAAATCAATTTACAATTAAACGTTAGAACTTCAATTTACAACAAATGTTCAAAATGTTTGCCTTCAGCTGCAATGCAAGCACGACATCTTCTTAAAAAGGATCGAGTTATAAGCTGGGCGAATCTTCCGGAACTAATGGCTTCAGCGGCTTCCGCAATTTTTCGGCGGAGTTCCTCCAAATTTTCTATTTCTTTCGTGTAAACCTTTTCTTTTACTGCTCCCCAGTAAAAAAATCGAGGGGATTTAGGTCAGGTGAACGTGCCGGCCACGAAATTGTACCAGACCGCCCTATCCACCTCTCGGGATATTCTCGATCGAGGAACTCTCTTACTGTACGGGCATAATGCGCTGGGCAGCCATCGTGCTGATACCACATATTTGCAAAAGTACTGAGTAGCACGTCTTAGAATAAATTGGGTAAATGATTCATTAAAAAATCACGGTTAAAGCACGCGGTTGTGGTTCCACTGCATAAGGGTGACAATAAGAGTGATATGAACAATTATCGACCAATATCCCTGTTGTCATGTTTGTCGAAAATTTTTGAAAGGGCGATCAAAAATGGGCTAGTTAACTATTTAGATAAAAACAATATTATCTCAAAGGGGCAATTTGGATTTAGGAAAGGTAAAAGCACAGAAGATGTTATTTATGGCGTAACGAAAACAATTATGTCCAACTTAGATAAAGGCTTGAAATGTATAGGAATATTCTTGGATCTTAAAAAAGCGTTCGATACCGTCAATCATAAAATCTTACTGTCCAAGATGAATAATATTGGGATCAGAGGCGTGTCGCTTGATTTGTTCAGGTCTTATCTGGGAGGTAGAACACAATCTGTGCGTATAAATGGCTGCATGAGCTCTCACCTCAACATAAAGATTGGAGTGCCCCAAGGAACAGTATTGGGTCCCATTATGTTCCTAATCTATATTAATGATTTACTGAAAATTAATATTACGAACTGCACATTATATGCCTTTGCTGACGATATAGTAGCGCTATATCATGGAGAAAGCTGGAATGAAACATTCGAATATGCCAACGATGGTTTAGTGAAAAAAATAGCTTGGCTATCTAAAAATAAGCTTTGCATTAATTTAAATAAAACTGTAGTCATTCCATTTTCTCTCACATCAGCAGGAGTTCCTCCGGATAATTTCAGAGTTTCGGTACATACTAGTGGCTGCACAACAATATGTTGTAACTGTCCTGCTTTGCACATTGTAAACAGTACTAAGTACTTAGGAATAATAATAGACCGACATTTACGCTGGCAAGAACATATATCCTACGTTTGCAGTCGCCTAAGAAAAATAATTTACAAATTCGTAGAATTGAGATCAATGGTCTCAGTTGAACGTTTATGGATGATATTCACAGCTCTAGTACAGTCCGTTATAGAATATGGGATCATAGGCTGGGGAGGTTTAGCAACTTCCAATCTACAACCCCTGATTATATTACATAAGAGAATAATCAAAATTTGCCTTAAAAAACCGTTAGATTATCCAACCATGTTGATTTATTCTGATTTTCGTGTTCTAACAGTTCCAAAACTTTATAAATTCAAGTCACTTAAATTTGTTCATACACACTTGATTGAATTTCCATATAATCTAAACGATGCACTACATTTGACTCGGAACAGTACAAGAAAATTACGACGGGAGCCTAGATTCTATAAATTCAAGTCACTTAAATTTGTTCATACACACTTGATTGAATTTCCATATAATCTAAACGATGCACTACATTTGACTCGGAACAGTACAGTACGTCAGCTGCATCTAATCATGCATTTTATTCAGGACCAAGGTTATTTAACAATCTTCCAGCAGAAATCATTAAAATCACAAATTTCCACCGTTTTAAAATAGCACTAAAAAATTACTTCATGGAAACGTTACACAATTAAATTTAGCAAAAACAAAACAAAATGCGGGTAAACCCTAAATTCTGATATGTCGATCAAAAGTCTCACAGCACGAGCCTAGCTCATAGTGAGATGGCCTGAATTATTATTTTACTTGTTTACATTATTATATACATATCTTATTATTATTATTTTCATGCAAATACTCCAACGCAGTTATTATCTAATTGTTTTTATTTTAAATTTTATTTTTATTTTTGTTAGCTAAACTAGTAATTTATATAGTATTATTGTATAATTTAGTAGATATAAATTATCTGTATTACATTGAATTAGAGGCAATAAAGAATTATTAATATTATTATTATTATTAATTGTTAATCGTTGATCGTGACTACTACAATTGACAATTAATTTTGAAAAAAAAAATGGTGGGGAGGGAGCTCTCAGCTCGGACGGGGGTTTGTAAGGGGGGTGAAAATGGTGTTAAAAATGCGATACTCATTATATTTTAGAAGTTATGGCCAAAAAACAGTTTATTTAAAACTAAAAATAACATAAGTTGTAAATTCAGGTTCGCTATTATGTGGCCCGGCTTAAATAAAACAGAGTGGCGCTGTGTCCTATCGCATCATGTGAATTGAAATGCAGATAGGTATCAAAGAGGGAGGAGCTTAAGTGACGAGGCGTCCGGCGTCATTTGGACGTCCATGTGTACCGGCTCTTACACTGAATTCAAATGCAATCTCGCCGCTCCACAAATCGCGGCGGTGGCCGCAACGGCGTATCGAGCGGTTCATACATTCATCGTCCTAAAGCCGCCGCGGCTGCCGCTTTTTGCGTTTATACACAGCGGTGCGCCGCTGCTCAATCCGCTTGTGAAACCTCTCGTCTGAGGTCGTGGAAGAGATGATGAAATTCACCAACACTGGGCCTTTCTTCATTAATGGGATGCACCCAATGGCGACGCTCCATTTTTAGAGCACTGTTTTGAAACAGAAATAAATTTACTGGGTCAAGCACAAACGACATGATGTCGAACAGATTCTATTCCTTGAATTAAATTGGTCTCTACTCTCCATCATTGCGTGCAGTGAACATCCCGGATCATCTTTGCATCGCAAGCCATCGCTCGGATCATCTTTGCATCGCAAGCCATCGTTCGGCTCGGCATCGCACGGCGTGCAATGTGAACACCCACCACATCGCATCGCTCGGCCCGGCTCGGGGGGTATTTTTAGTTTCCGGGGCCCGGGGTGAAAAAATCGTTTTTCACTCCGATTTTTTGTCACTTATCACTCGCGTCACCCTAAGACTCTCAAATTTGCAAAAAAAAAAATTTTTTTTTTTTAATTTTAAATTTTTTTTTTTATTTTTAATCTTAATTTTTTATTTTTTTTTTCCTTATTTTCTTGTTCTAATGATTTATACTGAGTGTTTGAAACTGATCAAAACGCTGTTGCACGCAGAGCGAGCGAAGCGAGCGTTCATGTTTGTGCGATATTGAGGGTTGCGATCCTTTAAGCGCGGAGCGAGCGTAGCGAGCGGAGCCCACGCAAGGAAATTTGCGAATATTTCAATTTTCCATGCCTCCAATATTCCAAACACTCAGTATAAATTATGAAAGAAAAAAAATTAAAAATAATAAAAAAAATTAAAACTTAAAACAAAAATTAAAAATAAAAATTAAAAAAAAATTTTTTTTTTGCAAATTCTTGACTTTTAGAGTGACGCGAGTGAAAAGTGACAAAAATCCGAGTGAAAAGTGATTCCCCCAGCCGGGGCCCCGGAAACTAAAAGGTTGCCCGGCTCGGCTCGGCTCGGCATCGCACGCAGTGTTAACATCCACTTATTGGCACGGGACACTACAAAACCTTCGGACTGCAGACGAAGCCCTCTACTTTCCAGTTTCATTTTTGTACATATATGAGAAGTTAGCGTTACAACAGTATTTATTGAAGGTATGATACCCAGGGGCGTACTTGGTTCTAAAATTTGACCGGGATTTGTATAAGTGCCCCCCCCCCCCCCACTTTTTTTTTTACTTTTACAAAGTTTTTCTATGATAGTAAATTCATCATTACTTGGTAATAGCCGCATTCGATTCAGCGGATCTCAGACCTATTTCATTCAAAACTACAGACCGGTGTTAATCATGGTCTCGTATGGGAACTCATCGGATCAGAGTTGAAAGCAAATTGGTTGAACACGCCCTACGACGGCGAAGTATCTAATGATGGCTGTTTAAGTTCGCTCGGCGTGGTGTTCTTTTCGGTCTGAAATGCAGTGAACCGTTTGCGGCTAATATATCATTTTCACAAGCCATTAACATACATGCTTCCAAATCTTCATTGTCTTATAATACTTAATTTCACAAGTTACTTGCGTCATTGGCAGAGTCAGTAAAAACTTGTAAGCTTGTAAAACTAACGATTTTATACAGATTGTCCGGAAACTGCCGGATGAACGCACTGTCACGTGATTCTCCATGCCAGGGCCGTCGAGAGGGAGGGGGGGGGGGGGGGGGGAGGCGGAAGGGGGCGAAACGCCCCGGCCTGTGTTTTTCTCGGGGGCCCGAAAATTTGAAAAATTGAAAAAAAAAGAGAAAAAAACGTTTCTACGCACTGAGCTTTTCTCTTGCTCCTTGCCCTTTCGTACCACTCTGACGCACTGAGCTACCGGTCGCCATATATGGGCCCCTACAAAAAAAAGAAAAACGTACGCTTTGACCTTTTTTTTTGTTCATTGAGCTACCAGCATATATGGGCCCCTACAAAAGTTGAGTGCCGGGCCCGGATTTTCTCTCGACGGCCCTGCTCCATGCAATTTCCAGTAAAAAAATATCCAGGAACATTTTTGAGTTGCCACATGCATTTACATTTTTCTTGAAAATTCCCTGCCTCACAGCGTTTTCCCACTTGCCGACATTTTCCCGGGATGCCGGCCGACATTCTTAAGCTGGAAACGCACAGTGTACGCTGAAAGCTTCAGACGGGGAAACTCCGTACACCAATAATACACGATACGAAGATCGTGTATCGGGAACAATTTAATTTCCCCACGGTGTCTCTGAGCGATTGTATACGAAGCTTTCTTTGCATACGAAAATTCTGCACATGTACATTAACTTTCAAAATTATTTAGATAAGACAAATTTTCTCTAAAAATTAAAATGACATCCGAATAATAAATTTTACTCAGACCCTATTTGCTAAGTCTCAAATCATTAATCTAAATAAGAGTCAAAACACCTCATAGCAAAGGCCTCCTAACAACCTGTGTTTTGTCGTGAACGCTCAATGCACGATATTGTGCTCGTAAATTTGCTACGTAAATTTGCTTTTCCCCAATATACGAGCACAATACCGTGCATTGAGCTTTCACGACAAAACACAGGTTGTTAGGAGCCCTTTCATTTGCAGGAATACTCGTAACTGATTATGTTCCGACAGTCCAGAAGAATAATAATTTTCCCTGTTACATGTACGTATGTTTTTAATTTCGTCTGCATTATGATTCTCTTGTGCAAATGATCTTACAACTGACTTCACCTTGCCAACTCCTTTTCAAATATTTTCCCTTTGCTATGAGGTGTTTTGACTCTTATTTAGATTAATGATTTGGGACTTAGCAAATAGGATCTGAATAAAATTTATTATTCGGACGTCATTTCAATTTTTAGAGAGAATTTGCCTTATCTAAATAATTTTGAAAGTTAATGTACATGCAGAACTTTCATATACAAAGAAAGCTTTGCACAAACTCGCTCAGAGACACCGTGGGGAAATTAATTGTCCTCGATACACGATCGTCGCATCGTGCCAAAAAATTTGTTTTGCTTCAAAAAATAAAGCTTTTTGTGCGTTTCAAAGTCGAGTACTACACCGATTTTACATTGCTAAAACCGCACTAGCTCGAGAAGTACGTAAGCTAGAAATCTCCATTAAACACTTAGTCCCAGCTTATACTTTACCCTTACTTTTAAAATTAATTTCATAAAATTCAGAGTAAAAAATTGTTGCTTGTATCTTCATGAAATGAAAATGTTTGTTTAATTTTTTTTAATCTTTCGTTTTATCACTTTTTCCCGAATTCTCGAATGCATAATGTTGAAGTTTTATTAAAAAACTCAAATGTCGGCGTTCTTTTGGATGAATCGTACTCAAATCACTTTACGCGAAATTATTAATTTCTGACAGTTCCGGGTCCATGAAATAAAGTCGTTCATGTCGAAAATTCCCATTTTTCATTAGATATTTCGATTTGCAAAGCCAAGAAATGGGACTCTATACGAATTAAGAGTGCCTGAGTAGTAGTTGCATATGTGTTGGATTCCATCAGTACACGAAGGGGTAACGCGGAGTAGCAAGTATGTTACTCATACGATGAAACGTACTTGCCAGTTGGCATTTGAAGAGCTTTTTAAAATGTTGCTGTCCCTATCCCTCTAAAGGAAACTTTCATTTGATTATTTGCGTATTTGAATATATAACTAACAAAGGAATGGGTATATGCCTGTCAAACCATACAAATTGACAGCTTGAAAATGGGACGATCTTCTTCTTGAAAAAGTCGAGAGCTGGGAGAGTAAAGTTAACGGTTTTAAGATCACGTTGTGCATATGGCTGTCAAACGCTTTGTGCAAAAAGTGGCAAAAAGTAAATACGGTTGAATTCGCGAAAGTTTGGAGCCGGTTTTTGAGTGTAAAGAGCCGCGATTATGTAGAGAAGACACTAGTGAAATTTCCGGTAGGACAAATTGGTGCGGTAGTGAGTTGTGGTAAATTGAAATGCCTCGTCGGTGACTGCAAAAATAACCAGCGTATCCCTAAGACGGGGGTGTCTGTTTATAGGTAAAACATTAAATATTTAGATGTGATGTGCGCGTTACTGGTTTTTGTGAGTTTTCTGTCAGAAAATCGATATTAAAATGTTTGTTTTCGTTTCTGACTCCCCGCTGTATATATAGCTGTCAAATATCCGCGCCCTATTGGTGGTTGGCATTAATAGTCCCGTTCTTTCTCTCTCCCATGAAAAATTAAACGCGCTCTTCTCTCGTCCCATAAATTGAGCCTATGGGCCACTCCAGAAGTTCCTCTGAGATTTGCGTATCAATTGGCAATGCGCTTTTGCTTAAATCGTATGAAGTGCCAACCCCCCTGACAGGGTTCTCAGGCGGATGCCTTAGAACATGGCAATGCCAATCCATACGACGATCTTCGAGCTTTTCAGTGTTCGGTTGCTCAACAAACAAGCTGCCTCGGATGTAGGTACTTTTGATACGATCCTTTTGATACGACTTTCGAATGTCTTGTACATAGTCCAGCATTCAGACGCATAAATGAGTGCGGGGCGTTCGACCGTTTTGTACAACTTGCCCTTAAGCTTTCATGACACCTTCTTGTCGCAGAAAACTTTTGCTTAAATCGTATGAAGTGCCACCCCCCTGGCATAGCCTTGGGAGTGTAAATAATAATTAATTTTGAATGAGAAATGGATAACAATCTCATTTTGTATGTTTTTTGTTTATTTCATTTTATAATTGGTGTTCAAAATGACCACCTTCCAACCTGCAACAATATCGTGCTCTCTTTAGAAAACCACCTACAGCCCATCCCACCATTCCTTTTGTAGTGTCACCAGATACGTTGATCATTTTCTTACTCTTATTCTAAAAAAAAAAATAAAAAAAAAATTATCTTTCATTTCTCATTCAAAATATTTCAATTTTATAATGCAACAAGGCTGTTACGCATAAAAAAATAAAAACGAAATTTTTGATGAAAAGTTAAATTTTCGACTTAAATGATGTTCGTACATAGGCCCACAACTGCCAGAAATTAAGAAGCTAGGGCGGAATTATCTTAGTACGATTTGACCACAAGAAAATAGAAATTGGATTTTTAAAATAAAATTTGTACATTATGCAAACGAAAATTTGTCAAAAAATGAAAAAAATCCAAGATTAAAAAAAAATTAAAACATTTTCATTTCATGGAGGTACACACACTAAATTATTGCTCTGAATTTGGTGGCGCAGTAATTTTGAAAGTAGGTTATGTACGTTTGAGTATTTCGATATAAAGTTACTTATACGCTTTTAATCATTTTCTCTCCTACTTTGAGAATGCGATTAAAAGCGTATAAGTAATGTTAAGTCGAAATACCGAAACGATTGATGGCCAGTCAGGCCAGGTGAATAGAAACATAGATTTTTCCTGTAGAGATACATAAATCACATTAAAAGAGTGAAGAGGGGGGCAAAGACCTTTTCCATAGTCCTCCGCGTGGGCGCCCCCTGGGAACGGCAGTGTATCAATTCGCTGACGGCTAATGTCTTAGCGATAAGACAGTTTGGAAAAGGCAGATAGCTGTAGCCTGAATGGCTGACGAACACCTAAGCGTCTCAGGTTTAGTAGGATGGAATGACTTGCGTAGTTGGACCTGCTACATAGTTGTGTGGGCTCCAGCACGTTTATTAAACCATCTGAAGCAGCTATCTCCGAGGCCATCCCCTGAATGGGGTTAAGCGACGTGCTGACAACTCGTTCTTGCAAAACCCACTCCATGTCAAGAAACCTGGAACAAAAGCCTCGGATTGGACGGATCAACAACGACGACCACGCAAACGAATAAAGGATTATTCTTTCAGATCCTGGAATGTACGCTCCCTGAACAAACCGGGGGCCGAGAAGGCCCTCCTTCAACAGGTCGAAAAGTACAAACAGCATTACTGCAGTCCAGGAAACAAATTGGCTTGGCAGCGAGATTAATGACAAGAAATCGCACACAATTTTTACAAGTGGCAAACCATCGGGCCGCAAGGAGTTTGGAGTAGCATTTATAGTGAACAATCGCCTCAAACCGCATATTACTGACTTCAAACCCATAAATGAACGGCTGTGTGCGATTCGCATCAAGACTCGATTCTTCAATCTCTGGCTCATCAATGTGCACGCCCCCACTGAAGTTAAAGAAGACGCAGTAAAAGACGAGTTCTACGCCCGCCTTGAAACTCTCTTCGACTCACTGCCAACAAACGACGTCAAATTGCTGCTGGGAGACTTTAACGCGAAAGTCGGAAATGAAAGTTGGCACCGGGGGACCACTGGAGGCCACAGCCTCCATGAAGAATGTAACGATAACGGCCAGCGACTTATCGACTTTGAAGTGTATGAAGTGCCAATCCCCCTGACAGGGTTCTCAGGCGGACGCCTTAGAACATGGCAATGCCAATCCATACGACGATCTTCGAGCTTTTCAGTGTTCGGTTGCTCAACAAACAAGCTGCCTCGGATGTAGGTACTTTTGATACGATCCTTTTGATACGACTTTCGAATGTCTTGTACATAGTCCAGCATTCAGACGCATAAATGAGTGCGGGGCGTTCGACCGTTTTGTACAACTTGCCCTTAAGCTTTCATGACACCTTCTTGTCGCAGAAAACTTTTGCTTAAATCGTATGAAGTGCCACCCCCCTGGCATAGCCTTGGGAGTGTAAATAATAATTAATTTTGAATGAGAAATGGATAACAATCTCATTTTGTATGTTTTTTGTTTATTTCATTTTATAATTGGTGTTCAAAATGACCACCTTCCAACCTGCAACAATATCGTGCTCTCTTTAGAAAACCACCTACAGCCCATCCCACCATTCCTTTTGTAGTGTCACCAGATACGTTGATCATTTTCTTACTCTTATTCTAAAAAAAAAAAAATAAAAAAAAAATTATCTTTCATTTCTCATTCAAAATATTTCAATTTTATAATGCAACAAGGCTGTTACGCATAAAAAAATAAAAACGAAATTTTTGATGAAAAGTTAAATTTTCGACTTAAATGATGTTCGTACATAGGCCCACAACTGCCAGAAATTAAGAAGCTAGGGCGGAATTATCTTAGTACGATTTGACCACAAGAAAATAGAAATTGGATTTTTAAAATAAAATTTGTACATTATGCAAACGAAAATTTGTCAAAAAATGAAAAAAATCCAAGATTAAAAAAAAATTAAAACATTTTCATTTCATGGAGGTACACACACTAAATTATTGCTCTGAATTTGGTGGCGCAGTAATTTTGAAAGTAGGTTAGGTTAGGTTAGATGGGCTGCTTCAACCAAACAATGATCAAAGCACACTTGGACCCCACTGGGCCCGTTGTGATACCCCTAAGTAGAATAACCCGAGCCTACCTCAGTCATTATACCAGCCAGAGCTGCCAATGAAGCGATGAAGCCGATCAACCCTAACATCCTTTAATTCATCCAAATCAGCAAAGAATTAGAACCCAAGGATATCCTTCCTGCATCTCGCCAAGGCAGGACAAGCACACATAAGATGAAAAGGACTCTCCTCCTACCCTCGTCCCCACAGCTCCTACAGTAATCATTGTGTGTAAAGTAAGGGTAAAGTATTAGCTGAGATTAAGAGTTTATTTGGAAGTTATTGCTTGCGTAGTTCTCGAGTTATTGCGTTTTCAACAATGTAAAATCGAGGTAGTATTCGACGTTGCAACGCACAAAAAAGCCTGTTTTCCAACATTCAAGGGGCTATAACTTCCAGAAATTAAAAAATAGGCTAAAGTAATGTTAACACAATTTGATTTGTCTTAAACAAAAGATTTATTTTTAAAACCGGACGAGTACATTATGCATGGAAAAATTTCAGAAGGTGATGGGGAAAAAGATATTTCTTAGAGCAAAACAAAAATTTTGGCTTAAAATTTACAATAATTAAATCATTTGTCTGGTTTTTACGAAACAAATTTTATATTTTATAGTAACATATTGGCTGCGTTAATCATTTTATTTGAGTGTTCTAGCTAGCGTAGTTTCCGAGATATTTTTAAGAAAAATGTAAATGTCAGCTGAAGGGTTAAGAATTCAGAAAAGAGCTCCTTAGTATTTTTTACTGACAATTGTATGGAGAATTATGTGGCAGTGCGCTTATCCGAAGTTTCCGAACACCCTATACATATAAAGAAACGTTGTCTTTTTACTTTGCATACCAAGTTCCTCTCCTCGCAGATGAACTTCGAGAACTGGAGTCAAAAGAAACACTAAGGCCCGTTTTCTCAATGTCCGGTTAAACTGCCAGTTAGCTATCCGGGACACTAAATTTAACCTTAGCGCATGCAACGCTCAAAATACGATAATGCAGTCGACAGCGCAGCTAATTCAGTAGAAAGTCAGCTGATTTTCTTGGCGGAGTTCTGCCACCTGTTCAATTCTTTTCTACGCCTGCGCCACCTCTCAGCATTATTTTGCGGCCGAGTTGATTTCAGATCCGTTTCCTTCGAATTAATATCCAGAACTCTGTTCCTTGTGACCAGTTTAATTGTCTCATTTGAATGTGCGAACGTAAACAGTTCTAGCTGTCAAAATGTCAGCAGTACGTATCAGCTGTTTGGAATTATTGTCCGATAAATTCTTAACCGGAAGATGAGGGAAGGTTAGCGTTTATCTACAGGATAAGATTTAACCAGACATTGAGAAAACGGCCCTATGACAAAGACTCAGTTATTGGAGAGCTGAGCACTGTGAGGAAAAGAGAGAATTAGAGAAAGACAGTGATCAAAATTTGACAAATCCAGATTTATGGTCGCCAGTCGTCGAATAGAAACATAAATCTATTCTATGAGCAGCTTTTATGTACGTTTGGGTATTTCGATATAAAGTTACTTATACGCTTTCAATCATTTTCTCTCCTACTTTGAGAATGCGATTAAAAGCGTATAAGTAATGTTAAGTCGAAATACCGAAACGATTGATGGCCAGTCAGGCCAGGTGAATAGAAACATAGATTTTTCCTGTAGAGATACATAAATCACATTAAAAGAGTGAAGAAAAGGGCGGTCATCGGATGTCCGAATGCGGATGCGATTGATATCGAGTTGCGCTAATGACCATTTCTTTACCCCATTTCCCGGAGAAAGGGGCCTATGGAAATGGCCATGAAAATCACCGGAAAAAATAAGTTTAGAACCGCACCTAACCTGAAGAATTTTTTTTTTATCCCCAGTCCCGAATATCATTAATCATTTCCAGAAGGAGGAAATCAGGCGGCATTTCTTGAAATTCAGCAGAAAAATTTGCCGATAATAAAGCATGACAGTTCCATTCGGAAGTATTTTGCCTTAAAAACGAGGCGCCCTGGGAAAATCCCAGTAGGCCAGTGGGCCAGCACGCCCCTGATTATACCCTTCACGCGAAGTATTGTCAAAGCTTAGGAAATGCGAGTGAGGTAACATCGAAGAAAGCCTAGGCTAGCTTATGTACATATATTGTATGGTGTGCGTGTGTATTGTGTCTCATAATCGGTTGAGGTAAGGATGCCTATTTCCCATATGTCTGGTAAAATTAGGTTCACACTAGGGCCAGATAACTTGATTTAAGCTCAATCTGACCATTTTGCTCCATCTGAAACTATCAGATGCATACACATTTTAAGTGTGAAAACACACCGCATCAGACAAAACGTTTTTGTCTTTTAAGACAAAAAAACGTGTTTCATTGCAGCACACACCAACCGAAACACAGTGAGACAAAACAAAACGTCTTTTTGTCTTGTTTCGCTTGGTGTGTGTTGAGATAAGACAAAATTAAATTTGCAACGACGACGTCCATAATTTGCGACATTTTACTTAAAATGACCAGCTATTAAGCGGAAACGAATTTTTGTCTTTGAAAGACAACTGGCCGTCTAGTGGCAACGAAACATGTCTTTCTGTCTTTTCTTGTCTTTTTGTTTCGTTTCATGCGGTGTGTGTTGCGCCTATTGCAATGTATGCAATTATCGACAACGACGTTTGCCTGAAGCATGTTTGTTTCATTCGGTGTGTGTTGATAATATCCAAAGACATGTATTATCGACAACCAGTCATAAAACGCATCGAGACAAAGACGTTTGTCTTGTTTAGTTTCTTTCGGTGTGTGCTGCCTGATAAGAGCAATGGTCGGTTGTTTCTTGAGACAGAAACAAACGTTTTGTCTTATGCGGTGTGTTTTCAGCCTAACTCACCACACCTTGATTTCCGAGATCGATTTGCTCTCACACCAAGTATGAAGCCAAATTCAAATTACCGCTAAAAGGCTATTTTTCACGATTAGGAACATTTACAGATTGTCGCGGGTTTTAAGCGGGAAATGGGCGCTCTCTTGCGGAATATGTTATGACCGATCAGGCAGCACTGCTTGCGCGCCATATGGTATTCGGTTCTGGGCAATGGGACGCTTCTATCCCCATAACTTACCCAACAATTCACACTCGTCGGCACTATGAGTTTCTGGACCGTTCCTTGGTCGGCCTTTATTGGGAATCGAGTCCCATTTCACGGCATTTCCAGTTATCGCCTTTTTCAATGTAGAACCTATCCACTGCCATTTTCACCTTAGTATTAATTCGTCAAATTAGAAAACCTATCGCATTATTGAGAAATGTCGGGAGTGCACAGTCACATAAAAATACATTGCACTAATGTCCCAATATTTTGAAGCAAATTTTTTATAGAAAGCGCCATATTTAGAAATTAACCAACACTTTTTATTATTTCTATATTCACTTTATTAACCAAAAACTTTTCAACACCAATTGTAACAACGAACAATAAATTACAACTTAATTAGCAATTTTGCAATAATCACTAAAGCCAGTACTAAGGCAACTACTCTCGCAATCAGTTGCTGTTAACGTTTTCTTCGGCAAGCTGGGCATAAATATGTGAAGTTGTTTCCTGGCCTCGTGGTAATTACACGAATTCTCAAGAATTTGCTTGTTTATCATTGTCCGATAATCACCTTCAAAAATGGCCTGCTTACTACCCGGCATTTCTTGACCCTTCGTTTTGTTCAAATCCATGGAAGCGCGATCAAAAGCTGCCGATCCCGGCACTTGGATTCGTTTAGGCCCGATACCCGCTGCCATTCTAGCGTTCCTACTAGCCATATTACTGGCAATCTTCCTGGACGCACTATAGCCACTCCGAAAGAGGTCAGTAAAGCGTACAGGACGATTGTATCGAACCGGGATGCCTTCCTTGTTGAATATAATAGTTATATGTTTGACGGAATCCGGACGCTTTATAACAGCTGTCGCTGGACGTGTCAAAGACTTGCTCCTTTGATTCGTGGCAGGTTTTTTCAGTGATGGTGGATTTGGAGATGTAAAATTGGGTTTTATAATGGTTGTCTTCCCAGCCAAGTCCAACCAGTTCAAAACTCTTTCCGCTAACTTTTCATCACAAGCAGTTGCTTCGTGATGGCTAATGTCTTGAAGTGAATTGCGTTTTGATGGTGTTTGTTCGTCGCGACAGCCTGAACCTTTTCGTTTCAGTAACTCTAAAAATGTTTTATTTGCTGGCGAAATTGTTTGAGATCTCCTACGATTCGTGGTCCTTGGATATTCCGCTGGCTTGCAACTTTTCGATGAACCAATCAGTTGAAGACTTAGATACTCGGTCTCTGACAAGTCGCAGGATACTGTCGGCCGCAAAACTGCCGAATAGACAACGAGGGAATGTTTGAAAAATCCAAGGATAAATCCGCGTAAATGTTTACCTTTTCTTGTTTTATTCACTACGTCGTTTGCTTTCTTTTGATTGTCGTAGTCTAATATGAAATGTCTGTAAAAACCATCCGCCGATTGAATCCAAACTGATTTGATAAATAGCGGACGACCCGATGACTCCCATAATGTCTGCTGTTGTCTCATTAGTGGCAGTTCATTGTATCCACGAAACCCATCCAAAAGAAATTTATATATTTAACAAAACAACAGAACACTACTCAAAAGACATCTTCACTTTTCAATAGACAACCAAACTCTGACTAAATGTCCCACAAAAAGTTTCCCTACGAATTTACATAGCGTGCACGCGAAGGGTTAGCTTCTTCATGTTATTTTTACCATTGTTCACAAAGACTCCATATCATAAATGTTACAAACTTTCCTCCCTTCTGTTTTCGAAACAGTCATGCGAATTTAATCGGCATACCGATTCAAGGAACTACAGGTGAACATTATATTTGTTTTAGGGACTATGCCAGTGATTTCCAACAATTTTTTAGAACTTGGATAAATAAATAAATGTAGAAAATAGGAACTCAGCCCAAGGTTGTCGGAGTGACTGTCGAGGTCAACCAGCACCAAATCGAGTTGGGTACGAAACGTTGACCTTTAAAATTTCGATGAAAAAAATCTCGATTTCAATATATGGACTGTATCATAATATATTATAGTATATCTGTATCTCCCAAAAACAACTCTGTTGTAAAAAATTCCCCGCCAAGAAAAACCTCTCAACCGCAAAAAGGATTGATATGAATACAATACCGCCAAAGTACTCGTAGCTTCGCACCCCACTCTAGGGTTGGCATATTGAACGCTGATTGAATTAGTAAATTTCTTTCAAAGCTGATTGGCGGGGAGCTTCCATTAAACAAAATAAGTTGAACAATCTGAAGAAGAACGCAGTAGAAAATAGTCTATTAATCACTTCTGGTCTGAAGTACATTTTTAGTCTTTTGTAAGGCGGAAGCTTTATAACGAGATCCGGGCGAGAAGCCAATAATACTTGGCATAAGAGCCTAAAGCATGATCCGCACGCAACTACATAACCATCATTTTATCAGAACGACATCATTGTCATTATCACTGTCATTTTGTATATGGCTATGAAGCTCCCCGCCAATCAGCTTTGAAAGAAATTTATTTTTCAATCAGCGTTCAATATGCCAACCCTAGAGTGGGGCGCGAAGCTACGAGTACTTTGGCGGTATTGTATTCATATCAACCCGAATTGCTTCGTTTCTCTCGCTCTTTTTCATTTCCTCGGATTCTCTCTTCAAAGACCACACAGCATGTTTTTTTTTCTTTCCGGACATCCTAAGATGCAGCCATAAACATTCAGTTTCAATTTTTTCATCACACACTTTTCATTCATGCACTTGCCACAAGCCACGCCCACAGCCATTACCTCGTATGGTTCTCCTCACCCGACGAGTGCACGCACCTTTGCATCCGTCGTCGTCACTACTCACATAATCAAGTGTTTGCGTCTCTCCCCATCGGCATGAATATCTGCGAGTGATTTCCTGTGTCGCATTCAAATTATCAAAAAGACTTAAGCCAGAAACTCTACCATAAAATTTCACATTTTTGGATGTATCTTTGTATCTACTGCACGGATCAGAGCAAATGATAGCCTATGCACACCCTTGGGACACAGGCAATCCGTGAGAAAAGAAAGCAGACCTGGATACGCTCCCTACGAGGCTGTAGCCCTGTCAAAGAACAACGAGAACAACAAGAACAAGTAAAATTTGAAAAATAGCCATTTTCAAATTATCATATCTCGGGTGTTTTTCCTTGTATCGGAATCAAATTTGCAGCACTTCGTAAGATGACCGGAGACAATGACCATACCATTTAAGCCCGAACAAGCATCCGGGGCCGGAGCTACAGAGGTCCGAAAACCCGAACTTGTTGTATCGCGTAAACATAGTCTTGGTTGCTTTTCAATTTTTTTTTTCGATTTTTTCGTTTTTCTTTGGCGGGGCGGGACGCTCCCGCGTCCCTAGATTAAAATCTCGACTAATGGAAATCTCGACCTATCAAAATGAGTGTGAAAATTATATTTTCAAAGTCTACCGCCGGCTTCCTACGCTCGCACCGCGCTTGAGGGATCCCAACCCTCAGTATCGCAAAAACATGAACTCTAGTTTCGCTCGCTCAAGGAGCAAAGGTCTTTTGTGTAGGCTCCACTCGCTACGAGCGCTCTTAGCTTAAGCGATCACAATCGCACGTGAACGCTCACTCTGAGTGCAACAACTATACAAATAACTAGAAAGCCGTATTTGTAAACCATAACAGCTAACAGACCTGATTACATAAGTTGACATATTGCACTTTGGTAGTTGACATTATTTCAGTTTCCAAAAACAAATAATGAAATAATGTCAATTGAATTTATTTCACTTGACGTTATTGCACCCACCTAATGAGGCCGCACTACTAAAGCGAGGAAATGTCAGTGATTGACTTCGTTTCTTTTCAAAACAAAAATAAAGTCAATCGAAATCGTCGCTGGATGGATTATTACAGCTCACCATTGAAATAATTACTCGAGATTACCGAGATTTATTTGATTATTTCCATCAGTCGAGATATTTTATAGTCGGGATTTTGTAAAAAAAAATCCATGAAAAAAATTCTCGACTTTGATAGTCGAGATTCAGTTGACGTTTCGTACCGCTCCCGCGCCAATTAAGGTTAGTGGCGATTTGAGCTTGTTGTAGGGTAGCTCAGTTCGGGATATACGAGTATTTATATGCGAATTTACGGCCGCTTATTGTCCGCATTCACTAATTATTGCACTGATAAAATTCAATCGACGTCGTAAGTCTCTTATCCTACAAGCTTGACGTAAAATGGCGATATAAAACACTATCTCTCTCTGGATCCTGTTAACCCATTGTGGGGCATTGGGCATTAACCTCGCTGACTTTCCACCTCGTCCTGTTCAACGCCATCTCCTTCAACTGACTCCACGATTTGCCTATTGACTTACCCTCGAGCTCAACTGATCTTCTCCAGGTGTTTCTAGGTTTTTTTTACTGGCTTCGAAGATCCTGAGTTTGGTACGTTTGGAGATGTTGTTGTTTTGCCAGAAAGGAGTCAGACAGACAGAAAGCTGCCCGAGCCTTAATGATGCGAGATAGTACGTCAGCATCCGCTCTACCGTCTGCTATAACTATGCTTCCGAGGTAGCAAAAATTGTCAACTTTTTCCACCATCTGGCCCGAAACACAAATTTCGCTCTGTCTTCCTAGACCTAGATCCATGCTCAAGTACTTAGTTTTGGCAGCATTGATTTTAAGCCCCGTATTGCAACTTTCGCGGTGCAGGGCATCCGTCATTTGAACTAGATGATCCGATCTATTTGAAAGAAGGCAAATATCGTCAGCGTAGTCCAGGTGTCGAAGGTATTCAAACAGCTCCCATCTAATACCTCGGCTCTGCTGTTCATCCTACATGACTACATGAATGAAAACAAACTTTCTTAGAAATTACTTAGGCGGGAACTCTCTGATTTGAACGCACAACACAACAGCCGCATTTCTTTGTAATCAAAACAGTACATAACAAAATAAGTATCAAAGAAACGATACAGAGCAGCAAAAGGTGAATTTAAAAGAGAATGGAGTATTTCCATGATTCAGGGTGTATCTTGGGTAAGTTTTTCTTCAAACCTCAACTCAAATGTCAAGAGAAAACTTAAAATCTAGTACATCCACAGTAGAAAATACAATCTAACACATTTTATTTGGGTAGGAGATTTAATTTTATGCAGGTTATTATTTATTCGCAGGAAATAAACTATATAATCGGTCTGTATACTCAATTGCCCTAACCCTTTGTAGAGCATAGCGCGGCAACTGTTCCATGTAGCCCAGTTGACGTTTCGTTGGCATTAACTAGTTTCGAAGAATGCAGTTGCCAGCATGACCCTCCTGCTCCCTTATTTAGCCGCCTACCTGCGACAAGTCGATAGATGATGTGGCTTATTATTACACCCCGCATCACAGGGGGAAGACAACACAAACATCCATTGCCACGAATTACGTCGTGGACCGGATTCGAGCCCGAAACACCGGTAGTCAGACATGAGACTGATGCCTCTACCTCTAGGCACTGAGCTACCAGTCGCCTGCAGCGTATTTCGAATATTTTATTCTGAAAAGTCGCTCAAGGAACTTTCTGTATTATCGAGGACAATGTTCGTTGTAATGTATTGCGAATGCTGCTTAAGCTCGCCACACATGATCGAGCACAACCACGACTGAACCGTTTGACCATTTGGTCACGGGCCGTTTGGTAATGACTACGAACTAAATTTAGAGCCCATACACGAGACAGTCGCAATATCCACCAAACCATACCAGTTTTATGTCAAAAATGCTTGCCAGCGTGGGGATTTTTCCAATTAGTTTCACATTCTCAAGATTTACATGCATCTGAATAGCTAAATACAGACGTTTACGCAACGTAAAATCGTGAATACACTGAATTGAGACCGCAATTCAAAAATCCCAAATTATCAGACTGGCAGAAAAGTTTGACACATCTCTGTGTGATGCAGCTAAAATGCAGCTTAGTTTGATGGTGGTTCTCTGTTCCCCACACACGACGTATTTGCGTCACGCGCAACCGTCACGAACGGTTCGGTCTGATTGTGCTCGATCATGTGTGGCTAGCTTTATGCTTCGTTTACATGTGAACATTGAGCAAACCCTGTCTGTTCTTACATGGCCAAAATGAATTTACGAGCATTTTAGTCATTTCCATATCTTGTGGGCACGACTCAAATGCTTGAGACTTCATGTTGACCATGTAACAGAAAGGTCTCTTTTTGTTGTTCGTGCTTTTCAATGCAATTTTTCTATGTTCCGTCTTTTGCTCAATGTTCACGCGTAAATGAAGTCACTCAAAAAAGGTGCATACCAAATTTATTTATCATGAACTGGGAAGCAGTGTTTTATTAAATATAAATGTAAAAACAAAGATCAAATATAACAGGAAAATCATGATATCCTTTTTAAGGTGATCATTTAAACAAGTTTTTGGGAGCTTTATTTATAAAGTGTAATTCAGTCCGTTTTAGAAACCCTTCCATTTAAAACGCAATCAGCTTTCCACTCTTTCAGGCTGTGGAACAAAAATTACTGTTGAGAACCTCTGACATATTGCCATACATTCTCTCCCCTAGGAAAGTCCACCCTTCCATCATTAACTAAGTAACTGCCACGGAATGCGGTATGTAATTCATCAACAAGGTAACAAGCCCTCTGACAGGCATTGCTAATTGATTCACTGCAAGCGATGTTAGGTTGGAGGAACACCACTTGAAGCTTCCACCTTGTCAGTCGGTGACCTACACATACACTCAGTTTGATTGAAGTGTTTAAGTTGTTTAGCGTGTATAATTGCTGGAACCGCTAAATTGCCACAAGCCAATATGATTCAACGCGATCCTTCTTCTGGTAAGCATATCCCATAAGCACGCAACTACATAGATTGCCTATCGGTTAACTTTAAATGCTCGGACAGAATCAAATTGAGAAATTCAATTTGAAGGGCGAAAAATAGATTGGAATGGATTAACCCCACGCAAGTCCTAGTATAGATTATTATTACGTACGATTATTTCAACCCAGCCGTAGCTAAATTCCCATTAGGGGGATAAATCACGACACTATTTGTAGCAGTTTTAGAAACCTGTGTCCTTTTAGTAATACAAAGTCAGGTGCTACACATACGCAGTGAGACTATTTTCAAAACTTTACTACAATAATAACTTGACTGGAGTACTTTCTGAACGGCGTAATTAATGAAAACAAATAATAATAGGGAATAGTAAAAACAAGGGAATAGTAAAAAACTTAAACTCTGCTACAGAGAGAAATCAAACTGAAAAGTAGAGATAGGAAATGAACTGTCCTAATATTTGAAATGCTTAACCATTCATGTTACGACGACATTGCACATTGCAAGCTTGCAATCCCTGCTTGCTTCGGGTGAAGGGTATCATACCTCCGTTGTGACTTACGGAGCATTTGCCACTTTGAAATTATGTAGTAGTAAAACTTGTTCCGATTTCACTGTTCCTATGAGAGGTATGTATATAAATAGTGGGCCGATTTCAACCATATTTAGGAACGTGGCTTGGCAGTCAATATGATTGGATAATATGAAATTTGGTAGAGATACCTTCAGGAATAAAAAAGTTTTTTTAGCAAAAACTTGCTTTTGGAACGGTTGTTCCTATGACAGCTGTATGATAGAGTAGTCCAATTTCAACCACATTCAGGAATATGATTTGGCTAAAAATACTATTGATTAGTGTAAAACCTGAAAAAGATATCTTCAGAATTAAAAAAAAAAATCTCACCAAGACGAATTTTTTAACCGGTCGTTCCTATGGCAGCTATATAACGTAGTGGTCCGACTCCATTGGTTCCTAAATATATACAGCGTGCAATAGACAGAAGGCTTTGTTCAAAATTTCAGCTCGATAGCTTTAAAACTGAGGGACTAATTTGCATAGAACCAGACGGACAGATGGACAAAGCTTAATCGACTCTTCTCATACTTGCCAAGAATATATATACATAGTTTATATGGCCGGAGATGCTTCCTTCTGTGCGTTGCAAACTTCATGACAAAGTTAATATACCCTATCACATCCGTGGAGAGTATAATAAATAGTGTAGATAATTATCATTATTTTGTGGGAGAGTAGGCATATGTCGTCAGCGTTGTCAAAATGTTGCAGATAAAATGTTAAGATCCATCGAATTCCTCGTCGTAATCGGTGAGTCGGTCCTTATCCGAGGTATAGGTATAGTTGATGATGGACTAACTCACCGATTACGACTTTTGGCAATCGTTCAATGACAAAAATTGGTTTCTGGAATGTGCGTACTCTTCTGGACAATGGATCGTTCTGGGACCTTCCCAGAACGCACGAATTCTTCAATTAGAGAGCGAGTTTCAGCGGGCCTAAATTAGAAATTTTATTTTTTTTTTGAGATTTACGTGCTATTTTTTATTTTAGGGTAGTATATTACCTACGATTCAGTCTTTACGAAAATATTCTACCGGGTATAGTTTTTGAGTTATTGCGGTTTTATTAAAAATAAGTCAGTGATTTTGCAAAGGTTAAATTATTATAAGAATTTTGGTCAGTCAAATTCTTATAACACTGCTGACTTTAATTAGGGTAGTTTCGATTTTTGATATATTGTTTGAGTTGGTACGTTGTTTAAAAATTTGAGTTTTCTGTTTCCCCCACAACATCACGGACCCCGACACCATGTTGAAAATGCGCCTAATTGTTTGGCTTGTCCTGTTTCTTTTCAGTATCTCCTAAATTGGTCTTTCAAGAAAGCTTTGTAAAATTTTGTTAAACTAGAGTAATTTATCTATAATTTGACACTAAAATAAAACTTCTAGCTGTTATACTTACCGAGATAGAGATTTTAAGGCATAAATCGATGAACAGGCATTTTTGAATTTTTGCTCATAACTACTCTAAAAATGGGCCGAATCGAAAAATACTGGCCACGTTACGCTTTCAATCAAATTATCCTCAACTTTTATAAACAAGCTTTTCCGTTTGGAGCATCCGTTACAAGAAGAGCTTGAAGAGTGATAAAGTGTGATGTTTCTCCGAAGCCTCGAAAATTGTTGTTTTTTGACTACCGATTTTGACTATGCTACTGAACCGAATTTCAATTTTGAATAGTGCATTCGGCGCAAAATTCAGAGGTCTTTAATTTACTCTTGCAAGTTTTTTCGATCCGAGGCACCGTTTAGGAGTTGTAAGGATAATATTAAAAAGAAGGGCTCAGATTTCTCGGATTTTCGCCCACCAAAAGTTAAGCTCACCTTCTACGACCGTGCAAACTTAGTTTTTATGTATTCAATATCTATAAAAGGGATTAAAATTATTTTCAGATCTTTCCCTTATTATTATTAATGAAATTTAATTTTACTGGCCTAAATACTATCTTACTATCTAAAGTTTGAGATCAGATAACAGGTGACCCAAACTAAGTTTAAATAATAATATTGGGACTGGAGGAGCACCTTTCTTCAAAACTAGAAGATAATTTCCTTGATAATTCGAAAATTGTCAAGATGTTAGACTTTTTAATATACCTATGTAAAATAGTATGCGCCTCGAATAGTAACGAGACTTTTTCGTGATCAATTTGAGGATTCGGTTTTAAGCTACCTGAATGCATTTGTGGGTTTTGGCGCATTGGCCCCAGACAGGGATTGATTGAATAGCGATTTTGTAAATAAGCGTTTTATTCACTAAGGAGAGCTGGGAGCGTTTTTTTTTTCAGAATGTTGCTTTCGAAATCTTGGATAGGATTAGTTCTGCGTGTTTGTTAGTTTTTTGCCCAAAGTTACTTATCGTTATCCCAAGGTATCTGCTGCCCGAGAAAGTTCAGGTTCTGGGTTGGTAATTTATTCCTGCTCCTTTTCCTTGTCATACAGCTTTGGTTTTAGATTGGTTTATTTTAATTTTCTATCTGTGGTAAAACTTGTGTAAAGTCTCCTGCTGATTTTCCAGCGCAACTGTGATATTTTCGATATCGTCAGAGCAACTGAATATGAACATATCGTCCGCAAATAATGCTATTTGACAATCATTGGCTTTAGGAATATCGGCAGTGTAGATATTAAATAAGGTGAGGCTGAGACACGATCCTTACGGAACACCGGCTCTAAGTGCGTATCTGTCTGATAGTTTATCCCCAATTTTTAAAACAGAGGTGCGGCCAGTTAGGAAACTACTAAGTTAGGTATGCTACGAATAGAATCTTCAACGATTTGTTTTATTACGGCACTTCCCAGGTGAGCACTGATGTTGTGTGAAGCCTGAAAGCGGTCGCCATAATTTCGGCTTTATCGCGGCTGTCGAAAATCAGACCATGAGTTCCCATTAGAGGCGGCATGTGTGTGTTTCGGTTAAATATTTTCTTTAGCTTCCAAATCTGATTATCTTTCTTTTTGAAAGTAGATAAACATTTATTTCACCTATTATTAATTTTTTTTTTAGATAAGATTCTATTTTATTGTTTTTGTGAGTTTGTTTACAACACTTTTTAGGTGAAGATGTCGCATGCGTTGTCATTTTCTCCTGAACAGATTTCTTAATGTAATCAGGTATTTAGTTTTGGTATCCGATTTCTTCTTTACTCAATAGGCATAGTCTTTTTCTGATGATGATTCTTCAAGAGCATTTAGCAGTAAGGAATTAAAGAAGTTTAATATATCGTCCACCTGGTTTATTTCAGTGATAGTCGAGAAGTGAAGCGATCTGAGGTCTGTATTTTTTCAAGTATGACTCTGTATTTTCGCTAGCTTGTGGTTTTATGTGAAACATGCTTGTGGACACTATTAGAAGTAAACGGAACATTGTTAATATCGAACATGGAAAGTGACCCAATAGCAAAAAGATATCCATGTTACAAAAAATTATTAACGGGCGAAGATTATTTAGAGTGTCCTTTCGGAATTGTACAAGACAGTTAACCTTCCTTGGCAATATACCTTACAAGGCTAGCGCCGTTTATTTACCAACATCAAGTTAATACTAAAGACAAAAGGCGCAATTAAAAGCTACTCCATCAGTGCACGTAACCTTAGCCTTGAAACTAGCAATCAGGTGTTTTTATATACTCGTGTAGGTCGTAACTGTTCGATGCTTCAAAAAAGGATATTAATAGATTTTACTACTGTCTGCTGAATCTTTTAATAACACGAAAACATGAGATTGTGCCATGAAACATTGTAACAGCATTTCGTACGATGTTTATTTATGAAACACCACAAAAACGGTACACACTTCTGTTCGAATCGCGAAAAAAACTATTCACAAGGTTTATGGACTAATTTATTGTCTTTCAAATAACATTTTATTATCCGCGGTTAGCATATTTACAAGAAATCTTATACTTTTCTTATGGTTTTAACTGTAAGCTTTGTAATTATTATATTTAATGTGCAAATCATAAAGTTAAATAGTTTCAGAGTGTTTCCCTATAAAAATCGTTTCTTTTTCTCCAAGTTCGATGCGTTTTTTGCATTTCGTGGTGCCGTAGCTTGTGTACTCGCAATAGTAAAATTCTGGCATTTCCTCATTTTTATGGCTCCGATTTGCTACCATCTGCATATTTCCTTTGGTTAGGTGTTAGCAAAATTTCTTAAAAAAATCTTATAGCATATCTAAATGACCAGTACTATTTGCGTTTACTGGAGTTTATCCATTCGAAAAAACGCATTTATTAACTGATTTTTAACGAAAAGTCAGTTATTCGACCCTCTGTTGATAACGAGTTTCGACCTTGGAGTTGGTTTTCTTTACGTTTCTTGACCCCAGGAAACCTGGCAATGACGGAATCACAGCGGAGCTGCTAAAACATGAAAAGACCCCGGACGTGCTCACAAACTGTATCCGAACCAGGCAAATTCCGGGCCAGTGGAACAGCGCCAACATAATTTCGATCCACAAGAAGGGCAGCAGGGAAGACATTAGAAACTGTAGACCAACAGGCCTGCTCCCTGTGTTCTATAAAGTATTCACCAAGATCCTCAATAATAGAATACAATCAGCCCTAGGTGTAGAAAAGCCACGAGAACAGGCTGGCTTCAGGGGTGGATTTAGCACTATCGATCACACCCACACATTAAGAGAGGTCATGACCACAGCAAAGGAGTAGGAACTCCCCCTAGCCTTGGCGTACATCGACTTTGAGAAGGCCTTCGACTCAATTTACCCTGAAGCAATAATAAGAGCGCTTATAAGTCAGGGTATTGATAAACCATAAATAAAAATACTGGCCAAAATCTACAAGAATGCCAAAGCGAAGGTAAACACTTTTACCTTCGCTTTGGCATTCTTGTAGATTTTGGCCGCCGGAGTTTCCCACGGAAAGAGGACAGGGAGATACAATTACACCAAAACTGCTCAACGCCATTTTAGAGGAAAAAAAGGATTAATCATAGATGGAGAGCGACTAAATCACCTGCGATTCACGGATGGCATATTCCTTATCGCCCAAAACCTGGATGAACTACAGACGCTGCTCGAAGATCTAAGCGCAGCTAGCGGGATAGCAAGTCACAAATAGCGAAAAGCGATCCTCACTCGATTTCTTCGTTTAAACAATCAAACACTTGTTTAGCTATCTTTCTCTCTAATTGCCTTGACCCCTCCAGGGGCATGGGCGCGTCAACATCTCTAGCATTTCTACGCCTTGTTGACGTTTCAATAGCATATCTACTTTTCGGAAGTGCAGTTGCAAGCATGCACCTCCAGTTTTAGCTATCACGCATTGGGAAATAGCTTCTATAGACATGTATATTTGGCCCATGAGTATTGTACCATTGAATCTTGTGTTTTTACAAGGCTTAACAGCCGTCAATCCCCCGGGGTCACGAGAACTTGTGGGATATTAGCCCGGACCATAATAATCATATGAGGTATAAAACTCGTCGTTCAATTTGGTTATGATTCCTCAAGATGCTGTCAAAACTTAATGAAAATTTTATGGTAACTATAATGATCTTCAGACATGAACGGTTAAGATATTTGAATTTAGATTTAATTAAAATTTAACTCATTATAGTACGTTTACGCTGGACTTGAAATCGCAGATTTCGAATAGCTGGCTCCGAAATCATGAAAGTGTTTACGCTGATACTTTTCAGATTTCATTTGACAATTAATAAATTAAATTGGGTTTTTACGTCAATTAAATCAAATTTTAACTTTGCTTGACAGTTGACAATTAAATATTTATTTTTAGCTGTCACTCGAATATTCACCACGATAGAATTTTAAGCATTACCATGTCAAATCAGGATTTGAATCGCGATTTCAGGAGGATTTCATGGTGTCCTTGCTAAGATTTCGTTTGGCAATAAAATGTATGCGAAATCCGTCGGATTTCACAGAGATTTCGCCGAAATCCCATTTTACGAGATTTCGAGTCCAGCGTAAACGTACTATTAGTTTTGTGCTATTATACAAAAAAAACATTCTGGCTCTATCTACAAATGCTTGAAAAATTTACCTGGATTTTAATAGTTAATCTTAACAAAGAAACAAAGAACAAACGTCACCTCTATACAGCGCTGATGATTTGTATGATCGGGAGAGTACAACTCCAGACTTGACGAATGAATCGGTTCCAAATTCGTTCGCCTCAATCGTGAGACCATTTTGATTGACTGTATGAGACTATAAACCCGAATTGATATCGAATATTTGCCTATGATTAAAAGGTGGACACACACTTGCGTCCATTTGGACCCGGATTAAAATGGATCCGCTCCGAATGATCTCGATCCAAATTTCGGGGTCACACATTGCGGAGCAGATCCATCGCTAGCCAGACGTTATTTTTAAAGTCAAATTCGATGACGAAAGCAATTTTTCATTTGTCCGATTAAATTTCAGGCACCGTCAGTTGGATTGAAAAAGCTTTGCGTAAATACCTTGTCCACTAACATGCAAAAATGATTTTATTGGCCTCGTTTATGCCGCGGAACTATCTTCGAGTATTAACTAATTTTAGCTAACTCACGACGACATAAACATGTCGCATTAGTTAGTTTTGGTACTAATTTTAGTCCCACCTGCGATGCAGAACTGAACTGAAAAATTGGAACTAGATGATGTTGCTGTCTTCGCTAATGGTGTTGTTGGTGAAAATTCTATTTTACATGTTATACAAATACCTCATCCTTTCATGAAACTCTGCATTCGTTTCATCCTTTGATTGTAGCGCTATAAACGCGTTTTTATTAGGAGGCTACTGCCTATTAACATTTTCTAGACCAAAGTCACCGAAGTCACAAACCAACAACTGATATGTCTCATATTTAGTACCTTTCCGTATGGTCGGTATAAACACCCCACGAACAAGTACTAGCACTTAAACGATTTAGTTAAATCGCCTTTTAGTTCCACGGCATAAATTGGGCCATTGTTGCTATTCAATAGTGGCAACTTGAAAGATAAACTAAATTTGACTCCGTTGAGTTCGGATTCGCGCACAGTGCCGTGGCAGTCTGATGCTGGCTCGTGAATTTTGGGCAAGTCAAATATTCAAATTGGATCGTGGTGAATCACGGAGCCATAAACTTGAGCCCCACAACCTCGAACCGGATCAATTTGACTTTTGGACGCAAGTGTGTGTAAATCTTAAAATGTGGACTTTCTTAGCTAGGGCTATTAGGCCGTTCTGTTCGTACACCCATCATTACTCAATTTTTTTAAGTTCAAGAGGTACATTGATTGTTGTTTCCTCCAAGAATGGATCGGTTTATTATGAGTAGCTATATAAATTAAGTTACATCAATGTAATCTTCAACTGAAAGCGTATTCGGCGATGTTCATTGGCGGTAATGGCGGAAAATTACACCTGATGATGGATACTATCTAACCAAATCAAAGACAAATGGAGTCTTCAAAACTCAAGGAAAAAGTATTAACTTCCTTCATTATTCTCCAATTCATTTTACAATTAATGCGTGCTCTTCAAACGGTTTCGAATAATACAAAATGAATGACGCGTTGTTAAGCTCAAAAGCATACTAAATTTATATTCAGAATTAACCTAGTCGCAAATTTTGTTTTTGTTTATGTTCATTTCAAATACAAACCCCGTTTTCCCCACCATTAGAAAAAATAGTGCCGACGGCCCATGCCCCACCCTCAACGAAAAGCTACGCCACTGGGAGTATGAGGTCGAGGAGGGTGGATTTTGGCAGCGGGAGTTGGTGAAATAAACTGACCTGACTGACCTTCCAACGAGTGGTGAACGATTTTCTTGGAATGAAAACTAACGGAGTTACACTTCCATTAACAATGTCGTGACATTTGTATTACATGACTGACAAATTTTCAGGATGACCCCCAGCGATAAGACATATCCATGTCAAAAAGTATCGCCATGATACTACCAACTACTTTAAAAATGAAAATGACCTTTCAAATTAAATCCATGGGTAGGCTACATTTGCATCAGATCCTCCATAGCCAACAAGAACTAAAGTCCTGCCAGTTTCGGCACTTGCATCCATCACAGTTTATCTAACCATGTTGTCGTTTAAATTTACTATTTTGCCTTGTACAACATGGACAATTAATTTGATGGCATTAAATTCAATTTGAAGTTCATTTATGTTTCGAATAAGTTGACATCAGGGAGCACCAGAGAGAAATCCCTTTCCACTCATCCCCCGAAGATACATTCGGAGATCCAGACTGACGGAGTGGTAGTACTGAGAGACTTAAAAGGACAAATACATTTTTTTTCCAGTGCTGTTTGGGATGAGTAACGAATCTAAAAGCTAGTTACGTCGTTTTAAACGTTTGTGCAACAACTTAGAAATGACCGACATTAAACTTTTGGTTAGCCAAGTTTAGGTAACAGTCAAGCTTTTTTTTTTTTTTTTTGAGCTGGAATTGTTGTTTATGTTACAAAGGTGCTTGAAGGACTTGCAATTCACCTTGTGCCACTGAACTAACAAGAAGTGTTAATTGGAATCTCTCCTGTTCTGGGAATAAGCGGTTTGGCGTTGTCTGCGGGTTTTAATGCAAAAACTACACGGATGCATTGTATTCCGCTGTAGCTTGGGCAGGTAATAGAAAATAAACTGAATTAGACCCTTTCGAAATTTGATAGACAAAATAATTAAAATGTTCTTCCGAGGTTCGTTACTTGAACATGGGCGACACGTCTTAAAAAATAGACAACCCGAAAATGGTTTGTAAACAAGGCAAGCGGACTTTGTATAATGGTTGTTGGTATAATCTTAAGAAAATGAAACTTGGTAGTCATCTAATGTATTCGAAAGCGAAGAATAGCAATTAATCTATATTAAACGATGCAACAAATTTACGGAACATTTTTCATTTGGTAGACTCCCGTTCAATGGTATGTCAGAAATAGGACTAAGGCAACGACACATCAACTTTCAAGAAAATGTCGTGTCAGTGCCCTCTTTGACTTCTCGTCATGTTTAGTCGATAGAATTCCCCCTTTCTTTTTTTTTATTAACTTTCGGCTCTTTGAAGATCGCAGAGTAACTTTGTCTGTTTGCCTTTTTTGTACACGAAGTGAATTCCCAGTTTTTCCTTTTTTTGTGCTTTCTCGGATTTTTTATTGTTTCTAATTTGCAAGTCTTATTCGTGTTAGCCTTCCTGTATTCCTTGACTTAGCTTCGCGGGGAATACCTTTTTTTATAGCTTCGAGGCAAACGTTATCCTATTTTATTCTGGAACGTAAACGTTTTAGGTATAGACAATGTCGTGTATTGTGCAAAGCCACGAAAATGAGCAACTTTGCCAGTTTCAGGAAGGATGTGGACACTGTGGCAGCTATATAGTTCTCATTCGTCATTATTTTATTTTATAAATATATAGGTTTCGCGATTTACGACTAAAGGAAATTGTTCCGACTGAGTAGCACATGGCCAATGTTCGGCCTTAAATCATTTGTGTTACGGAATTGGTGATAAATATTAACCCTCTACTACCCAAGACCGCTTCTAGGCGGACTTAGTTTCCGGATGTATGTAGCTGCCTTTATTATTTATTAATTTTTTAATTTTGAATTATTCGGAGAATTCTAATTCTTTGTTGAAGTGTATCTACAGCAAGTTCTGGTGCGTAAGTTAGAAGTTACGGTCATTGAAAATTAGATTTTCTTTTTGAAAAACGGTGAAAATAATTATTTTGTAAATTAGGTAAAAAAAAAAGAATTATTTATCATAAAATATAATGTAATGTAAAAAAAAATTGTGAAAAAAATATCAGTACTACTTTGTCTTAACCCGTCGTGCGTTACATAGCGTCAACCACTCCTGCCCGCCATCGTCCTCTGTTCTGGGCAATGGGGCGCAACTCCCCAAACGACTTACCCAGCGCCTCACACTGCTTTTCCACAGGTCGACGCCATGTGATTCGAAGACCCCCTCTTGGTCGGCCTTGGTTGGAAATGCGGTTCCATTTCATGGCATGTAAAGCCATGCAATTATCATCCTTCCGCAATGTGTGACCTATCCATTGCACATTTTCGCCCGCATATCAGTTCGTCGAATCACATCTGACCCGTGCGCCGACTTAGCTCTTCATTTAATATTGTGTTGGGCCAGGAAATTCTTAGTATTCGACGCAGACACAAGTTGAAGAAAACTTGCAGCTTTCTGCTAACTCTTACGGTAACTCTTACGGAAACTTTCCAGGTACTGGCTCCCATACAAAAGCACAGACAGTACGAGGGAGTGAAACAGACCCATCTTGGTTTTGATGCTGATATAACCGCTCTGTCAGATTTTAGACAGCATGCCATGTACGCCTATTTGGTACGCGCGACCAATGTCCTGCTCCGTACCACCATTTTCGGCAACAATGTTACCCTGGTAGACGAAGTTGTTCACCTTCTTCACAGGCTGCCCAAATATTGATAGCAATATAATCATTTCTTTTTCGCAATGGCGGGCTAAGAACCTTGGTCTTGTTGGTATTAATCTTTAGCCCAAACTTCCTCGCCGCCCTCTCGAGATATGAAGGCATTCCGCACAGAATCATGATTTAGTCGGAGAGTAGGCGTATGTTGTCAGCATAGTCAAGATGTTGTAGATAAGATGCATAGGTCCATTGAATTCATTTGTCTAGTCCAAATAGGACAGCATGCAACACATCGTCAATCACTATATGGAATAGGTTCGATGAGGGGATGCACCCCTGCCGAACTCAACTTCGAATCTCAAAGTGCCCCGCCACGTTACCTTTCTGCAGAACGCAGACATTTCACGCCATCGTAGGTTGCCTCAATAATAGCCACAAGCTTCTGAGAGATGCCTCTCCTGCGCAAACTCATCGGAACCCCTGTCCAAATTGTCGGAAGCAAGCAGAGAATCGTACTCAGCGCATTGCTCGATGAAGATTCGTAAGGTGTTAATGTGATCGACACAGGAGAATCTGGCCTGCTCTTCATACCATTTTTTTGGAAATTTGATGATCAATCTTCCCTTTCACTCAGCGGGAAAGGTCTCAGTGTTCCATGCTTTATGAACAAGTAGGTGCAGCAACTCGGCAGTTATGTTTGATGATGCTTGATAAACTTCGACAGGGATACCGTCGAGTCCGACGGCCTTTCCTTGTTTTAGTGCAATAATAGCAGCGACTAATTCCTCTTTAGTCAGGGAAGCTGACCGTATACGTACATTTTGATGGTTAGCTAAATGAGAGTTCAGCAGAGGTTACACATTTCAAGAGTATGTCGAGGTGTTCTTTCCACCGCCTATCACTTTCCTTCACCGGATGTTGGCAGGAGTTACGACCACCTGTAAACCCGATGATGACACCGAATAAGGCGTTTTAGTTGTTGCTTCTTGCGATTTCTTCTGCCGAGGCTAGAAGAAAGTTCGCATATTCTATCTTATCGCTTCTCACATGACGCTGAACTTCTCAAGCTTTCTGACCATAAAGGAGCTCGAGTCATGCAAACCATCGTTCCCCAGTCGACAATTTTTTTTCGCGGAGAAGCAGCGGGGGAAGAAAATCATGCAAAGATATGCATGTAGACATACAAATTCTCACTTCTATCGCTTATGTACCTTTATAAATTGCTCACGCCCACGACTTATTTAATTTTCCCCTCGATGATGCAATACTTGACAAAATTTACCATCGAGGGCTTTGATATTCGCTTAATTACCTTCAGATGAAAGTGGCTATGATGGCTTAATGGGTAAAGGTTTGATCTGATATTTCATACGGTCTGGGATAGCCCTCGATGAAACGATACATGACCTCCGACGGGTCCCCACATGAGTATCATTGACGAATTCATCATGCCGGCTGGAACGAATTCGTCAATGATACTCATGTATAGACTCGTAGGTGGTCATGTATAGTTTCATCATATGCTTCAAAAATATAGAAGTGCCTTTAGTCCCGCGACTAGAACAATGGTCATGATGCCTTTCATCCAGGCCTGGCTGATAAGCTCATTGATGTCTTCATCATGATTTGTTTAATAGGGTATGGTCGTTGTATATGTATAGTTGTAGAACAGCTGGATTTTTGAGTCAGGCGGTGTTGAATTTACGCCGCCTGGATCTTTCGTCACTTGGACAGCACGCACGGCTGCAGTACGCAATTGAACATTAGCGATTATAAGATAATGGTCTCTTCAAATCCCAATATTGGCGCCTCTCTTATTTCGCACGTCCAGGAGGCAACTTTTGAATCTTTTAATAATGATTTTTAATATGTTTAATTTATACCGCAAAAATTCGCTGTCTAATTGAAGAAATCATTCGTTCTGTGGACCTTCTGATCCATTGCCCAGTAGAACATGCACATTGCAGAAACCAATCTTTGTCATTGTCTACTATACGGCTTTGCCTTTATCCCTATTGAGGTAAAGCGCACCAACTACTCCTACGTGCCATCGTACTCGGTTCTGGGCATTGGAACACATCTGCCCCTATGAGACACTCACACTATTACGCCACAGATCGACGCCATGACTATCTAGGTCTTTCTTGGTCGGCCTTCATTGTGAATGGGCATGTCCAGCAATGCAGTTATCTCCCTTCCGCAATATCTGACCTAACCACTGCCATTCCGTTCATCGATTGCCATCTGACCCGTACGCCGACTCAGCTCTTCATTTGATATTGTTTCGGGCCCGAAAATTCTTAAAATTCGACGAAAACACGAGTCAACGAAAACTTGCGGCCTTCTGGTAACCTTTACGGATACTTTTCATGTGGTGCTGCCATACAGCAGCACAGACAGTACCAGGGACTGAAACAAACCGAGCTTGGTCGTAATACTGAGGTAACTGCATTGTTCGATTTTAGACAGCATGTCAAATGCGCATTTAGCCTGGTTGATGCAACTAGCGATGTTTTCCTCCGTACCACCATTTTCGGCAACAGTGCTACTTTGGTAGACGAATTGGTCCAACTTTTCCACAAGCTGTCTATCGGTATTGACGGCAATTGGACGAGTTGAATTCCTTCTTTTTCGCATCAGTGGGCTAAGAACCTTGGTCTTGTTGTAGTGATGTGTAGCACAGTAACGAGTCGTTCATTTTGAACGACTCAACAGAATGACCGAAAGATTCGGCACAACGAAGTAGCCTCCGAGTCGTTCAATTTAAGAATGGCACACTGTAAAATGAATTCCCAAACTAGCCAATCGCATAAATAATACCCAACGCATAACCAATCCACGCTCATTTCTCATTACATATAATACTACTATTACAATACATTCATTCACTAGACACTTCCATTAAAAGGCAAAAGTGGCAATGGATAGGTCACACTCTCTGAAAAGGGCCGAACAACATTGCTCAACAGGCACTCGATTGGAACCTGCAGGGAACCAACGCAAGTCGCCGTGTTGCACGACCTAGTAACAACTGGAGAAGATCAGTTAAGAGAGAGGGTGCCTCAAAAGGCAAAACGTGGAGTGAGCTAAATGCGATGGCGGTGAACAAGACGAGGTGGAAAGTAGGCGTGGTTAACGCCCTATGTCCCACAAGGAGTTAAACGCTTAGAATATAGATCCATGGAATGAGCTTATATGTCTCTGGCTCCAACATTTGGCGAATAAGTCGACAGCCAGCCTACTCGGTTGTTGTTTGATATTGACATATGTTGACTGTTCTGTCGAATCGTGTATGAATAAAGGTCAATCCTTGTCAGATTATCGACAGTCAGCCTACTCAGTTAGCGTTTCGGTATTGACATAATGTTGACCGCACTGTCGAATTGTTCATAAACAAACGTCAATTCTTGTCAATATTTAAATTTCATAATTACTAAACCGTCTACTGAGTTAGCTGGCTGTCGACCACATGTCGATTTTGGAGCCACTGTTTCTATGGAGACATACAGGACAAGCTCATTCCATGCCTCTATGTTCTAAGGTTAAACGGGAACCAGAGATTAACTCTCAAATGTTGTGTTAAATTACTTACATACAGTACACAGTTCTCGGTGAATTGGAAAGTGCTGTGAAATGTATACAAAAATTCCAACCGGCTCACCAGTGAAAAAAATGCGCATGCATTTTGTACGAGAAAAAATTTTCACCAGTGAATTCCATTTGAACTATGTATGTACCTGGCACCGCACTATACTCAAAAGATAAAACTAAATTTCTATCTTTACGACAGTATTTCTAGTTTGTCACTAAAAAATGCCGGTATGGTCATCATTTCACGGAAATACAACAGTTCTTTTGCAGAATATGTAAAATTTTGAGACTTAAAAGGGATTGCTTCCATAAACGATTAGATTTCAATTAAAACCTGAGAATATGAAGACTATATAAAGAACGGAGATCAGCTAAAATTTTTGGTACTCGTTTACACACTGTGACATATTACACACACCACAAAAATGTTTCCCCCGGCTGTCAAATAATTTGTTGTGATTTTCAATCATACCGCAACCCAGTGAGCACCACCTGATAGGAAAAAGTAGGCAATGAAAAAAAAATATTGTAAAAACGGACACAAATTGCACCTTTCAGTCAGTTAATTTGACAAACGAGGGAAAAAAAGAGTGTAGGCTATGAAAAAAAATTTGTACGAAACACGTATGGAGTGTGCGTGATGATAGCCTCTCTTCAATACATGTTCCATACTCTCAGATGAAAACATTTTCATGCAGCTTTGAATTTCTCAAGTGTTTTGTTTTATTGTATTTACACTATTTAATGCACAATATATTATTTTTATTTTTCACAAGCTTCTTGAATGCTCTCCGTATCGTCAATACTTTCTTTGGGATTACTTGGTCCGGCATCAGTGGGCTGTTCTTTTTTGATACTCGTACTGTCGACTAACAAACTTTTTGCCGAAGCAGGCATAAATATGTGCAGTTGTCTCTTAACTTCTTCGGCGTTACACGACGCTTCCAAAATTTGTTTGTTGATAGTTCCCTGGTAGCGTCGTTCAAAACTCGACTTCCTTTGGGTTGGTATCATATGCTTGGGCGCTACACGATCCTGCATAGACTTCGAAGTTCCCTCTGGACTTTTTCGTGTACCGGCCATTTTAAAACTTCACAAATTTTTTTTAGTTAACTTATTTTCAAACAACACTTTTTCAAATGTCAAAATAGTCACTTGACGATATCTTTGCAAAGCATTTCCAAAGAATACACTGAATTGCTTTTCAACTGATGATGGCCCTTTAGACGACCCTTTGCAAAATGCGTGTATCGTATCCAAATCCGTGCATATGTGCCATGAATAAATTTTCGCGAAAACTATTTTCTCACTATACAAGATACTTTATGTCAATTGTTTTGTAGAGTACCTGGTGGAAAGTGATACGATAAAATACTGCATAAATATGCAGGTGAAATACAAATGTTGACTTTATGTTCATTAGCTTGCTTATTTTTGTTCGTTATGTGGCATGCTGGGGATCATTAAAGTAGTAAACAACAAATGAAAAGTTTACCATTCTTTGGGTTAGCTAAAAGTTTGGGTACTATTAAAATGCAATCTTTTTTCATTTACTAGACGATGAACGAGTAGAAACTACTAAAATATAATTTAGTGTCAGTGTCAAGAATACACTGCAGCATTGCTGTCTTCATTCTTTCCAGTTATTACATTGAGCTCATAAAAAAAAACATGTTTAATTCAGCGGCTCAGAATTATTTCAGGGAATAGAGACATATTACCTTGCAAAAGGTTCAGTAGTTCTATTTTTTTGATATGTTATATAGGTCGGTCTCGTAGTTCAGACTCCAAGTTTGTGACCTCTTGCCTTGTGAATTCTGTGTGGCACCTAAAAACCAAAGAATTTCTGTCAGCTTTTTAGTTTATTGCACAAACATATCTTCTTAATAACGCATCTTAAAGAAAAACTGAGAAAATTGTATTAGTATTAAATTTTCTATAACTTTTCTGTACAAAGGGTTTCTGTAAATATATTATCTTAAGAGTTACGCTTTATCGTAGACGAGATAGTAAAAATTCCTCTTCCATAGTCCTCCGCGTGGGTGACCTCCCCCATCCCCCCCCCCCCTGGAACGGCAGTGGTCACTGACCATTGCTAACCAATGTCAAGATTTGGTTGAGGTAAACCTTCCCCCTGTGGTGTGGGGTGTAAAGATAATAGCACGGCCTTTCCCTTTGGAGGCCTGTCGTTAAAACCGACAAAAAAAGGACAGGATGTGTATGCCAGCAACTTGCACTATCCGAAATCTTTATATGCTAATAAGACCTCAACTATGCCGCGGATAAGGACTGACTCAACGGTTACGACTTTTGGTTATCGTACAATGACAAAGATTGGATTCTGGAATGTGCGTACTCTCCTGGACAATGGATCAGAAGGTTCCCAGAACGCACGATTTCTTCAATTAGAGAGTGAATTTCTGAGGTACAAAATTAAATATCTTAGGAACTAGTGAGACAAGATGGTGGAACAGCGGGGAATTTACTTCTCCAACGGGCAGCACTGTAATGTCATACTCCGGTAAAGCTACCGGTCGTCGTGAGTCATGTGTGGGGCTCCTTTTAACCAGAGCCGCACGAAACTGTCTCTTATCCTGGGAGCCGGTCTCTGACAGAATCTTAACCGCCAGGTTCCAAAATGACGAACATCTCAGCAATACAATGTTATGCCCCTACTGAACCCGACAATGTCTTGGCAAAAGACTCCTTCTACGAAGAACTAAACGCCGTTCAGAGCAGAACACCTAAAGGTGACATTATAATGGTTACGGGTGATTTGAATGCTAAAGTTGGCGCTGATAACTATGGGCCCAGACATGTAATGGGGAGACACGGTCTTGGTGATCGTAATGACAACGGTGAAAGATTTGTAGAATTCTACAACTTTCACAGTCTTTTCATCGGTGGTACTATGTTTGAGCATAAAATCAGTTGGCGCAGAATACAAAATCAGATCGACCATTTTGCCATTAGTAAAAGATTCAAAAGTTGGCTCCTGCATAAAGGTAAGGTGTCGGGGGACATTGAGATTCGCAATGGAATTCGGCTGGGGTGCATCCTCTCACCGATCCTATTCCTCATTGGGATCGGCGATGTGTTGCATGCAACCCTACCCGGACTCGACAGAGGAATTCAATGGACTTTAACATCTTATCTACAACATCTTGACTACGCTGACGACATATGCCTACTCTCCCACAAAATCATGGATCTGTCCGCAATGGCGTTAGATCTAGAGAGGGAGGCAAGCAAGGTTGGGCTAAAGATTAATACCAACAAGACCAATGTTCTTAGCCCGCCTTTGCGAAAAAGAAATCCGACACCTATTGCCATCAATATTAATGGGCAGCCTGTGGAGAAGGTGGACAACTTCGTCTACCTGGGTAGCATTGTTGCCGAAAATGGTGGTACGGAGCAGGACATCGCTCGTCGTATCAACCAGACTAAACGCGCATACGGTATGCTGTCCAAAATCTGGCAGAGCAGTTATCTCAGCATCAAGACCAAGCCTGTTTCGCTCCCTGGTACTATCAGTGCTTTTGTATGGGAGCAGTACATGGAAAGTTTCCGTAGGAGTTACCAGAAAGCTGCAAGTTTTCGTCAACTCATGTCTTCGTCGAATTTTAAGAATATTCTGGTCCGAAAGAATATCAAATGAAGAGCTAAGTCGGTGTACGGGTCAGATGCCAATCGACGAATTGATACGCAGGCGAAAATGGCAGTGGATAGGTCACACATTGTGGAAGGGTGATAACTGCATTGCTTTGCAGGCCATGAAATGGAACCCCATTTCCAACCAAGGCTGACCAAGAGGGGGTCTTCGAATCACTTGGCGTCGATCTGTGTCAGGCACTGGGTAAATCTTTTGGGGAGTTGCGCCCCATTGCCCAGAACAGAGTACGATGGCGCGTAGGAGTAGTTGACGCACTATGCCCCACTACGGGTTAAGGCAAAGTAGTAAGTAGTTCTGCCGAGACCAGAAGAGAGTTCGCATATTCTGATTCATCGCGGAGCACACCATGCTGAATTTGTCGAGCTTTCTGCCGGTAAAGGAACTCGATGCTACTTTCATTGTCATCTGATGCTGCAGCTCAACGTGTTCGCAGTTGCTTCCTTCCAACAAGCCGCTGCCATGATGCAATATGTCGGAAATCCGGGTGTGTGCCAAGGATAGTATCTTCGTTGTCAATGTACGCATTTTTGATGGCATTCCAGTGTTCTTTAAAATCACTATCTGGGTGACTCCTTATCTCAGCTGCTTACTGAAAATAATGGTCATTGCACTGTTGTACGACAGCTGGATTTTTGAGTCAGGCGGAATTGCGGAGCCTGAATCTTTCGTCTCTCGGACGGCGCGGCGCACGGCTGCTATTGGCTCCGGATAGTTCTGGAATGTTTTAAAATGGCGAGGTATTACAACAGACCTGATAGGGGGTCTATGTGTGCTGTGCTCGGAATAGCGGCCTTTATAACCGGATCTAACCTAGTTCGACAGTTTTATCAACTGCGAGTTGTTAGTGAAGAATTTTTTCGCGAAAATGCGTTATTAGTAGCTCGCGCGCTTCTTCCTTACTAATGAAAGAGGTCCCATTTCAAATTGACTTTAACATTTCCCATTAAAGATTTCACTTAGTATTTATGCATTCTCTTAAATGATTTGATTTAATTAGGAAGAACACAAACCACTACTTTAGATTTATCACTTTCCCCTAGAATGTTCCCTGATAAAATAAAATCACTTTATCACCTCTTCTCTATTCATCATGTCATCACTTCTATTTCGTATCGAAATGACTTCACCATTCGTTTTCCCCAAAAATTCCATGTATCCCCTTATCTTTCTATATAGGGTCGAAAAGGATTCTCAATTCCTGAGAGGGAGGAAATCTCCACGTTCACTCAAATGATTGCCGTTAACATGGATAAATATCGTCAATGAATACTATCGCTAAATAAAATAGACCTGACTGCCGGATAGTGTTGACGGGCAGACGAGCGCAATAAAAATCATCCTTTGAATAAAAGTGAAGGTAAACTGATAAATAAAACATGATAACTGCCAAGAACACATAATCAACATTAGCTCCGGCTACCGTAAGAAGTAAGAAGACACTCGTAGTTTTTCAGGATATATACCCTTGAATCTTACATTCAGCGTTAAGATAAGAGAAACACGGTCCGTCTGAATGTTCTAAATGTTAGCTTTTGTCCTGAAATATCATCCTGCGAATCGTTTGCGCTCCCTGCGCTTAAGTGGGTGATAGAAGCTAATGCATCACCGGAAGACATTCATTTCGTTAAGTGGCTCCCAGGCTAGATTTATTCACGGTGAATGGTGAAAGATTTTCCAGGTGATTGATCCGATTTGCCAAGAAACCACCACTTGCTTTCGTGGTTTCAACTGCCATGAGTCAAGTTTTTTTGTTGCAATTGATTTAAACGTTTTCGATTCAATGTCTGCAATGGGTTGCTATTAGTCTGTCGATGCGATTACAATAGAACTTACTCGCACTTACTACTCAGTTCATTGAAAAGGCGAATAAATAGATGATTTCAAAGTTGAAATTCCATTCTCGGGTGATTTATTTTGAATTTGGCATAATTACCATATATTTTCTTAGTTCAAATACCAAGGAGTGAGTTCTTATCTGATGCAATGCATAAATTTAAAGTTAAAAATTTAAAATTATTGCATACTGGATTACATTGGCGTTTTTTATACTCTAGATGAAATCTGAGAGTATTATAAGTTTGCCACAAAGTTTGTAACGCTAAGAAATAAGGCTCGCAGAAAAAAATGAATGATACAGAAGTTCATATTATCACTCGAATATCTCAAAACCGGATGTCCGTCTGTCCGTCCGTCCGTCCGTCCGTCCGTGACCTCTCTAGCTCGAGAACGCGTTGAGCTATGAAGTTCAAATTTTGCACACGTTATTTTTGACAAAAAATGAAGACTAATTTCGTGAACGGGCTAAATCGCTCCACCCCTTCTACCCCCTCCCATACAAAATGACACATTTTTGAAAATTTACAATAATCAGATTTTCTCAGAAACTATAAAACATATTGCTTTGAAATTTTTAATATATCACTTTTATGATAATTGTAACCTACATTATAAAATTTATTGTAATCCTCACCCTCCTTCTACCCCCTCCCATACAAACTGCACTATTTCATGAAATACGTTAAGCCAATTTACTCATTACCTATACAATTTGTCGGGCTGAAATTTTGTACTTAACACTTAATTAACAATATCAGTTAGATTCAAAGAAAGTAATCGATTACCCTTACTCCGTCTACCCCCTCCCATACAAAATGACACATTTTTGATAATTTACAATAATCAGATTTTCTCAGAAACTATAAAACATCTTGCTTTGAAATTTTGAATATATCACTTTTATGATAATTGTAACCTACATTATAAAATTTATTGTAATCCTCATCCTCCTTCTACCCCCTCCCATACAAACTGCACTATTTCATGAAATACGTTTATTTATTGGCTTTAACCAGGTTCAAATTCATCTAGAGTATTGCATGATTGGGGTTTACCCCAATCGTAGTTCTTTTATGTTTTTATTTTGTTTTTGGTTCAGCTTGGATTGTGTCTTTGCTTTGTTCAATAAATACGCTTGCTTGACGCGCTCAGTGCCCGTGTGCTCTCGATCACTGCTCTACGATGCCACATCCAGAGAAACGGAGGTTCGATCCTCGGCGTGAGCAAAAATTGTCTGTGGGTAGAACTCCTTCAGCGCTCCAAGCTCCGTCAGAATAAAGACGTCGCAGATAGGAAGTGCATGCCAGCAACTGCACCATCCGAAAAAATATATGCTATCGAAACGTCAACAAGGCTTAGTAATGCAGAAGATGTTGACATGCCCATGTCCCTGGAGTAGGGTTACCAGACGACAGGCGATTGAAAAAAAAGGCAATTTTTTCAAAAAAAAAAAAAAATTTTTTTTAATAACCAGAAATAAACAATCTTTTTTAGAAACAGCTGCTCCGCGAAGTAATAGTTACATGGGCTCCGCGAGTCATCCGGTGAAGTTAGAGATTTAGGCTGGTAAAATTAAAACCCCAAATTCATCTCGGTTGACAATGCCTATGTTACCGGCAGTACCCTTTTGGGGATACAGCGGGTAACGTTTTCGTAATAATCGGTGACGTTCGGTCCGATCACTCCATTACGGGCGATATGTAGTGTCGACCAAAAAATTCGGGTAAGCGATTTTTTATAATCCTCTCTCGGACTAGTGAATGAAGAAATACCAGAAGTTTTTATGTGGTTTACCAATAAATATAAAACTAAACTGCTGGGGTACTTGGACTAAACAAAAACAAGGGTTTCAATAGTTATGTGTGTCGGCCCGGCGTTTTTCAAGCCGAGATCCATACCATTGATGTCTGTAATTCTGGAAAAGAGTCCTCCCGTTGCCGCACATATGTATATTGCTATCTATCTATCTATGCTTATGAATTTACCAACAGATAGAGTTCAGCCAACCACTTAATTGATCTACAACTTCACAGTGAGCAAGGTCCAGCTTCATTCAGGCCGGTTAGCCTTACATCATTCCTGTTGTCATTAGAGTTGCAGAGAAAAAGATTAATAACCGCGGGATCGCTATGTCCACTTTTATGGAGATTGAGGGTGCTTTTGATAAAATCGCCTTTACCAAACTAAGAAACGCCCTGACTGAGCGTGGGTTTGAATCAAATCGATCCACTTAATTATAATAAAGTGGATCGATTCTATGCTTAAGCAGAGGGTGATAAAGGTAGTCCGAGGATGCCCACATGGAGGTATTCTTTCATCTCTACTGTGGAACATCACCGTAAACAGTCTTCTCTGGAAGCTGGACTCGATGGGCGTACACACTGTAGGACCGGTGACTTACCTCTTACGGTTAGTGGAAAGTTCATGGACACATTCTAGGTTGCATGGGACAGACTCTCAAAGTAACCGAAGAGTGGTGTAATGAGCAAGAACTAACCATAAACGCTAGTAAATCAAACACTATGATTTTTACTCGTATAAGTGGAAAGACATAGAGATAACTCCCTTACGGCTTTTTGGTTCGGAAATTAAAGTGTCCAAGAAAGTGAAGCATCTAGGGGTTACCTTAGATGCAAAACTAACTTGAAATGCTCACGTTGATGAGAAGATCCAGAAAGCGAAATGTTTTTTTACATCAAAGTAAGAGAGTGTGTTCTCGTAGGTGGGGAATTTCACCCAAAGCGGCACAATGGTTTTACACAATGATGGTAAGACCCATTCTAGCCTATGCATCAGTGGTATGGTGGCCAAAAGCCATGCAAAAAACCACAAAGCAGTTGCTATATGGGGTACAAAGAACAAGCTATTCATATGTGGTGTAATGCGCACCACATCCACGCTTGCAATGGAGGCATTGCTGGGACTGCCACCGCTGGATTTATTTATAAAGAAAACGGCGGCGCAATACGTATGAAAAGGGATGCCATGTGGCATCACTTTGGAACCAGCAGCGGTCATAAGAGCATTATTGATATTATATCATACATGATGAGGTCAGGGAGACTCTAATGCGGATAGAAGGCATGAGTAGACGTACAGTAGTTGAAAGACTACACAAGACTCACATTGCCGATGGAAATATACACAATGAGTTTATGTATAATGACATCAGCATTTTTACTGACGGCTGGCTCTTTAATAGACGAGAAAGCGGCGGCGGGGATTTACTATGAAGAGTTAAACCTAGCCTGTGCGCTTAGTCTGGGAGAGTATGTGTCCGTATACCAGGCAAAGAAACTTGGCTTGTTGCATCGTTGAACCACCTGCTGGAAGGTCAGGTGCGGGGGAAGAAATTCCTTATTGCACTGGACAGCCAATCGGTGATCAAACGCATGCAGCAGACGAACATAAACTTTAATATCCAGCAAATGGCTAGCACGAGGTTGAGGGTCGCAGGCAAGAATACGACAAGTGTGAAAGCCATAAGTGAACTCAGCCTGAAATAAATGCTAGCAATAACACGGGACTCAGTGAAGAAGAGAGAGGTCGGCAATTATCAGTCAACATCTGGAAATCACTGATGACCGGGAGGCGGCGAAAAGGGACCCAAAATATTAGTGGTCTGTTTCGGATATCCCCCGGAATACAATTATTTTTATAATATGGGAAAAAAGAGATACTGGGATAATCTTCCATGGCTGCGGCAATCGAAGGAGCAGGTGGAACTTTTAAACTATTAAAACAATTCATCACTAGGGCAACCAAAATATGCTTTAAAAACCTGATTTAAGGCGCGAAAATATGCTCTTAAAATAGAAAAGGATGCTCTAAAAATATAAAAATATGCCATTAAAATAGAAAAATGTCCCCTTAAAAATTTAAATAAATGCTCTTATAAATTTAAAATTCATTCACTTAATATTGAAAAGTGAAGTAAAAATTTCCTTTTGTTGCCTGAAAATCAAGTTTAAGTTAAATTTTACATAAATGAAAATGTAATCATGCTTTTTAGTTTAAAAAATAGCTATTTGCATTATTGTAATGAATAAAAAAAAACATTACTGAATTTGCGAAGCCGGTTCAAACCAGCTTCGTAATATAGTTTTGTATATATATGTATACCGCAAAACAATTAAAGGACCACTTAAAAAAAAACTCCAAAATCTTCTGATTAATACGAATAACAAAGCCAAAACTGTAATTGTTAGTATTATTGTACAATACAATAGAAAGGGCGAGACGTAACACACATTTTAAAAGGTTAGTTTCCAACATAACGGTAAATTTAACTACAGAGAACTAAACATGACAGAGTCACTTGTTTTTTTGTCGTTGTTCTTAATACTACCGTCAGTTTTTACTGGTCCGTTGTGTAGTTTTCAATTAAATTTGATATTGTTTAACAAGTGATGAATCCTCAACAAGTTGCTGGAAGACATCTCAACGAATTTGAAATGTTGAGGGGACGTTAATAGAGCAAGGCCGTGGATTCCGGAAAGTGAGCCGTCGGCTTGAGTCATTCTGTCATCAAAAGAGTCTGGGGAAAGTTTCAGGAAACACAAAAGGACGAGGGGATGGCCGACCAAAACCAACTTCTTACAGCGAGGACATATTTATACGTTTAAGCGCACTCAGAAGTCGTCAAAACACGGCATCATCCATACAGAATAACCTCATACACGCCACAGGAACCGTTTTTTAAGCAAAGCAGTGCGTAATCGGTTGGGGCAAAGTGGCCTGCTTTCCCGATTTCCAGTAAAAGCTCTGCGATTAACAAGAAAGCACAAAATCGCGCGACATAAGTTTGTTAGAAACCACCGCAAGTGGAGTATGAGGCACTGGGGGAGGATTTTCTTCTCTCATGAATGGAAATTTTGCCTGTGTGGAAATAATGGTCAGCTATGGTCTGGAGAAGAGGAAACGAACGTTTCCTACCCTGTGCCCTTCAACTCAAATCACCTTTTAGCGGCGGATGTGGGGCGCTATTTCCTTAAACGACAAAAGCGATTTAGTTGTCATCGCTAACGAGAGTTTGACACCTCAGCGACACATCGACGAAGTGCTAAGACTTCACGTTACTGGTAGAGCACGTGCTGGTGAACACGATTTCATTTTGATGCAAGATTGAGCCCGCCCTCATACTGCAAACGTAGTGCGTGAGTTTCTCACGGCGAATAATGTCGTCCTTCTTGAATGACAAACGAGCAGCCCAGACTTAAAAGCCATTGAACACTTATGGGACCGGGTGGGGCAACGCGTTAGGACCTGTACAAACCCTCCTCAGACCTTAGTAGAGCTGGAAGAAATCTTAAAGGACAAATGGTCGAAAATTCTCCAGGATGATATCAGGGGTCTCATAATAGGCATTCCTAGACAAATTGAAGCTTTTATTCGAGCTTGTGGCGGCAGTACGCGCCGCTAAGCAGCCGATGAAGCCGAATAAAAAATGTTAAAACATTAAAAAAAGAAATAAGAAATCAAAAAATATTACTGGATGTTTGTTTTTTTGAAGAGTTTGTAAAGTTTATCTGAAATATACCGTTATTTTAGAAATTGATTTTCAAAAATGTTTTATATTGTTTCCTCTCCCTACACTTACATCAAAAATAGTCGCCCTGGCTTCCTTATTCTATTCAGCAGGAAAAATTTTGGACTTTTGCAAGTGGTCCTTTAATTGTTTCGCGGTGTGTATATTACAAATGAAGAATTTCGTAACAAGAATTCGAGAAGCACATCCACTCTCTCAGTCGTCTCGGAACTCATCCACACTGCGTGGTGTGCATTAGAGTCAAAGCCCAAAATGACACGGGTACTATGTGATTCAGCGGTGCACAACACCTGCCTCAAAATAGGTGGAGGTGGGTCTCCTACTTTATTTTATGATAGGTACGCCAAAATAAGCTAATACCGTCTATTCCTGATGTCCAGGCTTACAACCACAGAATCTTTGTCACTAAAAGCGTAAATCAAGAACGCATTTATGGTTTTTTTTTTGTAACGAGAATGACAGGTCCTGGTTTGCCCTGATCTGTAATGCTAGAAAAATTATACACCGGAATCCCTTGGCTCTTCATTAGATCGTGTGACCCTGCCCAACTTATTTTAGATTCGACTCTTTACCGTCAAGCATGAGGACGGAAGGAGTTTTGTTGTTGCGGCCTAATTAATAGAAAGAACGTTTGCAGTCCGGAGGGTAAGTCAACCCACCTTGCATTTTATGCTCAAGTGACGAAATTTGGTACACACATTTGTTATTTGTTTTCGATTTACGATATGTTGCCACGGTCCGAGACCCTGTGGGGCCATGTTCTGGGGGTGTTGCATTCCGACAGTGGCAAAAACGTATTGTAATGTTTCCTCTGCTGAGCGAAACCAAAACGAAACCAAAACAGGTTCGTTAGATATTCTTGTGCTGAATAATGAAACACTTCGATTGAAAAACACACACACTTTATTTACTAAACGAACTACACACGCGTAATAACAACAAACGGTAAAACTAGCAATAACAACAATGACGGCAGATAACGAATATTTCCTTAGCGCTTTATAGCGATCCAACCGCCACTGAGTGTCGAGTCTGACTACTTCTTCCCTCCTTCGGTGACATCTGCCTTTTATAGTTGGGAATCCATGCTTTCGTCAATTAGCGAAGACTCTAGATTTTTCGAGATTTTCGAGTCTCGGGTTCAACTACTCAACGAAGGTTCGAGAATCCGCTTCATTATCAATGTTTCTGTTTCGAGAAAGCTCTCGACTCTAGATGGCTCGAGAATCGCCTAGTTTCCATTCAATTTGTACTTGTCATCGATCATTCGAGATTATGATGATTCTTAGTACAGTGGGTGTCGTAAGAGATACCCACTCCGTACACGCAACAATATTTTAGCGTGATTTGAGGCTAATTATAGCAGAAGAGGACTGAAAATTGGCAAGTATGTTAGTCATCCGACGTGAAACGTACCACTAAAATATGCATAGCTCTACGTGGCGTATTTAAAAAATGGCGGCTGATCAAACGGCTTATACAGCGCATTTACCGAAACATTTTTTGACCCGCGTTGCGCCAAGTGGGGTATCGTCTCTTATGTTTTCCGGGTCTCTGATTTCAATGAAATATTGTATATTCAGAGTGCGTGTAATCGATGTGTAACGAGGAAACGGAAATCGAAGTCTGCTTCAACGCACAAAATCCTTTGTAAATGCTCGCATTTTTTTAATATAAGCGCAAGTGGTGTACTAAATATAAAACTGGACTAGTCAGCTATATTAAATTAAAATCACATCAGCGACTAGAAGAAATAGCCTAAACATTATCGGATGTATCACAATGACAACCGCATAAATGAAAGCATTTAAGATTGTTTTTCATGCACTTGCATCGGCTTACAAGGCAGGCTTTTTTGCAGTTGCACTTCACAGGGGTCTCGCATGCTTCGTACGCCATACTGTCTCCCAAACGGTGTTAATTTTTTCTAACCAAAATTAGACGGTTCCACATCGTCTTGTCGCTGCTCTGGAGACTGTCTCCATACTTGGCTTTGGAGGGAAGCGCGTTTGGCCTGCTGTTCTAGAGCATCTCTGGTTGGAAGAATCGACTCCCACAAGAGATGGGAACGACTCAAATGCTCACGAATGGCCATGAATTCATGTTGGTCATGTAAGAACAGAAAAGGTATCTTCTTGTTGTTGGTGCTTTTCAATGCAATTTTTCAATATTCGGTGCTTGGCTCAGCGTTTACGTCTAAACGAAGCATAATAATTTTGCCTGTATGTTCGGAACAGCATCAGTGGCCTTCGCTTCGGATAAATTTGACAGATACTTGCACAGATCCGACATGGCGTCACTGGATCGCATCTGGCTGCTTCCCGAGAGGAATTAAAGACCCCGCGCACTCGGAAGGTATTGTTTTTTAAATCAGCGACCCGGAACACATAAGACACGATACCCCACCTGGTGCACCGCGGGTAAAAAAAATCTGAAAATACGGTGTTTTAGCCGTTTGGGAAATACGCTACGTAGGTCTCCGCAGATATCGGTGCTGCGTTTTACATCCGATGATAAATATACCTGCCAATTTTCAGCCCTCTCCTGCCATAATTAGCCTCAAAATACGCAGAAATACGTTTCTGCCCCTGGTGGAAGGCAACACGACCGTAACAGGGCTCCCATGCCATAGGAGCCCCGACCTTGGTAACATTCCTTAAATCGAAAAGTAGGGTATAAAGAATGTGTGTATCAAATTTCACCACTCGAGCATAAAATGCAAGGTGGGTTGTATTACGTTACGTTGCACGTTACTGTCCGTACTAATGCAACTCATTCAAATGACAAAAGCGATTATAACGCGAAATTACGTACGATTGGCCCTAACACCCATTAGGGTAAAAGCGCGTCAAACTACTCCTAAGAGACTTAGTTGACGTTTCGTTAGCATATAACTGGTTTCGGAGAATGCATGTTGCATGCATGAATAACACGAAATTGATTACCCTAAATTATTCGGGAATCAGATGAATCCAAAAACGTATCCATGCTAAAACCAGCAAACTATAAAATCGATTCATTCTTATTTATTTTCATGCAGTTCCTATCATCCCGCAATTTCTCTACGACATCCGACATCCTGAAGCACCACTAGATAGTCTTCCCATCGGCCCGATGCGAACAACTCCGGCTCCACCCCCGCCATGTGTGAATCAACAAACAGCCCCTCCATTCAATCGAAGTGATCTTACCACCGTGGGATATGGTAATAGTTCAAAACAAAAATAACTAACCGATGAGAACTGAAAACTCCTGTATTTGATTTACAGACGCAAGTGATGTTAATGAAACCGCGAAGGAAATGCAGGAACGTCACAAGGAACTGGTTGGAGAAACCGTTGAAGTTGGACTGATGTTCGCTTCGAAAGCGTTCGTCCAACTTCTGGCAAACCCAATTGTTGGACCTCTGACGCATAAGTAATTGTTAATACTTTTTATTACTAGCGGAACAACTCAACATCATCTTTAATTTTTTTCAGGATCGGATATAGTATACCGATGTTCACTGGGTTCGTCATAATGTTCCTGTCGACGTTAAGTGAGTTTCTTGTAGAAGTTTAGGCTTCTTTCCCTTAAAATTATAATAGTATCCGAAAAAATTTAATAAATAATTTTAACTAAAATTCTAAAATTCCCTAACCCAATCTTGCTTCGCAGTTTTCGCTTTCGGACGATCCTACAGCGTTTTGTTCTTGGCACGTGCACTACAGGGCATCGGTTCGTCATGTTCGTCAGTATCTGGAATGGGAATGTTGGCTGATCGGTACACGGATGACAAAGAACGTGGTAATGCTATGGGTATTGCGCTTGGCGGTTTGGCTCTCGGCGTACTCATTGGACCACCGTTCGGAGGAATCATGTATGAATTCGTTGGAAAATCGGCACCTTTCCTGATACTGTCGGCACTGGCTTTAGGCGACGGCCTACTACAACTGTTCATGCTTCAACCGTCGATTGAGCGTACAGCTACCGATCCGCCATCGTTGAAATCATTGATCACCGATCCTTACATTCTTATTGCTGCAGGTGAGTGTTTTTTATATGTAAATTAATTCGGTTATGCGTTATAATACCTAATTTATACAGTGAGTCATAGTTAAAATGAACCACTCTATGTTTGAAAAGGAATTACTTAAAAAAAGACTGAGAAACCACTTAGATTAATTTTTTTATATAAATTTTTTCCCTCAATATATAAGTTTCTTATTTCAGTATGTTTTACAATTATTTTTTCTGCTTCATCATTAACGTGGCGCGACAGCCCGACGTCGGGCCTTGGCCGCCTGGATCGTTGTCCTCCAATTATCTCGTTCACGTGACCGCGTCCCCAATCTTGGAAGCCCAGTAGCTGCTCGGTGTCCACATATACTGAGCTCTCCCAACGAGATCTCGGTCGTCTAGGCAGTCTCGCTCCGTCGACTCGTTCTGCATTCATTACTCTCTTTGGCATGCGATCATCGTCTATTCGTTGTACATGCCCTGCCCATTGAAGTCGTTGTAGTTTGACGATTTTCGAAACTTCCAGCTCATCCTACAGTTCATGCAACTCGTGGTTGTACCGGATGCGCCAACCATCTCGATCGCAAACAACCCCGAAAATTCGCCGTACAACCTTACGTTCAAATGTGTCTAGCATGTTTCCGGAGGCTTGAGTTAGGGTCCATGCTTCACAGCCATAGCATAGCACTGGTCGTATAATAGTTTTGGACACGCGGAGCTTCGTGTTTCTGTGCACATGCTTCGATTTCATTATGGGGAGAACCGTTGTCTGTTGTCCATATTCATACTGAAGAGCGTCGGTGCCAGTTCATCGCCCTGTTTCAGACCAGTGCGTGTTTCAAATAAATCAGTAAGTCTGTTATGGATCCTGATTTGTGAGACGGAGTTGGTTATCGTCATCTTTGTCAGTCGCACTAATTTGGCCGGTATACTAAATTGCAGCATTATGTTGTACAGTACCCCGCGATCAATACTGCCGTATGCCTGCTTGAAGTCGACAAAAATTTGGTATACGAGTACGTTAACGTTGTATTCCCAGCACTTCTGGAGTATCAGTTTGATCGTAAAGAGCTGATCGGTTGTGGAGCGACCAGGTCTGAAACCACTTTGATATTCGCCAATGATTCGTTCTGCGTACGGTTTTATTCTATTTTCCAGAATTTTTGTTAAAATTTTATAGGACGCACAAAGTAGTGATATGCCCCTGTAATTCTCACACCGCAGTTTATCTCACTTTTTTTTAATTGCTTCTGCGCCAATCGTCTGGGATCTCCTTGTCCTCCCATACTCGCAGGAGTAATTGATATATGGCATTAGCAAGACCCGTTCCACCAAATTTTAGCAGTTCAGCTGGAATTTCGTCAGCCCCCGGCGCTTTATTTCGTTTTAGTTACCGCAACCCGAGACAACTTTCTCTACTGTCGTATCGTATGTATGGGGGTACTGTACGAGTATTTGGGGATTATTCAATTGGGGAATATATATTTGTATCCGGGAATTTTCTATTTCGGGATTTTGTATTTGGGGATTTTTCGTCATTTGGGCATTTTGTAATTGGGGATTTCGTATGGTTCCCACATTTCAGTTAACAGAGTTTCTACTGTAATTGAAAAATTATTAAAGTGAACTTTGCCCAAACCGGGGGCCGAGAAGGCCCTCCTTCAACAGGTCGAAAAGTACAAACTGAGCATTACTGCAGTCCAGGAAACAAATTGGCTTGGCAGCGAGATTAATGACAAGAAATCGCACACAATTTTTACAAGTGGCAAACCATCGGGCCGCAAGGAGTTTGGAGTAGCATTTATAGTGGACAATCACCTCAAACCGCATATTACTGACTTCAAACCCATAAATGAACGGCTGTGTGCGATTCGCATCAAGACTCGATTCTTCAATCTCTGGCTCATCAATGTGCATGCCCCCACTGAAGTTAAAGAAGACGCAGTAAAAGACGAGTTCTACGCCCGCCTTGAAACTCTCTTCGACTCACTTCCAACAAACGACGTCAAATTGCTGCTGGGAGACTTTAACGCGAAAGTCGGGAATGAAAGTTGGCATCGGGGGACCTCTGGAGGCCACAGCCTCCATGAAGAATGTAACGATAACGGCCAGCGACTTATCGACTTCGCCTGCAGCAGGAATCTAGTCGTAAGCTCTACGTGTTTCCCGCATCGACGCATTCACAAGCAGACCTGGAAGTCTCCAGACGCACATACCGTCAACCAAATTGACCACGTCCTCATTTGCAGGAGATGGGCGTCTAGTGTCATGGATGTCCGCTCCTATCGAGGAGCAAACTGCGACTCAGATCATCACTTGGTGAAGACGACCTACAGATGTAGAATTTCCTCAGTGCACCAGTCAAGAATCAGCCCTCCCAAAATCTTTGCGGTTGATAAGCTCTTGAGTGATGCTACAGCGGTGGCGTATACTACCGCCCTTGAGGAAAAACTATCACCTATGCTACACAACATCAGCAACACAGGCGTCCATGGGTTCTGGGAAGAACTCAAGGGTACCATCAAGGATGTCGCAGAGAAGGTCGTGGGATATAAAGCCCGGCGAGCGCGAAATGACTGGTTCGACGAAGAATGCAAAAATTCACTTGACGCGAAAAACGAGGCCTACAGACAATGGATTCAACGAGGAACCAGAGCCAGAAGAGAAAAATATGACGAGCTACGGCGAATATCGAATAGAATAATTAGACGTAAGAAACGTAAATACTTTGACGAGCAGTTGCTGAACATAAACGAAAACTTAGCTAATAGGAACACCAGACAAGCGTACAAACTAGTAAATACAATTAAGAACGGCTACCAACCCAGGACTAGCCTTTGTAAGGACAAGGATGGAAACATCATCAGCGACACCGATGGTATTAACAAACGATGGGCCTCTTATTTTGAAGAGCTTCTAAACCGACCATCTAACATCCCCACACAGGAAGCTCTCGATGATATTGTTGATCTAGGCCCACCCATTCAACCCCCGACAGTAGAGGAAGTTGATCTCGCGTTGCGGTCACTAAAACGAAATAAAGCGCCGGGCGCTGACGAGATCCCAGCTGAACTGCTAAGATTCGGTGGAACGAGTCTAGTTGATGCCATACATCAATTACTCCTGCGAGTATGGGAGAACGAGGAGATCCCAGACGATTGGCGCAGAAGCATCATCTGTCCAATCCATAAAAAGGGAGATAAATTGCGATGTGAGAATTACAGGGGCATCTCACTAGTTTGTACGTCCTATAAAATTTTGACGAAAATTCTGGAAAATAGAATAAAACCGTACGCAGAACGAGTCATTGGCGAATATCAAAGCGGTTTCAGACCTGGTCGCTCCACAACCGATCAGCTCTTCTCAGTCAAACTGATACTCCAGAGGTGCTGGGAATACAACGTAAACGTATACCAAATCTTTGTCGACTTCAAGCAGGCATACGACAGTATCGATCGTGGAGTACTGTACAACATCATGCTGCAATTTGGTATACCAGCAAAATTAGTGCGACTGACAAAGATGACGATGACCAACTCCGTCTCACAAGTCAGGATCCAGAATAGACTTACTGATCTATTTGAAACACGCACTGGTTTGAAACAGGGCGATGGACTGGCACCGACGCTCTTCAACCTAGCACTGGAATACGTTATTCGGGCCATGAATATGGACAACAGCAAGACGCTGCTCATCAAGTCGACACAATTAGCAGCGTACGCCGACGACATCAACATCATGTCCCGAAGATTGGCTGACGCAGAAGAACTTCTGCATACGCTCGATACCGCTGCAAAGGAAGTTGGATTACGTATTAACGAGGGTAAAACTAAAATAATGATGCAATCGGTGACAAGGACACCTGCACAACCGAGCATCAACGTGGGGGACCTCAACATCGAGTTCGTGAACAACTTCATCTACCTGGGTTGCAACCTGTCAAGGGACGCCAACGAAACTGACGAAATCAAGCGACGGATACAGTTAGCTAATAAGACTTTTTTCTCGGTTCTCCCCATAATGAAATCGAAGCATGTGCACAGAAACACGAAGCTCCGCGTGTACAAAACCATTATACGACCAGTGCTATGCTATGGCTGCGAAGCATGGACCCTAACTCAAGCCTCCGAAAACATGCTAGACACTTTCGAACGTAAGGTTCTACGGCGAATTTTCGGGGCTGTTTGCGATCGAGATGGATGGCGCATCCGGTACAACCATGAGTTGTATGAAATGTACGATGAGCTGCAAGTCTCGAAAATCGTCAAACTACAACGACTTCAATGGGCAGGGCATGTACAAAGAATGGACGATGATCGCATGCCTAAGAGAGTAATGAATGCAGAACGAGTCGACGGAGCGAGACTGCGAGGACGACCGAGATCTCGTTGGGAGAGCTCAGTAGGTGTGGACGCCGCGCAGCTGCTGGGCTCCCAAAATTGGAGGACGCGGTCACGTGACCGAGATAATTGGAGGACAATGATCCAGGCGGCCAAGGCCCGACGTCGGGCTGTCGCGCCACGATGATGATGATGAACTTTGCCCACCCGGCTTCACAAGGCACGAGCCGCCACTGATAAAAAACTTATTTGCGGTCCGCTGTTGGCTGTTAAGTCTACCTATAGTATCTCTTCTCACTACCTTAATGTTGCTGATTCCAAATGGCGGAATCTGTCCACCTGCGCCGTATCAAGGAGAATGGCGCTCCTATGACACGAGAAAACCTCTGAACTTATGATCAAATCACGTAGTCGGCACACTCACGGCTGTCATTACGGGACATTGGCTTATCGGCAATCAGGCAAGGTATCGCCTAAAATCTGCATCGCCGAAATTGACGGAATGAAGATGACAGAGAAACCCTCCCCCATTTCCTTTGCAATGCCCTTACTTAGATTAGACATCGTACATTGGGCAAGGCCATTCTTGATTAAGCAGGAGATGTGATGGGGTGAGTATTGGGGAGTTGCTTTACTTCCTGAACTCCCTTGGTTGGATCTAGTTATCCTAGCATTCCCCTATCATTGCCACTGTCCTTTACGTATTAATAAAAATGCATAGGCGTGGGGAAGACAACACAAACGGAGCAGGCAAAAATGTGGAATAAAAAAATGTGGTGGTAAGGATGGAATGGCTGGCGGACTGCTAAGGTGCCCTCGCGCTCGCATCGAGATCCGAGTGTAACGGGACTCTCGGCTTCTGGTTTCGCACAAACGACAGATCCTACTGATCAGGTGCTGCTTTCAATCTGTCGGTGGCAGCAGCTCGACCAGAATATGGTTCATTACAGCCTTATGCGCCAACTGGACTAAGGCAAGTCATGCTTCAGGTACCACTTGTACCAACCAACACACTTATTATAATTGACCAATTTCCAACGTTCCTATGATTAAAGTGATGCGACTCAATTTTAGTTCCGAACTGTTTGGTTCGTAGTCAGTGGCAATTTTTACGCAATGTTCATGCACTTAACCCAAAAGCGCGACGATTGAGATCTGAGGGAAAAATTAACAGAGCTAAGCCGTGTTTTCTCAATATCTGGTTAAACTGTCAGTTAGCTATCCGAGACACTAAATTAAACCTTAGCGTATGCAGGACTCAAAATATGATGATGCACTGAAAACATAAGCTAATGCAGTTAAAAATCAGCTGATTTGATCTTGGCGGGATTCTGCCGCCTGTTGTATTTTATTCTACGTTTGTACTGTCTCTCAACATAAGTTTGCGGCTGAGTTGGTTTCAAATCCTCTTCCACCGAATGAATTTCCAGAACTCTGTTCTTTGTTACCATTTTAATGGTCTCATTTGAATATGCAAACATAAACAGCTCTAGCTGTCAAAATCTCAGCAGCCCAAATCATCTGTTTAGAATTATAGTCCGATAAAGTTTTAAGTTTAGCGTTTATCTATAGGATAAACTTTAACCAGACATTGTGGAAACAGCTCTAAGTGTAAGGCAGTTTTCACATGGAATGCAGAAATACAAGAGATACTAGCAGAAAGCACCAGAGGCGAGAGAGGTTTCTATACGAGTGCATTTTTAAATTAGTTGTCGCGCAAACAACGCTCTTTCGCCACTGGTGCTTTTTGCTAGAATCTCGTTCATCGTGCGTTCTTTCTGGCCGCCTAAGTCTATTTAAGTTATTTATTATGTTTTCAAACAAGTCTCTTTGATGTGCTGCTTGTTATATATTTCTTGGATTTGTAAAATAAAAGGTGAAACCTTTACTTTATTCTTCTTCATTCATGTTATACAGGAGCCATAACGTTCGCAAATATGGGTATCGCTATGCTTGAGCCATCTCTGCCAATTTGGATGATGGACAAAATGGACGCTAAACGGTGGGAGCAAGGTGTAACATTTTTGCCTGCTTCAATCAGTTACTTGATTGGTACGAACCTATTTGGACCACTGGGACACCGGATCGGAAGATGGTTAGCCGCTCTTATCGGACTTGTAATTATCGGATTTTGCTTGCTCCTGGTGAGTCCTTTTCTATTGCACCATCGTTTCCGACATACTCGTAGCCTTCATAAAGTATACTTCTTCTCTTTTTCACAGATTCCTCTTGCTACTAACATCCACCATTTGATCCTACCAAATGCTGGACTTGGTTTCGCTATTGGTATGGTCGATTCTTGTATGATGCCAGAGTTGGGATATCTTGTGGACATTAGGCACTCCTGTGTGTATGGCAGTGTCTACGCTTTAGGTGATGTTGCATTTTGTCTAGGATTTGCTGTTGGTCCGGCACTCAGTGGAACGCTTGTGAATACCATCGGTTTCGAGTGGATGTTAGCCGGAATTGCAGCACTCTCATTTCTGTACGCCCCCTTGTTAACTTTCCTGAAATCACCACCAACGAAAGAAGAGAAGAAGGTTGGTAACGAAAATCCCGCTTTTGATGGTAGTGAACGCAATCCAGAGGCTTGTGTTGATAGATGATAGTGGAGCTTTTGTTGCATCCTTTGTTTTTAGAATTTAATTGCTTTGTATTATATATCCGTTTAAGTGTTCTGTTCGCATACGTTTCAGAAATATATACATAGATTTGATTATTTTTTGTGTTGTTGCTGTTATTTTTTTTTCAATAGAGTAAAGCTAAGCAATTCTTAAGCTTAATATGCAAACTTAATTTGAAATTTATTTAAAAAACATAAAAGAACTACGATTGGGGTAAACCCCAATCATGCAATACTCTAGATGAATTTGAACCTGGTTAAAGCCAATAAATAATTTTGGTTGCAATCTCGGATGCATCGTTAAGACGTAAGACGTAAGTCGTTAAGACGTTAACACGTATTTCATGAAATAGTGCAGTTTGTATGGAAGGGGGTAGAAGGAGGGTGAGGATTACAATAAATTTTATAATGTAGGTTACAATTATCACAAAAGTGATATATTCAAAATTTCAAAGCAATATGTTTTATAGTTTCTGAGAAAATCTGATTATTGTAAATTATCAAAAATGTGTCATTTTGTATGGGAGGGGGTAGACGGAGTAAGGGTAATCGATTACTTTTTTTTGAATCTAACTGATATTGTTAATTAAGTGTTAAGTACAAAATTTCAGCCCGATAAATTGTATACGTACTGAGTAAATTGGCTTAACGTATTTCATGAAATAGTGCAGTTTGTATGGGAGGGGGTAGAAGGAGGGTGAGGATTACAATAAGTTTTATAACATAGGTTACAATTATCATAAAAGTGATATATTCAAAATTTCAAAGCAATATGTTTTATAGTTTCTGAGAAAATCTGATTATTGTAAATTTTCAAAAATGTGTCATTTTGTATGGGAGGGGGTAGAAGGGGTGGAGCAATTTAGCCCGTTCACGAACTTAGCCTTCATTTTTTGTCAGAAATAACGTGTGCAAAATTTGAACTTCATAGCTCAACGCGTTCTCGAGCTAGAGAGGTCACGGACGGACGGACGGACAGACGGACAGACAGACATCCGGTTTTGAGATATTCGAGTGATAATATGAACTTCTGTATCATTCATTTTTTTCTGCGAGCCTTATTTCTTAGCGTTACAAACTTTGTGGCAAACTTATAATACTCTCAGATTTCATCTAGAGTATAAAAACCCTCTTTTGCTTGCAGCAAGTAGTTTCGTATTTTCGCCTTAATGTTGTGGAAAAGGGTAACCGAATATTGCATCGCTTTCGCGTGTTTTCAAGCAAGTGGTTTCTGCCTTTTAAAATGTCCAAATACTATTATCGTATTAATAAATGTGGTTAATTGTTGTATTTTATAACTGATAACTAGGTAAGTAATGAGCGAGAAACCAAACGACTGTTAACACAATATTGGTGATATGAAAACAGTCGAGTATATTGTAAAAAACGCAACCCATTGAGAGAAAATAGAAAGCACTGTGTGTTCAGCTTAATATTTAATATATAGGTATAGTGATAACTTCACAATTTTTCGGTAACGCCCCAGCAAACAATTTCGTCTCATTTGGAAGATAAATTGCCCAGATGATAGGATGGCGATTCCTCCATGCGATAAATTATAGATTATTTGTCGCCTTTCCAATAATAAGGGGATATCCCTCAGGAGAAAGAATCGCGATAGGATTTCAATTCACCAATCTATCGCCAATATAATATTTTGCCAATTCACAATAAATACGAAAGGTCGACTGTGTCATTCTCTTTGTTTGTAGTCTAGATAGCGCAACGGTTAGCCCTATGGACTTGCAAACATAGGAACCTGGTTCGAATCCTACAAACATCAATTGTAAATGAAACCGGAATATAGAGTGCTACGCCCGCAATCCGAGGGTTTTGTAGCAAGCGGTGATTTTGGTATGTAAATATCGGCTCCTTGGGACAAATTACGATCTGATATTTTCTCCTTCCCCACTGTTCCCCTTTTTTTTCAAATTTAAAGAAAATGCCAAAAATGGAATGCACTCAGCATTACCTTTCTCACAACACTCCACATGCCTACACCAGTCGATAAAAAAATATGACCTTCGCCTCTATGTGTGGCCCCCCCCCCCTCCCTTAAAGTTGGTCAATTACAACACATCGCTTTTTCCAACGAATTATAGCTTTTCTACACCTTCTCACCGAATTTGATGTATGTAGCTTCAGCCGTTCGTGAGATATTCTATGGACAGACGGACAGACAGATATTTGGCCGATGTTGTAAGATTTAAGACACAAAACCCTAAAAAAAGAAATTGTATGAATAATTATTGTTAGAATTACCGCTCCAACCAATCTTTCCCTTCCAAAATTGGGTCATTTAATAACTGAAATTCGCACTACGAAAAACAACATGCAAGTAGTACTCGCACCTATTCACGAAGCCGGTAGGTGTATTTTTTGTATGGATAGTGTCAAAATGCCTAACTTTGAATGAATGTACTATCATTAAATATTATGTGATTGTAATGAAGGGATATAATTGCCTATGATGTTAGTTATCATTGGCCATCAATATTTTTGACCTCGCGTGTTCTTAAGGAGTGCAGGGGTGCGCTAACTGCAACTATAGAAATGTACTATTATTAACCCATTTTGGTGAGATTTCAAAATTCTATTATTTTTGGTTTTCTATGCTAGTAAAATGCCGCGTTTCTGTAAATTTTCATATTTCTAAGTATAACGGTCTCGAAATGCAAGGGGGGGGGACAAACTCACATATTTTCCCCTCTCCCTCTTTTCTCCTTTCTTCAAATTTGAAAAAAAAACTCCAAAAATGGAATGTACTCGACGATACCTTTCTTACGATTTTCTCATTTCCCTCTCTAGGGGGACCCCCCTAAAAGATTACCTATTACAACGCATCACCTTCTCCGGAGAATTATTAGTACTTCTACATATTTACACCAAATTTCATGCACGTATCTCCGGCGGTTCGTGAGATATTTCATGGACAGACAGACAGACGGACGCATGACCGATTTCATAAGGTTTTTTTTTACAAAACCCTAAAAAGGATGAAATATGAATTATGAGCGTCAAAGAATATGTAAGATAAAAAAAGCATGAAGATTAATCTAATAAAAAAAGCGATAATAATTTTTGTTATAGTTGACTCCCATCGCCTAAATTTTTTCTACGAGTCATTTTGTCAATTCGTAAATTTATCCCCGCCGCGATTCACTTTCTTGTTGCCAACTCGTTTCGCCAAAGTTTCTCCAGGAAGTTTCGCTTTCGGTAACTATTTTCTCTCGAAGGGGGTTACTGTTACTCCCGCGATAAGATGGCGATATCCCTGTCTATAAATTTATCTTCCAAGGCGAATCGCATTCTTATCGCGGAAGATAGAAATTGTTTGCTGGAGCAAAACAAAGTTTAAACACATGCAAAATGTTTGGATATACCTATATAGAGCTAATGTATGTGCGCTTTTACGCCGCCAAATAGTTTTATGAAACACAAAACTTTGTTTCGGTTCAATCGATGACAGCTGCCGTTTATATTGGTTCTTTAGACAATCGGAGATTTTCTTATTACCGGCTTCTTTCTCCTCCGTGGAATGTCGGTTCCGGAAGTCGTTGTCTCCAGGTCATCTCGTGTTTGGGGACCGTGTCAAGATTCCAAAAAAGAGCAATTATTGCAGTTCGTGGTTCGAGTGGTATATTTCACTTACTAACTAGATACAACAATATTTATTTTTTTTTATACTGACGCTCAAATGAACCTATAATTAATTGGAACTACAAGTTCGTTCAGCCGTGCACAGTAAGCATAATTTTTCAAAAATTGTGAATGAAGTTTAAACTGAATGAATTGACTTTGAACAATTACAATGTGTAACAAAAAATGAATTATGAATTGATTTCTTCTTCTTCCTTGCCCTTTCATACCACTGTCTGTGCGGCTTCGCGTTACTCTGCCTGTGGTGTTGGCACTTCGCCCATTCTGGCGGTATAATCTCAGCTTCCTTCTGCAGGCAGCACGGTCTTGGATCGTATCATCGCCAAGATTAACGCGTTGTTGTTACTTTTTCATCTGATCGATCCATGTGCGTTTCCGTCTGCCTCGGCGTTTGGGTCCAGCAAATGAAACATTCGTTGATAGTGCCTTCATGACAGGGTTCTCAGGTGGACGCCTTAGAATGTGACAATTCCAATCCATACGACGATCTTCGAGCTTTTCAGCGATCGGTTGCTCAACGAACAAGCTGCCTCGGATGTAGGTACTTTTGATATGATCCTTTTTAGTCACACCGGCTGACATCCGTAGCATTTTCATCTCGGTCGTAGTCATTTTGCTTTCATATGTCTTGTACATAGTCCAGCATTCAGACGCATACATGAGTGCGGGACGAACCACCGTTTTGTACAACTTGCCCTTAAGCTTTCATGGCATTTTCTTGTCGCAGAAAACTCCAGAGTTTTCTCACCACTTCATCCAACCGACACTGATGCGATGCTTGATGTCGTTATCGCAGGTAGCTTTTTTGTTGGCCATGGAGCCCAGGTATTTGAACCTTTTACAAGACTTCAACTGCTCTCCTTTAATATAGATATCTGGTTTCGGTCTCTCTGGATCTGAGAAAGAAGGACAGCAAAGATATTCAGTCTTTGGTATGCTAATCCTCAGTCCATGATCCTCCAGTATCTGAAACCACTTATTCAGTGCAGCCTGCAAAGCAACGACGTCTTTGCTACCCAGGACAATGTCATCGGCGAAGAGAAGGGATATTTCCAGGCCGTCAGAGATGAGTGTTAATAAATAGAACATGATGATGTTGAAGAGCAAAGGACTCAATACACTGTCTTGGTAAACTCTGACTTTAACCGGAAATTCTTCAGACTCACCAGCTGTGCATCTAACTTAAGTAGTTGCCCCATCATACATGTCTTGTATCCTCGATGAACACAAAGTGCAAGTCCGTACGTGCATCACGATGTTTTTCCATCGTAACACGTATGCACTGAATAGCATCGACTGTGGACCGACCCTCCACAAAGCCGCATTGATTTTCATCCAACCTTACAATCTCTTTCAATCGATTGCAGACAACCCGCTCGTAAGTCTTCAATGTGTCAGATGTTAACTTGATTGCCCTATAATTGATGAGCTTGCGTGAGTCACCCTTGTTCTTATAAAACGGGAGAAGGAAGCTTTTTCTGAAAGCGTCAGGCATCGGTTGCCTTCTTTTAATTTTGTTGAAAAGAACTGTGAGCCATCTAAGCCCGACATGATTCATCTTCAACCAAAATTCCAAGGGTATTTTGTCCGGTCCGACTGCCTTTCCGCGTTTCATCTGCATCATTGCCTTCATCACCGCTTCCACTGAAAAATCAACGATACCAGTGATGTTTGACTCCACAGCTTGAAAAGCTTCTAGCGGAAATTCTTCGTTCAAAAGTTCGTCAAAGTACTCACGCATTCTGCTACAGATTGCAGTATCTTCAACCAGTAGTACCCCTTGTGAGTCTTCAACGTACCGTGGCGCCTGAATCTCTTGAGCGTTTCTTCCCCTTTGGGCTGCGACCTTATAAATCCTGGCATTGTCTTTAGGTTTCTCTTGCAATGACGATCTCCCATCCGCCGTCAGATCTTCTAGTTCCTGATAGAACTTCTCGGCTGCAATCGCCTTTGCTTGAGCAACCTTTCGCTTTACTTCCTTCCGGCATTTATCATATTTCTCCCGAAGTTGAAACTTCTCGGCTTCACTGCCTGTATTGCATGTTGTCCAAGCCTTGAATGCGTTCGATTTGGATTGCACTGCTTCTTTAGTTTCGTTATTCCACCATCACGTCTCCTTGTTCGTGTGGAGTGGGCAATTCGAAACTCCCAGTGTCTTTTCAGCCTCACCTACCAACATTTCATCAAAAGCATACCACATTTGTGTTGGACTTTGCCCGTCGCAGTTGGTGTTGTATTGAAGCCACTCCTCCATTTTAACAATGAATGGAGTTACAACAGAATCAAAGCTTTCGTTGTTGAGATTATGCCACTTGATTTTCTCGACTGGTTTGGGGATTGCTTGCGGTCTTGTTCCTCATTTCAAAATAAATTCTGTCAGGAGCAACCGGTGCTGGGTGACCACAGATTCACCCAAGATCACTTTGCAGTCTTTCACCCAACGTCTCATGAAATTAAGACACAGATGATAGTCTATCTGCGTCGCATGAGCTCCACTGCTATATGTGATTAGGTGTCTTTGGTTCTTAATGAACCATGTGTTGAGGATGACCAGACCGTGTGATCTGCACACAGTCAGGGTAGCTTCACCTTCATCATTTCTGACTGTAGATTGGCTACCGTTCCCACCATGGCAATCCTCGTTACCATAGTTCGATTCTCCCGCATGGCCATTGAAATCCCCTCCGAAAAAAACCAGCTCGGTATCTGGTATACTTTGAAGCAGTGTGTCAACGTCGCTCCAAAATGCCTCTTTTTCACTTTGCTGCAAACCCACTTGGGGAGCGTAGGCACTTATGACGTACTCTTTCGCAGAATTATGAATTGATTTAATAATTTGAATTATGATTGATCTCAAAAATAAAGTTGTCTGTACTCTGTACATTCTGCGCCTTATAAATTTAAAGATGGTAAGTCGATATCAAATTCGTGTTGAGCATTGCGTTGATGGTTTCGAGATGACGGAATAGGAACGAGGTCGTGGGTGCTAAGCCCTCGTCTTCGATATTTTACGGTCCAGTATATTATGATGCCTATGATGAACAGTATTGGTATCAAGTAAATGCTGCTGTAGTGATGAATGTCATGATGATTTAGAGTGGGAAGGTCGTCAATTCGCATCTTCTGAAAGGATAGAGCGTTATGAGGGATAGCCTTCCAACTTTGGATCCGTTCGTTTGGGACGCCAGGTTCAGATAAGTAGATATTACAGGAACTTCAGGTAATATAGACTGGAGGCGTTCCGTAATTTTACTGTTGATGATGAATAGTGTATAATTTTCTAGCGCACATTATCTCACAGGATACCTCCTTATGGAATGCAAATAACCAGGTGTTGGGTGAGCTTAGTTTAATCCATGTCGTTTAAATTTTTCCGGATTTGAGAACGCAGAACGGTGATAAAGTACGAAGATTATTCGAGAGTTCCATTTCACACCTGCTTTGCTTGGCTCTTGAAGTGAAAATTGGTTGCGTTAGACTGCATATCAGTAGTTGATGGTGAGAAACTTGTTCACATTTTTGGATTGCTGTATCAGTTAACGGGCTGAAGTGGCCTTCTGATCATTTATCGCCAAATACGGTGTAGTTGGTTCAATGTAAACTTGTTTATCTTGGGACACAAATGATAACGGTATTAATTTATATAATCCAAACTTCTCCGAATTAAGTAAGGCAATTTCTATTTCAAACAGCACCCGTTTGCCAGTAAAGTCTACTCTAGTGTGCTCTATAACGCAAGATTTCAGCGTAAATTCGTTTATTTATACATACATAAAATATATAAATATATATACAGTTATCAGTGTATTTTGACCTTGACATGTATTGATTGGCATGATTTATTTGCATTTGCATAATTTCTCACTATAAATGAAACATTATTGAATTCTTTTTACAGTCTCTTATAATGGGCGAACGTTCATCTGTCAGATATGTGACATACCAAAATGAAGAAGATGAAGAATAATAACCGGTAAGTGTTTAAAACTTCTTACCAAAACACCTTTTCGAATTGAATTTAAATTCCAAAATCAAAATGACGTCTGGATAAGAGGCTAAAAATTAAAATATCAAGCACTTCTCAAAAACAAAGCAAAAAAAACATTCAACTACAACCAAAAATATCAGGAAACCATATTATGTACTTATAGAACATTTACTGTATTATGAAATGTTAAACGTTTTAACTTTCATGTAATTTTCGTTTCTCACGGAAATGTTTGGATTCTTGTGTACAATACTATGCGCCAAGCATAGTATTTTTTTAGTTCAATAAGATTGCGCAACTATAATAATAAATAAATTCAGAAAATTAAATTTTTTGATAGCACAAACTTTAGAAAAGTATGTTTCTTTGTCTTATTGCATAAATACCACTTGTTACAAATCAGCACACTAAACACTTAGGAAAAGGCGCATCTGTTAAACCTACACTAAATATAAAATACTCGTACATACACTACTATGAAACGAAAATTAAATGAAATTTTGGAAAACAACAACATCAAAATGATAGCGTAATAAAAGATTGTTAAAGGACTTGTTAGAAATTTTCCTCATTTTCTTGTTTTTGTATTTATATTTTCGTACTAATACTAGGAAATGCAAGAAAGAGTATTTGTTCATAATATTGATAAAGCGCATACAAGTCTTGAAAATAAAAGAAAATAAAATTGATTAAGCAAAAAAAAAATATATTTTAAAGCAACATATTAAAAGTTTGCTCTAGTTATTTGATATTTACTCCCTGCAATGCAAAGTCAATCGTTTGAATGATTGCTTTTGGTATTATTTGATTGAATTTTGTAGGTAGATTTGAACCACTAGCGCTTCAGTCATTAAATGTCATTAAAACTGTTCTTAAAATTCGTCCACATGGTGACGAACTGACGGACGGATTTTTGTTTCGGAATCAGTCGGAGCACATGACGTTTGATTCTATCGGCGATCTATGCAAATATAGGCACACATATACGGGATTCCATTAAGGTCGCTACAGACATTCAAGCATCAAGATTGTTCAAGTAAACTTGTCACGCATTCTTCACCGTATGTAGTGACATTTACAATGCAACAGCAAGCATTTCAAAAACCGAGCCGACTGACGTATCAAACACAGCACCTTTTAATCTTCCTCTACGCAAATCCTTTTTACTTTTTGTAGGTAATGAAAGCAAGACTTTGTTTCGCAAGACTAGTTGTCCCTTGGGATGTGGATAATGCAAGTCTTCACATGCATTCAACTCAAATGTATTTTCCCAACCTCCCATCATCTTTTTTTCGGGTCAGATTATTAGCTTACATCGCCCATAATAATTGTAACTGGCTAGTTCACGAAAATATTTCCGTTGCGCCCAGGGTATCTTAGATTAGGTTAAGTTAGGGGTGGTGGACCGAAGACCCACAAACACTGCGACCATAGAGTATATTGTGTTATGTTAATTACCGTGAGCCCTGCAGGGGCATGGGCGCGTCAACATCTCTAGCATTTCTATGCCTTGTTTACGTTTCGAGAGCATATCTACTTTTCGGAAGTGCAGTTGTCAGCATGCACCTCCTATCCGCGCCGTCTTTATTCTGATAAGCTCGGAGCACTATTAGTACCAACAGGCAGTTTTTGATCGCGCCGAGATTCGAACTCCGAGCTCTAGATTAGTATCGTAGAGCACCTGCTCAACTAGTTCACAATAGCCTCGTATTTGCACCAAATACAAGGCTATTGTGAACTAGTTTACGATTTACGACGCTTTCACGATTTACAACAGCGGGCATGAATCCCCTTAATGTCATCTAAAGATTTTCTGATTGTCCCAATAAGATGATGTAGGGCAGTCACCATAGATTTGCCCTTTGAATAGGCGAATTGTGTTCGGTGTAAAGGAGTCGAATATTCCATTAAATTCCTGATATGAACGTCGAGCAGCCTCTCAATAATTAAAAGGAGGAATGAGGTTAAGCTAATCGGTCTGCAGGATTTGGGTAGATCCTCCGGTTGGTTACCTCCATTGTTTGTTGGGTATGAAGACCACATTGACTTTCCTCCATAGCCGTGATATGTATCCTAAAGTATAACTTGCCTTAAAAAAAATAATTAGCGGAGTGATGATAGTATCAAGACAGCTCTGCAAAAGAGCTAGAAAGATTCCATCCACTTAAGGAGCTTTAAATAGTTCAAAGGACTCTACTGCCCATTTAACTTTGTCATTTCGAATATTCCTCTGATAAGCTAAGTAGCCGGTCATCCGAAACCCGTTGATTAACAGGTGTGTGATTCGAAAATTGTCCTGAAAGGACCGATCCCGGAAAATGGGTTTGTAGTAGTAGCTCAAGAGTTTCCTCTGGGCCATCAGTGTAAAATCCGTCTGATCTTTTTAGTAAGCCGTGTTTGCGGGGTCCTTGGAGAGAGCTTTGTGAAGGCGAGACGCTTCCGGAAGAGATTAAATGCTTTCACAATGTCTCTTCCAGCAATCACGTTTTGAGTACCTCATAAGCTTATTATATTTCGTGGGAGCCGTTCTGTAATCTGTATTGAACTAGCTGGTTCTAAATCCTCTGTCGCTCATCCGATTGTGTGATTGTTTGTGAAATCCCCTGTCGGAACTCAGGCGATTATCAACACGGGCTTCAAGCCCCTTATTTTCTGCTGTTGTGGATGCTGCCTTGGTTGAGGCTGTGATACCCGAGCTAGTGCCAGCTCGACGACTGGACTGGACAGTACAGTGAGAGCAACAGGGAACTTCTTACTCTTATGCTCAGTAGCAATATCGGTCGAGATACCGGTAGAAGAGGGTGCCTCCTGCGGAAGTTTGATTTTAGTGCAAGAGCGTATCTTCAGTTCACTCGGCCCGTCTATTACGACGGCAGGAAGCGCCAGTTCCTCCATATTTGAAATAGCGGTTGTATCGGAGGGATATGCGATTGCCTGTCGTTCACGTTGATTTCACTGTAGACCGCGGTTTAACGTGTGCTGAGCACGGTTTGCTTTACTTTTACTCGAAGTGATATAAGTGAAGCGGTGGGCTACTTCCGCTCCACCAGCCGCTCCATTGAAAGATCGTCCGCCACAAGAACGAGATGCAGGGTTTCATCGTAAGTCCTCCGATTTAGAACTCTCCAACAATCAGTCGAAAGCCGATTTTGCGCTCCAATCGAACCCAACATCTTTCCATTTAAAAGAGTGCTGCTGCGAGGAAAATATCCGCGTATCACATGTGGTGGGGGGAAGTCCTTGTCTTCCACAAGAGTAATCTCGAAAGAGCACTTAGATTTGACTTGTTATAAGTTCTTATTAATCTCCTGTCCGGGGAGCACAAGACTTAAAGTCAATGTCCAAATCGTTAGGCCTTTACTCTTCTGTTGTATTATTAATCGCCTCCCGAAGTGATATAGCTTCACTCTCTTTGACCCTCTTTGACTCACGTGACGCCCACGATCGTAAACCCGGATGTATCCAATCGTGAGTCATCGAGGCAGTAGTCCAAAATTGAACTTACATGTTCATTATCATCGGGGCATGGAAAGTTCGGGAAGGAAATTAAGGTAGTAGTGCTGGGATAGGTTGAGTTTGAAGGAGGTACCTGTGTACCTGTGCAGATTCAAACTGCAGGGGAAAACAAAAGATGGTAGGTGGTTCTACATACGTGTTGCTCTGGAATTTAACGGTACGACTACTACTGAGTTCAAGAAAATGAAGATGGGCACGGCTGTCTAGCCGGGTGATACGCAAAGGCAGAGCAAGCTCAGGAATAAAACTGGGTATTTCGTCAGAGTGACGGCGGTTATAGTAGCGATAAAAAAGTGATAAACAACCGGCATTTCGCCGGTGCTCAAGCGGCTAGATATGAAATGTGTAGTGGACGGTTTGGTGGGTATCAGAAGATGCCCGTGGGGAGGGAGCCTAAGGTAACAAATTGGCCGTGAAGGTCGGGCTGTACCATCTGGCGAAGGAAAAGGCTCATCAACGAGCTAAGCGGCGACCTATGCTGTAGCTCACTGCGGGAGACGTGGGCGGGGTTTTCGTCGCTCGTTGCCCCTGTCCTTTACGTGTTAATAAGAATTCATAGGCCTGGGGAAAACAACACAAATATGGGAGGCGAAAATGGGGAATAATAAAAAAATGGGGCGATAAGGATGGAATGGTTGGCGGACGGCGTAAATGCCCTTTCGCTCGTATCGGGGCCCAGGTGTAATCGGACCCTTAGCCTCTGGTTTCGTACCACCGACGGACCACTGCTCATCAGATGCTGCCTTCGATCTGCCGATGGAAGCAGCACTACCAGACCAGAATATGGTTCATTACACATGTTATGGACTCCCCGCCAATAAGCAGGAAATCATTCCGCTGAACTTAGTCTAATGCGTGTAGTCCGGTTCGAGCTGCGCCTGCCCAAATGTGGGAGCTGTATTCCAGTCCCGGTCTTGCGTACATCGTTCGCAACCAGCTAAAATCTGTTACCGGTGGCAGTGACCAATAAAACTTTGAGGCACCCGCACTGCACTTAGACTTCTTACGATATAAAAGTCAAAGCACCAACCACAATTTAAAACACGCGCACAATTCGATTTTGGTACGTAAATAGATTATGATGTAGAACCACAGCTGACGATACAGGAAATGCCGATCCAAAAGTAATTTCACTTCCCGCCAAGGCTGTGCTCTTGCTCAAAGGGCATCCCCTAAGCTTTATCATAAACATAAAAAAATGTCCCAAAAACACTTCAGCAGGGTTCTCACCACACAAGATCTTTTGGATAGTGGATCGGTTGCAGAGTGGATCCCAGCAAAAATAATGACACTTCGTAAGTTATTATAAGATCATTAAACGTCACCCTCAAACTGCTAGAAATTACTCAATTGCCCTAACCCCTTGTGGGGCATAGCGCGTCAACAGTTCCACGTGGCCTAGTTGACGTTTCGTTGGCATAAACTGGTTTCGGAGAATGCAGTTACCAGCATGCACCTCCTGCACATCCATGGCCACGAACGTCGTCGTAGACGGGATTCGAACCCGAAACGCCGGTAGTCAAACATGCAACAACAACACCACTGCACGCTGAATAATTGGCTGACAGAAAAAACAAATCTAAATCAGAGCCGCACGGCAACGCCAAGAACGATAAAAACGTTCATGCGCTCGAGTGGAGACAACAGTACTAGCGACGTGATCCCAGACCGAACTGTACTATGATCGAATAGATGGGCACCGATGGATGAGGCAGGAACTGAAAATTCAAGATTTCCACGAGAAATCTGACGCGAACCGCAACAACCTGACAATATAGCGAAAACACTATTCACAATTTACTTGCACGCGAACAGTTCGATTAAGTTCGTAGACCGATTGCAGTGTAAATCACAGCTTGAAAAGGCACATCGTTCACACATGTGTTTAGACGCCAAAACGTCGAACATATATAGGTATTCCGGCAAACCACTCCATTTGACTGCATAATTGAGGTGCTCCCATCAAACCTTCAATTATGTTAGTAGTGGATTGACCACACCTGTAAGCAGTTACACTTAGTCTCCTATCCGGCACACTGAGTCAAGGATTCCAACGATCTGACCCTTTCCAAAAAAACTCCCGATCTAGAGACTGGATCCGCGGCGCGATCAAAAACTGCTTGTGCCTACTAATAGAACTCCCACCGCGCTCCGAACTTGTCAGTATACAGACGGCGCTGATAGGAGGTGCATGCTAGTAACTGTATATAAATGCATGCCCTTGAAGGGGTCAAGGCAATTAATATTGTGTTATTGTTGGTCAGCACACTACTCATAGAGCCTAATTCCGATAAATTTGGGTAACAGCGATCAAAGACCATTGCCTTTCCAGGGGCACCCACGAGAAAGTCTATAAATAATAATCCCCCCTTCGGACCCGTACATCGTGTCTCGTGCCACATCTCCGACTGACCGACTTGTTATATATTGCAACTTAATTTCTTTTAAAATTTAAAATCTTCAGTTTTAACTGATTTTTTTTTCTATATATACGTAGTCCATGGACGATACTAAACCACCGAATTATATGTCCCTAAAATAACCTCAAGTCATGAAGAGATTCATCTTTTCATTTATTTCTTTTAATGAAACCATATAATGCCAAAGGCAATCGTTCAAACGCTTAATAAACGGCCATCCTAAGGACAGTATTACCTTGCCTGTAGGCTGTTTAACTTTTGCAAAACGCATTCAATTTTGAAATTCTATGAAGGAAAAAAAACTAATACTTGTAGAAAAATTGAGTCATTACAAAAATATATGTGTATAAAATGTTAGTATAATATATAAAATAAATATAAAATATTACAATATGTACTAGAAAAACAAAATAAATATTACAGTAGAGTTGCCTAGCTAATCAAAAAGAAAATCTGTGAAAATGGAAGATCGTATGAGGTCATAAGATGTGTGTGGAAAACTACTATATGGCTTAATTTAAAACTAGAAAAGTGTTGTTAAAAATAAAAGCTAGATTAGTGTATTTTATAGATATGTAAGAACTATTACTCTTAACTACTCAACTGTCTATACAGTAAATCATGCAAATCTGACACAAAATGGGAACTCATCGTACTCTGTATACTTATAAATACAATTATATTTTACTCATATTATTCATAATTAATCTTAGAAAATTTTAAATAATAATAAATATATTTAAATTACATACTTATGGAAAAGAAAAGCTGCTAATATTCAATGCATGCTTAACGAGTAAGAACAATTCAGTTTTTAATTTGTCGAGTTTGCGTTAACATTTTTTTCTAGAGTCAAAAAAAAAATATCAAATCGGCTGTGGGTGATTATCGCGAAAATTTGAATGGCTGCAAATTTTCAATGCGTTGTTTGTCGATTTTCAAAGAATTTTCAATGAAAAACGTAAAACCCTCTATTTGCCAGGCTGATTAGACGGTATGATGGCGAAGAAAAGGCACTTTCGTCTTCGCGAGGAGAGTTCGTTTTTTCCCCATCATTTTGCCATGTATCAGCACTTTATTCATCTACTAGAATATGACAATAAAAAAAATGTATACTGAATTTTTCTTACATCTTTAAACTCTATAAATATTTATCGAAAATATTAAATAAAAATAAGAATTTATTCGTCATGGGTTAAGTTTGGCTAAACGTCAAAACTTCTGCAGTGCATCATCAAAATAAATAAGAAAAATACAACAAAAAAACTATTATAATACACCCAAATATTTGGAGATAAAGTACCTAACCACCTATTCAATATATTTATATTCATGAACTATTATTTAGCGCAAACATTTAGGTGAGTAATTGTACAACTTCGAAATTGATTTCAGAGGACTGATTAATAATACACAAAGCAAGAAAAAATTATCCTGAGAAAGCTGTATAGATGGCAATACTTTAATTGTACTTTAATCAACATTAATAGATGTACGTTAGTACATTTTAAAGTTTACTAAATAAATACAAAAGTTTACTCAATAGATTAATGATCGTGTGTTAACAACAATAAATAAAAACTATCTTGGTCCAAAAGAGCATAAAATTTCAAAACAATGTTTAAAATGAATTCCTTGTAAATTGTTAATAAGGAATTAATATTTATATAACTAAAATTCGAAATTCAAGAAAAAAACAAAAACAAAAAAAAATATTTCTTACTTTTGAAACCTATTTGTATCTATCTACATATACAATCTTCTCTTTAGAAAAAAAATACGATTTATAGCTATACTACTATCTATTACTTATAACTACATACTATATAAACATTGCAAAAATAGATACTTTCGAGAATTGCATGACTCAATCACACAACCTCATTTTCAAAACTATATCACTGCATCTTTTACTGACATCAAAAATTAATCTTATTTTCGCGAAATCAATCTACTATAGGTTTATCGAACTCTTCTTGCAAAATCAAAGAACGCGTTAATAATTGCTCGTATTTGTTTATAAAAATAATCAAACTACTATTTCAACAAATCAGATACTACTAATATAGTATACTTTAAATTTAGAATTGTGTGAACAAATACATAATAATAATACGATTAATGAGAAATTGAAAATAGGCTGACATGATGTGGGGAATGAATTGGAAAGAATATTATGTGTGAATATTCCTACTAGCATTGTACAGGGTATTTGGCTTAAGTGTTCATTAATTGACAATTATTTAGCTTTTTGCATTATTTTTGAAAACTTTAAGCGGCGTTGTTTTGAAGTGAGAGTTTGTTCTTTGTTCATCGACACGAAAAATATTGAGAATTTGATTAAATGTTACTTTGAAGGTTTATGACATAACATAATGCATCACAGAAGCTTTCATCCTGGGATAGCGCTTCTCTCCACGTAAGTGACTAATCAATCCATCAAGATTGTTAAATTAGAATGGAAATTCATTAAAATATTATGTTGTTAAAAATTATTTTGTTAATAGAGTGGAAATCAACTATATGCTTCAAGCTGTTATATAGGATAATAGACCGTCAAATGGGTCCGTTAAGACCATAATAGACTATATGATAAGGCTGCATAAAAAGATTGTTACGTCGCAAATTGTGCGTAACCACAAAGTAATTTTTAATATCTTCACACAAAACGTGAGATCAAAGGAAGTCTGTTGTAAACGTTGCGTTCAGGAAAGTCCTTCTATAAGCTAATGTTTGTAAACAAATCAATCAAGACAATTATGGTCTGTAAGATAAATATTATGTACGAGTGTACACCTATCCCCCGATTAACACGGAAGATAATTCCTGCAGAAAACCGTTTAAATCGAAATTCTAAATTTTGATAGTAAAATCGTGTAAATGGAATAGATGCTAAGATGTGCGTAATTGCATCCGCGGCGTAGATGACTTTTAGCAGAGGGAGGGAATATACCATCGGCACTACATTACATTTTTATACCCTTCACGAATGTGATAGGGTATATCAACTTTGTCATGAAGTTTGCAGCGCACATAAGGAAGCATCTTCAACCATGTAAACTAGATATATTCTTGGTCAGTATCACGAAATGAATCGATTAACACGTTGACGGACAGTGCTTTGGAAATATCAATTAGTGTTGTGACACTTAGTATATTTCGAAAATTTTAATAAATTGTAGTCTTTTTTATATTGGCCGGTTATAATTTCTATCATATTTGAGTTTTCTAGTAATTTTACTGATAAAATTATATGACCTCTATGAACGTTGTGCCACCCTAAATAGTTTTCGAAAATAAGAAGTGACAGAACGTCCATAGAAGGTGAACTTCTGTAGACGTCATATCTATCCATCGTGTACTTCTAACACGCTATGTGAAACATCGTCTATAGACGTCACTTGCACTTTTCTGTAAAAACAACTAATGCCTGAAAAACACGGAAAATCAAAAATCGAATATTAACTTTTATTATTATAAACTTTTATACAAAAATTAAAACTAAACATCAGTTCTTAAAAAAAAATAATGAGAATTCACTCGTAACATTATTTTTATAAATATAATTTGAAAAAAAAAGACGTTCACAAATAATATTGCAATAATTTAGTCTTCTTGTCTCTGTCCTTTGTCCAGACTTCAAAACAATCTGGACATAGTTGAGGATTATCTGGACAACTTTTGCATCGAAAGCTTGTTTTCTTTGCAGATTTTCCGTTTTAAGCACATTCTACATTTGAGAAACAATGTTTTTCAACTGCTATTGGGAGGCAAGGAGTTTCTTTCTGGCCAGTGACCAGCCCCTGTAGCCGGATTTGGGCTACGTACCGATTGTGATGATTGTGACGTACCAGGTAAAGTTCTCCGGTTATCATTGAGATGTCTTGACATTATTACATATTTTACTTCAGTGCCCATTCCGATGAGATGTTTGACAATTTCATTTCGAAACTGTAGGAACCTACCTCTGTACCCTCCTCAGTTTTGGAGCTATTAGTAAACCATCTGACTATATTCGGAGGTTGTGACGAATGCCTCATATTTCAATACTCTGTATTGCAAATATCCGTATCGGTAGAGCAGGGTCGGCTGAAGCGTAACTCCCTCGTCTTCCAGGAGCCATTTTTACTCCACTAAGTTCAATTTAAGAGAAGTCTGTTTGGCTTTAAGCCTCGCTATTGCTACTTTAGCCTCCGTTTTGAGATGGGTGTGAAACGGAAGAAAATCGAGTAGTTTGTTTTTGTTGGTTTTTACAATGTTTGCTAAATAAGAAACGCAATACATCCAGAAGCTGAGAAAATATCTAATCGTTTTTATTGTAGTTGAATAGTAGGACGTCACTGGATCGGCTCTATCGATTCCCGCCATATACTCATTATATATTGCGACTTCCTTCGGTTTTGTCTTAGTTTATCCAAAACGATTATTTTCAGGAATCAGCTCCTTTCATCGTTATAACAAGCACAACTCTCTTGTCCTTCCATTTAGAAACGTAGACTTTTCGCATCCTTGCCCAAGAATGTTGACCTCTTTTAATTTTTTATTCCAATAAGTGGTTTTGGATTATTTTTCCTGTCGCTTCTCAAGGTTCCAACACTGTTAGTTTTATTTAAAAGCAATTTTTCCGAGAGATCAACACTATTATAATAATTATCCATATGTAGCGTATGTCCCTTCATAAGATAAGACTGCATAAGGCACATTACTAAACCTTCGGTTTTCGATGTGCTTGAATTATCTGGTTCAGTTCCAGTTTCCTATATAGAGTTTCAAATTCAAATATATCCGTCTGACGTGGCTAGCTCGTGGAATTTTAGTTCGTACTTTGCTTTTTTCCCTTTTATATATTGTCTAAAATGAATTCTTCCTCAAAAAACAGTCAATCATCTAAGGATAAATTACGATCTGGGGAAAATATTCGCTGAAAATCCTAGACTTCAGCATCCATAAAAGGTTTAATTTTATCTAATTTTTGAGATGCAGTTTGTTAAAAGGATAGGCAACGTAAAATTTGATCGAATATCCGGCCCGACATTGTATACGTAAAAACTGGATGAAAATACAATGGATCAGAATAAGCAAACATTTTTTGCAAACTTGGAGACGAAATTTGTCCATCTAGAAGACAAAGAACAAGAAATGTCCTCTTGGTTCGTTTTTCGAAAAGTTTGGTGCCTACAGTGTCTAGTCGACGGCCGATTAGTGTTGCGCAATGTTTCTCCATAATAATTTGTTGATGAAATTATAGAGTCCATCAGCTCAAAAGTAAATAAATGGTGAAATATTTCCATTGGAGTCGTATTTTCACTTATATGTATTTTCAAGGAAACAGAACTTTCGTCGAAAGGAAATTCTGGAATATCCGCTGTATTCTCCTCCTATTCGTCATCATCTCCTGTAGTTTCATTCTCACCACTTATCACCAATAAAGTGTTACCACCGTCCGTATCTTCTAAATTCTATCCGTATGACTCTCCCGAATCCTGTAAATCATTCGTAGGATCGTAATCCTCATCGGAACCATAAAGATCTTCGCTGAAAGGATCATGCAAATTATCAGATGTATCCTCAAAAAGACGCAATATTCTCTCTTTCATAGGGATCTCCCATCTAAAAGCATAAACCAAAATACCCGAATGTACGACCCCACTGAAGGAAATAATTCACAATATCCAATTTTATAAGAAATAAAATAAATTGTAAAAAACAATTAAAGGTCCATACAGTTACAACTAGATTTTATAGCGAAAACTGAAACTTTCTCAAAATATTGTGTTTCAATTTGCCCCTTCTGACTCACTTCCTTTGCGAATGCCCAGCACTAGCCAGGGCGCGTCATTGGTCGCGGTCCTGAAAGCCTCACCGGTTAAGGAAATGACAGTGAGCAACAGAGATAGCAAAGCATTGTGTATCCGTAAGTGAAAGAGAGACGCATTTAACTGCTACATTCACACATTTCACGCACACGAGAGAGCAGAATGACAACCAACCAATTTTCGTTAGGCCTGTTTCTTAGTAATTGCACTACAGCGAAAGAGACAGAGAGGCCGGTAGATATATTTGTTTAGAAATCATAGGCTGGGGAAACGAACCAACAATATTTTCCGGTATATTTCCCATCTAAAGATCCTTTCAGATAAGCGACACTCTCTCTTCAACTTACGGATATACAATACTTCACATCTCTGTTACTCACTGTCAAATTGTCTGATCCTGTAAGTTTCCCAGAACGCAGCCATTGAGTGTTTGGCAGAGCGTTCGTCTCAAATATATCGGAGATCGCCAGCAATGGAATGGGGGAGATACTTTGTTTTCCCAATTTCACAGGTTGGATTTAAGGTAACGCCCTAGTTAATCTCCCTAATAATCTTCAATCTCAATGGTCCTTCTCTTGTGAGAATTTTTGTGTCATCAAAAAGGCGCACACCCGCACTGATTGGGTTTCCTTGTTGTTTAATGATATCTCATTACACCAGTTTCGCATGCGTTCGAACCTCACTGGTTGGTTTGTTGGTTGCTTTTTTCTGTGGTATAGGGTAAAATAATAAGCCACAACTTTTCCCGATTTGCTGCAGAATGCAGCTAACGGGCTGGGGGTGTATGCTAACAATATGCTAACGAAAAGTCAACTAAGCCTGTTAGGAATTGTTGACGCGCTATGTCCCACTAGCGGTTATGGCAGATGTAGTATACACGTTGGGCGGCAAGTGAATATATTCAGGCCTCGTTGACCATTTCTCGACTATTTTCTTTATCTCTTTTCTCTGATATATAATTGAAAAAAGCCCTAAGGCTTATAGTAAGGTCTAAAAAGATATCGGTTTTTGTATTTTTTGACTAACTGTATCCCGCACATCAATTCGATTGCACATTTCGCTTTAATTTCATTAAATCAAATCATACCCATATTGGACGCGAAATATTTTCGGCTATTTTCTACTGCAAATTTAGAAATGCCTGAAGAATAGTAGATCTCCCAAAAACAACCCTGTTGTAAAAAAAACCCCCTCCAAGAAAAACTCCTCAGCCGTAAAAAGGATTGATAGCCGGTGTGATCATAGTTACGATCACTTTATTAATTTTGCCTCTCATGCCGCTGCAGTTATGGTAGAGGAATCTAGGAGTGCTAGGAATAATATTTTTTTCTTTTTGGCCCACGCGTGATTTTTGCAAACGGGAAATGTGTTTTGAGTTAACAAAGGAGCGATAAATGTCGAAGTCGCGTTTCACCTGGTCCTGACTCATTCCAAGTTTTTCGTGATATCGGTTAAAGAAAGTGCGTAGAGAGTTGATGTCAGTGGGTAGGCCGTCCTGTTGGATCAATACTTTGAGGTTGACTTTCATTTTTCAATCGACGCAGGTGCTTGCACGTACATCGTACATATATGCAAGAAACAAATGGACACTGTCGTAAATCTTATTATAAATATCTACATTCTAGATCGTCGATAGAGTTCTTAGTAAGCCTTACAACAGGTGGTACTAGTGGATCAAGAAGTTTCGGTGTGATTGGTGAATAGACAGAAGCGTTCGGGATATATGTTGGACCGAATTGAGATGGTAGTTGGGGATCGACAATCGACACAGTATCAGAAAAAGCCTTAACATAGCGATCATCTGATTAATGTCATAATAATATCATAAAAAAGAAATTGCACCACTGAGAAAATTACGTGAAGTAAAGTGGCGTCTATGTATCGGACTGATGACGGTTGACTGTTAGTTGTACTTCAGGCCGAAAAGCAGACTATTGACGGCTATATTCCATAGCAGGGGAGGGAAGACACTCTTCTCACTTGCTATCTTGTGAAGGATATTCCCATATTAGTGCACACAACCCTAGATGTTAACATGAGATTGAGAGGGAGTCCTCCACATTCAGACTCAAGCGCTCTTTGACGACATCTTCAGGTTTTAAATTATGGAAGGCACCCTCGATATCTAGAAATATGACCAACGTGTACTCCTTAAAGATCAAAGATATCTCAATATCTGACAACGGAGTGCGAAGCTTTGCGAACTGACGTACCCTTATTATAGTCATGTTGTGAAGCAGATAGGAGATTCTGTGGAATGATGAATTTCCAAAAACCTTTCCAACATCTTCAGAAGAGTTTAGGAAAGGCTGATAGGCCTTAGGTCCTTGCCTTGGTTCTTAGTGGGACTCATTATGGCAAAAAGAGCTACGAAATGGTTCAGATGCGTTGATAACCATTTTCTGTTAGGATTTAATGAAAAAGAAATAATTATTTAAATTTAATATTAATAAAACAATTTGTTTGAATGATTGGTAGTGTTATTTTTTTGGACTTCTGACTAGGACATCAAATACATGTGAACAGCAACTTATATGCAGCTAATTTTCTCTAATTGCCTTGACCCCCCAGGGGCATGGGCGCGTCAACATCTCTAGCATTTCTATGCTTTGTTGACGTTTCAATAGCATTTCTACTTTTCGGAAGTGCAGTTGCTAGCATGCACCTCCTATCCGCGCCGTTTTTATACTGACAAGCTCGCAGCACTATGAGAGTTACATTAGTACTCACAGGCAGTTTTTGATCGCGCCGAGATTTGATCTCCGGGCTCTAGATTAGTATCGTAGAGCGGTGACCGAAAGATCACTGCCACCGAGCGCGACAGCTAATTTTACTTCTGTGTATTTATAGCTCTATTAAACTTTTTATCAGCATTTCCACCATGATCAGTTAATTTATATCTCACTTCAAATCACCTTTTAATTTCTATTGCGACTATTCTACTTGATTAATAATACATTTGATAATATAATGTAGGTTTAATAATTTTTTAAGTTCTAATCAATCAGCAGAAATAAAATTTATTAAAGATTTATAATTACCTCCATAAGACTACAAATCAGATTTCAATATCTGATAGTTATTGTGTGTGAGTTAGACAATAACTATGATTCAAAAAAAGGGAACCAAAAAATCACAAAAAAAAAGATAGTAGTAGATATCTGGATAACAGTTGCAAATGCAAAATGAGCAAAAAAATTAAAACAAAATGCTTACGACAGCGAACAGAAAATCTTACATTTAATCCAAACATTATTCTCACTAAAATGCGATGTGGTAAAAGTATGATATTATCAATGTCCTTTAATTAATAATTATTAATACTGAGTATAATACATACTCGTATATTATACAAATATAAATTCTATTAATTCGAATTTTCAGTGTGAAATTATATTAATGTATTTCATAAATATAGTTTGAAAACAAATATCAAATATCTTTCTGTGGTATAGGGTAAAATAATAAGCCACAACTTTTCCCGATTTGCTGCAGAATGCAGCTAACGAGCTGGGGGTGTATGCTAACAATATGCTAACGAAAAGTCAACTAAGCCTGTTAGGAATTGTTGACGCGCTATGTCCCACTAGCGGTTATGGCAGATGTAGTATTAGTATACACGTTGGGCGGCAAGTGAATATATTCAGGCTTCGTTGACCATTTCTCGACTATTTTCTTTATCTCTTTTCTCTGATATATGATTGAAAAAAGCCCTAAGGCTTATAGTAAGGTCTAAAAAGATATCGGTTTTTGTATTTTTTGACTAGCTGTATCCTGCAGATCAATTCGATTGCACATTTCGCTTTAATTTCATTAAATCAAATCATACCCATATTGGACGCGAAATATTTTCGGCTATTTTCTACTGCAAATTTAGAAATGCCTGAAGAATAGTAGATCTCCCAAAAACAACCCTGTTGTAGAAAAAAAAACCCGCCAAGAAAAACTCCTCAGCCGTAAAAAGGATTGATAGCCGGTGTGATCATAGTTACGATCACTTTATTAATTTTGCCTCTCATGCCGCTGCAGTTATGGTAGAGGAATCTAGGAGTGCTAGGAATAATATTTTTTTTCTTTTTGGCCCACGCGTGATTTTTGCAAACGGGAAATGTGTTTTGAGTTAACAAAGGAGCGATAAATGTCGAAGTCACGTTTCACCTGGTCCTGACTCATTCCAAGTTTTTCGTGATATCGGTTAAAGACAGTGCGTAGAGAGTTGATGTCAGTGGGTAGGCCGTCCTGTTGGATCAATACTTTGAGGTTGACTTTCATTTTTCAATCGACGCAGGTGCTTGCACGTACATCGTACATACAATATATGCAAGAAACAAATGGACACTGTCGTAAATCTTATTATAAATATCTACATTCTAGATCGTCGATAGAGTTCTTAGTAAGCCTTACAACAGGTGGTACTAGTGGATCAAGAAGTTTCGGTGTGATTGGTGAATAGACAGAAGCGTTCGGGATATGCGTTGGACCGAATTGAGATGGTAGTTGGGGATCGACAATCGACATAGTATCAGAAAAAGCCTTAACATAGCGATCATCTGATCGATGTCATAATAATATCATAAAAAAGAAATTGCACCACTGAGAAAATTACGTGAAGTAAAGTGGCGCCTATGTATCGGACTGGTGACGGTTGACTGTTAGTTGTACTTCAGGCCGAAAAGCAGACTATTGACGGCTATATTCCATAGCAGGGGAGGGAAGACACCTCTTCTCACTTGCTATCTTGTGAAGGATATTCCCATATTAGTGCACACAACCCTAGATGTTAACATGAGATTGAGAGGGAGTCCTCCACATTCAGACTCAAGCGCTCTTTAACGATATCTTCAGGTTTTAAATTATGGAAGGCACCCTCGATATCTAGAAATATGACCAACGTGTACTCCTTAAAGATCAAAGATATCTCAATATCTGACAACGGAGTGCGAAGCTTTGCGAACTGACGTACCCTTATTATAGTCATGTTGTGAAGCAGATAGGAGATTCTGTGGAATGATGAATTTCCAAAAAACCTTTCCAACATCTTCAGAAGAGTTTAGGAAAGGCTGATAGGCCTTAGGTCCTTGCCTTGGTTCTTAGTGGGACTCATTATGGCAAAAAGAGCTACGAAATGGTTCAGATGCGTTGATAACCATTTTCTGTTAGGATTTAATGAAAAAGAAATAATTATTTAAATTTAATATTAATAAAACAATTTGTTTGAATGATTGGTAGTGTTATTTGTTTGAACTTCTGACTAGGACATCAAATACATGTGAACAGCAACTTATATGCAGCTAATTTTCTCTAATTGCCTTGACCCCTCCAGGGGCATGGGCGCGTCAACATCTCTAGCTTTGTTGACGTTTCAATAGCATATCTACTTTTCGGAAGTGCAGTTGCTAGCATGCACCTCCTATCCGCGCCGTTTTTATACTGACAAGCTCGGAGCACTATGAGAGTTATATTAGTACTCACAGGCAGTTTTTGATCGCGCCGAGATTTGATCTTCGGGCTCTAGATTAGTATCGTAGAGCGGTGACCGAAAGATCACTGCCACCGAGCGCGACAGCTAATTTTACTTCTGTGTATTTATAGCTCTATTAAACTTTTTATCGGCATTTCCACCATGATCAGTTAATTTATATCTCACTTCAAATCGCCTTTTAATTTCTATTGCGACTATTCTACTTGATTAATAATACATTTAATAATATAATGTAGGTTTGATAATTTTTTAAGTTCTAATCAATCAGCAGAAATAAAATTTATTAAAGATTTATAATTACCTCCATAAGACTACAAATCGGATTTCAATATCTGATAGTTATTGTGTGTGAGTTAGACAATAACTATGATTCAAAAAAAGGGAACCAAAAAATCACAAAAAAAAAGATAGTAGTAGATATCTGGATAACAGTTGCAAATGCAAAATGAGCAAAAAAATTAAAACAAAATGCTTACGACAGCGAACAGAAAATCTTACATTTAATCCAAACATTATTCTCACTAAAATGCGATGTGGTAAAAGTATGATATTATCAATGTCCTTTAATTAATAATTATTAATACTGAGTATAATACATACTCGTATATTATACAAATATAAATTCTATTAATTCGAATTTTCAGTGTGAAATTATATTAATGTATTTCATAAATATAGTTTGAAAACAAATATCTAAGCGTTTCGATATTTTGTCATAATTTTCAACAAGCTGGTATGGGGTCAAATAGATAAATTTACACAACATACAAATAGTGTTTAAATAAATAAAGAATAAATAAATAGATTGATATACTTACTATCAACCAAATACGCTTACGAATTTTATCTAATTTCATTGCATTGTATCTTTGGAAAAAAACATAAAATACAAACTAATAAAGCTATAAATGGAATTGCACTACATGCCATTAGAAAAAAAGAGTTGTTCATTAAAAAAATAAGTGAAATGGGGTTTATTCGTATGTAGAAGATACGTACATAATAATCTTGAAAATAATATACAATAAAACACATATGTATATCCGTTTAACCGATACGTAGTAATGTAAATGTCATCTTTATGCAAAGATACAAAACTATAAGTGTACATTTTACACAGTATTAAAAAGCAGTATTTTTATCAGTAAATTCATGAGCAATGACGAAATAGGCTTACATGCAAATAGTATAATACTTACAGTGGATTCCAATTACTGACAAAAAACTTTATTGATAGTAATTGGTAAAATAATAAAAAAAAATGTATACAAAAACAAAGCAACGGTTTAAAGCACTGCATAAATATGTCTAATCAAACATCTTATGAGAAAGTAAAATGAATTTTTGCATATTTTTTCTAGATATACACACACATACTCGTTTATATTATTTTATGTACAATAAATAAAAAATAAATCATATTTATATAAATTTACCATATTAGTAAATGTTTTTGGGAAATACTATACATATACGAACATAAATGCATACATATTTATTATTGTAGTTTAGAGTTTGTTATATATATAAATTATCGAAAAATCACATTAAATGTATAATTATTATTGTTTACAAAAGAACTGTAAACTGGGAAAATGTTTGTCTATGGTATGTACTAGCAACAATTTACTTACAAAATAACTACATATTTATAAGGAAACTTTAGCAAAGGAACATAAAATGATTGTCATACATAAAACTATATGAACTTATACTTGACGTAACTAATATTAATTATAAATATCGAAGAAAATGGAATTTAATAAAGATTTACACAAGAAAGTTGTTGGTGAAAAGGCTGCCAAAAATCAAATGTGTTTTATTTATCGAATTCAAATTCCCGGGCTTTTGGCGTGGTACGGCCATTGCAGTCATGAAAATATGGTACATCCCTCGTTTAACTTCTGTCGACGGCAGAGCCGGTCAATGGTTGAATTGAATGATGATAACCTACGTCGCATGCATATGGTCATCTTTTAGGTACGTTTTCATACGAGTATGATTATCTTCCTAGGGTTAATGATACATTTTCGTACGCACTTACGTACATATTTTAATAAAATTACTAAAATACTGCAATCTTAATTATGAAATCACTCGCCGCTGGCAATCCGGATAAACGAGAATTTATTTAACAGAGGTCCGGATAATCGGAATTCGAGATTTTTCGTGATTTAATGTGGGTAAACTTAAAGATAACACTCGACAAATCAATATTTCTAAGTATTATTGTGAGATCATTTAAACGTTCTTGTCCATTTTTGATGCGCTTCAATGTTGAAACAGAACATTCTCCGCTGCAGTTGGTGATCATCAAACTTAAGTAAATGCATAACACTATTTCTACATTTGGAAGCATGATTCTAATGAATTTTTCGTTAAAAGTTTATAAAATTGAAGTTCGAGGGCCTCGTGTTTTTTTATGTCAATATCAGCAGCCCCCCAAGGGGGGGGGGGGGAGGGCAAAAGACCTTTTCCATAATCCACCACGTGGGCGCCCTCTGATAACGGCAGTGTTTCAAACCGCTGACGGACAAGTCTTAGCGATAAGACAGTTTCGAAAAAGGCAGATAGCTGTAGCCTGAATGGTTGACCAACACCTAAGCGTCTCAGGTTTAGTAAGATGGAATGACTTGCGTAGTTGGACCTGCGACATAGTTGTGTGAACTCCAGCACGTTTATTAAACCATCTGAAGCAGCTATCTTCCGATGCCATCCCCTGAATGGGGTTAAGCCATGTGCTGACAACTCGTTCTTGTAAAAACCACTCCATGTCAAGAAACCTGGAACAAAAGCTTCGGATTGGAGAGATCAACAACGACGACCATGCAAACGACTAAAGGATTATTCTTTCGGATCCTGGAATGTACGCTCCCTGAACAAACCGGGGGCCGAGAAGGCCCTCCTTCAACTGGTCGAAAAGTGCAAACTTAGCATTACTGCAATCCAGGCAACAAATTGGCTTGGCAGCGAGATCATTGACAAGAAATCGCACACAATTTTTACAAGTGGCAAACCATCGGGCCGCAAACAGTTTGGAAAAGCATTAGTAAACAATCACCTCAAGCTGCACATTACTGACTTCAAACCCATAAATGAACGGCTGTGTGTGATTAGCATTAAGACTCGATTCTTCAATCTCTGGCTCATCAATGTGCACGCCCCCACTGAAGTTAAAGAAGACGCAGTAAAAGACGAGTTCTACGCCCGCCTTGAGACTCTCTTCAACTCACTTTCAACAACCGACGTCAAATTGCTGCTGGGAGACTTTAACGCGAAAATCGGAAATGAAAGTTGGCTCCGGGGAACCACTGGAGACCACAGTCCCCATGACGATTGTAACGACAATGGCCAGCGACTTATGGACTTCGCCTGCAGCAGGAATCTAGTCGTAAGCTCTACGTGTTTCCCGCATCGACGCATTCACAAGCAGACCTGGAAATCTCCATACGCACATACTGTCAACCAAATTGACCACGTCCTAATTTGCAGTCTAGTGTGGTTAATGTCCGCTCATATCGAGGAGCAAACTGCGACTCTGATCATCACTTGGTGAAGACGACCTACAGATGTAGAATTTCCTGCCTGCTGCCACCCTCGAGGAAAGACTATCGCCTATGCTACACAATACTACACAAGGCGTGTTTTTTTTTTGTACTGCGGTCCGGTGCAACTAGGGTATGTTGTTTGCGTAATGTGTGTAAGTTAACCCGGATAGCCCCGAATTAACCTGCACCGCAGTACAAAAAAACACGCCTACAGTACCATCAGAGATATCGCAGAGAAAGTCGTGGGAAATAAAACCCGGCGAGCGCGAAATGACTGGTTCGACGAAGAATGCAAAAATTCACTTGACGCGAAAAGCGAGGCCTTCAGACAATGGATTCAACGAGGAACCAGAGCTAGAAGGGAAAAATATGACGAGCTACGGCGAATATCGAATAGAATAATTAGACTAAGAAACGTAAATGCTTTGACGAGCAGTTGCTGAATATAAACGAAAACTTAGCTAATAGGAACACCAGACAACCGTACAAACTAGTAAATATAATTAAGAACGGCTACCAACCCAGGACTAGCCTTTGTAAGGACAAGGATGGAAACATCATCAGCGACACCGATGGCTCTTATTTTGAAGAGCTTCTCAACCTACCATCTAACATCCCCACACAAGAAGCTCTCGACGATATTGTTGATCTAGGCCCACCTATACAGCCCCCGACAGTAGAGGAAGTTGATCTCGTGTTGCGGTAACTAAAACAAAATAAACCGCCGGGCGCTGACGAAATTCCAGCTGAACTGATAAAATTCGGTGGAACCGGTCTAGTTAATGCCGTATATCAATTACTCCTACGAGTATGAGAGGACGAGGTGATCCCAGACGATTCGCGCAGAAGCATCATCTGTCCAATTCACAGAAAGGGAGATAAACTGCAGTGTGGGAATTACAGGGGCATATCACTAGTCTGTTCGTCCTATAAAATTTTGACTAAAATTCTGGAAAATAGAATAAAACCATACGCAGAACGAATCTTTGGCGAATATCAAAGCGGTTTCAGACCTGGTCGCTCCACAACCGATCAGCTCTTTACGGTCACTGATACTCCTGAAGTGCTGGGAGTACAACGTAAACGTATACCAAATCTTTGTCGACTTCAAGCAGGCATACGACGATATCGATCGTGGAGTACTGTACAACATCATGCTGCAATTTGGTATACCGGCCAAATTATTGCGACTGACAAAGATGAAGGTGACCAACTCCGTCTCACAAGTCAGGATCCATAATAGACTTACTGATCTCTTTTAAACACGTACAGGCCTTAAACAGAGACTTCTTCAACTTAGCACTAGAACACGCTATTTGGGCTTTGAATATGGACAACAGCAAGACGCTACTCATCAGCCGACGAAATCAACATCATGTCCCGAAGATCGGCCGACGCAGAAGAGCTTCTGCATACGCTGGATACCGCTGCAAAAGAAGTTGGACTACGTATCAACGAGAGTAAAACTAAAATAATGATGCAATCGACGACGGGCCACGTTGATATCGTGGAACTAAAAGGCGGTTTAACTAAATTGTTTTAGTGTTAGCACTTGTTCATGGTGTGCCTATATTTTCAATAGGTACGGAGACGTACATACTAATTATGAAAGATGTCAGTTGTTGGTTTGGAAAATATAAAGGATGAAGCGAATGCAGAATTTCAGAAAGGGATGAAGTATTTACATAACATATAAAATGAAATTGTCACCAACAACATCATTAGCGAAGACAGCAACACCACCTAGTCCCAATTTTCAAGGCCGGTTCTGCATCGAAAGTGGAGCTAAAGGTTAGGTTAGGTTAGGTTAAAAGGCTGCCGCGGATGACGCAGCACACATAGGCCACCAAATGGCCCGTTGTGATACCTACCAGGATAAACACCTATCCCGTTGAAATTACTATCCATTGAACCAGCCAGAGCTGGCAATTAACCGATAAAGCCTGATCGGGCATAAGCCCCTTAGCTCTTCCAAGTGAAGGAAGAAACAGTCCCCCAGAAAGACCCGCCTCCTCGCAGCCAACGCAGGACAGGTGCTTAGAAAATGGAGGGTAGTCTCCTCCTCGTCAGCATCCTCGCAGCTTCTACAGAAGTCATTGTAGGGTAAGCGAAGTCTCCTTGCGTGCTCCCCAATGGGACAGTGCTCAGTGATAATATTCACCACCACACCAATGTGCTTCCTATTCAGTGATAATATTGCAGCAGAACGGCCGGGGTCCGCTGTGGGCCATAACCTCTTCATGGTTTGATACGCACCGTCCTCAATCCATCTAGCGCTCGCTTTATGTTTCGCGTTAGAGTTGATAATTTGCTTGCAGATTGTGAAAGGCACTCCGATGTCCCAACGACCATCCTCAATTGCCCCAGTCGTCCCAGCCCGAGCAAGCTCATCGGCCACACAATTACCAGCATAAGCGCTGTGACTTGGAATCCAGCACAATGTGATTTCAAAGATGGTGTGGATTTTCGTTTTCGGTTTCTTGATTTTTACATGGCGTCTTGTATGCTTATTTACACCGGAGCAACAGAAATTTGTGGCGATTTTGCAGTGTTGTTCATTTTTCCTGAAACCGTCGCGAATTTAATTGAAGTTTTGTTTGAAATTCAATAGCGAATCGGCTATCAGGTGTTTAATACATGACAACTGCAAAACAAGTCGTTCGGGTTAAGAGTTTATGGTTGGGTGGAGGGAAAATATTTACCGCAATTACAACATTGCGGAACGTGAACGCAGGGAATGTAAATAGTGAGTTTCCTATCAATTGTGACATTACATCCCAGCCAGGCGAGCGCTTCTGAAATCGCCACAACCTCTGCCTGCAGCACGCTGCAATGATCGTGTATGGGGAAAGATAAACGTAAACTAATCTTCAACGTCTCCGAAAAGATACCGGATACCACTCCAGCATCCGTTTTGGATCCGTCAGTGTATAAAACGATGGAGTCTGGGTGAGTGATTACCCCAGTTTCCCACATGTCCCTTGAAGGGCTCACAAAATTCTTGCCAAACATATATTTAGTAGAGATATAGTCCGTATATGCAGGGAGGTCAAGATTATTCAGAATAGTAGAGTGGCCGGACTTCAACCTAGCACTGGAATACGTTATTCGGGCCATGAATATGGACAACAGCAAGACGCTACTCATCAAGTCGACACAATTAGCAGCGTACGCCGACGACATCAACATCATGTCCCGAAGATTGGCTGACGCAGAAGAACTTCTGCATACGCTCGAAACCGCTGCAAAGGAAGTTGGATTACGTATTAACGAGGGTAAAACTAAAATAATGATGCAATCGGTGACAAGGACACCTGCACAACCGAGCATCAACGTGGGGGACCTCAACATCGAGTTCGTGAACAACTTCATCTACCTGGGTTGCAACCTGTCAAGGGACGCCAACGAAACTGACGAAATCAAGCGACGGATACAGTTAGCTAATAAGACTTTTTCTCGGTTCTCCCCATAATGAAATCGAAACATGTGCACAGAAACACGAAGCTCCGCGTGTACAAAACCATTATACGACCAGTGCTATGCTATGGCTGCGAAGCATGGACCCTAACTCAAGCCTCCGAAAACATGCTAGACACTTTTGAACGTAAGGTTCTACGGCGAATTTTCGGGGCTGTTTGCGATCGAGATGGATGGCGCATCCGGTACAACCATGAGTTGTATGAAATGTACGATGAGCTGCAAGTCTCGAAAATCGTCAAACTACAACGACTTCAATGGGCAGGGCATGTACAAAGAATGGACGATGATCGCATGCCTAAGAGAGTAATGAATGCAGAACGAGTCGACGGAGCGAGACTGCGAGGACGACCGAGATCTCGTTGGGAGAGTTCAGTAGGTGTGGACGCCGCGCAGCTGCTGGGCTCCCAAAATTGGAGGACGCGGTCACGTGACCGAGATAATTGGAGGACAATGATCCAGGCGGCCAAGGCCCGACGTCGGGCTGTCGCGCCACGATGATGATGATGATGAGAGTGGCCGGAGCTTAGCGCACGCCACTGACCTGTCTCGCGAAGTCGCAATGCTATGATCGCTGCTTGCTGTTCAGCAAAAATGTCGAGCGGTAAAAGATTTAGAAGCACATCCAGCCCAGCTGATGGAGTGGATCTGATAGCCCCGGTTACGGCAATCGTCACCAGTCTTTGCACCTTACCCAAGAGAGTCCTGTGGGAACCCATTCTAAGCGCCGTCCACCAGACAAGAATGTCAAGCAAAAGAATGGGCCGAAGAACTAATGTATACAGCCACAAGTGGAGCTAAAAGTTAGTATCAAAACTCTGAGCCGATACGTTTACATCGTGGTGAGTTAGATCGATTTAGTTAACCCTCGAAGATAGTCCCGCGGTTTAAACGTAGTGCTTTACACCTGCACAACCGATCATCAATGTGTGGGCTGTGGGATCTCAGTATCGAGTTCGTAAAGGACTTCATACACCTGGGTTACAACTTGTCAAGGGAAGCCAACGAAACTGACGAAATCAAGCGACGGATACAGTTAGCTAATAAGACTTTTTTCTCGGTTCTTCCCATAATGAAATCGAAGCATGTGCACAGAAACACGCAGCTCCGCGTGTACAAAACCGTTACAGGACCAGTGCGATGCTATGGCTGCGAAGCATGGACCCTAACTCAAGCCTCCGGAAACATGCTAGACACATTTGAACGTAAGGTTCTGCAGCGAATTTTCGGGGCTGTTTGCGATTGAGATGGATCGAGCGCATCCGGTACAACCGTGAGTTGTATGAACTGTACGATGAGCTGGAAGTTTCGAAAATCATCAAACTATCATATAACGACTTCAATGGCCAGCGCATGTACAACGAATGGACGATCATCGTATGGCGAAGAGAGTAATGAACGCAGAACGAGTCGACGGAACGAGACTGCAAAGACGACCGTGAGCTCGTTGGGAGAGCTCAGTATATGCGGACGCCGAGCAGCTACTGGGTTTTAAAAATTGGAAGACGCGGTCGCGTGACCGAGATAATTGGAGGACAATGATCCAAGCGACCAAGACCTGAAGTCGGGTTGTCGCGCCACGTTGATGATGATGATGAAAAAAGAAATACAAAGGACACTGATTCTGCGCCCGAGATTTCTCCAACCATTCTAAGTGTAGCAGCGGGTAATGGGTTTGAAAGTTTTGACGAAAGCGATGTACTTAATTTGTTAAATTCTGAAAGTAGTCCCTTAACAAACGAAGCACTGCTGCAGTAGAAACCAGCCCGAGTAAATCGCGATATAGAAGAGCCACTTAAGCAAAATACATGTATTTATATCTAAATATTTAAATGAAACTATCTCTTCGAGCAGGAATATAAATTCTTCTTCAATCCGACACCGGCAAAGAACGCAGGAGAATGACACAAATCAGACACAGGCTCATTTTTGGATACAAGGAAACAAACCACAGACTTTAGATAAGTTTTTCAAGGCAGGTCCGTCAAAGTTTCAGAGATAACTTTCGATTTAGAACCAGACAAGGAGTTGTTGGGATCTTTGGACCGAATACCAAGATCTGAATCGCTATGGGTTGGCCCAGCGTGTTCCAAGCTGAGACCCATGTCATTGAGGCCTGAGAAATTCTGCACAAGAAGTTTAATGGCGGTAACATCGCTATCTGCACTGACAGTCAGGCAGCCATTAAGGCTCTTTCTTCACATAAGTTCTCATCGAAATTGGTGAAAGACTGTTCTGATTCCCTTCGGTCTCACAAATTGCAATTGAGCCAGTCAATGTTGAGTACCAGGGCATCGGGGCATTCATGGCAACGAAGCTGCGGATGAACTTGCCCGGAGGATATTGTGTCCACCAAACACCTTTTTTGCGAATGCCCCGTGGCTGCTCTCTCTAGGTTAATGTGCTTTGAATTCTATCGTGAGCTCCGCTGTCATTAAAGAGTGCTGCTACAAAGGACCTACCGGACTTAATCAGGTTGGTTGAGGTGGGTCTTTTGGATTAGTGAAGCGTAAGATACAATAGATCTCATGGTCGCAGTGCCTATCAGTTGGATATCTAAGCCTACCTTTATTTATTTATTTTATTTTTCTTAGATTTGATTTTTAAGTTTTTGTAATGACATGATTTTTTGATATTCTTTCTTTTTTTTTGTATAAGTTTGAGAACACTACTAAGGTTAAATGCATGAAATTCATCTAATCAAATTTATCTAATAAATATAAATTTTCCCCTTCAACTAGATGTATTACATATCCGGCTAGTAGTGCTGAAAATGAAACAAGCATCCCCAGTACATACGTATGTATATGCATATAGCAAGAATCAATCGACCGGGTGCTGGTAGGCCCATGTTAAGATTCAACAGATAAAAATCAACCCCCATCACTACACTTATATAGCATGGCCGCCTATCCTCGCCAAGCACAGTTCCGCAGCATATTTCTTCTACTTCCAAAAGGACCTTTTCTCTTTGGCTCTCTTTGAACCTTAATTGGATGAAATTGATGCTATTCAAATGTCATTTACAGCATCCCCGAGTCAATTCGTAGGAACAACTTATTTAAATGTGCCCGTCCATAATGACACTCACAATATTCATATAGTTCGCACTCCAACGATGGGATCTGTCGGCGGTTAAAAATAGATGCCCGGACTCGATGTGTTAATGGGAGACGAGGGTTGTGATAGACATTTGAGAAAAAAAAGTCAATTTTAAATTACATTTAAATCAAACGAAGTAAAAAAATGAATGAATATGGTTAAATCGTTAAAATGTGAAATGTACCCTGAAAAATTAATTAAATTCTGCAGACACCCACAAATATTCTTACCTTGAGTGTTGGATTTGTTTAGTCTTCAAGTGGAGTTCGAAGACATTTGAATTGTGTCCAAAAATCGTCAATATCCCTGATTAGATGTGCGTATGTATTTTGTACTCATAAAAAAAACAGTTCCAATATACCTAGATTTTTTCAGTCAGCTTTTCGTTCCTTTTTTTTGGTTGGTTCGATTGAATTAATTTACCAGTATTGTGAGTAATCTTATTTCCTTCCTCGCGAACATTTTTGTTGACTTTCTTAGACAGGCCTTTGACTTAAAGTGGCTCCTTTTTACATTTGTTTGACAGAGGTAATGGATGATTCCTTATTTTTCAGTTGGTTTCAGAACAGTAGAAAATTACGAAACTTATAATTTTTTTCGAATCAGTAGGTGCGTTCTTTTGTACTCCGGCGGAGATTATAGGCCAGTAAAATTAAGCCGATTTGGGGGCTTTTTAATGATAATTAGGGAAAGATCTGGTAATAATTTTAATCCCTTCTATAGATACTGAATACATGGAAACTGAGTTTGCACGGTCGTAGAAGGTGATCTTAGCTTTTGGTGGGCAAAAATCCGAGAAATTTGAGCCTTTTTTAAATATAATCCTTATAACTAATCAACGGTGCCTAGGATCGAAAAAGCTTGCCTGAGTAAATAAAAGACCGCTGAATTTTAAGTCCAATGCATTGCTGAAAGTTGAAATTCGGTTCAGTAGCATAGTTAAAATTGATAGTAAAATAACGACAATTTTCGAGGCTTATCACTTTTCAAGCTCACAGATCTTTGCAACGGATACTCCAAATGGAAAAGTTTATTTGTAAAAGTGAAGAGTAATATGATTGTAAGTCTAACGTGGCCAACATTTGTCAATTCGAGCCATTTTTAGAGTAGTTAAGGGCTCTGTACACTTCACCGTGAACGTGAAAATGAAAAAACGTTTTCTTGGAAAATAACTACTTGAATGAGTTTTTATGTACGGAGATTATATTGGAATAAATGGAGAATCCGATAAACTACATTTTGAATATATTTTCACAATTTTATATTGAGATTTCATATACTTTTTTTAAATTCCCCGTTCATTTCACCGTGAAAAAATGCATCGTGGAATATACGGGGAATTTAAAAAAAGTATAGGAAATCTCAATGTATAATTGTGAAAATATATTCAAAATGTAGTTTCTCCATTTATTCCAATATAATCACCGTATGTGAAAAATCATTTTCACAGATATTTTCAAGGAAAATATTTTTTAATTTTCACGTTCAGGATGAAGTGTACAGAGCCCTTTATGAGCAAAAATTTAAAAATGCCTGCTCATTGATGTATTCTTTAAAAGCTCTATCTCGGTAAGTACATATAACAGGTAGGAGTTTTATTTTAGTCTCAAATTGTAGATAAATTACTCTAGTTTAATAAAGTTTTGCAAGGTTTCTTTTAAGACCAATTTAGGAATACTAAAAAAAAGGACAAGCCAAACAATTGGGCACAATTCCAACTTGGTGGCGGGGTCCGTGGTGTTGGGTGGGGGGATAGAGAACTCAAATTTTTAAACAATGTACCAACTCAAACAATATAGCAAAAATCAAAATTACCCTAATCAAAGCAACCAGTGTTATAACAATTTGACTGACCAAAGTAATTTAACCTTTGCAAAATCAACGACTTTTTTTTTAAAAATAAAAACGCAGTAACTCAAAAACTATACGCGGTAGTATATTCTCGTAAAGAGTGAATCGCAGGTAATATCCTACTCTAAAAAAAAGAAAAAAGCCCGTACAAATCAGATAAGCTGTTTATTAGATATGGCCTTGGAAAACAAAATAAAAAAAGTGTGAACAAATGAATTTTTTTAATTAAAGGACTGTAAATGACCCGAAATTTAAAAACTAGTATTATATAATGTTAATAACAAAACAGGAAGTTTTTATTTTTAATAAAATTAATATAATCTAAAGGTGAAAACTCGAGAAAAATAAGATAAAACTGCAAAATGTTGATCGTGGGCTACATTTCTTTCTTATTTTTTCGAGCTATATCTAGTAAACAAAGTATTTGATTTCTACGGGCTATTTTTTGTTTTTAGGGTAAAGTATTACCTACGATTTAGTTTTTACGAGAATATACTACCGTGTATAGTTTTTGAGTTATTGCAGCTTTATTAAAAAAAAGTCAGTGATTATGCAAAGGTTAAATTACTTTGGTTAGCCAAATTGTTATAACACTGGTTGCTGTGATTAGGGTAGTTTCGATTTTTGATATATTGTTTGAGTTGATATATTGTTTTAAAATTCGAGTTTTCTTCCCCCCCCCCCCCCCCAACACCACGGACCCCGCAACCATAAAATATGCCTAATTGTTTGGCTTGTCATGTTTCTTTTTAATATCCCCTAAATTGATCTTAAAAGAAACCTTGCAAAACTTTATTAGACTAGAGTAATTTATCTACAATTTGACATTAAAACAAGCTAGCATTTGGCTAGCTTGCCGAAGGTATGACACCCTTCACGCTTTGCGTGAATGCCTTCGTTGTGGCTTATACAAACAGAATTCTCACACTTTCGTGATCGTCTTGCACATGGATAGCTGCAAAGATGCAAGACCTGATGAGTGCTACTATCCATACGAAACCACTAAGCTCGGAGAAATTAAAATAATTCAGAGGGAATTTGAGAATAAAAAATAGTTGGTCCCGTTGCGGGGCGCGAACCGCAGAGACCGTGTTTCGAGTAGCAAAAAATGCCCGGTGCGTTACCGAGCTAAGCTACAGACGCATACTAAGTTGGTGTGCAGAATGAAACCAAGTGTCACAAACAATTTCAATTTAAACTTAAAGAAATGCTAGCAATAACACGGGGCTCAGTAATGAAGAGAGAAGTCGACAATTATCAGTCGACATCTGGAAATCACTGATGACCACGAGGGGGCGAAAAGGGACCCAAAACATTAATAGTCTGCTTTGGATATCTTCCGGAATATAATTATTATTATTTCTATCACTATCCTTCACCGGATGTTCTCAGGAGTTACGACCACCTGTTAACTCCTTGATGACACCGTATACAGCGTTTAGGTTAGGTTAGGTTAAAAAGGCTGCTGTATAGAACACAGCACACATAGACCACCAATGGGTCCGTTGTGATACCTCAACGCCATAAGAGCCTAGTCGTCAAACCACCCGGATCTATCAATAAAGCGATGTAGATGACCAGCACTTACGTCCTTCAAGTCATCCAGGTCAAGAAAGTAAAGGGAACCTAGAGTGTCCTTTCTTCTACTGGCCAGAGCAGGGCAATAGCACAGGAAGTGAGCTATTGTCTCCTCCTCCTCCTCGTCTCCACAGCTTCTGCAGTGATCATTATACGGAAGCCGAAGACGCCTGGCATGCTCACCTATCAAGCAATGTCCTGTAATGATCCCCACAACCTTCCTTAGATGCCTTCTCTCTAGCATCTGCAGCCCTAAAGAGCGGCTAGGATTAAAGGCCGGCCAAATTTGTCTTGTAACATTGCATGTAGTTCCATTTAGTCATTCGATATTAGCACGGTTTAGTGCGTTTGTCTTGATCACCTTCTTACAAGCTGCCATCGGTATTTTGACGGGGCGAAAACACTCTATGTCCACACTGGTGGTACCCACCCGAGCCAGCTCGTCTGCCCGGCAGTTACCGCTGAAACCACTATGCCCTGGTATCCAGCACAAAGTGATGTTGAAAAAGTCGCTGAGTTCCTTGAGAGCAGAGCGGCACATCACCACGGTTTTCGAAGTAGAAAGTGCAGCGTCCAGGGATTTTATCGCCGCCTGACTATCGGTATAGATAGTAATAGTCCTAGCAGATACGACATTGCAGCCCAACCAAGCCAAAACTTCGGTAATTGCAGTGATCTCCGCCTGGATGACACTACAGAATGCTGGAAGACGGAGTGACAAGCCAAAATCCAGTCCCTCTGAAAAGATACCAGCGCCTACACCTTCTTCTGTTTTCGAGCCATCCGTAAAAAAGCTTATAGCTTCCGACTCTGGAGTACCGTTTACGCCCCACTCTTGTCGAGAGGGTATTAGGCTGATATAGCCTTTGTCGAAGGAGTACACTGGAGAGGTGTAATCTGTTTCTTCTGGAATATCAGGATTGTCCACTATAGTCGAGTGGCCAATAGTAGTCATTTTCCACTGTCCCGTTTCCCGAAGACGAATGGCCGTGATTGCAGCCAACTGTTCGGCCAAGATGTTCAGGGGAAGCAAATTAAGCATTACACTAAGAGCAGCAGTTGGTGTGGTCCTGAGAGCACCAGTGATAGCAATACAGGATAATCTGTGAACTTTGTTCAATAGAGTCCTGTAGGACGCCTTGTTGAGTGCAATCCACCAAACTACTACCCCATACATTAAAATAGGGCGTACGACTGATACGTACAACCAAAATACCACCTTTGGTCGCATGCCCCATTTCAAGCCAATAGCCTGCCTGCAAGAGTACAGAGCAACTGTTGCCTTAACAACTCGCTCCTCGATATTTGCCTTCCAGGAGAGCTTTCTATCAAATATAAGTCCCAGAAATCTGGCTTTTTCGCTAAGGGCCAGTCTGGTCCCCTCCAGCAATGGTGGTATCAATGAAGGTAGAATGTTCCTGTACAGCGTTTAAGTTGTTACTTCTTGAAGCTTCTTCTACTGAGGCTAGAAGAGAATTCGCATAAACTCTTTTATCGTGTTGTAAACTACAGTGAACTTCTCGAGCTTTCTGACGGTAAAGGAGCTCGATGCTGCTTCGATTGTTGTCTTCCTTGGCTTATTATAAATACCTCACGGTGATATTTTGGTTCTGCCGGAGGTGTGCGTCAGAACAAAAGGACCCTCTTAGTCATCAAATGAAACAGAAACCAAACCTGGTAGATATGGGTATCTTCTGATTTATGGAGGCGAAACCAAACCAGTGGGGTACTGCTAACAGAAATTTGAGTCCTTTGGTCGGGACTGATGACATTTTGAATCCTTGCGGAGGAAAAAAGGTCATTCTTAGCCTGATACCAATTTGGGTGTCATATGGCTGGGGGTCTTAAGGCGATTGCACTGGACTACTTTTGATGGCACTATGAGTCCTTTGAAAAGGAAAAAGGATATTTTTGGCAAGGAAGTGTAATCTTGGTAAGATGCGGACCACATGACTGGGGGTGTTGAGGCGAATTCACTAGCGTACAGTTTATGGCATTTCGAGTTCTTTGTAGAGTAAAAAGGCAACTTTTGGCAACGAAGTAATATCTAGGCCACATAGATTGCTAATGACTGGGAGTAATAAGGCAAAAGTTTTAAGCTACTCTTCATGGCAATTTTAGTTCTTTGATCTGGAAAACAGCCACCTGTAATGAACCATATTATGGTCTGGTAGTGCTGCTCTCACCGGCAGATCGAAGCAACGCACCTGATGAGTAGTGATCTGTTGGTGGTACGAAACCAGAGGCCGAGGATCCCATTACACCCGGACCCATGTTCGACCGCGTGGGCGTCTGATCCGTCCGCCAACCATTCCATCCGTATCGACAATTTTTTTTATTCCCCATTTTGTGTTGTCTTCCCCAGGCCTATGAATTTTTGTTAATACGTAAAGGACAGGGGCAACGAGCGGCGAAAACCCCGCCCACATCTCCCGAACTGAGCTACAGCAAACATAGGCCGCTGCTTAGCTCGTTGAAGGGCCGTTTTCTTCGCCAGATGGCACGGCCCGACCTTCACGGTCATTATGCTACCTAAGGCTCCGTCCCCACAGGCATCTTCGGATGCCCACCAAACCGTCCGGTACATATGTGGCGCCCAACGTGGGCCCATTTCTGGTACAGAACAGGACTAAGAAGGACCTCTTTGGGTTCCTTTTTAGTCCTTCCACCGATTTGTATCCCCACAAGCAGATTAAAGCTACTTGCTCTAAGTCTTAGGACTTAGCCATTTTTACTTGACTTGACCCTTCAAGTAGCTGTGCTTTCCTCTGTAGCACCCCAATCCTTCCGATAGAGTAGATTATCCTTTTGGAATCAGTTCAACAAGGTTTTGTCTTTTGTGGTTTAGCCACGTATTTAAGGCCTCCATAAATGCTTTGAATTGCCGGCATTTGGAGCATCTTCGGTGACCGGACGAAGCACGGAGGAGCCCTGGACACTTTTTGTTTGCCAGGATTCTCCTTCCAAGTAACTTAAAAAAATTTCTTTACACAGTATTGCATTTTTCTAATATTCATGTGCTCAGCAGGTTACAGAGTTTATGAGTGAATTACGGCAAGGAATGCAGTGTTGCACCTCTGCTGGCCTCAGAATTCTTTGTAACCTGTTGATCATTTGAATGATTGGGAAATGTAGTATTTTTTGTTATACCCTTCACGGATGTGATAGGGTATATTAACTTTGTCATGAAGTTTGCAACGCACAGAAGGAAACATCTCCGACCATGTAAACTATATATATTCTTTGGTCGGTATGATGAGACGAGTCGATTAAGCTTTGTCCGTCTGTCCGTCTGTTTCTATGCAAACTAGTCCCTCAGTTTTAAAGCTATCAAGCTGAAATTTTCTAAAAAGCCTTCTTTCTATTGCACGCTGTATATATGTATGTCGGAGCCAACGGAATCTGACGACTACGTTATATAGCTGCCATAGGAACGACCGGTCCAAAAATTCGTCTTTGTGAGAAAAACTTTTTATTTCTAAAGATATCACCTTCAAATTTCACATTAATCAATAGTATCTTTAGTGAAATCACATTCCCGAATTTGGTTGAAATTGGACCACTACGTCATATAGCTGCCATAGGAACGACCGGTTCAAAAATTGGTCTTTGTGGGAACATTTTTATACCCTAGACTTTTAGTATAGGGTAGATTGTTTTTGTCACGACGAAAATATGTAACACCTTAAAGGAGGCTCCGGAGGTATAGCAATGTATATATATATAAATGATCAGGGTCACCTCCTGATTCGATTTAGCCATGTCTGTCTGTCTGTCTGTCTGTATGTCTGTCCGTTCGCACGATAACTTTCGATAAAATGCAGCTAGAGCCTTGAAATTTTGGTCAAATGTTGGCAGTGTGATCTAGTTGGTTGGTATTGAAAATGGGCATGATCAGGCCAAGAGAACGCCTACCTCCCCTACATATGTAAAATACTTAAATGTATCTATAACTCCCGATTAAATAAACATGAAAAGCTTTAGCTTTGGTAGATTACTCGTAAGGATGATGTTATACTTTCATGGGAAAATAAAATCGATCAGTTGAAAACTAACGGCAATTTCCTTACAAAGAGCCCCGTACTACCCTACTTTTCAGGTTTTTTGTCTATAACTCTTAAACCAATTGACGTAGACACCTGATTTTTGGCATGTAACCCTGAGGTAAGAAGCTGCTTGAGTTTTAGTAAGTCGGGTATAATCAGATCAAAGGAACGCCTACCTCCCCTACAAATTTAAAAAAATTAAAAATTCCTTTCACTATGATAACTTTCGATTGAATGACACTAGCAAGTTCAAAATTTGGTGGAATGTTGCTCGTAAGTACCAACCAAGTAGGGTTGGTATTGAAAATGGGCAAGATCCGAACCAAGGAACCTCCACCTCCCCTACAAATGAAACTTCAAATAAGCGATAACTTTCGATAGAGTGAAGCTAGAGACTTGAAATTTTGTTTAAATATTTGTAGGGTGATCTAATTGTTTGCTGGCAATGATGGGCAAGATCCGACCCCTACAAGTGAAACTTCAAATAAGCAATAATTTCGATAGAATGAAGTTAGCGACTTGAAAAATTCAACAAATATTTGTAGAATGGGTAAGTTAGTTAATTGATTTTGAGAATGGTCAAAATCCCACTGAATGAGTGCCAACCTTCCCTATAAACTGGCCATATAGGAGACTCACTTTTAATGCATATGATAGTTGCCAAATAGTTCTTTTGGTATCACCACTAGGACTCTACAAGTCTAGGGTATATACGCTTCGGACTCCTGGTTTTTATTTCTATAGATATTGTTTTCAAATTTCACATTAATCACTGATATTTTTAGTGAAATCACATTTTTGAGTTTGTTTGAAATCGGACTACTCTATCATATAGCTGTCAAAGAGACAACCGTTTCAAAAGCAAGTTTTTATCAGAAAAACTTTTTTATTTCTGAAGATATCTTTATGAAATTGCATATTATTCAATCATATTGACTGCTAAGCTACATTCCTAAATTTGGTTGAAATCGGCCCACTATTTCATATACCTCTTATAGGCAAAGTGAAATCGGAACAAGTTGTACTACTAATTTCAAAGTGGAAAATGTACCACATAACACAACGAAAGGATAATATACCTTCTTTTTTTGCTTTTTTTTTGTATTTTAATTTTTCCCCTCTACAATAGTTGTCGGCTGACTCCGATACCCAGCTCTCTTTTGTTTTGTTTTGTTTTTTTTTTTTTTTTTAGCAGCACACTTTGTCCACTTTCTTCTTGGCAGGACTCGAAGTAGAGGCTGCCCTGTAATGGACCACCTGCAATGAACCATATTATGGTCTGGTAGTGCTGCTCCCACCGGCAGATCGAAGCAGCACCTGATGAGTAGTGATCTGTTGGTGGTACGAAACCAGAGGCCGAGGGTCCCAATACACCCGGACCCAGATTCGACCGCTTGGGCGTCTGATCCGTCCGCCAACCATTCCATCCTTATTTTTTTTTTCATTTCCCATTTCCCTGTTTGTGTTAGCTCGCTGAGGAGCAACTTTTCGCAGCTGTCACTGTTGGACCTTAACGGTCAGAATGGCTCCGTCCCCGTTGACACCTTCGGGTGTCTCCATCGTCCATTACAGATATTTGTAAAAGAACTTTTATAGTGTAATAGCCGCCTTAATCTCATCATCACCTCTCACAAAACACCACATTTCACTGCCGCAATCAACAACGATCATCGCACCAATACACTACATTGCACAGCCACAAGTCGCAAACACATAACACAATCGCTCATAGCATGCAAACGTGCGATGTCGCCGCTAGTCGCAGTAGCCTCTAGCAAAACACCTCCGTTGCACTCAACTAGTGCAACATGCTACTCGTACGATCGAAAAAACGCAAATCGCTCAGTCGCAGCCTAGCAGAACGCATCTTTACCGAAGACCATTAGTTCGATTTTAAAAATATGAACAGCGTCCTCTTTTGGCATAAAAATCTCAAAGCCAATAGATAAACCATCAAAACCACAATCATGGGGAAACTTCGCCTCAGAATCCCCCTTTTCCCATCAACTCTCCTACAACTTCAGAACGTTCCAAGAGCAGACGAAGTCGAGGCGAATATCTTCACGTGTTGACGGTCGGCGATTCGGCGACACAAGTTTTTCGGGCAATCGGCAAACTGCTCTCTTGTTGCAAGAACAGACTGCGAAAGGACCGGGAGAAGTTGTGAAATAGTGCGACACTTTGATTTGATTCCTCCGCGCGGTGTTTTAAGCAAGTGACTGGCTTTGTCAAGGACAGAATTCACATGAACAGTGCTTTAGCCTGTCCAGTGTGTCATTCCCCCGGATGAATCCGGAGGCGGCGCGAGTTGTCATCTTGACCCTGTCGCGACAGCGTTTTGTTCGTGAACTTGTCCCCGCGAGCAGTGCACCGTGGCTACCAATTGAAAGGGAAAACTTGAGATCCTCGCGGGTGGTGTCGTGAAAATGTCAGTGATGGGCTTTCACCCGCAAACATTTCCAAATCGACGACCGCAAAATGGTTTCAAGAAGCACAAGTGCACTATCCGCGCAGTTGTAAACAACAATAACAAATCGTTGGACGATTGGAATCGGGTAAGTTGCCGATTCCGACCTTTGTAAGGATTAGTGAATCTTTGTGGAAGTGTCCTGCAGACTGAAATGCTTCCCGGAGCATGCTTTACGTCTCGTGTCAGGATGGCATTTTCGAGAAAATCTATTTTGAGAATGGACAGTGCATGAACTTGCACCGAAGATTTGACATTCACTGCTGCGTAGTTCTTCCACTTTGAATGCTCCGTGCCGGCGACTCACTGCATATCGGTGTATCGCCGGCTTCCATTAGGGCTCTCGAGAGCATGGTTCTGAACTGCAAGCGGCGTTTTCTCCGATTGGGGACTTTCGCTTTCTTTTCTGTGCAGAAGTGTTGGTGTTGCCAGATCGGATTCGTTGTTGGCTTCCTTGGAGAGAATTAGATATTCCCGATCTTTTAATCATTTTATATGCTTCCCATATTGCGTGTTTTCGGATTTAGCTTTTGAAAAGTCTCCTGGATTCTTGAGAATTTCAGTCATTCCGTTGGAAGTCCTAATTTCATTTTCTCCCGTCTATATTTTGCCTGGGTTGTGCGCCGGAGTGCGGCCCTGTTCCTTATGTCAAGAAATATCCCACGGAATTTCCCAACCATCTTCGATCAGCTGTTCGATTTGGTGTGACCCGATGTCTAGCAAATTTCCCCAATGATGCGATTGTGGCCATATTGGCAAATAGAGAAATAGCTTTGTTTATCAGCGAAAAACTATCAATTCAACTTCTCCGCTGTGATAAAAGTTTTCATTCTTGCTTTGTAAATATTAAATTGTTCATGAACTGCCCCTCTGTTGCTCTGCTACGTTAATAATTGGTACGTGTTTGGATTAGTGGACAAGAAAAACAAAATGCCAGACAATCGAATTGGATGCATTTTCGTGTTGCATTTCGCTGCTGCAACTTGGGTGCTACAGTTGTGCCAATTTTATTCTCAAATTACATAATCTTGTGCAACATTGTTGCCTTCTCAGCAATTTTAAAGTGAATAAGTTCTTTATTGCAAGCAAACTCGGTCCTAACCTCACTTTTGGCCGGAGTCAGTTTCATCGCCTCTAATCCGTGTGCTTTTTTTTATATTGTATTGTAGGTCTTCTCCGAATACGCGATACAAATGGAGCACAGTTATTCGCGAGACACTCGTCCCATTGAAGGCGCCAATGGGCTAACCACCCGGACATTGATGGTCCATCGGCCGCCGCAATGTCCATCCTGTCACAGTCATCCTATCGACGAAGGAATTGATTTGGACGAGGCCAATCACCCGCCCATACCGTCCTATAATGAGACGGCCGCTAAGGAAGCGATGGACGAATGCACGCGAGTGGCCAACAGTGTACGAAATATTAATTCAGATGACGAGATTTGGGAGGAGAAAGTTAACAGGTGAGTGTTTAGCCAAAGGCTTTAAATGCTTCCCAAATTTTGTTTATGGCTCATTTAGGCATTTCAGTTATCACCAATTTTACTACTGAAAAAGAGTATCCTTGATCCATGCACACCATACAGCTCTTCTTTACAAATGAGCAAGGAGATTGATGTTCGAATTTTTATTAAGCTCAAATTTCATAATCGGTAATGTTAGCTCGGCCACAGACTGCCGAACATGAACTCCGACACGAACCTGGTACAAATGTTCTCTGAATAGCTCAGCACTTAACATAAATGTGAAGAAAACCAGGCCACTTGTACCATGTTCGTGTTCGAGTTGGAGTTCGACAGTCTGTGGGCGCACTAGCTGCGAATCTACTTTTGTTACCAAGAATAGACAAGTCTGGGCCTTATCACTTACGTGCGAAGATATTAAGCATTGGAGAGGGGAGGGAGAGTTTCGTCGGATCACTCGTCTTCCGATCACCGCTATCTTCAATTTTCTTTGGACGAACAAGGAGACATGTTATGCCTGCTACAGACAATGGCTCATCGCGATGGTGACTTTGATGGCCGCCATCACTCTCTCTCTGGATCCTGTCAACCCCTTGTGAGGCATAGGGCATTAACCACGCCGACTTTCCACCTCGTCCTGTTCGCCGCCATCGCCTTCAACTGTCTCCACGATTTGCCTAATGACTTACCCTCGACCTCAACTGATCTTCTCCAGGTGTTTCTAGGTCGTCCAACGCGGCGATTTGCATCGGTTCCCTGTGGGTTCCAATCGAGGGCCTGTTTAGCAATGTTTTCCGGCCCCTTTCGGAGTGTGTGACCTATCCATTGCCACTTTCGCCTTTTTATAGAGGTGCCTATCCTGTCCTGGCCAGTAATGAACAGGAGGTCGTCGTTAGAAATAACCTCCGGCCAGCGTATGTGCAGGATGCGCCGTAGACACTGGTTCACGAAAGTTTGCAATCTAGTTGTTATCGCCCTGGTCACCTTCCAAGTTGAACAGCCATAAAGAAGCACAGATTTTACATTGGTTTCGAAGATCCTGAGTTTGGTACGTCTGGAGATGTTGTTGTTTTGCCAGAAAGGAGTTAAACTGAAAAAAGCTGCCCGAGCCTTATTGATGCGAGACTGTACATCAGCATCCGCTCCACCATCTGCTGTAACTACGCTTCCGAGCTAGCAAAAATTGTCCACCTTTTCCACTGTCTGCCCCGAAACGATCCAAGCTCAAGTACTTAGTTTTGGCTGCATTGATTTTAAGCCCCGCATTGCCACTTTCGCGGTACAGGGCATCCGTCATTTGAACTAGATGATCCGATATATTTGAGAGAAGACAAATATCGTCAGCGTAATCCAAGTGTTGAAGGTATTCAAACAGGTTCCATCTGATACCTTTGCTCTGGTGTTCACGAAGCGCACTGCTGAGTACGTCGTTAATGGCAATCAAAAACAATATATGTGACAAAATGCAGCCTTGTCTCACTCCGCTATGTACCTCGAAGGGATCTGAACGCTTACCCTTGTGTAAGATGTGACATTGGGCTCCGCTATAGGACTCCTTGATGATGGATATGATTTTATCTGGTATACCTCTCCTATGTAAAGCCTTCCAGATGTATACATCTGGATGGCCGCCATCACATCAATTCAAATATTGGCCGTCCACACAAAGGTCCTTGATGGGCCATCAGGAAATTGCGTATAGTGGGCCATTGATATTGAAAGCTGTCGCTCTGTGCGTCACGGCAGCTGTAATCAAACAAATCGCGTACGACAGAAGGTCGGTGATAATAGCATTGCGATAATTGTGTAGTGGACTGTTACCTTAAATCAGCTGTTCAAAGTTGTTATAGCTGCGTATGCAATGGGCCATCGCGTGGAGGAAAATGGCTCTTGTTGTTGTAGCAATGGTCGGAATTCGGTGTGTTGGTTTCGTTGCATGCCTACGGTTTGTCTTTATCTCCGGTGTTGAGGGATAGAAAGTTAGCTGCCTCTATTGGGTTCTCCCACAGCGATCTGGGAGCCAAGTACGTGGGTGCAGCTGGGCGGTGAAAGATGTGGTCTAGGTCGTGAGGGGCTCCATTACATGCAGGACAGATGTTTGGGACGTCCTGGTCGATGCGGGATAGGTAGGAGTTCAGTTGCGAACACCAGCCTGACCGAAGTTGGGCGAGTGTCGTTCTCGTAGCTCTCGGAAGTCTTTCCTCTTCCGGAGATATGATTGGTGGTATGGACGAAAGAACTGGATTCGGACCTAAACCTGCGATTGACTGATGAACCTCCTCCTGATGTATCGCTGCGATGGCCGACCTATGTACGCCACTATCAAAGGGTACCTACCCTTTTGTACCTCTGGACATCCCTTTCTAGGTCCCTCAAGTCACGCCTGGTAAGTCTGGGCGGCGTCGTCTTGTCCATGAGGTTGGAGTTTAGGTGATCATTTCGGTAGCAACCCAGCAGGTATTACTTGGCAAAAAGCTGGTTGTGGTCCCTTAAAGGCATCTTCCTGGTGTCCTGATGCAGATAGTCCTGGGGTGACATCAGGAGACAGCCAGTAACAGTACGGAGAGCGGCATTTTGGCACGTTTGAATCTTTTTCCACTGTGTGTCATAGAGATTCTGCGACCACAAGGAGCCGCATAGTTGGCCATTGATCTTCCGACTGCTTTATACGTGACCAGTAGAGTTTCCTTATCCTTGCCCCAGGTACTACCGGCCAGGGCTTTGAGGATCTTATTCCTACTACGCATCCTGTCGCACACGGTTGAGGCATGGGGTGATGATGTGGCCATGCTGTCCAGCGTGACTCGAGGATTTTAGGATGGTTTATAGTAGGAATAGGATTATTTCCGATCGTCCAGGTGGTAAATAGGGTTGCCGAGGATTTAGACGCTGAAACGGTAAGGTTCTTGCTTATGAAGAATAAGTTAAATTTTTCAAGATAACAGTTGATGTTTTCGCACATATCCGCTATGTTGTTCGCTGTTGTTAGAATGGAGCAGTCATCAGCGTAGGAGATGATGTCGATCCCTTCAGGTGGTGTTGGGAGTCCTGATAGGTATAAATTGAACAAGGTAGGAGATAGAATTCCTCCTTGAGGTACTCCTTGTTTAATCTTCCTAAGCTTTGATTTGCTGCTCCTGAATTCTGTATAGGATTGCCTGCCAGCGAGATAATTGGCAATCCATTTCACTACTTGCGTCGGAAGCGATGAGCAGTTGATGTCAGACAGAAGCGCTGAATGGCTGACAGTGTCGAAGGCCTTCGACAGGTCAAGCGCCACCAGTATTGTTCTTTGACATGGACGAGCCTGGTTGAGACCATTATTGATGCGGGATGTAACCGCATCCAAGGCCGTGGTCGTACTGTGCATGCTTCGGAAGCCGTGCTGGTGATCCGCTAGCTGGATGTGGGCCGCAAGAGCAGGGTGGATTAGTGCTTCAATCGTTTGGCAACTGGTGACAGTAGAGTTATTGGCCGAGTGTCACTTTCTTCTCAGGTTTCAATATTGGGATGACTCCCTTTTTTCCAGATTTCTGGAACGGTCAGCGAGGAGATGGATAGATTGAAAGTAGCCGTGAGATAGTTTGATGGCAAATATGGCCTAGGCTGAATGCTAGTCGCTCTTTGGGGTTACTTTCGGTGGATAGAAAGCGAATCAGCAGTGTCGTGGGGTTTATCACTGGCCATTACCTCAATGGAGAGCATGCCAGGCAATTTCGAATACCGTACAATGATTACTGTAAAAGCTGTGGGGACGAGGATGAGGAGGAGTGTTTATTGCATTTGCTCTGCACCTGCCCTGCTCTTGCAGGTAGTAAGAAATACACCCTTGGCTCTTATTACTTCACCGATCTGGACGACTTGAAGGAGATGAGTGCGGGTCAAATTCAGAGGTTCATTGTTCGCTGCGGATGGTTCGCGGATTAAGTATTGGTCGGAAGGGCTCTCTGTTGAGTCCACTTTAGTGGTATCACAACGGACCCAGTGGTGGTCTATGTGTGCTCCGTTTGTCGGAGCAGCCTCTATAACTTAACCTAACCTGGCAGATGGAGGTGTTTAAGCATTGTCATTGAAATGCCATCTGGTCCCAATGCTTAACTTCCTTATAGCTGCAACTACTTCGTCCGTGGTGAAAACAGGTATGTGAATTCTGGGGTCGTCCGGGTTTACGCTCCTGATGCTGTCTCTCTCGTCTGCCAGTCTGGCGGCAGTGGTTGAAAAGTTGGGCCGAATTTTCGGAATCCGTCCTGCAGTAATGAACTTCGCAGCCGCTTTTTTCAGGACTTTCCTTATGTTGGATTCGGCTGTACGAACGTCGGTTGGCGTTGGCAGAGCGAGGAATTTAGCGTTGGTATAGAAGGTGAAACCGTTCCAATCAGCCTTATTGTGGTTGACAAATGTGCGGTGTTCGGTAGATATGATGTTTGTCGGTTTGTCAAGCTTTATCACGATTGGTAGGTGGTCTGAAGATAGTGTTAGGACCGGCTCCCATTTTGTTTCGTTTATGTGGCTAGCACTAACAATCGTGATGTCTGGAGAACTGGAAAATGTACCGGCGCTGCGAGTGGGGATGTCATCCATTTAGGGTACAGAAATCGGAGGCATCAAGCTGTTCAGCTATTGAGATTCCTCTGGCGTCGTTGTTGAGGTTTGAGTGCCAGAGTTCATGGTGAGCATTAAAGTCAAGTATACCAAATCTTTGTCGACATCAAGCAGGCATACGACAGTATCGATCGTGGAGTACTGTACAACATCATGCTGCAATTTGGTATACCGACCAAATTAGTGCGACTGACTAAGACGACGATGACCAACTCCGTCTCACAAGTCAGGATACATAATAGACTTACTGATCTATTTGAAACACGCACTGGTTTGAAACAGGGCGATGGACTGGCACCGACGTTCTTCAACCTAGCATTGGAATACGTCATTCGGGCCATGAATATGGACAACAGCAATACGCTACTCATCAAGTCGACACAATTAGCAGCGTACGCCGACGACATCAACATCATGTCCCGAAGATTGGCTGACGCAGAAGAACTTCTGCATACGCTCGATACCGCTGCAAAGGAAGTTGGATTACGTATTAACGAGGGTAAAACTAAAATAATGATGCAATCGGTGACAAGGACACCTGCACAACCGAGCATCAATGTGGGGGACCTCAACATCGAGTTGATGGACAACTTCATTTACATGGGTTGCAACTTGTCAAGGGACGCCAACGAAACTGACGAAATCAAGCGACGGATACAGTTAGCTAATAAGACTTTTTTCTCGGTTCTCCCCATAATGAAATCGAAGCATGTGCACAGAAACACGAAGCTCCGCGTGTACAAAACCATTATACGACCAGTGCTGAGGCTGCGAAACATGGACCCTAACTCAAGCCTCCGAAAACATGCTAGACACTTTTGAACGTAAGGTTCTACGGCGAATTTTCGGGGCTGTTTGCGATCGAGATGGATGGCGCATCCGGTACAACCATAAGTTGTATGAAATGTACGATGAGCTGCAAGTCTCGAAAATCGTCAAACTACAACGACTTCAATGGGCAGGGCATGTACAAAGAATGGACGATGATCGCATGCCTAAGAGAGTAATGAATGCAGAACGAGTCGACGGAGCGAGACTGCGAGGACGACCGAGATCTCGTTGGGAGAGCTCAGTAGGTGTGGACGCCGCGCAGCTGCTGGGCTCCCAAAATTGGAGGACGCGGTCACGTGACCGAGATAATTGGAGGACAATGATCCAGGCGGCCAAGGCCCGACGTCGGGCTGTCGCGCCACGATGATGATGATGATTAAAGTCACCGAGCAGGAGGCGATGTTGACCGGTAAGGAGATGGTTGATATTTGCATGATATCCTGAGGGACAACTGGATACCGGTGGGATGTAAATATTATAAACTTCAATATCAACATTACCCGATTTTATGACGATGGCCTGCACTTCCATGGTGTTATCATTACTAATAATATCGATTTCCCGGTATTGCACGGAATGGTGAATAATGAAGGCAAGCCCACCTCCAGCGTTGGTCAACCTGTCTTTCCTGACAATAGCATAGTCGCCAGGTGTGTTGAGGGACAAGTTGGAGTGCAGTTTCGTCTCCTGTATGGCTCCAACTTGGATGCGATGTCTGTCCATAAATGATGCGAGTTCGGCGATCTTGTTCTGCAACCCATTGCAGTTGAGTTGGACAAGTGAGAGCGTATTGAAGATGGCAGTCGGTGGTGCAGGCGTAAGATTGTGTTGAGAAATCCTATGGGAACTGTTAGCAGGAGTCATCAGGGATGGCTGTAAACCTGTCTGAGCGCTCGATGGTGTTGGGTGTTGGGGCATGTTAGACGAGGTTGCTACTAGTTGTCCTCTGTTCCTACACTGACTGGCAGTAAAGGAGGAATTCCAGTGCCTGTGATGGTTGAGTCCAGAGCAGTATCTTAGGTGGCACCACTGATTGCAGCAGTTGCATCTCACCGTAGTCGCGTTTGGATGCAGCACTCTGTCGCATACGCAGCAGATCCACGGTCTAGGGTTTCTCTCAATGCCGGCGCGGAGAAGTAGCACTGAGAGCAGTTGCGCCGAGATGTATTGCTCCCAGTGTACATAAAAAAGACGATACAGGCATGTAACATACAAACACACTTTCCTTCTTGCATTGAAGGGTTTTGGCATCTCTTGGCCATTGTAAAACGGGTCGCTCCGGTGCGTAGAATCGGCTGCCGCAGGAACGCTCGTTTTGCTTGTGGTGCATGGTGTTCTGATATTGTTTCGCTCAAGGATTGCATTTCCATACGTTTCTTGATGTCATTGTTCACACGGCGGCTGATTTTTATGTGGATTCGATGAGATTTTGGTATTATTTGATGTTTTCTGCATTTCTGTACAAATTTAATGTTCTCCTCGTTCCTTGCTAATGACTTCTTTAAGGTGTGAGTTCCAAGGCCGCGACTGAGCGACTTGCGTTTGCGACTGTCAAAAAAACTACCATAAAAAAGCACTATTCGTTTGTATTTTATGTGGAATTACAGTCGTACAACTACAGCCTGCATTCGACGATCGGCTAAACTTTAAAATACACACAAATAGTGCTCCGTTATGATAGTTTTTTTTTCACAGTCGCAAACGCAAGTCGCTTAGTCGCGGCCTTGGAACTCACACCTTTAGCCTTTACTTTTGTAGTAGGAGAAGCTACGTATTTTATTATTAGATCAAAATTACAAGCATCAGAAACGATAACTATTATAATTTAATTTGTTTCTGAAATTCTTCGTTTTACATGTGAAAATGAAAACGATTCGAACGTTCAATTCTTGTTAAGCATTTCTTTATTTAACATTTTTTTTTTTGCTATTAACAAATCAAATTATTACAGAATTGGATGGACAGCCGTTCAAGAACGTCTATTTGCTCGAATAGCTCGAATTCTGGACATGGATAATTTAGCACGACTTGCGACTAATGGTCGACAGCATGAGCCCGTGCAACGACGTGTAATTATCGACAGATCTGTGAACAGGATTCGCCAGGCGTTGGCATCTGTGTCGTGGGAACCGAAACTTACGCAATGGATTCATGGAATCCTAATGGATCACTTGCCAGCCACATATATAGCATCGTACCTGGACATACTGCAAACCCTGAAAACCAAACTTCCATCCCTCGTTGATAAAATGCTTTTCGGCCGTCCCATGAATATAAACCAAGAATTATTAACGCCTGTGATGAAGAAACAATGGGATCCTATCGTTTCACAAAAAGTAACAATTTCCGTCCTCAACATTTCGACAAAATTTACTTACTAATTCGTCGTCTCATTTCAGAATCGTAAAATTCCAACAAACTGTGTTATTGTCGTAGTGCCCGCGACGATACTGACAGGGCCCCTATCATCGCGTATGCAAAAATGGTATACACTTTTCTCAACAATTGCACCCATCGTGCAAGTCAATCTTAAAACCGGTGGTAAGTATTGTGCTCATTGTTGCTTTTTGGTGTTTTTCACATAATATTGGTCTACTCTTTAGGTAGTGCCCTGCACAAGCAACCCATTGATCAAGTCGCAGAGCACATAGTGTCGATGTGCCGAACCAAAATCCAAGAGCTTCGCAACGAACAGCCTAGTCGTCAAATCATTTTGGTTGGATTTAACGCCGGTGCATCGCTGGCCTTACAAGTTGCACTGGCGGAGACCGTGAATAGCATTATCTGCATGGGATTCGCTTATAACACGGTAAATGGAGTGCGAGGCGCTCCAGATGATCACATTCTCGACATTACGACGCCTATCATGTTTGTCATTGGTCAGAATTCGGCGAGATCAAGGTGAGATGGCAGACAGCTTGAAAAATTCACACACGTTAATACTCTAATTTGTCTTACAATGTAGTCAGGAGGAAATTGAATCGTTGCGTGAGAAAATGCAATCACAGTCGTCACTGGTAGTCGTTGGATCGGCCGATGATGCGCTTCGTGTTCCCAAAAATAAACGTCGAATCGACAATGTGACACAATCGATGGTTGACAACATGGTGACGGTATGTAAATTCAATTTGAGTCTTTCTCTAACAAAACTTAGAGTGTAAATAAAATCTACTCATTCGTCCAGGACGAAATCTACGAATTCATTCGTAATTGTATAACAAATCCTCCGGGACCGCGTCAACCAATGAATAATATCACCTTTGCAAATACAATAGACTCGACACCAACGCGCGTTGTTGTCGGTGCTGCAGGACCGAGTGGTGTTCGGAACCAGACGATTCGTAAACGAAAACAGAGTCAAGGATCCGACTCGGAGAGTTTCACGCCTGCTAAAGCCGGCAAATTTGTTACAAATCGTCCGCAAATCAGTAAGTTATATTTTCTGTTTTGGATTTTTACTCGCGAGCTTTTATTAATGTAATTTGCAATCATTTCATAAATATTGAAATTATAAATCAAGAAAAACCCAAGAAACCGAAAATTGTCGATCCCTTTCAAGTAAAGCGCAAAGGTATTTGTTTCGATATTTTTAATGTTCCGAGTTTGTTGCGATTTATTGCGGATATTGGTCGACACTTGGTTAATGCATTTGTCGAATGTTGCATAAAATTAGGTTTCTACACTAAGACGAAACTGTCTGCAACATTGAGATTGTAGATTTTCTGTGTCAAATTGCAAAATTCGATGCTGACCAATAGTCCAATTAGGTTCTTGAAAAATTAAAGAAATTTATCATTCACTAAGCAAATATTTTGTCATTTACTTCAACAGTTGGTCGTCCACGCACACGCCCCCTTATCACAACGGTGTCTACGCCAAAGTCAAAACTTCTATCGCAACCTTCAACTGAAGTTCTCAACATGGCCATTCAGAGCATTCTACCGGATGACGACAAGAACTCATCGCAAATCGAGGAAATCACTGAAGACGGACAGATGGTGCAGTACGAGATCATTTCACAGCCTAAGTTAGAAATTCGTCAAACAACTACTACTGGTGGACTATCGAATATTCGTAGCTCACCCATAGTGATGCCAATGATACAACGAACCACTGGCGGACCGACTGTGCAAAAACTCAAAATGATTCCATCAAATCAATTTGTTCAATTGAAACCGCCCCAAGGCAATACACACAAAATTTATACAGTAAAAGGATCCACAATAAATGCGGCAGGAGGTAGTGGTGATGCGTTACGAACGCAGAGTCAAATACTTACCGTTAAATCCACGCCGTCTGGTCAACAATATATACAAGGGCCGGCAACGAGTCCGCTAGTTATTAGTCCTACTAAGTATACGATACTAAAGGGCACAACCACTCCCACAGTTATAACCACGAGTGGCGACAGCGATAGCCACAAATCCTCAAATGATCTCTCGAGTACCAACATTTTTGATATTCCAATTATATTTGCCGATAACGATGGTAACATTCAGGACACTGCACCGATTGTTGCAAGCGGTTCGGGAGTGTCTAACACATCGCTTCAATCGACGTCTAGCTCTCCGGCTTCCTCACAATTCATACTTTCGTCACAAGCACAACACATCACAACTGCTGAACAACCACCAATCGTTTCACAGGCTAAGAGTATTATTCTGAATCCGACAGGAGCCATTCCGAAACCGAAACCAGGTAATAAGGTGGTTTTCCTCAACAGGAATACAATGAAACCATTCCCGACTGTGCTTTCTAAAAACGTGCCACCTCTTAAGTACGCTAAGGTATTGGTGACTAATCCAAACTCGTCTACACCGAGTCTGGTGACACGACCCATTGGCACCATCACCAGCGCAGACATTGCTAAAGATAAAGCAGCAATCACCACTGTCACATTCCCGAGGAGTGGAATTGCGAATATTCTTAAAACGGCCCCCCAACTGACCACATTGAATCAGCATCAAGCGCAACAAACCGTTATAGGAACAATGCAAAATATTAACAAGCAATTCCAACCAATAATCATAAATGTCGACTCGGACAAGACAACCATCAAGAATATGATTAAAGTCGGCGATTCCACACATCCGATGAAACCTACGATTTTGCTGAAGCCTGGAGGACTAAAATCGATACCCATGCTGAAACCGGGCATTCTCAATCGGAACCTAACCGTCAGGAAAGTGGTTAATCTCGTACACGGCAAACCGACTATCACCGCGACAATTTCACCGGCCACGCACAGTACTGCGGGTACAAGTGACATAGCAAAGACGATAATAGTATCATCTGCGTCAGGACAAATTGTTACAGTATCACCGACAGTGACAGTTTCATCAGCCGGACCAAGTGTTGGCTCGATCGAAAAGAGTAGAGAATCGTCAGACAACATTGAAAGCCAATAGACGGAAAAGTCGTTAAACTAGAAATGGAGTTTTTTATACTTAAAGGAAAAAAACTGCTTTATCATGAATCTTGAAATTTGTTGGGGTATGATATAAGAAATTATGTTAATTAAAAATTTTAATTAGTTTACATTGCATATTGTATATATTCGTATTTTTATTAAAAATGCATGTCCGCACGGACGCAAATTAAATAATTTCGTATTTGGTTTGCTTCGCTTACAATATTGACACTATTGAATGTACAACTTTGCCTCCGCCGTTTTTTCCTGGAATTAAAAGCTTAATTGTCAAAAAGTACTTACAGATGTATTATTCAAAGTACTGTCCACTTTCGCCGGCAATTTTCGGATTCCATCTCGGAAAAAGGAGGCGTCTTTCGACGCGACTTTTCGACTTCCTCGTACGAACGAAACAGATGGTAGTCGGAAGGAGCGATGTCTGGGGAGTACGGCGGGTGGGGCAAGATTCCCCATTTCAGGGTTTCCAAGTATGTCTTGACCACTTTTGCCACGTGTGGCCGAGCATTGGCATGCTGGAGGATGACTTTGTCGTGTCTCTCTTGGTACTGTGGTCGTTTTTCCTTTAATGCTCGACTTAAACGCATCAATTGCGTTCGGTACCGATACCCTGTGATAGTTTCATTCGGTTTCAGTAGCTCGTAGTATATCACACGAGCTGGTCCCACCAAATGGAAAGCATAACCTTGGCGCCGTGAATATTCGGACCCATTTTTCGTCGCCGGTTACGATGCGATGTAGAAATCCCTTCCTATTCTGCCTTTGAAACAGTTGTTCGCATGCAAATAGTCGCCGTTCAATATCTCTCGGTTTTAACTCGTACGGAACCCAATTTTCTTGTTTCTGAATCATGCCCATGGCCTTGAGGCGTTTCGAGATAGCTTGCTGAGTCACTCCCAGTGGTTCAGTTAATTCTTCTTGCGTTTGGCACGAATCTTCATCGTGCAGTGCTTCCAATTCGTCGTCTTTGAACATTTTTCTCTCCCGCCACCATGCTTGTCCTCGACATTGAAATCGCCACTTTTAAAACCACTCACGACATGTTCTGTCACTCACCGTAAGTATCTGAGAGTATTCGATGAGCCCCAGCTGCAGTTTTTTTTTTTTTCAAATGGAAGCAGAAGATTAAAACTTCCCGCAAATGACGAGAACTTGGCTCGAAAAAAAAGACATTTTGAATCGCTAATCTTATTAAAAATGCGAACAACTTGCGGGGATGTCGATACGTTCACAGACGTCCAAACTCACTTTGTGACACTTTTGAACTACGTATTTTGACCAGCCCTCACCAATGCAGCCGTCTGTCGGAAAACGGCGGAAGCAAAATTGTACACCTAATAATTTCAGCCGTTTTGAACATTTTTTCATGGCCACTCACCCCGGGGGAGAGGGGTGCTAATCTAAATTCTTCTCATATTTAAATGCAGCTATTTCTCGCAGCAAACATTCTTATTGTTGTCTCTTGGTAACGCGCTTCGCATAGATTAGGTAAAGCGACTGCCGTGATATCTCCCAGCACACATAGACAACAATTGGGTCCGTTATGATACCACCAAGAACACCTCATTAACCTAGATTTTAAAACCAGTCTGTACTGGCGATGTAGTGATTGACCTGTACTATGTTCATATCCTTAAGGTCTTCCAGATCCTGGCAAAACCAAGAACCCAGAAATTTCCTTCGCGTCTCAGCCGAGGCCGGACAGTAACATAGGAGGTGAAGAACGCTCTTCTCATCCACGTCCTCACAACTCCTGCAATAGTCATTGTGAGGAATACGGAGCCTCCAGGTGAATTCACCGATAGGACAGTGCCTTGTAATAACCCCCACAACCCTGCCAATGTGTTTCCTGTTTAGTGACAGTACTTTGGCAGAGCGACTAGGGTCAAGCTTCGGCCAAATTATCGTTGTAGTGGACGGTTTGGTGGCCATCCGAAGATGTCCGTGGAGACGGAGCCTAAGGTAGCATAATGACCGTGAAGATCGGACCGTGCCATCTGGCGAAAAAAGCCCCCAAAGAGCTAAGCAGTGACCTATGCTTGCTGTAGGTCAGTTCGGGAGACGTGGGCGGGGCTTTCGGCGCTCGTTGCCCCTGTCCTTAACAAAAATGCACAGGCCTGGGGAAAACAACACATACAAGGGAAGAAAAAATGGGGAATAATAAAAAATTGGGCGATTAGGATGGAATGGGCCTCTGGTTTCGTACCACCGACAGATCATTACTCACCAGGTGCTGCCATCGATCTGCCGGTGGAAGCAGCACCTGACCAGACCCTGAATATGGTTCATTACAACGTGCTCCCGTTTAGCCATCTTGTTTGCCCTATCCAACGCAGCGGCTTCAATTGCCAATTATCGGTATCCAACAAAGAATGATATTGAAAAAGCCACCCGTCTCCTTGAGGACTGAGTGACAGTTCTCAATAGTTTTCAATGTAGTCAAGTCGGATTCAAGTGATCGAATTGCGCCTGACTGTCCGTGTAAATAGTAATGTCTCTCGCAGTCACGACATGATTCCTCGGCCAGGTCAGAGCCTCCATAATCGCCGTAACATCCGCCTGTAGGACACTACAGAATTCGGGAAAACGGAATCATAAGTTAATTGCCAGTCTCTCCGAGTAAACACCAACCCCGAACCCGATTTCGGTCTTAGTGTCACCATACACTGTCGAACTCGAACACGAACCTAGTACAAGTGGACCGGTTTTCTTCCCATATATGTGAAGTGTGTGTGTGTGTCAGAGGACATTTGTACCAGGTTCGAGTTCGGCAGTGTATGGTGATACTTGGACCCATCTGTGTAGATGACCATGGTCGATGGTCAAGGGCGTATGATAATCCCATAGAATCCTTGGCGGAATCAGGCTGGTGTGGTTCTTACCAAAAGCATGCTTTGGAGAAGTGTAGTTAGTCTCTATAGGGAGATTTAAGTTGCCCAGTAAAGCCGAGTTTCCACCTTTCAACGTACGCCACTGGCCAGTTTCACGAAGACGTAAAGCCGTGTTTGCCGCCACCTTTTCGCCGAAAATATTCAACAGGAGCAAACAGAGCACCACATCTAGTCCGGCTGACGGAGTAGTTCTAAAAGCCTTTATACTTTCCCCAGTAGATTATGGTAAGCTGCTACCATAAAGTAACTACTACTAGAAATGGAACTTCACACAATTTAAGCAAAGCCGCGGTGCGAATTGAAACGCAAATAATTCAGGGACGACAACACCTCAAAAAGCTCTTCACAAGACAACTGCCTATTACATTTCATTGTATGAGTAACATGCTTGTTATTCGGGATTACTCCTCCGTGTACTGATGGAATCCAATACATATGCAGCTAAGAGGCAGGCACTCTTAATTCGTATGGAGTCCCACTTCTTGTTAACAATCTCTATTCTTTGCCGCTACTCTTAAGTGCCGTCTACCACACGCTTATACCGTAAAGTAATCGTTCCTGCGGCAGCCGGTTCATCGTACCGGAACGACCCGTTTTTCGACGGCCAAGAACCCCCTCGATGCAAGAAGAACTGCAGTATTTGAAGCATCGCTACCACAACAACAACAACCGTAAAGTAATATACAATAGGACGTCCGACAGCTGTATATATCCAATGTACAACTTTCGGCAACAACAGGTCCCAGTTATTACCTATGGCCTCCCTGCACGAGTAGAGTGAACTGTAGCTTTGTTCACCCGTTCTTCAATATTGGGCTTCCAACTGGCTTCTTGTCTAAAATGAGACCGATGAATTTGGCTTTGTCGATGAAGACCAGTTTAATGCCCTCCAGTGTGGTAGGTTCATAGGAGGGATTATGTGTCTTCTAGTGAAGAGCACAAGCTCCGTTTTGCCAACGCTGCAGAGATTGTCCCACTCCGTTAGAATGGACTGTAGCAACCCGCTGAGGACGTCAGGAAACTTACCTGTAACAGCTATGGCAACATCATCCACATATGCAATAACTTTGCACCCATTCTTCTCCAGGTCCAGATGCAGTCTGTTGACTTGGCGCTTCGCATACCTGCGGTGTTTAAGGATCTCTTATTTCGCCTCTACAGGGAAATCTTCCAAGACACCGCAGACGTTCTTCTGCTGATTCTGCCCGTCTGGCTGTCTCTCTCATTCTTCTCGCATCAGCGCTACTTCTTCCCCCCAGATCGTACCATTATTTTCAACTTTTTCAAACTGAATCACTTTCGACAAATAACATCTAATACCTGAACCAGTTTGAGCGCAGAATGTCAAGTTAGAAAGCATGCATTTCCCTTAAGCGACCTAGATTGAACGCAGCGGCAACGACCGCGGCGAAAGCAGATCTGCATGTTTTTATTGTTGTTGCTGCTGCTGCTTTCTGCGTTCAATCTAGTTCGAGCATAGTAATCACAATCAGTCATGCAAACTAGCGACGCGGGGGCGTTCCGCCCGCTAAAGAAAAGCGACGAAATCGAAAAAAGCGTAAACGAGAAAAAGTTGCCAAGACTGTGTTTACCCGACACAACAAGTACGGAATTTCGAACCTCTGTAGCTGCGGCCCCGGGTGATCGTAAGGGTTCAAATTTTGTAGGTCATTGTCTCGTCTAATAGGGCCCTCAGAAGGTGTGAGATTTTGTACAAAATTTTTGAACAAAATATTGAACGCCGTAGACAAATTATTCTTCAAATTTTTTAACAAAATATTGAACACAAGTTCAGTAGAGTTGTTGTTGTTGTAGCAATGGTCAGAATTCGATGTGTTTGTTTGTTACATGCCTACGGTTTCGTCTTCATCCCCGGTGTTGAGGGATAGAAAGTTAGCTGCTTCTATTGGGTTCTCCCACAGCGATCTAGGAGTCAAGTGCGTGGGTGCAGCTGGGCGGTGAAAGATGTGGTTTACGTCGTGAGGGGTTCCGTTGCAAGCAGGACAGATGTTTGAGACGTCCTGGTCTATGCAAGATAGGTAGGAGTTCAGTCGTGAACACCAGCCTGACCGAAGTTGGGCGAGTGTTGTTCTCGTGGCTCTCGGAAGTCTTTCCTCTTCCGGAGATATCATTGGTGGTATAGACGAGAGAACTGGATTCGAACCTAAGCTTGCTATTGATTTATTGACCTCCTCTCGATGTATTGCTGCGATGGCCGACCTATGTGCGTTACCATCAAAGGGTTCCCTTTTGTATCTCTGGACGTCTCTTTCTAGGTCCCTCAAGTCGCTCCTAACATGTCTTGGCGGCGGCGTCTTGTCCATGAGATTGAAGTTAGGGTGATTACTTCGATAGCAGCCCACCAGGTATTGCTTGGCAAGAAGCTGGTTGTGGTCCCTTAAAGGCATCATCCTAGTTTCCTGATGTAGATGGTCCTGGGGTGACATCAGGAGACAGCCAGTTACAGTACGGAGAGCGGCGTTTTGGCACATTTGAATTTTCTTCCATTGTGTGTCACAGAGATTCTGCGACCACACAGGAGCCGCATAGTTGGCCACTGATCTTCCGACTGATTTATACGTGACCAGTAGTTTCTTTGTCCTTTCCCCAGGTGCTACCAGCCAGAGCTTTGAGGACCTTATTCCTACTACGCATCCTATCGCACACAGTTGAGGCATGGGGTGATGATGTGGCCATGCTATCCAGCGTAACTCCTAGGATTTTAGGATGGTTCATGGTAGGAATAGGATGATTCCCGATCGAGATTTCAAGCTGCATCTTGACCTCCTCCGTCCATGTGGTGAATAGGGTTGCCGAGGATTTGGGCGCTGAGACGGTAAGGTTTTTGTTTATGAAGAACGAGTTTAGTTGTTCAAGATAACCGTTGATGTTTCTGCACATAATCGCTATGTCGTTCGCTGTTGCTAGAATGGAGCAGTCGTCAGCATCGGAGATAATATCGATCCCTTCAGGAGGTGTTGGGAGTCCTGAAAGTATAGATTGAACAAGGTAGGAGATAGAACTCCTCCTTGAGGTACGCCTTGTTTAATCTTCCTAAGCTTTCATTTGCTGTTCATGAATTCTGTATAGGATTGCCTGCCAGCGAGATAATTGGCAATTCATTTCACTACTTGCGTCGGAAGCATTGGATAGTTGATATCAGACAGAAGCGCTGAATGGCTGACAGTGTCGAAGGCCTTCGACAGGTCAAGTGCCACCAATATTGTTCTGTAACAAGGACGAGCCTGGTTGAGACCATTATGGATGCGGGATGTAATGGCATCCAAGGCCGTGGTCGTACTGTGCATGCTTCGGAAGTCATGTTGGTGATCGGCGAGCTGGATGTGGGCCGTAAGAACAGAGTGGATTAGTGCTTCAAGCGTTTTGGCAACTGGTGATAGTAGAGTTATTGGACGATTGGATTCGCCGAGTGTCGCTTTCTTCCCAGGTTTCAGTATTGGGATGACTCTCCCTTTTTTTCAGATTTCCGGAACGATCAACGAGGAGATGGATAGATTGTACGTAGCCGTGAGATAGTTGATGGCTGGCAGATCGAGGTATTTGAGCATAGTCATTGAAATGCCATCTGGTCCCATCGTTCCTGCGGCAGCCGGTTCTACGCACCGGAGCGACCCGTTTCACAACGGCCAAGAGCTGCGAAAACCCTTCAATGCAAGAAGGAAAGTGTGTTTGTATGTAATTCAGTAGAGTCGATGTACATGATTGTGCTTGATGATTAGTATCGATCATGTATTCTCAGCGTGTGGTGCTATATTCGGCGATTGTGGCGTATGCCTTGTTGCCTGTTGCTGGTCCAGAGTTCGCAACACCAAGAAATACACCTAAATTGTAGTCCCCGATGGTCATCTAACAATCACCGGACATCGATGTTTTAACTCACATAATTTTTAGAATGTCGATGTTTCCCATATGTTGGGACGCCTAAAATTTATTTTTAGTATTTCACTTATTAGCAATACCCAATTCACCAGAACATGCTAATTTCCTTGACCTCTCCAGGGGCATGGGCGCGTCAACATCTTTAGCATTTCTATGCCTTGTTGACGTTTCGATAGCATATCTAAATACATACATACTTTTCGGGAGTGCAGTTGCTAGCATGCACCTCCTATCAGCGCCGTCTTTATACTGACAAGCTCGGAGCACTGTGGGAGTTCTATTAGTACCCACAGGCAGTTTTTGATCGCGCCGAGATTTGAACTCCGAGCTCTAGATTAGTATCGTAGAGCGGTGACCGAACGACCACGGCCACCGAGCGCGACGAACATGGGACACATCGATTTATTTAAATTCGCATCGATATGAACATCATACGAACTGACCCTAGCCCTACAACTACAATTCAAAACAATTTCTTACCGAAAGCCCTTACACGGACATGTCTTCGCAAAATATTGAATGATCCGCAATAAATTTCAAAGCCGCTTGAAAATTTTTGCCGAGCGTTCAATATTTTGAACACCTACTTTATTGAACAATAATTGCCCTCAGACGGGCAAATTTTCGTACAAAAATTTGGGTCTGGGTGTATTCGTATGATGTTTATATCGATGCGAATTTAAATAAATCGATGCGAATGCAGTATACTGTTGAAGGCATTGTGATTCGTATGGAGAGGAAGAGATATTTTATGTTTTCGGCGAGGAAGCGATAACTGGGCATGATGGGTATCATACGACTGGGAGCCGTGGTGTGAATGCACTAGAGTACTGTTGATGGTGTTTGAGTCCTTTAGTTAACAAAATAGCATCTAAACAGAAACCAAATCTAGAACATATCAGTCTCGACTTAAGGGACATGTAGAATATAAATAACTCAGCGGACATAAAGGACCGAAAGACAATTTCATCGAAGACAACTCATACTCACGACAGAGGCATATTTACTCAATGATGTCCACCTAAGGAATTAGTACTTTGGGGCAACATTTTTCAAAGCAAATAACTTGAAATCAAATGGATAAAAGTTAAATGTATTTACATGTGACGGACCTAAAGTGCCGATGAATATCATCACTCTCTTTGTGTAATTTTATGTTAACGCCAAAACTTAGGGGATATCTTTTAATGCAATAGCATAGCCTTGGCTTAAGGTAAATTGAAGTAAGAAAGTTGGGACGGGTTGAGTTGTATCAGATGGAATTAAACTTCGGTGAACATTTAGTCTGAATTTCAGCAGGCGATGGTAAACCCTTCCACATTCGGGTTGTCCTGCATACGAATGAATCACGACATTTTACAGTTCGACTGATACTAGCCTCGATGGTAAAATAGTAGGCACGACTAGACTGCCGGGTATAGCGTAAGGGAAATGCAACATCGGCAATTAGATTGCTTATTTCATGAGAACAGTTGCAATTGAAGTATCAATAAAAAAAAGGATAGGCAAGCAACGTCGCACCTGTGCTGAAGTGATTTAATGCGGGAAGTCATACTATAATCGCCAATAAGTCTGAAAGTTGTTATTCTGAGACTACGAGTATATTTCAAGTTTAATTAAACTGAAGTTGGGCGTGGTAATGTAGAATCATTGTTCGGACAATTCTAAACCAAATAAGGTGAAGGGTATCTTACATTCAACAGTCTGGGTTGATATCAACTTGATGTCTCAGACTTCTGTACACTGAATGATTATACGCCCACCCGTATTGCCGGTACCTGTTCCAGCTCTCCAGACATCACGATTGCGAGTGGTAGCCTCATAAACGATACACAATGGGAGCCGGTCCTTACATTATCATCGCACCACTTACCAATCGTGATAAGGCTTGACAAACCGACAGATGTATCTGTCGAACATCGCACCTTTGTCAACCACAACAAGGTTGATTGGAACAGCTTTACCGATTATACTAGTGCTAAATTCCTCGCCCTGCCAACTCCCACCGACGTATGTAAGGCCGAGTCCAATATCAGGAAAGTCCTTAACAAAGCGGCTGCGAAATTTATTCCTGCAGGACGCATTCCTAAAATTCGGCCCAACTTTCCTACCTCAGCCGCCAGATTGGCAGACGAAAGAGACAATATCAGGAGCACTAACCCAGACGATCCCAGAATTCACGAAATGAACTGTGAAATTCAAAGACTAGTGGCCGAACATAAGAGGTCAAAATAGAGTACGCATCTGAATGAATGCAACCTAACCACAGGTATTAGCAAACTATGGTCGACAGTCCGTGCCCTCTCTAATCCACCGAAACAGAAGGGAAATGTCGCCATACAGTTCAGAGAAAATTCAATCTCCAACTCTGCCCACTGTGCAAGTCACTTCAATAGGCAGTTTATTGAACATCCTCCGCCAGACAGACAAAAGCGCATAACCCGAAGGAGGATTCATAACCGAACTGCAGACAACATACCTGTCTTCACCACGGACGAAGTGGCTGCAGCAATCAGGAAAGCGAACAACTCGAAAGCCTTGGGACCTGATGGAATCTCAATGGCAATGCTTAAACACATCGACGCACCAGCTATCGAATACCTCACGGCTACACTCAATCTATCCATCACATCACTGATCGTTCCGAAACTCTGGAAGAAAGGGAGAGTAATCCCAATCCTGAAACCTGGGAAAAAAGCGACACTCGGCGAGTCCTATCGTCACACTTCTATCACCAGTTGCCAAAACGCTCGAAGCACTAATCCACCCTGTTCTTGCGGCACACATCCAGCTTGCAAACCACCAGCACGGCTTCAGAAGGATGCATAGTGCGACGACGACCCTGGATGCCATTACAACTCGCATCCACAATGGTCTCAACCAACCTCGTCCATTTCACAGAACAATTCTGATGGCACTTGACCTGTCGAAAGCCTTCGACACAGTCAGCCACTCAGCACTTCTGCCCGACCTATACAATGCATCTCTTCCAACGCACACTACAAAATGGATTGCCAACTATCTCGCGGGCAGTCCTACACCAAATTCAGGAGCAAGAAGTCGAAGCTAAGGAAACAAGGTGTGCCACAAGGAGGAGTTCTGTCTCCCGCCTTGTTCAACCTTTACCTATTTGGAATTCCAACTCCACCTGAAGGAATCGAAATTATCTCCTATGCCGACGACTGCACCATTCTGGCAACAGGGAACAACATCACGGAAATGTGCGAATGATTAAATGATTACCTGGAAGAGCTTAACTCCTTCTTCACGGGCAAGAATTTAATCGTATCAGCGCCAAAATCCTCGGCAACTTTATTCACCACCTGGACGAAGGAAGTCAAGATGCAACTTGGGATCTCAATTGACAATCAACTTATTCCGACCGTGAACCATCCTAAAATTCTAGGAGTAACCCTGGACAGCATGGCCACGTCATCCCCCCCCCCCCCCCCCATGTTTCAACAATGTGTAACAGGATGCGTGGAAGGAATAAAATCCTTAAAGCCTTGGCCGGTAGCACCTGGGGCAAGGATAAAGAGACCCTACTGGTCACATACACAGCAGTCGGAAGGTCAGTAGCCAACTACGCGGCTCCAGTGTGGTCACATAATCTGTGACACAATGGAATAACAATCAGGCTGGCCAAAACGCCGCTCTCCGTACTGTGACTGGCTGTCTGCTAATGTCATCCCAGGACCATCTACATCAGGAAACAAGGATGATGCCTCTAAGGGACCACAACAAGCTTCTTGTGGGTAGTTACCGAAGGGAGCACCCCAACTACGACCTCATGGACAAGACGACTCCACCAAGACATGTCAGGCGTGACTTGAGGGACCTCTAAAGAGACGTCCAGAGGTACAGAAGGGTTCCCTTTGACAACAACGCATACAGATCAGCAGTAATACACCACGAGGAGGTACAAGCATCAATCGCGGGACTAGGTCCAAATAAAGTTCTCTCGACACAACCACTAGCCATTTCTCCCGATGAGAGAATACTTCCGAGAGCAGCGAGGATGACACTTGCTCAACTTCGGTCGGGCTGGTGTTCGCGTCTCAACTCCTACCTATCTCGCATTGACCGGGATGTCACGAACACCTGCCCCGCCTGCAATGGTACACCTCACGATGTGGACCACATCTCCAATTGCCCAGCTGCACCGACCCCCAGGTCGATGTGGGAGAGCCCCGTAGATGCAGCTATCTTCCTGTCACTTAACACCGAGGAAGACGAAGAACAACACAACGTTCCTGCGGCAGCCGGTTCTTCGTACCGGAACGACCCGTTTTTCAATGGCCAAGAGCTGCCAAACCCCCTCGATGCAAGAAGAACTGCAGTATTCGAAGCACCGCTACCACAACAACAACAAGAACAACACAACAAGTAACACAAACAACAAACTCCTGACCATTGCTACAACAACAACAACACCCAAATTTAGAAATGTGATTTGGCGGTAAATATGATCAATTGACATGAAATTTTCTAGATATCTTTAGAAAAAAAAAAAGTTTTTCTAACAAAAACTTCTGTTGGAACAGTCGTTCCTATGGCAGCTATGTATATCATATTGTACTCCAGTTTCAACCAATTTCGGGAATGTAGTTTGGCAGTAGATGCCATTGGAAAACATGAAATTTGGTTAAGCGTTAAAAGAAATTAATTAATTTAATCAGGGCCCAATATGCATACCCTAGAGCTAGGCGCGAAGCTACGAGTACTTTGGCGGAATTATGTTCATATCACCTTATTTACCTTTTTACTGCTGATGAGTTCTTCTTTGGCGGAAAGGTTTTTACAACAGGGTTGTTTTTGGGCCATTGAGGGTGTCTACACCAGGCATAATTCTCTCGGGCGCAAAACTGATTTTGTGTCTAGACGAAGCACATCGAAATGAGAACAACTTGTATGCGTTCCTACGGCAGCCGGTTCTTCGTACCGGAACGACCCGTTTTTTGACGGCCAAGAGCTGCCAGTCCCCTTCGATGTAAGAAGAACTGAAGTATTCGAAGCATCGCTACCACAACAACAGAACAACTTGTATGCATGTAGGGCGTTTTCAATATATGGATTTTATGCTATGCTGGAAGAATGCGAAACGTACGTGTATTAGTTACGAACAATTGTTGTGCTTGAAATTTTCGAGCACAAGTTTTGTTCCCTTCATGCATCTCGCCACGCCTACAAAAACCGGTTTTGTGCCGGAACAATTTTGCCTGATGTAGACAACCTCAATAAGTTTACACGAACGAACTTCGGTCAATAAGTTAACACGAACGAACTTCGGTGAAGTCGAAAAGATTAGTTGAGTGGGTAGTGAGGTGATGAAAATGGGATCTGGGCGAATTAATTGTGGAGGTAAAGATTGAAATCGGAACGCGAGACTGACCATTTACCTCTTTACACCCTGTAAACGGTCTCGAAAATGTAGTGCTCCATAGGGGTCTACTTCATCTCCAACATCTTTTTTTACACAATTTGTGTTTTCCGACATTTGCTCTGGTGACTTGGTCAACATTTAAAGCAAAAAGAAAATAATAACGAAAACACCGTCTACTTTTTAATAAACACTTGAAATTACGAAATTTCCATTTTACAATTTGGGAGTGCGCTGGCCAACTCCTTCCGTACATTCTCAATATTTTTCACGTACTGCATTTCAGAAATCTCCAAATGCTCCAAATTCGTCAACTCCTTGATGGCCATCAAACACTCGTCCGTTAAGTTACCACATTTCGATACCTGCAAACGTTTCAGTGAGCCTTTGGCATGGACAAGCCCCTCCAGTCCTCCATCTTCCAAGTGCTTGCAGCTGACCAGGATGATGGTGTCCACTTTCTTGCATCCTTTCAGATGCTCAAAGCCGATTCGCATCAGACTAGAGTTGGTGCCATCGATCTCCTTCACTTGCAAACGCACATTTTCGGGCGGCAAAGCATTGTAGTCGCGCAAAAACTGACCCGGAGCGACAGTGAATGCAACAGCCCCTGAGTTTTTCAGAACCCACTCGGCACACAGCCGGTCCGGTCCGACAAGTTGAAGTCGTGATGTGTCTACTTGATTGAAGGCTTTAGCGACGTAAGTCCATAAGCAACGAGCGTGAGACAGAGATCCAGGATGTGGCCCCAAAAGGGGCCGAAGAAATGCGACCACCATTCCTCACCGATGCGGCAATGTTCTACTTTTAAAGGGAACCCAGCAGGCTCCGAACTTTTTCGAAATAAAACTGCGACTCGAAGTTTGTCGTGACATTTCTTGGATGGAGACATTTGAATATATAACTAACAAAGGAATGGGTATATGCCTGTCAAACCATACAAATTGACAGCTTGAAAATGGGACGATCTTCTTCTTGAAAAAGTCGAGAGCTGGGAGAGTAAAGTTAACGGTTTTAAGATCACGTTGTGCATATGGCTGTCAAACGCATTGTTCTAAAAGTGGCAAAAAGGAAATACGGTTGAATTCGCGAAAGTTTGGAGCCGGTTTTTGAGTGTAAAGAGCCGCGATTATGTAGAGAAGACACTAGTGAAATTTCCGGTAGGACAAATTAGTGCGGTAGTGAGTTATGGTAAATCGGTGACTGCAAAAATAACCAGCGTATCCCTAAGACGGGGGTGTCTGCTTATAGGTAAAACATTAAATATTTAGATGTGATGTGCGCGTTACTTGTTTTTGTGAGTTTTCTGTCAGAAAACCGATATTAAAATGTTTGTTTTGGTTTCTGACTCCCCGCTGTATATATAGCTGTCAAATTTCCGCGTCCTATTGGTGGTTGGCATTAAAAGTCCCGTTCTTTCTCTCTCCCATGAAAAATTAAACGCGCTCTTCTCTCGTCCCATAAATTGAGCCTATGGGCCACTCCAGAAGTTCCTCTGAGATGGAGACGTCAAAAAGCGCAGTCTGTTGCGCTGGATTTGTAGGGGAATCGGGGAGCCAATGGAAAAAGATGAATGGCAAATGACAAAAAAATAATAGGGGAATTCACGCTCGCTGTTGTACGTCGTAAATGGGTGGCCACCTTAATATTACGTTTACACTATCCCAGATTACGCTGCAGATGAAGTAATCTGGGGATAGTGTAATATTACGTTTATATTACGTTTACACTATCCCCAGATTACTTCATCTGCGCGCTGATTATTTAATCAGGGCCTGATTACACAGCAGATTACTTCATCTGGGGAGCTTCATCTGCAGCAGATTACGCACTCTGATTATCTCGACGTAAACTCACCACACGTATGGTGAAAATAAATGACAAATTGAGATGTCAAAATTGTCAATATGTCAATTATCGTAAATGGCCTGGAATTTGCTAACATTTAAAAGGATTTATTTTCGCAACGGCGCGGCCGCCGGGCCGAGACATTTAGTTTTGTTGGTGTTAATCTTTAGCCCGTGTGCAGTTTGTTTTATGTGAATGTGAAGAAGGCAAAAGGCCTTTCGTGAACACAATAGTGAAATATTGCAATCGATTGAACACAAATGCCTAGAGGTTCAAGTGAAAAGTATGAACAGGTGTGAAAGGTGCGAAAGTCGCATGTTTTTTTTGTATCCATATGGTGGACATCGCCCGACATAAATTTTATTGTTTTGTGATTTACGATCACTGATGACATGCGCTCCTACGGGTTCCGGCAAAACGATGCCCTTTATTCGGGCCGTTTTACGCGATCTTAATTGACTGCAACGTAAAGGATTTCGAGCCACAATTGTCGCATCTACACGCGAATTCGAACAACAGATACATCTCACCGAAAGGCAGCCCTGACACACCTCATCAACAAAGTCGACCCGGCGCGGCGGAGCAAAATTTCGGTAGCAAACAAAAAAATTAAAATTCTGGTGTCCACCCAGGTGGAATGTGTTACTTCAGACTTGTTATGTCGCGATCCACCTGTTTTGGATTTCTCCGGGTGAGTGTTGTTCGTCGTTTGTTTGGCACATGATGGGCTTTGGGATGATTACAGTGTTTTATTTTGCAGAGTTGAATGGTTCATCGTCGACGAAGCCCACAAATTGCTGGAGGATGGCGTCAACAGCTTCAAGGATGAATTTGATTATTTTCTGGCAGCCTGTTTGAGTCCGTCCCGAAAAAGTAGCTTTGTTCAGTGCCATACAGTTCCGATGATCCAGTGGGCCATACGCAATCTGAAGAGGTTGATTCGATGCACGGCGGTGGACTTAAACCGCCGGTGTTGGTGTTCGTTCAGAGTAAGGTGAGTTAGATTGGGTGGGACAGCTCCGCATAGACCGCTTGAGTCGGTCGCGATACCACGTATTACCAATACTCATTGCGTTCTGGTGTTAATCATTGCTAAGAGATCATTATTGAGCTCGAAGGGTCCTGACTCATTTGCGAAACTCCATTTGCTTCTCAAGCCACACTTGTAACTCCTTTTAGGTTGTTGAAGAAGTAGCCTCCCAGCCATGTTAATATTTTCCTAACAAGTTTTGGATAGCCGCATGCTTCAGAGTTTCCTCTGTATTACATAGCTTGTAATTCCTGCAGCCACTGCTAGTAATACTTAATCATTACGCATATTCCGCTATAAAGCAGTGTCTCGTTATTATGCCCACTAGTAGTGTTTACTGCTTTTTGAGTAGTTTCAAGAGATTTTGGTAATTCTATCTATGAGTTCCAAAATATTTTCATTATCCGGAGTTGTTGGTACTGCGCCAGTTTACGTTGACTATTCCATACATGACATCCTATTGTTCAGCTCATTCCTGAATGTCTGTATTGGCGTCAGCAGCCTTTTAGTTGTCTCCCGGTCGGCCCTCTGCTTAGCCAGTCCACCTGCAATTTACCTAGAACCGCGCTGTGACCCAGAACCCATGATGATCCTTTGATTGATGAAACATTTTGGAAAATATCCAAAATCTTACGTATTAATTAATATACGCCAATCTGAGCTACACTCCATGCTGTGAAAAGTCTTTGATTTTTTTTTTATCAATTATTGAATAAAGTATTTAACTGCTTCCCGTTCCAGGTCCGAGCCAAGCAACTATTCAACGAACTGACCCACAACGACATAAATGTTGACTTTATTTATGCCAATCGAACGCAAAAATAACGTGAAATTGGCGTGAAAGCTTTCCGGGAGGGCAAAATCTGGGTTTTGATCAGCACCGAATTTATGGGAAACGGAATCAATTTCAAGGGTGTCAATTTGCTTGTTAATTATGATTTGCCGCCAAACATATACCTGAACGCACCATCACATATTTTACACAGTATGATACGCCGAATTTTAGAAGGTAAGTTTCCTGGCACTCTGGATCTGTTAACTTCTTCAAACGTCGACTAATCAATAATTTCCCAACAGCATTCCGCAAATTAATAAAAATTCGGGTGGAACGGTTCCCAACATCATGTTGACCCTGAAGAAAACAAAGAAATTGGAAAAGGATGCTGACGAACCGCGAATTCCAGCTAAAGTGCAAACAAAAGGAGTTAGAAAAGCGAAAGGAGAAAAAATGGAAAAAGGAGTAGTCACCTAATGGTGCTAAAGATTCCCAGTTTAGTGATGCAAAGAAATCCAAGAAAAGTGGTTAAGAAAAATAAAAAATTTGTAGAGCCATAATTAGAAAAAAAGTTATTTTAATTCCAAATATGCAAAATATAATATAATGGGTATTTCACGATTATGTTTACCTTAAGAGCAACGTTAAAGAGAGGTTCGATATATTTTCTCTTTGCTGTCTCCTTGTCTCCCATCATGTCGGAAATGTACTGCACCTATTCGTTGGACTTTAAACCATTTTCACAGCCGATGACGAAATGTCAATGTGCAGATAATGATCGAGAAGAACATGCGGAGAGATAATATCGTCATAGATGCTAGAGCTCCTCCTCCATACATACTCCTTTGTTCCCAGATCAATCCCGGCGGCAAATGTGTCGATGCGTCCCTGCAGCGGCAGCTGGTTCTTCGTGCCGGAACGACCCGTTTTTCAACGGCCAAGAGCTGCCAAACCCCCTCGTTGCAAGAAGAACTGCAGTATTTTAAGCATCGCTACCACAACAACAACATGCGTCCCTGCCACTTCGCAACAGAACTATACCAATATGTAAGATGCAAATAAAAAATTTTACATAGTAAAATTACAGGGTTAATTCTTCTTCTGAAAGAAAACCCTTATGCCCGAACGAGAATGAACGCAGAATGCAGCAGCACCGGCATGCGACATGAAAAGTTAGAAAGCATGCATTTCCCTGACCTAGATTGAACGCAGCGGCAAAAGCAGATCTACATGTTGTTTTTATTGTCGCTGCCGCTGTTGCTGCTTTCTGCGCTCATTCTGGTTCGGGCATTACTGTTACTATGTAATATCTGCGCTGCGAACACGGCAAAAGTAGCCCCACGAAGGGAAATAACTTTTGAAATACAGATAAGACTCGCAAACTGTCAATCTATGAAATGTCATAGATGTGTCAAACGACAGATTACGCCGGAACAGTGTAAACACCTTAGCAATTTTAAACTCACCACGGCCGCAGATGAAGTAATCTGGGGATAGTGTAAACGTAATATTACACTATCCCCAGATTACTTCATCTGCAGCGTAATCTGGGTGTGGTGAGTTCAAAATTGTATGTATTTGACAGTCGCAGATTATCTCAGCTGGCGCAGATGAAGTAATCTGGGGATAGTGTAAACGTAATATAAACGTAATGTAAACGTAATATAAGGCTGCGCGCACGTTAGCACACGTTCGCGTGTCGCGTTCACGTGTTTCATGTCAAACGGTTTGAATCTATGGTTTGTAACCAAAGATGCGAATCTGTCAATTTGATAGGTGCTCGGCTATTGTCGTATCACCAAATTGGATTCATTATTGTGTATTAACGCCAATAATTTAGTATGAAATGAGTAATTATGAACATCCTGCTACTCCCCAGTCGTTTGTTTTGCCACTCAATTCTTACCTAATTATCCATTTTAATGCACAATAATGATCTGAATTTGTTGATACGACAATAGCCGAGCATTTGTCATATTGACAGATTCGCGTCTTTGGTTGGAAGCCATAGACTCAAATCGTTTGACATAAAACACGTGAACGCGACACGCGAACGTGAGCCATCATGCGCTCAGCCTAAAGATCGCCACCCATTGACGAGCACAACCACGACCAAACTTCCATCGAACCATCAAATATCATAGGACGTGTGGAAAAAAAACTCCCCCTATTTCCACCGTTCTATAATGGGTGGTATGCATAAAGTGAGTCGAGTGGAGTAAAGCTGAGTTGACAGAATTCCACTCAATTTTCACTATGGAGCGGAGAGTAGTTTTATGCATACAACTTTTTCACTCGATTCACCGAACATAGCAGACTCAGGAATGTCCTCAATAGACTTCACTCTTGAGTATATCCTCATTATTATGCATACCACCCAATATTTGATGGTTCGATGGAAGTTTGGTCGTGGTTGTGCTCGTCAATGGGTTGCGACCTTAAGGCTGCGCGCACGTTGGGACACGTTCGCGTGTCGCGTTCACGTGTTTTATGTCTGAATTGTAGTATGCGCGAACAACGCGGCTTCTGCTGCCAAATAAAGTTGACCCAATGTATTTCATATGGCGATAAGTATACTGTGCGCTAACAACACGTCGCTCACGTCGCAAAAGTTGAAACGAGTTCAACTTTGTCGCAATTAACGAGCCGCGAAGTATCAATTCCTTTGAAGAGAGAGTATCAGAGGAAGTGAAAAAGAGCGAGAGAAACGACGCAATTCGGCACAAGTGAGGAAGTAGGAAGGGGGATGAAAATTTGACATCACTTTTGCTCTATATAGACCGGGCGGGTGTTCCGCGGCAGAGAGACAGACTGGAATGTTATTGTTCCGATTGGAAAAGTAGGAGAGGGGATGACATCTTACGTGCTTCCTGTGCTTTTATATAGACTGCGCGGGTGTTGCGCAGTGGAGGGCGTGTGTCTCTCTCTCTACTTTTTACGACTGGAATTGCTTCAAGTAGTTTAGTGTTGAGTATATGCGGATTGCTCCTCCATAGTTATTCTCTGTGATCAATTCACAATACGCTTGTGGTTTAAAACTGTGGGTGATCATTTGTTTTGTTGTAAGTTACTGTTACCTCGGAATTATACTGTGCGCGAATTACGTTCCCAAGTCGGAGTCAACGAAAATCAGCTGTTCAGCCAGTTATAGTCAAATCTCTTGTTCGCGTTCTTTTGACACATTCGAGCTGTGAAAAACTGGCTTCCTAACAAACTTGAAACACTTTTTTGAATTAAGAATAGAAACATGCACTTCCAAGCGCATAACAGTAACTTAAGGCCGGTTGACATGCTCAAAGTACACTTTGTCAAAGTATGACTTGGCCAGAATATTCACCATTGTGAATTACCACTTTGCCACTTGCAAAAAACGCAGGATTTAGTATTTCTAGGGAACTTGTACCAAAACACATTATTCAGACCACCATAAATTGAATAAAAACCACCAACAACTCACTATTTCCCTCCCCAACAACTTTTTTCTGTGAACTTGTCGATTTAAGGCCGGGTGACACGTTCAAAGTATACTTTGACAAAGTAGCATTTCAGGGCCGGTTGACACGTTCAAAGTACACTTTGGCAAAGTACGTTGACAACCTACTTTGAGGTTACTTTGAACGTGTCAACCCCCTTCAAAGTGCTTTGAAGTCTCTAGCGTCCTATCAAAGCAAAGTAGGATGGTGCTCAACTTTCCATTAAAGGCCGGTTGACACGTTCAAAGTACACTTTGCCAAAGTATGACTTGAAAAGAATATCCACCATTGTGAATTACCATTTTGCCACTTGCCAAAAACGCTGCATTTAGCATTTCTAGGGAATTCACACCAAAACACATTATTTAGATTGTAAATCGACAAGTTCACAAAAAAAAGTTGTTGGAGCGGGAAATAGTGAGTTATTGGTGTTTTTTATTCAATTTACGGTGGTCTGAACAATGTGTTTTGGTATAAATTCCCTAGAAATGCTAAATCCAGCGTTTTTTGCAAGTGGCAAAGTTGTAATTCACAATGGTGGATATTCTTGCCAAGTCATACTTTGACAAAGTGTACTTTGAGCATGTCAACCGGCCTTGACGCGAGTCTGTACTTTGCTAGGTAGTTGACATAAGGCCGGTTGACATGCTCAAAGTACACTTTGTCAAAGTATGACTTGGTCAGAATATTCACCATTGTGAATTACCACTTTGCCACTTGCAAAAAACGCAGGATTTAGCATTTCTAGGGAACTTGTACCAAAACACATTGTTCAGACCACCATAAATTGAATAAAAACCACCAACAACTCAGTATTTCCCTCCCCAACAACTTTTTTCTGTGAACTTGTCGATTTACAATCAATTCTTTGATGGAAAGTTGAGCACCATCCTACTTTGCTTTGATAGGACGCTAGAGACTTCAAAGCACTTTGAAGGGGGTTGACACGTTCAAAGTAACCTCAAAGTAGGTTGTCAACGTACTTTACCAAAGTGTACTTTGAACGTGTCAACCGGCCTTTACAATCAATTCTTTGATGGAAAGTTGAGCACCATCCTACTTTGCTTTGATAGGACGCTAGAGACTTCAAAGCACTTTGAAGGGGGTTGACACGTTCAAAGTAACCTCAAATTAGGTTGTCAACGTACTTTGTCAAAGTGTACTTTGAACGTGTCAACCGGCCTTTACAACAAAACAAATGATCACCCACAGTTTTATGGCTGAATTAGAGTATGCGCGAACAACGCGGCTTCTGCTGTCAAATAAAGTTGAACCAATGTATTTCATACGGCGATAAGTATACTGTGCGCGAACAACACGTCGCTCACGTCGCGAAAGTTGAGACGAGTTCAACTTTGTCGCAATCAACGAGCCGCGAAATATCAATTCACAATAGGCATGTGGTTTAAAACTGTGGGTGATCATTTGTTTTGTTGTAAGTTACTGTTATGCGCTTGGAAGTGCATGTTTCTATTCTTAATTCAAAAAAGTGTTTCAAGTTTGTTAGGAAGCCAGTTTTTCACAGCTCGAATGTGTCAAAAGAACGCGAACAAGAGATTTGACTATAACTGGCTGAACAGCTGATTTTCGTTGACTGCGACTTGTGGACGTAATTCGCGCACAGTATAATTCCGAGGTGAAACCACATGCCTATTGTGAATTGATATTTCGCGGCTCGTTGATTGCGACAAAGTTGAACTCGTCTCAACTTTCGCGACGTGAGCGACGTGTTGTTCGCGCACAGTATACTTATCGCCATATGAAATACATTGGTTCAACTTTATTTGGCAGCAGAAGCCGCGTTGTTCGCGCATACTCTAATTCAGCCATGACCTCGGAATTATATTGTGCGCGAATTACGTCCCCAAGTCGCAGTCAACGAAAATCAGCTGTTCAGCCAGTTATAGTCAAATCTCTTGTTCGCGTTCTTTTGACACATTCGAGCTGTGAAAAACTGGCTTTCTAACAAACTTGAAACACTTTTTTGAATTAAGAATAGAAGCATGCACTTCCAAGCGCATAACAGTAACTTACAACAAAACAAATGATCACCCACAGTTTTAAACCACATGCCTATTGTGAATTGATATTTCGCGGCTCGTTGATTGCGACAAAGTTGAACTCGTCTCAACTTTCGCGACGTGAGCGACGTGTTGTTCGCGCACAGTATACTTATCGCCATATGAAATACATTGGTTCAACTTTATTTGACAGCAGAAGCCGCGTTGTTCGCGCAGACTATAATTCAGCTATGAAACTTTCGCGACGTGAGCGACGTGTTGTTCGCGCACAGTATACTTATCGTCATATGAAATACATTGGTTCAACTTTATTTGACAGCAGAATCCGCGTTGTTCGCGCATACTCTAATTCAGCCATTATGCGCTTGGAAGTGCATGTTTCTATTCTTAATTCAAAAAAGTGTTTCAAGTTTGTTAGGAAGCCAGTTTTTCGCAGCTCAAATGTGTCAAAAGAACGCGAACAAGAGATTTGACTATAACTGGCTGAACAGCTGATTTTCGTTGACTGCGACTTGTGGACGTAATTCGCGCACAGTATAATTCCGAGGTTATGTCAAACGGTGTGAGTCTATGGTTTTCAACCAAAGACACGAACCTGTCAATTTGGCAAATGCTCGGCTGTTGTCGTATCACCAAATTGGATTCATTATTGTGCGTTAACGCCAATAATTTAGTTTGAAATATGTGCTTATGCACATCCTACTACTCTCCAGTCGTTTGTTTCGCCACTCAATTCTTACCCAATTATCCGTTTCAAAACACAATAATGAATTCAGTTTGGTTATACGACAACAGCCGAGCATTTGTCAATTTGACAGATTCGCATCTTTGGTTGCAAACCATAGACCCAAACCGTTTGACAGCAAACACGTGAACGCGACACGCGAACGTGAGCCAACATGCGCGCAGCCTTACACTATAAAAGTTCTTTTACAAATATATTTGACAAACGATATTTCAAAAGAACTTTTATGAATGATATTAGCCGCTAAAGGGGGAAGGTGTGCAAGCATATTAGAAAAGTAGTTGAAACAAGCAACGTCCATGTCGCAAATCTTTTCTTAGGCGGCTATTACACTATAAAAGTTCTTTGAAAATAGCTTTCATCAAAGATATTTGTAAAAGAACTTTTATAGTGTAATAGCCGCCTTATGTCAAACGGTTCGAGTCTATGGTTTGCAACCAAAGATGCGAATCTGCCGAATTGACAAATGCTCAGCTGTTGTCGTATCACCAAATTAAGTTCATTATTGTATCTTAAACGTGCCATACACACACCGATCGATCGGCCGATCCGTCGCCCGAAATCGATATCGGCCGATGGATCGGCCTGTGTATGTGGAAATCGCACCGATCGGCCGATCAATTTTGATCTGCCGATATTTTTGTGCGATTTTCGTACGATCGATCGGTGACGATCGATTGGATAGTGTATGTGATTATCGCAAGTGAATGTCAAATTACCAAATTATTAAATTATGAAATTTCAAGGATTCTTAAGATTTAAATGGCACTGCAATTGAAATATCAAATATGTGGTATACGAAAATACCACACACATCCAAATAGTTAACAAAAATGAATCTAGGTTGGATTGGGAGTGAATCATAACCTATTTTTGAATTGTCATTCGTTATCGCATCGCACGAAAATTGCTCAGTGTGTGTGCAGTGGAGATCGGCAGATATTTTGTGGCGATCCATCGGCCGATCGATCGGGCGACGGATCGGATAATGTATGGCGGCTATAAAAGATATTTGTAAAAGAACTTTTATAGTGTAATGGGGTAACTTTTATAAAAGTTGTCTTTTATAAAAGTTCTTTTATGATATTTAGCCTTTTCACGCTATATTTGATAAAAGAATTTTGGCAGGCGAAGAAGAAGAAGACTTTGGTACCAGCTGTGGATGTTGGTACACTTAAGAGCGCGTTGACACGATCAAACTACGGTTTGACAAACCACCTACTTGAACGTGTCAACCCCTTGTCAAACTGGTTTGATGTCTTGTGCTTCTGTCAAACCGTAGTTGGACGGTGCTCAACTTTTCATCAAATGCTAGTTTGTCAAATCGTAGTTTGATCATGTCAACGCGCTCTAACATATGACTTCTTCTGTCATTTGGGAAGTGGACGAGTTGGTGAAATGGGGGAAATCAGAGAAATAAGTGATTATTATTGAACGTAAGTTATTCGACATGTCGCTCCGTGTATGTGTCTAGTAATTTTATATATATTATATCTTCCTTCTTGCGTCGAAGGGGCTGTGGCAGCTCTTGGCCGTGACACACGGGTCGATTTGTTATTTCGGCCGACAGAACTAGATGTGCACAAGCTGCATAAAATGCATTCGGAAGGGACAACGGTGGATCCAACAAAATGATGGTATGTAAAAATATAGTCGACCATAACAATTGTTTGCAATCGGTTTTCTCCTGATTTCAGATGCTTATTGGCGTGTCAATTGTGTTAGGTTTGCGACGACGACGTCTCCAACTTTGAGGACATCGAGCGGATCAAAAACAGACGAAGTACGTTCGTCAAAACGCCCCGGATGTTTGGAAATTTGAATGAATTTTCGGGTCATGACTTGCCCTTCCTCGGTTACGGCTACGTCTACGAAGAACCGAGCGTCGAGTCGGCCGAGGAAGAGTCCGTTCTCGCGCCCCAGGTCAACAAATTGAACGCTAAAATTCGCGAGCTTCAGCGCACCAACAAGGGCCAAATGGACGAGATCAAGACACTACAAATTGGAAATTGCTGAAGGCCGAGAGCAAACCCAACCAAACGGACTCCGTGAACAAGGTCCTGCGCGATACAAAGGAAGAAGTTAGCCTCACGAAGGACCGGCTAAAGGAGAAGACGGGTAACTTGCCCGCGTGTCGCACAGAAGTCAAGACGCTCAAGAGCTCGCTGAAGATCGAGGAGGAGATGCGATTGAAGAGCGACGCGTCCATTTCACAACTGCTTGCCTCCAACACCACCACCTACCAAAAGTGGGAGAAAGCCAAGCAAATGTCGGATCAGAACTACGAAAAGCTCATTTCCGAGAAGAAAACGGAAATCACCAACATCCTTCAGCATCTGGAAGCGTGCTGACGCGAGAATGCCGCGGAGCTCAGGAGACTATTGGCGAACTGCAGCAGGAAATTGAGCAGCTGAACGGCGAGTTGGAGGAGCAAAATAACTACAACGTTCGGCGTGACATTAAATCGGAAGCCACCCTCGCACAGCACAAGAAACTCATCGACTATCAGCAGTTGAAGGTAGAGGATTTGTCGCAGAAGAAGATGAAGACGTTGGTCGACATGATATTAGGATCGGGCACGACCGGTTCGAAGAAGGAGAATCTTTCGCCGAATGTGATAGCATCGACAATTACCTAGCATCGACAGTTACCTATCGAACGTTACACGAAGCGTTGAAGTGTCGAAATGACGACCAAATTTATTACAGACCCAATTCGAATTCTCGTGAAACGGTAGGTTCAGATCATAATTCCGTAGATACTGTAACGTAAGCCTGCATGATCGGAGGGGAGCACCTGCTTGAGGGCAGCTCTGTTCGGGAGGGAAAACAAATGGTCGCGGGTCACTAAAAAAAAATCTCCGACCGGACTCACATCACCGGGATTCAGGTGCGTTTCAAACAAAAAAAAAAATCACGGAACCGCATTCAAAAACAGCAAAGAAAAAAAAAGGGAGGGCTACCATGCCGAAGGGTTTCAGGTCCATTACAGTTACATTTCGGGCGAAGCGGAAAAGAGCGAAGACACCTTTACACTAATAATTACCACATATTTCGTTCGTTATAACACATATTACGATGTTGTATTTTTCCTCATATATATATATAAATATTATTATTTTTTTTTTTTTAAGATACAAATTAAATAGGTTAAGTTAAGCAAACAAATAATTTTTTTTTTCGGTTCTTTAAATTTCCCTAGGGTTGATGCGCGCACTGCCTACATATATTATAAATTGCATCTCTTTTCTTTCGGCAAATAACAAAACACCGATCTTCCGGTGGCGGCCGCTACAGGACGATACACAGCTATATTTCTTTTTTAGCAAGACAACTACACTAAATCGCAGCAGCTCGCGCAGCGCAACACTACACAGGAATTCGCTACAAAAAAACATACAAACAAAATTTCAATTTACACAATATGACACAATATCACAACAACTCCTTTTTCCTATCTTAACACAACAAATTCTACATGTATTCGTTTTTTTCTCTGCCGTATCATTAACGGGCGAACCTCTTGGACACGAAATTTTTGTTTGTTACTGACCGTGTTGGTGGTTGAATAGCCGGTGCTGCGGAAGGCTCGATAGGGACCGCTTACTGCTTCCTTCAAAAAAAATGTGGGCGCAGGTGCGCCGCTTTTGCCGAAGAAGCCCCGATGGGGAGACTGCTTGCTGCTTCCTTCACAAAATGTGGCCGCAGAGGCGCCGCTTTTGCCGAAGAAGCCCCGATGGGGAGACTGCTTGCTGCTTCCTTCACAAAATGTGGCCGCAGAGGCGCCGCTTTTGCCGAAGAAGCCCCGATGGGGAGACTGCTTGCTGCTTCCTTCACAAAATGTGGCCGCAGAGGCGCCGCTTATGCCGAAGAAGCCCCGATGGGGAGACTGCTTGCTGCTTCCTTCACAAAATGTGGCCGCAGAGGCGCCGCTTTTGCCGAAGAAGCCCCGATGGGGAGCCGCTTGCTGCTTCGCTTTCCGGTTAGAACACAGACTCTGCTTCGTCGCCGCCACAGTCAAATAAGCAATTTTGAAAGCATTTAAACAAGAAAAATCGAATATAAATTCTCCATCCACAAGGTTCCTCCAATACGACAAACAAATTTCAAAGTCCGTGCGTGGTCAGCTGCTGCTGGGCTACTCCCTTTCTTTATTTTTAACGCTGCTATTCTATTTTTTCTTTTGGCGGCGGCCGAGAGGTCCGCACCGCACCACTGTCACTGGAAGAAAGCCATGAGGTCGCCAAAATTTCATGGTTGCCCCCTCTGCCGGAAAAAGGACAAAAAAAAATTCCCCCGACGAAAAAAGTGGGAAATGGCAAAAAAATTACACTTTCCGCACTATCCCCATAACTCCATATGGCAGCACTGTTACATTTCCCCATAATAGAAAAATGTCATTCTGACAATTCTCAATTGTCAGAACAAGCTAAGTGTTCGTTGACTATATTTATTTTTTTGGTCTCTTTGTAGGATTTTTGAAACAGTGTCCTCAGCATCCCAAGCCTTAACCGGAGCGCCGAATAAGGAAGAAGAAGAAGGAAGACTACACACCCTCAACTGCTAGGCAGGAGTCCGGATTCTGTCAGGGATGCGCTACCTCTCCCGGTAAGGAGCATCACGGATTATGGTATTGTCTCGCTAATTGGATCTACGCGAGACCTCCGTCTAGACGAGTGACAGGTAATTGTTTTGCTTATAAAAATAAATATCGCATTCTGGCCTTGAGGTGTATCCGTTTTCGAATTGGTTGAGTTGTCAAAACTAATTCGATTCAACAATGGGCGCGGTCCTGGAAACCTTCTGATATGGATCTGACTTTTCTGTTTTCTCCTCTATGTGCTTCCCCCTCCAGTAAATTTAGTACAGACAATTGTCAATTTTTGGATCTGAGAAATATTCCCACAGACGGCATACACGGCCGTCTTGTCAAAAAAGATCTGTCAAGTTTTTAATTTCAAAATGGAAAATTTAATTATTGCGGAATTATTGGATGATTTCGGTGATATTGTAAATAGTGTTCAAAGCATACTATTGTAAATATAGTGCGCGTTAACATGGATAACAACATGACAAACGATTGGAGTTTGTTGGACGGGATTGAGCGCGAAAACCGACCCAGAAATGCAAATTATTTCGAACAAACAGTTCCCCGATACGACGACTTCCTACTCATGGAACATTTTAGAATGTCTCGAATAGGATTCGAGGTAACATAGTGTCAATTGTAAATAAAAAAAACATACATTTAAAAAGAAAATTTTTGCAGGAATTAACGCGCGTAATTGGAAATGCGATAGTTAGCGATGCCAATCTCCGTGCCGACCTTCAGAAAAAAGTCTTGTTTGGAATCCACGCTGCACGCTCCGAATTTGAGTGTACCACTATGTTACTTTTTTTTTTCTTTTCTCCTGTGACTATGAGGGCTTTGTTCTCGATGTCACCGCTGATAAAATCAGAAGTCCACGAATGAGGCTCCAAACACGGTCGGTTGGCTAATCCACAAAAGAGATTGTACTGCCAGGGTTTGTAAATCGTTTTTAATCGCCTACTCCTGCCCTTCTAGACGATTCTGAACCACGTGAGCCATCTACCAAAATCCACTAATTCCCACATTCACCCCACTATAACGCAATTTATTAATAAATTTCTCAGGGAATTGTTAACTAGTTTGTGCAAATAGGTTTGTAGGCTAAAGGCGCAGCAAACTACCACTAAATACTTCACAACACGTCCTGCACGCTGGCTGACTGGCTATGTTGCTTTGGTGACAGAGGCGCCGGTGACATCTGAGAACTGTCAAAATTGCTGATTTTAGAAATTGACCGGAAAAATATTCAGATCCAGAGGGCAAATTGTCAGATCCGAAAGTAACAGTTGTCTGTACTAAATTTACCGGAGGGGAAAGCAAATGTAAGAGACTTTGAGAATTGTCAAACCCTGATCCGCTCGCAGGAACGCAGCCAATTTGAAAACGGAAGTGATGCCTCTAGGCCCATTCACCGAATCACAGGCTTCATTACAATACACTCTACTAATCCTTCGCGAAAATCTTTTTTTATTTCAGTGACGAATTGACGCTGGGAGAAACAATTCTTCGCAGCCGTCAAGAGGGAGGAGTGGAAGTTCGACACACTTTGCAATATATACGACACGCTGACTATACAGGCCGTGATTTTGTGCAACACGAAAGGTGGACTGGCTGACGAAGAAGATGCGGTTGGTGAATTTCACAGTGAGCTCAATGCATGGCGATATGCCGCAGTAGGAGGGTGACGAGATCACGAAGGAGTTCCAATCGGGTCAGAGTCGAGTTCTGTTCACAATCAATGAGTGGAACCGCGTCGTGCAGATTCATGAGATTTCATAAATGAACGTGGTAGATTTGATTTAAATTTTATTCGTATCAAAACGAGCATAGGATTCTTTTACTTATACCTATACAAATAAATGTATTAAATTCACTAGTAATATAATAATAATAATAATCATAAAACAAGAAACTCGTTGTTTTTTTAGTAAGGTACAAATATAAATGAATGGAAGCTCATACATTGGTCGGCGCCACCCCGACTAGGACTTTGTATGGCGTGTTCTCGATATATTTTCGGCATGGTCTCGATGTAATATCATGCGACATAAATATCGAGGATTTACGAACTATAATTGGAAATGAAGTGCGACCCTGGGACAAGAAGAAGAAACCAAGGAGTTTTTTTGGGTTGTTGTTAGCATATCTAGAGTCAAAATTGCAAAAGATGGGAGGATCCACATTATTCACATACAATCATGAAGAAAATATTCGCTCTCTAAAAATGTCAGACAATACTCTGCAAATGAATGCATAATGTGTTTCCAACTTTTATTATGATTATACGAGTACATTATCCTCTCGAAAGAAACCCAAACGAACGTAAACATTTAAAATTGTTTTCTATAGTATAGATTGCGAATGCAAGCCGAAGCAAATGTGAATCGAGTTAATCCATTTCACAAATATTGGGTAGATCCGCCAACCTGTTTTCGGACCCAGATCATGTATCGTGCCAGATCCGATCCACAAAATTAGACCATCATACGCATTCCATAACTACTGTAAAACAATATCATCTCGAACTGTTGCATCATTGAAATTTCATAAAACTTTTATAAAATATTTTACGCAGTGTAATATAGAAAATTTTGATGGTAAAATATCTTTTATAAAAGAAGTTTTACAAAAACTTTTATAAATTATCTTTTACAAAGAACTTTTATAGTGTAATAGCCGCCTTACAGCCAATAATTTAGTATGAAATGTGTGTTTATGTACATCCTACTAGTCCCCAGTCGTTTGTTTTGCCACTCAATTCTTACCTAATTATCCATTTTAAAGCACAATAATGAACTCAATTTGTTGATACGACAATAGCCGAGCATTTTTCATATTGACAGATTCGCGTCTTTGGCTGGAAACCATAGACTCAAACCGTTTGACATAAAACACGTGAACGCGACACGCAAACGTGTGCTAACGTGCGCGCAGCCTAAGGTCACCACCCATGAACGAGCACAACCACGACCAAACTTCCATCGAACCATCAAATATCAAAGAACGGTGGAAATAGGGGGATTTTTTTTTCCACACGTTCTATGAAATTGATGGTTCGATGGAAGTTCGGTCGTGGTTGTCATTACTGGTAATGTCTGCTACAGATAATGGCCCATCGCGATGGTGACTTTGATGGCCGCTATCGCACACCAAATGTCAATTCAAATATTTTCAAATACCGTCCGTCCATACAATGGTCTGCGATGGGCCATCAGGAAATTGCGTATCATGGCCACAATTGAAATTGAAAGCTGTCGCTCTGTGCATTACGGCAGCTATAATCAAACTGATCGCGTATGACAGAAGGTCGGTGGTAGTAGCACTGTGATAATTGTGTAGTGGCATGCCAACTTAAATCAGCTGTTCAAAGTTGTGGACACGATGGGCCATCGCGTGGAGGAAAATGGCTCTCGAAGCCATTTGTGGCCATCCGATGGCCCATCGCTGTTGACAGAAATGACGGTTACGCGGCATTGGCCACTGAACGCCATCCGCCCGTCCACACAGTAGCGATGGCCCCGAATGGCCGGGGCTGGGCCATTGTCTGTAGCAGGCGTAAACAGCTAATTTAAGTTGATAGGCCACTACACAGTTACCACAATGCTACTATCATCGACCTTCTGTCGTACGCGATCCGTTTGATTATAGCTGCCGTGACGCACAGAGCGACAGCTTTCAATTTCAATGGCCCACTATGCGCAATTTCCTGATGGCCCATCCATGACCATTGTGTGGACGAACAATATTTTAATTGAAATTTGGTGTGTGATGGCTGAAATAAAGCCTGCTAGAGACAGATTTCGTATTTGCCGTAGCTTGTCATATTTCGTATTCGTTGCAACTAGTTTACGATTTACGACGTTTTTACAATTTACGACAGCGAGCATGAATCCCCCTAGTCTGTATAAATTTCCTGGCTATTGAATAAGAAAACCCCCTTATTTCGCGCCCCTTCTATGGGAACCACGGGCACCACTGTGCTTCCATTCAGCATTTTGCTTATGGCAATTGCGAACACTTCCCTCGCTCTCTTTTTTTTCTGTTTTCGCCGTTTTCTGTCAACACCAACAAAATAAGGCAAAACGTCAAAACATTACAGAAAACACGACGACGCATCTCCGCGTGAGGTCGGCTCCGTCTGTCAATTTTCAGCTGCAAAGTTTTTCTTTCCGATTCTTATCTTTCCGGGACGGGGCAATCGCGCAGTCTGCGTAGTGTGTCTTTGCAATTTGTGCAATTTCCCAACTTTTGCAATCGCGAGCGTTCTGTTATGTGATTTAATCAAGTGCATTAAAATTGACAACGTTTCGTGAAAATCCAAGACGTCGCCCGGAGACAAGAAAATGTCCGAATCGTACGGTAGGCGAACGTTTCGTGCTTTGTGTTGTGGCGAGAAGACGAAGAAAAGAAGTTGCTCGCCTGCCATGGTCCCGCTTTGTGTTTACCCGTCCATTTCTCTGATTGTGCTTTCTTTTCAGATTATCTTTTCAAATTCCTCATCATCGGCAGCGCTGGAAGCGGAAAGAGTTGCCTCTTACATCATTTCATCGAAAGCAAATGTGAGTAAAGTTTGCGAAGGTGGCGGTAAACGCTCGACGAGCAGGTGCTTCGAAAGATTTCAATAGCACACACAGGCGACACGCACCAAATACGATTCGGTTGGTTGCCCCACGGCGTCTAAGCGGGTAGGGGTCGGAGGGGACCCCATGGAATTTCGTCAGCCAGAGTGCCATGACGGTGTAATCTTCTAAGGTCGTTTCGGCATGGTTCATTGATTACGCGTTGCCCATTGCCTTGTTGCTGCAGCGCTTGGCAATTAAGACGGCAATAGGTGATGATCACACATGCCGGGCAAGTGGGCGCTAATCGGCTTAGAAGTGGCATTATAAATCGCTCAGTCTGTAGTTCACCTAATCGACGAGATTTCGCGAAATAAAGCGCCCAAGTGGGGGCGGGTGTTCGCCAATTGTGCGATTGAATCGTTTTATTTGTTTATCGCACATCTACTCCCCATACAAGGGAAACGTTCTATGGTGCGGACGAGGGGCCGAGTTGCGCGCAACTGATAATATACAAGTTATTGTATCGCGTACGAAATGTTTACCTTGGAAATTTGCATCAGCCTGAAATTGTGTCGTGTCAGGTGTTTGGTGAAAAAAATCGATTTAACCGGCATCGTCTTAGCACCGAAAACGTCAAATATTGATTGCAGTAGATGTTGATACTGAGACAACAACTGATATGCTGCTAAAATAAAACAATTAAATGAATGTAAAATACTATGGAAGAAACTACTCCCAACTCACTTCTTTAAAATAAGATTTAACAACCCCATCTCTAATGTTATGAAAAGTTGAACAACACGGGTTGTATTCCAAACGACAGGACCCCGACTGGACTGCTCGAATCATATTTCCGAAGAGATAATTTTTCAAATAGTTGAAAAAATGTGCTAAACTAGTCCACAGTAAACTACTACAGGTGAACTACGTAAAGATTCATGCTAACTGAATTACGTACTCATTCAAACTATAGCTTCTGAGGTGAAGACACCTCACCAATATAGTGCGTTACGGAGTAACTACTCCAATTCATGGGATACCTCAGAAATTCACTCTCCAATTGAAGAAATCGTGCGTTCTGGGGACCTTCTGATCCATTGTCCAGGAGAGTACGCACATTCCAGAATCCAATCTTTGCCATTGTACGATCGCCAAAAATTACCCGTGTAGTCAGTCCTTATCCGAGGCATAGTTGACGTTTCGTTAGCATATAGAAGATTTCGGATAGTGCAAGTTGCTGGCATACACATTCTGTCCTTTGTCGGTTTCAACCGTAGGCCGTCAAAGGGAAAGGCCGTGGTATTATTTTACGCCACACCTCAGGGGGAAAATTTACCTCAACCAAATCATCGCACCGCCATCACTGGCGGCTTGACATTGGTTAACAATGGTCAGTGACCACTGCCGCAGGGGGCGCCCACGTGGAGGACTATGGCAAAAGATCGTTTGTGCATTCTAATCTAGGCACATACTTGAATAAATGAAATGTTCGTAAAACGACACATGTGTACACAAGCGCAAGTAATTGCTTGCATAGGATGGGGGTTATTTTTTGGTTATCGAAATTGAATAATAAAACTCATGCCAACGAACCCGAACTGGGAAGAAGTCCATTTATATAGGATTTTATCTAGTTTCAGGAAGTGAGGTCAAATCAACAAGTCGAACCTTTTTGAAACAATTTACAAAATATGCTATAACTCCGTAACTGTAACTTATACCTATGTTAATTTTCCTCAGAACGCTACATCTACCATTAAAGTATTTACCATCAGAAACGGTACTGTTTTGTTGTTTGCTTTTTTGCACAATCTCGACTGCAAACATGGTAATTGGGCATTTAGTAACTCTATGCTTCATCTTCCATGCGTTTATCGCAGCATGACCTTGACTTAGGCTGTATTCACATAGCGAGCCGAGCGATGTCGATCCGGGCGATGCGATGTGCTGGGTGTTCACATTGCACGCCGTGCGATGCCGAGCCGAGCGATAGCTTGCGATGCGATGAAGGTCAGAGATGCTCACACTGCATGCAATGGTGGAGAGTAGAGACCAATTTAGTTCAAAGAAGACAATCTGCTCAACATAATGTCGTTTTTGATTGACCCAATAAATTTATTTCTGTTTGAAAATAGTACACTAAAAATGGAAGGGCGTCGTCATTGGGTGCATCCCATTAATAAAGAACGGATCAGTGTTGCTGAATTTCAACATCTCTTCCGCGACATCAGACATGATGAAGAAAGTTTTTGGAGTTATGTACTTTCGTATGAGCACAACCTCGTTCGATTACATAGTATCGTCAATTTCAAGCAGCCTCTTGCACCACATCCCGATTGTGGTAATGCTTATTTTTTTGATTCCACAACACGGGAGATCACACTGCAAAATACCATGTATCTATTTATCCTCGTGTATTTTATTACGGTGGCAATAACCTTCCATTTAAGCCATACTGAATAAAAAAAAACACATACATGCACTTTTTTGCAGTGTGATCTCAGGCTACTGGTACATTAAATATTACTGTACATCTCCATCGCACAACATCGCAAAGCCCATAAAATCTATCGCAAAGGCCATAAAATCCATCGCAAAGCCCATTAAATTCCATCGCACCAAATCAGTAGCTGGTACTCGCACGAAAACGCAAAATTGTTTGTGATGGCATCGAGCCCATCGCTCGGCTCGACATCGCACCGCGTGCAATGTGTACACTCAAAGCGTGATTCCATTTAAAATTTAAGACTTTTCATTTTCTTGTGATGACCGTTTGTAATCGCAAGCCACCGCTCGGTCCGGCTCGGCTCGGCATCGCACGCAATGTGAACATCCACTTAAGGTAGCATTAGACGATTCGTAGGATCTACAAACGTTTGTAGATCTACAAACCCTTCAAACTGCCTCCGAACTGCAAATGCTTGTAGCACGTTTGTAGGGCGTGAAATTTTATTATTACACGATTCGTAGGTTTGTAGTAGTTTGTAGACCTACAAACACTTCTACAAACCATATTGTGCATATTTCGTCTACAACCGTTTGTAGGAAATATATTCAACCATTAGACGGTTTGTAGGATAATTATTTAGTTTGCAGGCAATTTATATTTGTTGTTGTTTTTGGTACCTATACACGAATATTATTATTGAAAACAAATGCAAATTTAACGTAAATAATATATTTATTTGAAAATATTCGCACACAAGTACATTGTAGATAGCATCTAAAACTTTTGGAATGATGCACGAAATTGTCGGCTGCGGGATACGAAATAAAAATTTCAGAGATTCAAAGCTCTCGCCGGTGGCCAAGTAACGAAGCGTCAATACAAGTCGCTCCTTTGGTGAAATGCTTTCGCGCATATTCGTATCCTGCTTTTTAATAAGTGGAGTCACTAAAGCCAGAAGATGGTCGAATTGTTCCGAAGTCATGCGTACAAAATTATGATACAATTCCAGCTCTTCATTCCGCAATTCAGCGAGTAATTTCTGACAAAATCCTTCTTGTTTTCGTCGAAGAACCCAATTCTTTGACCAATCACGTCGTTGACCCTTCGGTGGCAATTCCACTTTACTATCACTATCACTGTCGCTGCTATTCAACAAATTCAGTCCTAAAACCATCGCGATTGCTTCTTTCGGATCCATTTTACAAACAACACTTAAATATAATATCAATGTAAAACGCGTATAATTTTATTTTCACGAAATGACAAGTGCGACGGCGACCATAACATCAAATATCAGAATTGATACATCTACAAACGTTTGTAGTTCGTATATGTAAAATTTCATACATCTACAAACTCCAAATCTATCTACGGATGTCAATCAACCTACAAATATAAAATACATTTGCCATCACACGAGCCGCATTTATCACCTTCAAACGTTTGTAGACGGTCATCTACAAATCGTCTACAAACTCTTTCTCCAAACATTTGTAGCTAAGAAATTTTCACATTACACGATTCGTAGACAATTTGTAGCAGAAAAATCGCAGAAATCTACGAAAATTTGTAGGTCCTACGAATCGTCTAATTGTACCTTTAGACGTAAGCATCAGGACTTTTTGGTTGTACAGGTAATCCATACATACGTCGTCAGTGCGTACTAAGAGATTGCGACGTAAATCGAAATCAACGTAAGTTGAAGTAGAAACAAGAGAATCCATAAGTTTATAGGAAACTTCTAAAAAATATATTTCTGAACTGTACTCGTATATACATAACCATTGGCTAAGTTCATATCACACAACAGTTGGCATACTGTTGCCAATTTGTTTTATGAACTCTCTCCACTGAGTTTTTGATGGACGCAACATGCTGTGAAAAATGTCATTTTCTCCATCACAAAAATTTCCCCGCTGGTTAGGACCAGCATATAATGACAATCCTGAATTGACACTCGCGCTGTCATATTCATATGATTTTTCGACAGTAGTCAGTTTTGAACTGGAAATTTGACAATTGATGGATGACTAGATGCGAGTGCAGTTCAGAACACAACAACGTGTTGCAATGCTGCTTCGATACTGTTGCCACAGCATGTTGCGATTCCGCTGTGTGTTATGAACTTAGCCATTATTTTATTTATTTAAAACCCATTTTTATTAAATTGAAATTTGTATTTGAGTAGTTATCTTCAGAGAAAATTGAAAAAAAGTTCCTAAAAAAATTAAAAAACTCTGAGATTTCACGAAGTTCCATACCACATCTGAATTTCTTATTTATTTATCTGTACATATGTATTTAGATGGCGCCGTGTTCCTTTTGCTCTCGGTCCGCGGTACCTCCCAGACAACTATTTGTTGGTATAAGGGATGGTACTTACTGTATACATGTGCTGTTCATTGATCATTTATTCAGGATAGTCACTTTGCTCTATTCATAACTATTATCGTTGGGAATCATCATTAGTAAGTATGTATTTTTTTAGCTTTGTTTTGAAGGCCACAAAGCTTTTAGATTCCTTAATGGCAGATGGTATTTTATTGTAAAATAATGTGGATTGTATTGTCGGGTCTGTCCTCATTCACTCAGTCCTTGGAATAGGTATGGTGAGGTTCTACGCAGTTCGTACTGGATAGGTGTGAGTTTCGTTCACTTTCGGAAGCTTAATATTACACTTTGTCTCTCCATAGCAAGTTTTATACATCATTTTTAGGGTTTTGTATAAAAACAAAACCCTTATGAAATCGGTCATGCGTCCGTCTGTCCGTCTGTCCGTCTGTCTGTCCGTCTGTCCATGAAATATCTCACGAACCGCTGATGCTACATGCATGAAATTTGGTGAAAATATGTAGAAATACTATAATTCTCTGGAGAAAGCGATGCGTCGTAATAGGTCAACTTTAAGGGGGGGTCGCCATAGAGGGGAAATGAAGGTCGAAATTTTTTTTTCGTTTCGTATAGGCAAGTGGGGTATCGTAAGAAAGGTACCGTTAAGTACATTCCATTTCTGGAATTTTTTTCAAATTTGAAGAAAGGGGAAAAGAGGGAGAGGCGAAAATATGTGGTCCGAGTTTGTCCCCCCCCCCTTGCATTTCGAGACCGTTATAGCTAGACATATGAAAATTTACAGAAAAGCGGCATTTCACTAGCATAGAAAACCGAAAATAATAGAATTTTTAAATCTCATCCAAAAAGGTTAATAATAGTACATTTCTATAGTTGCAGTTAGCACACCCCTGCACCCCTCAAGCACACCTGAGGTCAAAAATATTGATGGCTAATGATAACCAACATCATAGGCAATAATATCTCTAAGTTTCATTACAATGACATGATATTTAATAATAGTACATTGACTTAAAGTTATGCATTTTGACACTATCCATACAAAAAATACACCTACCGGCCTCACGCATAGATATGCGTGTACTACTTACATGTTGTTTTTCGTAGTGCGAATTGCAGTTATTTAATGAACTAACTTTGGAAGGGTGAAGATTGGTGATTGGTGATCCTAACAATAACTATTCACACAGTTAATTTTTTTAGGGTTTTGTGCAGTGGCGTGGCGTGATAATTCAACTAGGGGAAGCAATTGGTATTAAAAATTTACTATTATTATGCTTTCCACAAATTTACTGCGTATTAATTGAACCCCTCTCGTTAGCTACTTTTAACATTTCTAATATAAAAGCACCCAGGAATCACGAACGGGGACGTGAGAGTAGGTATACTGTATTTTATCAGCATTTTAATTCCCATGCTACCAATATATTTTATAATAATTTACTTTTAAATAAATAATTGTAAAAATTATATGTTGGTAGACTTATCAAAAAAGCAAAGCTGTAACTATAAGTATATAAATAAAGCATATTCGAATTATTAGAACTACTATAACAATAACAACAATAGCAAAAAAATTGCAAAATAAATATCCATACACTCATAAAGAAAGTAATCGTGTTCAGCGAATCAAAATTTGAATAATAAAAACAATAACAATACAATAAAAATTAAAAATAATTCAACTATTTACTATTTAAAAAATCACAGTTAGTGAGTAAAATAAAATAATAATAATTGGGCAATAAATATATTACAAGTCAAAATAAATAATAAGATCCGTACATACTATTATTTGTAATTTAATTCTATTCGTCTTTCTTTTTTTGCGAATTCATCTATAATATCTGTATAAAAACTTTGCTCACACAAACATGATTTAAGGAAAACCTTTTCAATTGACATTATTGCCAAGTCGCTAAGCCGTTGTTCGCCTGTACAATTTCTAAGATACGTTTTAATCCTTTTTAAGCAAGAAAAACTGCGCTCTGCGGACGCACTGGTTACTGGTAATGTTAAAACTAAACATATTAATTTATAAAATTGTGTGAAGCTATCTTTTAATTTGTTATTAATGAAATAGTTAAAAATACCTTGAAAAGATTTTCCCTGCAAATCAGAATCAGAATAAAGCACAATGAGTTCAGTCTTTAATGAAATATGGTCAAATATATCAGCATAAGTTTTAGTTAAATTTAGTAAAAGATTGTCCGGAAATGTTTTCAAATATTGGTTAAATTTAGAAGAATCTAATAGGTTTAAAAATGTGAAACTTGCTAAGGATGAAAATCTTGAATTTATTTCTGCGGTAATATTATCTATAATTTCGACATAAATACGTGTAAAGAATAGTTCAACATTTTCATTACTGTCAACAAGGCACCTGGCTTTTTTCCGGCGTTGTGGAGTTTCGCAAATAGATGTGGTTTGGGTCCAAATTTCCGTGAAACTATTTCTTAACGATTGAAGTTGATTTTCAAAATCTGTAATTTTTTGAATGCAGTACATTATATCAGTTTGTTTACTTTGAAATATATCGAAAAGTACGTCGGTTTGTGGAAAAATTTTAGAAAAAACATTGAGTAGGAAAACAAACTGAAAATCTGTAAGTAAAACAAGAAGTCCCCTTGCGCTATTAACGGTCTCGCCATCCCACTTTCCACTCTCATTTTCAATGATATATTCAAAGAGTTCTTTTAATTGATCTAAATTATCAAAAATGGTTAAAACTAATCGACCATTAAAAGTCCAACGTGTTGGAGCTAATTTTGGAAGCCTTTTTTTGAGGAATAAATCTAGTGCAACTGTTCTCTTTGTTGAATGATTAAAAAATGTTGAAAAACAAGTAATAGATTGAAAAAAAATTCGACATTCGCGTATTTTATCGCATGATTTAGATAAAACTAAATTTAACCGATGAGCGAAGCAATGAATATATATTGCGTTTTTATACACATCCTTTACACGTGTTTGTAATCCAGTTATTTTACCAGACATTACCGAAGCCCCGTCATAGCTTTGACAAATAAGTTTGTTACCGCAATTGAATTTTTGAACAACATCTAAAACATGGTCAAATAAACGCGACGCAGTCTGATCATCAGAAATATCTGTAAAAGTTATGAAAGTTTCTTTAACCTCACCGGAAGGAGTAATGTAACGAAAGGTTGTTGAGAGTTGAGAACGACATGAAACATCGGTTGTTTCATCTAATATTATTGCTATAAATTTAGTTTGCTGAATTTCATTATAAATCTGTTTTAATAAAATTTTAGAAATGCTACTAATGAGATCGTTTTGAATATAATTTGATATTCCGGAAAAAACAGTCGCTTGCTCCAAGTGAGCTCGCAAGTCCGGATTATATTTAGCTAAAAGATTTAAAAGTTCAACGTAATTTCCCCTATTGCAAGAATTCACATTTTCATTGTGACCACGAAATGCCTGTTCTTGACATCCTAAATGGCACACAACGTCAATTAGCATTTTTAGTATATCTCGATTTTTCGAAACTTTCTCATTGTGCAATATTATTGAAGATCTATGTTGGCTACTTAATAATTCTTCAATTCTAGGACCGGAACCGAACTTGGAAAGAAGAAGTACTGACTTTAAATGATCAACGCTTTTCGTACCATGCCTGTCCACAGCTTTATGTAAATTATTTAAGTCACAAAACCCGGTAGTTCGCCAAACATTTGAATCATTTGAAAATAACAAGCATGGCCAACAAAATAATTTTTGCTTGGTCTTACAACCGGTAATCCATTCCGTATCTTCATAAATCTTAGCAGTAAAATGCCTAGTACATCTTTTTGTTTTAGAAACAATTTCCAAAATCGGTTTCGGTCGACCCTTTTCGATAATGTCTTTTTTTTCTGCGAAAGATCGAGATCCAAAAGACAATCGAAAAAGATCATCAACAACACAATATTGATCCATGCTACTTTAAAAACAAATCAAAACACTATAAGCAATTATAAGCACCTAGACCGATTAAAAAACCCCTTCACCTTTTCACCAACAAAAAGCACACAAATCGCACTACACTAAAGCACTACACTAGAGCAAATGAGTTTTAAATTTAACGGCTCATTCAATTCCTTGTGACGTCAATGACTTGAGGCAGTATTACCATCTCCCACTTATTTTTTCTTGGAATTTTCCGTTAAATGGTTTTCGATTAGATATAAGTTATTGAAATATGCATAAATATCCCTATAATTGAGTTCGTCTCTTACTAATACTCGTATACACTAATAATTCTATGCGAAATCACTTCTTCTCGAATTTACCAATAATAATTTTTAACCATGAAGCCATTATATTTCAAATCGAAACTTTTTCCACAATTCAATTCCTATCCTACTCTGGTAACCCTTGTGAAACTCATATAGCACATCACATACGCATTGCAACACAGCAAATATTTTCAGTCCACAAGAAAATACGAACAAAGAGGAAATGGGAAGAAAAGTTCCCCAGCTCCGCTGCAGGCAAGAATTTCCTCTACTACATGTGAGGGGAACTTGGAAGCAAATTCCTGAGTGCTTCCAACCTACCGTGTACGTGAATTTTTTTTTATCGCGACACAGTAGGTTTACTGGGGAAAAAATAAACGCTCATAGATGCAAATTTTGATATGCTTCCATGTGTCTTCTTCTTGGTGTGGTGTGGTGGTTTTCGCGGTGTTACCAATTCGGCTGTGTAAGATATTCGCGATTAGTTTCTTTCGAACTTTTATTTACATAGACTGTGCCGAAGAGTTTTTTTCGCGACTTTTTTGCGCGATTCAGAAAAAATTATTTAGAAAATTTTCCACCAATCGCCAAATATAAGGGAAGCAATGCTTCCCTTGCTTCCATGGACGCCACGCCACTGGTTTTGTGTCTTAAATCTTACAAAATCGGTCAAATACCTGTCTGTCCGTCTGATCATATAATATATTACGAACGGCTGAAGCTGAACACATAATTCGGCGAGAATGTGTAGAAATGCTATAATTTGCTGGAGATAGCGTTGTGTTGTAATTGGCCAACTTTAAGAGGGGGGGGGGGGGTCCACATAGAGCCAAAATTAAGGTAATTTTTTTTGTATCCACTGGTATAGCCAAGTGGGGTGTAGTGAGAAAGGTAATGTTGAGTACGTTCCATTTTTGGCATTTTCTTGAGATTTGTAGAAAGGGGAACAGTGGAGGAGGAAAAAATATTAGACTGTAATTTGTCCCAGCCGCCCTGAATTTCGAAGCCGTTGCACAAGTTTGCAATTTGCAATGTCGTCTTAATATGAATGGTTAAGCATTTCGAAGAGTGGGACAGTTTATCTCGTATACATACATATCTATCTACAGCTTCTCGTATTAAAACTATTACTTTGAGAGGTGACCGATGCAGTCTTTTTGTGAATTGGCATGTAAGATACTATATCATGGGTAAAACATTTAATTATGGTGTTTTTATTCAGCTGAGGGGTACCAAGAAGAACAGGGATCCAGTATTTACATGCCAAAATAAGCGCTTGCTACAAAACCCTCGAATTGCGGGCGTAGCCCTCTATATTCCGGTTTCATTACTCTTTCCATCAGAATCATTTGGTCCAATGTAGGTGTGGATGCTATTTTGAAAACTGTTTCAGTAGATGTCAGTATAGGAAGATTAAGAATTAGTTTTAGTGCTCTGTAAACTATTCGGTTGATTCTTGTTTTGTTTCGTTTTGAAGTTTGACTCCAAACGAGAATACCATAATTTATTCTGGATAAAATATAAGCATTAAGCAGCAACTTCTTTATTTTAGTGGGAAGATAATACGTTCGTTTTATTAGGGCAACTATAGGTGTGATTCGTTTTGCCAATGAGTCCACATGGTAGTTCCACTTCAACTTGTCGTCAAATGTCAAACCTAAGATAGTCATACGAACTTACTCGATCTATTGTATTTGTTCGTTATTAATATAAAGATTAACATTAACTGATTTTTTATTTGTCTGTTGGAATATTATATATTTAGTTTTTGACGTGTTTATTATAAGTCGGTTTTCTATTAGGAATTTGTAGTACTTATTAAGGTCCGAGTAATTATATTTTGTAAGGTGATTTCGCTATGGCTTGAATATAGCAATAATGTGTCATCAGCAAACAGGATAGATTTTGCAACAAATCCACAATCCTTAAGTCCATTCACATACAGTAGAAAGAGTTTTGGGCCCAATATGGAGCCCTGAGGGACACCTACATTCACTATCATTGAGCTGCTAATGTTTTTATAATTTTTCGTTCTGATTTCACTGTTGCATAAGTAACTTCTAACTAAATCGTTAGCTTTCCCTTTGATGCCGTAGGAATATATCTTCTCCAAAAGAATGGTGTGGTCCATCGTGTCGAATGCTTTACGTAAGTCGACAAATATTGCTGCGACATATTTTCCCTTGTCCATTTCACAATTAATAAAGTTCATAACTTCAATTGTTGCATTTGTGGTACTACTCTGGTTTTGAAAACCAAACTGGTTTATATCAAGTATTTTATTGGCGGTTATATGTTTTGTGAGGCGAGATTCCATAACCTTTTCAAAAATTTTGACATAGAGTTTAGTAGGGAAATTGGCCGATAGTTATTCAATTCTTTGAATCACCTCCTTCGTATATTGGTATTATGTTGGATGTTTTGAGAAAATCTGGAAAGTGACCGTCGCGTAAACCCTTGTTAATAACAGCTACTAATGTCCGGGCAATTTGTTTGCTGGTTGCTTTCAGATCGTCAACAGTTATACCATCTGGTCCAGGCGCCGTGTGTGATTTTAATCCGCTTATAATTTCATTTATTTCATGCTCGTCTGTTGGCTTAAAGTGAGTCATCAGTGAGTCTAGTGGTATTGGCTGACAGCTGGTTGAAATCGCACTTGGTAAGTTGTTTAGAAGCATGCTTCCAATGGATGCAAAATATGAGTTGAAAGCGTCTGCAATCTGCTGTGGATCAGAGTTAAGTCCGGTAGGTGTATTCAAATTTGCAATGCCTGCTGACCTAGGCGTTGCATGCCTGTTTGTAGCTTCATCTAATGTCCTCCACAGCTTTTTACTATTGCCCTCCGCTTGCTGTATTTTGTTGGCAAAGTAGATTGATTTGGCTTCTCTGGTGACTTTATTACAATAATTTCTTAATGTCAAGTATTTCTGTCTGTTAGTTACGTTATTCGGGTCTCGCATATACGTTTTATAAGCTTTACGTTTATTTTTTGATGCTAAAATTACAGTGTGGGTAATCCTGGTACTTTGCCTAACTCGAACAGTTTTTTCTGTTGTAGCTTTTGTTTTTGCTTCGATGATCGCGATTGACAGATCATTAAAATCAGCTATACTTCGTGTGCTCAGGATATCGGATATCTGTTGTCTGAATGTTGTAGCGTTCGTCGTTTTGATTTTCATGGTTATTGGCTTGGTTTTAGCGTTAGAACATTCATGAATTATTACCTTTATTACCTTATGATCAAGTTCTGACCAGTCGCTGTATTTATAAGTTGCTCTTCCTTGAAGTTTGATGCTATTTATCACTACGTGGTCCAGGAGTGAGCTCCTTGTTTCGCATATTCTAGTTGGGTTTCCGATGTTGATTACAGCTGCATTATTTAATTCGAGCAATTCTTTGTATTGTGTAGATAATGGTTCAGATACCATTAAATCAATATTTGTATCAGCAATGGTTATCAGATTACTATACATTCCATAGATATTTTCAACATGGTCAATTAAATCAGAAGCGGAATCTGAAGGTGATCTATAATATTGTAGGTTCCTATTTGGAATGATTCATTTGGTAGTAATAGTTCAATCACTTTTGTTCAAAACTTAGGGTCAACTGACAGGATGTTATAGGTGAGATGATGTTTGATAAAAATTGCGGTACCTCGTCCTCTTCCATTTTTTCGACAACTGTGAATTCCATTGTATCCACTGATATTGAAGAACTGGGTTTCTGCATCATTCAATCAAGTTTCTCCAAATATCATAATGTCAACTTCTTCGTGTTGTTTAATGTATGTTTCGATAGTCATAAGTTTGTTACGGATGCTTCTCACGTTTGCGTAGAAAATTTTGAGCTCTTTATTGGTAATTGTCATATTTATTCGATGTTGTAATTTGTACTTCTAATTGCGAGATTTACTCTTTTTATATATTCAGGACATTGTTTGGAGTCAGCTCTGTGAGAAGCAGCATCACCTGTTATTTGTCCTTTAAGACAGTTGGAACATTTTTCGCAGGATACTTGGCAATCTACGGTTGCATGCTTTCCTGCACATTTAACGCAAACACAATAAGTATTCGAACACTTCGATGTTTTGTGTCCATATTGTTGACATTTGTAACATCTTGTGATGTTTTGGTCTTCTTTAACCCAATAGCTACCGAAGTCAATATTTATAAATTTATTCACGAGTCTTTTGTACATTGACCCATTTACCTCCATGAAAATGATCCACTTATCATACTTTAGTCGTTTCGAGTAAACTACTTGAAGCCGATCATTTTCATTTATACTATGATTGAGGCTTTTGATCTCATCCATCAGCTCTTTGATTATTTGGTTGACTTCGTGTATTTAAAGTTTTTTGAAGTTTACACGAAGTCACGTAGGTCTGGGGCACATGTCTTGAGCAGCTCGATCAGAGGTTTGATGTCCTCGACTTTGCCGAAAAATATGGGAGAAGGTTTCGGGATCGATTGAGTAAGGGTTCCTAATTCTTCCACTGTACCCAATTCAAGAGGCACGAATTGATTTGTCGTCTCTTCTTGTTGGGCAGCCAATATGTATTTAATGTATTTACTTAATGTACATAGTTACAAATTCAACGACTTAGTGTTGGGGCTTTCTCGTCCACTCTTTTTATTATTTGCCACGTTCCAGTTTGTTCCATCTTCGTTGAAATAACGTAGTGACTAGTCACCTTTAGCGGCTTGACTTAGTAAGTAATGCCCAAACCAGAATGCAGCGGCAGCAGCGAAATTTCAATTTGGAAAGCATGCATTTCCCTTAAGCGACCTAGATTGAACGCAGCAGCAGCGGCGATGACAGATCTACCTGCTGTTGTTGTTGCTGCTGCCGCTGCTGCTGCATTCTGCGTTCATTCTGGTTTGGGCATAATGGTCAACGACCACTGCCGATCCAGGGGCGTCAGCGAGGAGACACTATGGAAGGGGATTCTTATAGTTCTTCAAACTATTGTAAATATAACTGGTCGGTTATAATTCTGCTACAAACATTTGCCGTTCGAAGGCATTTGTAGATCTACAAACGTTTGTATAACCTACGAACCGTAATGGCTCCTTTTTAAGTTTCACGCCACGGTAAACTTATTCTTCGCAAAACCTGTTAAAGTTTTATTTATAGCAATTGCTTTCGTAAACGAAACCCCATTATTTCTTAATTGTAATAAGCCATTTTCAATAGCTTTTAATACCTTGGAAAAGTATTCATTTAAATTATTTATTATAGTTTTCTTCAATTGTTAACTGAAAATGTATTCCGAGCATAAAATAATGTTTCAATTCAATTTCGTTCATTAAAGATGGATATGAAAAAAAATCATTGCATCTACATTATAAATACGAGTATGTCTGTGGAAAATTTCAGTTTTCTACAGAAAAACATCATCTAATTAACTCGAAATGCTATTGATCCAGCGTTAGCACAAATCAACAAAATCAACATTAACCGACTTATAATTTATTTAGTAGTTAACATCAACTGACCTCATCGCATCTCTTTAACTTCAATCTATTTCACTACGCGAATTTTATAACGATCATTATCTACCATGAGCATTCCCCAGCATTTTTTCGCATATGATATGCGATAATTTTGTTGGATCTGGGCTTAACACAAATGATAGGTTAAGTATGTACACAAAAAATGTAAATAAACAGTGATGGGTAGCTCGTTAGCGATTCAGGTAAAAGACCTTTGCCGGCATTCAAGATATGCATTGACGTATAACTGTTATTGTTTTCGAACAGGTGTTGTAATTATACACTTCATAATTTCAGTTGGGCCTTGGAAGGTGGTTCAGCATTCAATGGATAAGCTAAATATGTTTGTCGATTATTCACATTGACACTTAGGTGTAATTGGTTGAAACTTTATAGTGATTAGTATGATCGGCCTACAGTGTTGAATGATAATGCAAAGCTTAGATTTCGGGGGGATGATTGATGATTGCAGTTTCGAACACTCCCTGTTAAGGTGTACCCGTTTGTTCGTTGTGGCATATTACATTACTAGTCCAACCTCTACCGGCAGAAGTCAAATGAGTGTTTCTGTGAGAACGTTTGTTTACTATAATATGTTGTACTGGAGTTCAAAACTATATGGCCTCAGAAAGTTCCCATTCAGTTCGTCAACAGTCTTGAATAGTCCCGTCTCGTTTAAAAAGCACTTCCACATTGTCTAGTCGGAATTGCTTTCTTAGATTGTTGTAACGATGGCCAGAGTTGCAGTGTGTGTGTTACATGTTTAATTCGGTTTCGAGCTCCTCGGTGTCAAGGCCAAGGAATGCAGCTGCTTCAACGGGGTTTTCCCATGTTGGTTATTCCCATAAATAAAAGAAAAATGTTTATAGTTTTAGAATATCTTTTATTCAAAGAACCGAACTCTTTAAGACTTCAAAACAGAATGAATATATTGAATATTTGTCTTTGAACATTTCATTTCAAGTGTCATAAAAAAAATAAAAAGATTGTCTACGCAGCAGACTTAACAAATTTGATCACTTGAAACTAAATGATAAGAAAGAAATAGAAAAGCGAGTCAGTTTGTACTTGGGCATTTTATGAATTCTTAAGAGAGTCTGTACGTTAGAATTTCTTATTCTCATAAATTAAAATGAATTATCCAACATCCCACAATGACCTAGGAGTAAGCTGTGTGGGTGCAGCTGGGCGAGTAAAAATATTGTCAACATCGTGAGGTGTTCTATTGCAGACTGAACAGGTGTTTTGGACGCATTGAATAAAGCTAGGTACTAAGATCAGTTTTTCGTGCGAAATCTCATACAAAAACTGTCAAAAGTTGCGTTCGCACGAAACATTTTTGCTCTCTCAGTGCTAACATATTTCATTCGAAGACAAAAGTCTCCACATCATTATGAGCAAGTTTCTCGCGAAAATAATTACTTTGCACTTTATTTCGTTTGAAGACCGGTCTTTTGAGTAGAAGGGAAAATCACGCGTCGTGTAGAGCGCCGTGGTAATGTGCTGTGTGCAAGTCTACACTGTCACTTTTTCGTGGGAGAGATAATTGCAACATTTTCACACCAAGAGGTTAGTATCAGCCTTAATACGGGATAGATATGAGTTGAGGCGTGAATACCGATCTGATTGAAGTTGGGCAAGTGTCATCCTTGTGCGCTAAAAGTACTGGATTTGGTTTTAATCCCGTTGTTGTTGTGATAGCAATGGTCGGAAGTTTGGTGTGTGAGTGTGTTACATGCTATGGTTCGTTGTTGTTGTTGTAACAACGCCTGCTGGCGTTGACCAGGTTTGGCAGCCCTTGGCCGTTGCTGATGAACGGGTCGCTCCGGTGCGTAGAACCGGCTGCCATTGGAGCGTGCTATGGTTCGTCGTTTTACTCGATGCTTAGGAATAGGAAAATGACTGTTTCTACGGGGTTCTCACACAGCGATCTGGGAGTCAGGTGTGTATGTGCAGCTGGGCAATTGAAGACGTGGTCCACATCATGAGGCGCACCATTGCAGGCAGGACATTTGTTCGTGACGTCCCGGTCAATGCGAGACAGGTAGGAGTTAAGACACGAACACCAGCCTGACCCAAGTTGGGCAGGTGTCGTTCTCGCTGCTCTCGGAAGGAGAAATGACTGGTGGTGGGGCCGAGAGAACTACATTTGGACTTAGTCCTGCAATTGATGATTGTACTTCCTCGTGATGTATTGTTGCGATGGCTGATCTGTAAGCGTCGTTGTCAAAGGCAACCCTTTTGTACCTCTGGACATTTCTTTCCGAGGTCCCTCAAATCATACCTAACATATCTTGGTGGCGGCGTCTTGTCCATGACATTATTGTTGGGGTGTTCCCTCCGGTAACAACTCACCAGATATTCATGGCAAAAGCTTGTTATGGTCTCTTAGAGGCATCACCTTGGTTTCCTGATGGTCCTGGGATGACATCAGGAGACAGTCACAGTAGGGAGAGCGGTATTTTGACAAGCCTAAATATTTTTCCATTCTGTGTCACAGAGATTCTGTGACCACATAGGAGCCGCATAGTTGTTCAGAGTGACTCCAAGGATGTTAGGATGGTTCACGGTACGAATAGATTGACTGCCAATTGATATCCCAAGTTGCATCTTGATTTCCTTCGTCCAGGTGGTAAATAAGGTTGCCGAGGATTTAGACGCTGAAACGGCTAAATTCTTTCCTGTGTTTATACGTTCGCACATTTCCGTGATGTTATTCCCTGTTGCCAGAATGGAGCAGTCATCGGCATAGGAGATAATTTCGATTCCTTCGGGTGGTGTCGGAAGTCCAGATACATACTAATTTGCCTTAACCCCTAATAGGGCACAGCGCGTCAACTACCCCTGCCCTCCATCGTACTCTGTTCTGGGCAATAGGGCGCAACTCCCTAAACGACTTACCCAGCGCCTTACACTCCTTTGCCACAGATCGACGCTATTTTAGGACCCCCTCTTGGTGGCCTTTGGTTGGAAATGGGATTCCATTTCATGGCTTCCAAAGCAACGCAGTTATCATTCTTCCGCAATGTGTGACCTACTGCCATTTTCGCCAGCGTATCAATTCGTCGATTGGCATCTGACCCGTACGCCGACTTAGTTCTTCATTTGATACTGTTTCGGGCCAGAAAATTCTTAGAATTCGACGAAGGCATCAGTTGACGCAAACCTGCAGCTTTCTAGTAACTCTTACGGAAACTTTCCATGTGCTGCTCCCATACAAAAGCACAGACAGTACCAGGTATCGAAACAGGCACAGCTTGGTCTTGATGTTGAGATAACTGCTCTGCCAGATTTTGGACAACATGCCGTATGTGCATTTAGCCTGGTTGATACGACGAGCGATGTCCTGCTCGGTACCACCATTTTTTGGGCAACAATGCAACCTAGGTAGACGAAGTTGTCTACCTTCTCCATAGACTGCCCTTTAATATTGATGGCAAAAGGTGTTGGATTTCTTTTTCGCAATGGCGAACTGAGAACCTTGATCTTGTTGGTATTAATTTTTAGCTCAACCTTGCTTGCCTCCCTTTCAAGATCTAACGCCATTGCGGACAGATCCATGATTTTGGTAAGAGTAGGCATATGTCGTCAGTGTAGTCAAGATGTAGCTAAGATGTTGAAGTCCATTGAATTCCTTTGCCTAGTCCAGATAGGGCTGCATGCAACACATCGCCGATCACTTTGTGGAATACAATCGGTGAGAGGATACACCCCTGCCGAACTCCACTGCGAATCGCAAAGCCTCCCGACGCCTTACCTTTATGCAGAACGCGACATTTCGCGCCGTCATGGGTTGCCTTAATAACAGTCACAAGCTTCTCAGGGATGCCTCTTCTGCGCAAGGCCCGTATATAATCTAGGTTCACACTATCGAAAGCCTTCTCGAAATCGATGAAAAGAAAGTAAAGCGGAGAATCGTACTCAGCGCATTGTCGATAATGATTCGCAAGGTGTTAATGTGATCGACACAGGAGAATCCGAATGGAAAGCCAGCCTGCTCTTCATCAATTGTGCCTTCTAAGTAAGCCTTTAGTCTATTCTGGACGAATTTAGCTATTAACTTGGCTTTGTACAAAATTTCAGCACGATAGCTCTAACTGAGGGACTAGTTTGCATAGAACCAGACGGACAAAGCTTAATCGACTCGTCTCATCATACTGACCAAGAATATATGTAGTTTCTACGCTCGGAGATGCTTCTTTCTGTGCGTTGCAAACTTCATGTCAAAGTTAATATACCCCATCACATCCGTGAAGAGTACCAAAAAAAAAACATTTTACTCAATTATATAGCGTGTAGAATGTAGATACACCGCATTCTGCCATCGAAAATCGTATTTGGATCACAAATTTTTACTGCTTCATGTTCAAAAAGTTCCTTTTTGCCTCACAAACCGGTTAAAATGCCAGCACTCCTCTTTTCACATCGACTCACGCGACACTCATATACGAATACACCACAATTTCTTTGAACTCATTTTTGCAATTGAACAAATGCATCCATATATTTCTTTCTGGTGTTCGACGTCGACGACTTTTCTCGTTCCAAGCAGCTCGCATGGTTCGAGACGCACATACGAGTACATCGATTTGCTTACGTGTCGAACTATGGACGACCCAGGGCCGTCGAGAGAAAATCCGGGCCCGGGGCTGAAAAACTATTGGCCTATATACTGAAAGTCCCATATTTTCCGACGATCTCAAATACTTTTAAGTGTTTTTTTTAAAGATTTTTTTTTAAAGTTTATTTTTAATGTATTGTAATGTTTCGACCGAAGTCGGATTCGTTAGATATTCTTATGCTGAATAATGAAAACACTTCGATTGAAAAACACACACAATTTATTTAATATACGAACTACACTGTTTATAACATTGATGGGACCCAGTAGATTACGTCGTTATAGCCGATCGTCGTTATAAGGGTCACATTGTTTATAACCACCATGGTCGTTATATCCACCTCAGGTTGTGTATAACGACCGTTATATCCATGTCAAGTTGTGTTGAGGTAAAACAGGGATACATAAAATGTAAGAAAATCGACTTGAAAAACTTTCTCATTTAAAAAAAAACCACGAGCGAATTGTTGTATCTACTCGTATTTACCCACCCAATTTTATTCGCTTGCGGTTTACTTAAAGATGGTTGGTGGAGAAATTCACGAATTCATTTTAAAAGGTCGTTAGCAGTTTCGAGGAAGAGAAATATTTCGGTTATCCAGGTTAATATTTGCCTTAACCCGCTGTGGGGTATAGCGCGACAACATCTTCTAAGAAGCCTAGTTAACGTTTCGGTAAAATATAAAAAAATTTAGCAGCTGGCCGATTACGTTATAAGTTGGTCGTAGATATTTATTCAACTATTGAATAATACCACACATTTGATAAGCTTTCGAATTAAATTAATGTCGAATGATTTACAGTGCGTTTATATTTGAGCTGCAATAATCAATGAAAGTATCGCTGCGAGTTGCCTAAAGAGCTTATTCACTTACAGACAGTGGCGTAGCTAAGGTATTTATCGCCCGGTGCAAAACTTCAATATGACACCCCCCCACCCCCTCCCACAATTTTTTTAACGCAAACTATTTGATAAATATTGTATATAGTGTACAAACAACGTTAATAATACTACTAATCTATTAGATACTACTTTTCTTACGGAAAAGTGGAAAGATGTCCTTTAATATAGAATAGTTTCCAAATCACGCTTAAGGAAGCATTTAGTTAACTAACAACCACTGAAGTTGTTAGTGTAACTCTGTGGATTTATCCTGCTCTATCCTGGTCGACTGTTGAAGAAAAAACACGCCTAATGCGTAGCCTGTACCTTGTAGTTGGAAATTCAAATGTTCGAGCTATGTTATGTTCACATATACTTCATTTCGACGATTTCCCTTCATTTATAATTTTGTCACCTAATCAAATATTAGTGGTGAGTTTTCTAAATGAAGTAAAATCATCGAAATGAAGGCCGCCTATATGTGAACATATATATATATATATATATATATATATATATATATATATATATATATATATATATATATATATATATATATATATATATATATATATGCGCTACAAACTATAACTTTGAAATTCAGACTTTTCGCGCTTTTTACGAGTCCAGTTATCGTTGCGTTTGGAGTATATGGCCTTATGGTCTTTTTTTTTTCATTTTATGCCCGAGACTTTTGTTTATCTATAGAAGTGCGCGTGAAAGTGTTACAAAAAAAATCTTTTTAATAATATTCAAAAAAGGGAAGAAAAATGTTAGTCCGTGTCTTGGTTTAGTTAGCATTTAAACGTCAACTCAAATTTCAAGAGTAAACTTAAATCCTCAGTACAGATACAATCGGATAAATTTTCTTTAGGCAGTAGAATAATTTTGTATGTCTACTATTCCATATACAGTGAACTCTCTATCAGCGGACACTCCTCTTAAGCGGACAGTTTTCCAAGAACGGAAAAATTCGTAAGAATTTCATACAAATATCTTCCCTGTTAAGCGGACTTCCCCTTAACCGGACGCGGACACGCAATTTCGTACACCCAAAACAACTTACTCCCTATTAAGCGGACAACTCGAATTTCAGAATCGGCGAAATCACCGATATGTATGCACTCACTTATGCTGTGTGCAAAGGGACTTTTCATACGGTCTTGGCTTTGGGATTGTACTGCGTGTGACTAAGTAGAAGAATTTGTGCGTTCGGTTCTGTGCTAGTACTCTTTGAGATTTGGTATCGAGTATTTGTGCTATCTGTGTTTGATAATAAAAATAAAAATGTCGAAGCAAGAAAAATGCGTGCTAACGTTGAAGGAAAAAGTTGAGGTGATTCAAATTTATACGATAGAAAAACTCAGTGTTCGAGCGTTAGCGGAAAAGTTTCGAATTGGAAAAACTCAATCAGCTAGCTAACATTATAAAGAAAAGAGTTGAAATTTTATCGAAATGGCATTCAAATATGAATGCCAATCAAAAACGAAGTTTTGTCACTACAGAAGGTTTTAATATCGATAAACTCTGGTACGAATGGTTCACAAAGGTTCGTAGCAAAAATATTCCTGTATCAGGGACCTTAATTAGATCAAAAGCGAAGGACATCGCGGATCAACTTAATTACACAAAGTTTAACGCATCTTCGGGCTGGCTTGAACGTTTCAAACGAAGGCATAACATCACGATTCGATCGATATCTGGCGAAGCTGCTGCTGCCGATCCCGGAGAAATGAAATCATTTATGAAAAAAATACCATCCTTAATTGCTGGCTATGATCCTCGGGACGTTTATAATTTGGATAAAACCGGGCTATTTTTTTCGGGCTTTGCCGGACAAAACATATGCTTTGCAAGGTGAGCAATGTACTGGTGGCAAGATGGCCAAGGAGAGACTTACAATCCTTCACTGTGTTAATATGGCCGGTGAAAAAGAAAAGCTCCTTGTTATCGGGAAGGCTGCCAGGCCGCGAACTTTTCGTAACATAAATTTGAATTCTTTTCCGGTTACCTGGCGGTCAAATACTAAAGCCTGGATGACCTGCCATTTGATGAGCGAATTTCTTGAAGTATTTGATCGAAAACTCGGTGCTCGCAAAAGAAAAATTCTCATGTTTCTGGACAACACCGCCTCGCATCCACGTGATATGCAGTTAGAGAACATAAAAATCATATTTCTGCCATCGAACACGACTGTATATTGCCAACCGTTGGATCAAGGCATCATTAAAATTTTTAAATTGGTACCGACATCTGATTCTTAAGCACATTTGATTTCGATATGGAAACAATAAATTTGAGTTAAAAATTAGATGTGTTTGTAATATGTAGGTCCATTTACCGTGTAAGCGGACACCTCGCTCAAGCGGACAAACTTCCGAGGACGGAAGGTGTCCGCTTAAGAGAGAGTACACTGTAATTACATAAAACGAAAATTTTATTGACAGGGAATTAATTTTATATGCTTCCTAAAATGTAAACTGCCCGAAAGGCTCGACACCTGCGCCGCCTGCATTTCAATGGGTGGGTTCAGGTCCCGCAACGTTTTAAACGCAACTGCAAACAGTTTGACTGATTTTTCTTGTGGACGCTCCGTTTCAGTTTGCGTTTGCTCAACCAGACATCGTGGAAATTAACCAGAAATTTTTCCTGGTTGGTTTCCGGTCAATGGGGGCTAAGGGGTATTAGCGTATTTGACAGTTGTTAGTTGACGTATTGCGTGTGACTGTCAGATGGTGTGGATTTTCGTTTTCTTGATTTTTATATGGCGTCTTGTGTGCTTATTTACACCGGAGCAACACAAATTTGTGGCGATTTTGCAGTGTTTTTAATTTTTCCTGAAACCGTCGCGAATTTAATTGAAGTTTTGTTTGAAATTCAATAGTGAATCGGCTGTCAGCTGTTTGATACATGACAACTGCAAAACAAGTCTTTCGGGTCAAGAGTTTATGGTTGGCTGGAGGGAAAATCCTTACCGCAATTACAACGTTGCGGAACGTGAACGCAGGCAATAATAACGGAGCAGCATTTTTGCAATAAGCTTTTATCCAGAGTAGCTCAGATCAAATCGTTTCGAAAGCGCTTCCGAGTAGATGCATGTATCGACTACTACTACTTTGCCTTAACCCCTAGCGGGGCATAGCGCGTCATGTCATGTATCGACTAGTTAACGAAGATTCCAGATGGTTCGAGACTCTGCTAGTGCTTCGTTCTATTGGGACTCGTCATCATCGATGGTTCGAATCTATGATAGAGCTTAGTACAGTCTGTGTCATAAGTATGTCGTACTCCATGCATCTCAATTGCCGTAACTCCTTGTGGGGCATAGCGCGTCCGTCCCATGCATACAACGGTATAATTAAAAGTAATATCCGTATCCCTTGCTTATATAATCACACTCTCAATTTGCAAAAAGGAGAAGAAAAAAATTTCCTTTCACTGTCTCTATAGCTCTGCCTCTTAGCTGCTAATTTCATTATCATCATCGTGGCGCAACAGCCCGACGTCGGGCCTTGGGCGTCTGGATCGTTGTCTTCCAATTATATCGGTCACGTGACCGCGTCCTCCAATCTTAAAAGCTCAGCAGTTGCGCGGCGTCCACATAAACTGAGGTCTCCCAACGAGATCTCGGTCGTTCTCGCAGTCTCGCTCCGTCGACTCGTCATGCGTTTATTACTCTCTTTGGCATGCGATCATCGTCCATTCGTTGTCCATGCCCTGCCCATTGAAGTGGTTGTAGTTTGACGATTTTCGAAACTTGTTTCCGGAGGCTTGAGTTAGGGTCCATTCTTCGCAGCCATAGCATGGTCGTATATGGTTTTGTACACGCGGAGCTTTCTGTTTCTGTGCACATGCTTCGATTTCATCATGGGGAGAACCGAGAAAAAAGTCTTATTAGCTAACTGTATCCGTCGCTTGATTTCGTCAATTTCGTTGGCGTCTCTTGGCAAGTTGCAACCCAGGTATATGATGTCGTTCACGAACTCGATGTTGAGGTGCCCCACATTGATGCTCGATTGTGCAGGTGTCCTTGTCGTCGATAGCATCATTCTTTTAGTTTTACCCTCGTTGAAACGTAGTCCAATTTCTCTTGCAACGGTATCGAGCGTATGCAGAAGTTCTTCTGCGTCGGCCAATCCTCGGGACATGATGTTGATGTCGTCGGCGTGCGCTGCTAATTGTGTCGACTTGATGAGTAGCGTCTTGCTGTTGTCCATATTCATGGCCCGAATAGCGTATTCCAGTGGTAGGTTGAAGAGCGCCGGTTCCAGTTCATCGCCCTGTTTCAGACCAGTGCATGTTTCAAATGGATCAGTCAGTCTATTATGGATCCTCATCTTTGTCAGTCGCACTAATTTGGCGGTATCCCAAATTGCAGCATGATGTTGTACAGTACTCCACGATCGATACTGTCGTATTCCTGCTTGAAGTCGACAAAGATTTGGTATACGTCAACGCGAGATTAACTCCCTGTACTGTCGGAGGTTGTATGGGTGGGCCTAGATCAAAAATATGGTCGAGAGCTTCTTGTGTGGGGATGTTAGATGGTAGGTTCAGAAGCTCTTCAAAATAAGAGGTCCATCGTTTGTTAATGCCATCGGTGTCGCTGATGATGTTTCCATCCTTGTCCCAGAGGCTAGTCTTGGGTTGATAACCGTTTTTAACTGTATTTACTAGTCTGTACGCTTGTCTGGTGTTTCTATTAGCTAATTTTTCGTTAATATTCAGCAACTGCTCGTCAAAGTATTTACGTTTCTTACGTCTAATGATTCAATTCGATAGTCGCCGTAGCTCGTCATATTTTTCTCTCTTGGCTATGGTTCGTCGTTGAATCCATTGTCTATAGGTCTCGTTTTCCGCGTCAAGTGAATTTTTGCGTTCTTCGTCGAACCAGTCATTTCGCGCTCGCCGGGCTTTATATCCCACGACCTTCTCTACGACATCTTTGATGGTACCCTTGAGTTCTTACCAGAACCAATTGACGCCTGTGTTGCTGATGTTGTGTAGCATAGGCGATAGTCTTTCCTCATGGGCGGTAGTATACGCAACCGCTGTAGCATCACTCAGAAGCTTATCAACCGCAAAGATTTTGGGTGGGCTGATTCTCGCTTGGTGCACTGAGGAGGTCGTCTTCACCAAGTGATGATCTGAGTCGCAGTTTGCTTCTCGATAGGAGCGGAAATTCATCACACTAGACGTCCATCTCCTGCAAATGAGGACGTGATCAATTTGGTTGACGGTATGTATGAATGCGTCGATGCGGGAAACACGTAGAGCTTACGACTAGATTCCTACTGCAGGCGAAGTCGATAAGTTGCTGGCCGTTATCGTTACATTCTTCATGGAGGGAGAGTGTGGCCTCCAGTGGTCCCCCGGTGCCAACATTCATTTTCGACTTTCGCGGTAAAGTCTCCCAGCAGCAATTTGACGTCGTTTGTTGGAATTGAGGCGAAGAGAGTCTCAAGGCGGGCGTAGAACTCGTCTTTTACTGCGTCGTCTTTAACTTCAGTGGGGCGTGCACATTGATGAGCCACAAATTGAAGAATTGAGTCCTAATGCGAATCGCACACAGCCGTTCATTTATTGGTTTGAAGTTAGTAATGTGCGGCTTGAGGTGATTGTTCACTATAAATGTTACTCCAAACTCCTTCTTGTCATTTATCTCGCTGCCAAGCCAATTTGTTTCCTGGACTGCAGTAATGCTCAGTTTATACTTTTTACCTGTTGAAGGAGGGCCTTCTCGGCCCCCTGTTTGTTCAGGGGGCGCACATTCCAGGATCCGTCAGAATAATCCTTTAGTCGTTTGCGTGGTCGTCGTTGTGGATCCGTCCAATCCGAGGCTTTTGTTCCAGGTTTCTTGACATGGAGTGGTTTTTACAAGGACGAGTTGTCAGCACATGGCTAAACCCCATTCAGGGGATGGCCTCGGAAGATAGCTGCTTCAGATGGTTATGTAAACGTGCTGGAGTTCAGACAACTATGTTGCAGGTCAAACTACACAAATCATTCCATCCTACTAAACCTGAGACGCTTAGGTGTTGGTCAGCCATTCAGGCTACAGCTATCTGCCTTTTTCCAAACTTTCTTATCGCTAAAACTTGGCCGACAGCGGTTTCACACACTGCCATTACCAGAGAGCGCCCCACGAGGGGGACTCTGGAAAAGGTTGTTGTTGTTGTGGTAGCGATGCTTCGAATACTGCAGTTCTTCTTGCATCGAGGGGGCTTGGCAGCTCTTGGCCGTTGAAAAACGGGTCGTTCCGGTACGAAGAACCGGCTGCCGCAGGAACGGAAAAGGTCTTTTGCCCCCTTTTGTTTGGGGCTTATTTCTGTACATTTTGCCTGTCAAATAATCCCAAATAAATAAGTCAGTTTTCCTCAAATCATATCAATATTCTGTAGAAGATACCTTGCTAACCGTACCGACGCTCATCAACTGATGAAATATTTAATGAAAGCAGTTGATAAATTCATCACGACGTCATCGTTTAAGTAGCTGATGACTTTTTTTTACATTTTTCACTGAAATACTAAACGAGGGTTGTGGTAGCTCGATGAGTAGAGAGGTGATCTGCACCGACCCAGATCACTAGTGTTATTACCTATCTTTGTAATCGGACCAAGTCGAGTGCGGACCGAGCAGCGACCGGACCTGCACCTGGACAAAGCGAAAATTTAACACGGAAAGAAAGAAATTCAAAATTGTTATACAAAACAGGTTGTAATATCGAAATTTGCATGCTCAATTAGAAGAATTATTCTTGTTCCATCCTTGAACAATGTTTGATTTGTATTTTTTTCTACAAAACTGGCCAACTTTTTTGTTTCAATATTTCAAATTTCCGGGCCCCTTTAAAACCACTGGCCCGGGGCGTTTCGCCCCTTCCGCACCTCCCTCTCGACGGCCATGGGACCACCCGTGTGCGGATCTCCATACATTTGCCCGGGAAGTGGAGTTCGAATATCATCTTTGTGAAACAGACATACATATACATGAATTGGCTTCTAGCTGAATATTTGTGTGTGGTAGTGGGTAGCGAGGTTGGGTCATTATGACCTAGAATCGCAATGACCCACTCCACTTTATTCTTAGACATACACATGATCCAATATTTTTCCCAATAAGGAAAAAGATTTTGTAATAATTATAAACTCTTAATTGCATTCCAGTTAAAGACGACAGCTCACACACAATCGGAGTTGAATTTGGCTCACGCATTGTCAACGTTGGCGGAAAATCCGTAAAACTACAAATATGGGATACGGCCGGTCAAGAAAGATTCCGATCAGTGACTCGATCCTACTATCGTGGAGCAGCGGGCGCTTTACTAGTCTACGACACTACATCACGTGAATCATTCAACGCTCTTACGAATTGGCTCAATGATGCCCGAACTCTAGCCAGTCCCAATATTGTCATATTGCTCGTGGGAAACAAAAAGGACTTGGAAGAATCGCGTGAAATCACATTTTTGGAAGCCAGTACATTTGCACAGGAGAATGGTACGTAACAACAACAATTTTAATTTATACAAAAATCTTTTATGTAAACAAACATTCAAATTTCTCCCATTTCATTTAGAATTAATATTTCTGGAAACAAGTGCTAAAACGGGGGAAAATGTTGAAGAGGCATTTCTAAAATGCTCCAAGACAATTTTGGCCAAAATCGAGACCGGCGAATTGGATCCGGAGCGGATTGGAAGTGGAATTCAGTATGGGGATGCCGCGTTGCGTGGCTTACAAAATAAACAGAGAAAAAGCCAACAACCGGATTGTGGATGTCGAGTTTAAAATATTCATAAATGCAATGGCAAATGGAAGAGAAGTCTGCCAGCGAAATATCTCGTAGTTGTTAATGACAAACTTATTCTATTTATTTAAAATGAAAAAAAGAGCAGCAGCATTTTATTGATTTCGTACTTTTAATCAAAACTAAAAATACGGTACGAAAAATATGAAAATTAATTTCAGAAATTAACTATAAATTCGTGTTAGCATTTACGTAAGAGCCCGCGCACACGGCGAACTTTTTAGTTTGCAGCGATAACTAAATAGTTTAGTCTGCTGTGTGCGCAGTCTCATAAACCGCCGTGTGTTCTATTTTTCTGCGAACTAAAAAGTTTGCCGTGTGCGCAGGCTCTAATATTGACCATATAATACATATTCGTTTGATGACCAGGAAAAGGATGATAACATTAAAATGCTGATTCTTTTGTGATCTACATGTTAAATTTAGATCGTGTTCTTTAAATTGATAAACATGTTTTTTTTAACTATGCCTTCCACCACCAAAGGATGCAATACTGTATTTTTGAGTCTCATGGGAACTGAGTAAAGACGACTAAATGTCTGCAATGCTATCGGTGAATCCGCAGTCCAACACGCAGAATATACAGAAGACGAAAACTGGTCTGCATGTTTCCAATTCCAAAGTTTTCCTGCCTTTGCATCGTTTGGAAGCTAATTTGCTGGGCTTAATGATAATATAATAATTGAAAAAGTTGAAAAATGCGCTTCTTGGTAGAACAGCGCATTTTCGTAACGTGATCGGGTGTTTTTATTATCCGAATACATACTTTCCAGAGCCAATACACTGTTCTACTAGCAGAGGGCAGAATAGAATAGGAAAAGAATATATTTCTGTTCTGACACGATACACTGCAATTTCGTAATTCAATATTTTCTATTCTGTCCTTACCGTATTCCAGAATATATATATTAATCGGTAAGAATCCCTGAAAACAGCTTTACAACTCCTTAACTTGACTCGCCTCTGGCATGATATCAAACAAGCATTAATTTCGACTACTACTTCTAAATTTTTATGTACAATAACACAACCCATTCCATAATCCCTTTTAAAGATTGATTATCTTGCTTTTGGTATTTTTTATTCAACAAAATTGAAAGCAGATACTAAGGATAATCCAATATTTAATCGTCATAATAAGAGTTTTATGTAAAAAAATGCTTTCTTTGTTTATTTTTACGAATAAGTGATATTTTAAACAATTTTTTTTTGTTAATATTAATGTAATTGAAATACAATCGACATAATTTAATGACACTATTTTTAATACAAGAATACATGTAATTAAGAAGAACCGTTATTAAATCGATATGTACACAAATTAAAAATCTGTCTTATTTTTAAAAGTGATTTTATTTCACAAATGTATATGTTGTTTATTTTGGGAAAAGAAGAATAAGTAATAAGAGTATTATATTTTATAATAGATCATTATCGGCGCTCTAGCCCGCGGGCCTTGGCCTCCTGGATACAGCACCTCCAACTATCTCGATCAAGCGATCGCGTACTCCGTTCGAAAATCGTTGGATTTTCATACAATTTGTGTCAATTGGGTCGTACACGAGAACTTTTTGCGGTCGGTTTCCTTCGGGTTTATATTTTAACACACGTTTCGGGACTCTGTCGTCGTGCAATCGTTCGACATGGCCAGCCCATTGCACTTTCCGGAATTTGACAAATTTCGAAGCGCATAGATCGTCAAATAGTTCGTACAACTCATGGTTGTATCTTCCTTGACTGGTCTTTCAAACGTGTCGATCGAATTTTCTGACGCTTGTGTTAAGGTCCATGGTAAAATACCTTTTCATAGTCCTCCGCGTGGACGCTCTCTGGTAACGGCAGTGGGTCAAACCGCTGACGGCCAAGTCTTAGCGATAAGACGGTTTGGAAAAAGGCAAGATGGCTGTAGCCTGAATGACTGTCCAAGACCTAAGTGTCTCAGATTTAGTAGGGTGGAATGATTTGTGAAGGTGGACCTGCAACATAGTTGTGTGAACTCCAGCACGTTTATTAAACCATCTGAAGCAGCTATGTCCGAGGCCATCCCCTGGGGTTAAGCGATGTGCTGATAACTCGTCCTTGTAAAAACTACTCCACGTCAAGAAACCTGGAACAAAGCCTCGGACTGGACGGATCAACAACGACGACCAAGCAAACAACTAACGGATTATTTTTTCGGATCCTGGAATGTACGCTCCCTGAACAAACCAGGGGCGGAGAAGGCCCTCCTTCAACAGGTCGAAAAGTACAAAATGAGCATTACTGCAGTTCAGGAAACAAATTGGCTTGGCAGCGAGATCAATGACAAGAAATCGCACACAATTTTTACTATCGGGCCGCAAGAAGTTTGGAGTAGCATTTATAGTGAACAATCACCTCACCCATAAATGAACGGCTGTGTGCGATTCGAATTAAGACTCGATTCTTCAATATCTGACTCATCAATGTGCACGCCCCCACTGAAGTTAAAGAAGACACGCAGTAAAAGACGAGTTCTACGCCCGCCTTGAGACTCTCTTCGACTCACTTTAACGCGAAAGTCGGAGATGAAAGTTGGCACCATCGATTTCCCCTGCAGTAGGAATCTAGTCATAAGCTCTATTTGTTTCCCACATCGACGCATTCACAAGCAGACCTGGAAATCTCCAGACGCACACACTGCCAACCAAATTGATCACGTCCTCATTTGCAGGAGATGGGCGTCTAGTGTCATGGATGTCCGCTCTTATCGAGGAGTAAACTGTGACTCAGGTCATCACTTGGTGAAGACGACCTACAGATGTAGAATTTCCTCAGTACACCAATCGAGAATCAGCCCTCCCAAAATCTTTGCGGTTGATAAGCTTCTGAGTGATGCTACAGCAGTGGCGCATACTACCGCCCTTGAGGAAAGACTATCGCCTATGCTACATACCATCAGCAACAGAGGCGTCTATGGGTTCTGGGAAGTACTCAAGGGTACCATCAAAGATGTCGCAGAGAAGGTCGTGGGATATAAAACCCGGCGAGCGCGAAATGACTAGTTCGACGAAGAATGCAAAAATTCACTTGACGCGAAAAATGAGGCCTATAAATAATGGATTCAACGAGCAACTAGAGCCAAAAGAGAAAAATATGACGAGCTACGGCGAATATCGAATAGAATAATTAGACGCAAGAAACGTAAATACTCGTACTTTGACAAGCAGTTTCTGAATATTAACGAAAACTTAGCTAATAGGAACACCAGACAAGCGTACAAACTAGTAAATACAATTAAGAACGGCTATCAACTCAGGACTAGCCTCTGTAAGGACAAGGCTGGAAACATCATGGGCCTCTTAGTTTGAACAGCTTCTAAATCTACCATCTAATATCCCCACACAAGAAGCTCTTAACGATATTGTTGATCTAGCCCCACCCATACAACCCCCAACAGTAAAGGAAGTTGATCTCACGTTGCGGTCACTAAAACGAAGTAAAGCGGCGGGCGCTGACGAGATTCCAGCTGAACTGCTAAAATTCGGTGGAACGGGTCTAGTTAATGCCATACATCGATTACTCCTGCGAATATGGGAGGACGAGGTGATCCCAGACGATTGGCGCAGAAGCATCATCTCCAAGACCGATGAAGGGGAGTTTGATTGGATTGGTTCCGAAGCACGAAACTCCGCGTGTACAAAACCATCATACGACCAGTGCTATGCTATGACTGCGAAACATGGACCCTAACTGAAGCTTCCGGAAACATGCTAGACACATTCGAATGCAAGATTCTGCTACGAATTTTCGGGGTCGCGGTCACGTGACCGAGATAATTGAGAGTCAAGAGAGTTACTATGATAGCAGAGGCGCAGCACTGCATTCCTCGCAATCATTCAATCATGATCTCTGAAAACTGCATCTCAATAATAGAAAAATGCAACACTACTGCAAGCACCAAAAATGAACCCGATGAGGTCCTTCTTAGTCCTGTTCTATTGTATACCAGGAATAGGCCCCACGTTGGACGCCAGATATGCAATGGACGGTTTGGTGGGCATCCTAAGATGCCCGTGGGGGAGGAGCCTAAGGTTGCATGGTGACCGTGAAGCTCGGGCAGTATCATCTGGCGAAGAAAAAGGCGCCGCAACGAGCTAAGGAGCGGTCTATGCTTGCTGAAGCTCAGTTCGGGAAACGTGGGCGGGGTGTTCGCTGCTCGTTACCTCTGTCCTTTGCATATTAATTAAAAATTATAGGTCTGGGGAAGACAACACAAACATGAGAGGCAAAAATGAGGAATAGTAAAAAAATGGGGCGATAAGGATGGAATGGTTGGCGGACGGCGTAGATGCTCTCGCGCTCGCATCGGGGTCCGAGTGTAATGGGACCCTTGGCCTCTGGTTTCGTACCACCGACACATCATTACTCATCAGGTGCTGCCTTCGATCTGCCGGTGGAAGTAGCACTACCAGACCAGAATATGGTTCATTAAAAACTCGAAACTTTTAGAGTGATGCGAGTGAAAAGTGACCAAAATCCGAGTGAAAAGTGACCAAAATCCGAGTGAAAAGTGATTTCCTCAGTTCGGGCTCCGAAAACGCCCCTCTCCTAGCTTCCGCTGTTCTATTGACTTCGGACGTGGTTCGATGGTGGTCGCGAACCATCTGGTTCGTCATGTGTGCCGAGCTTAAAGGCACGCGCGTACATTAGCTCTATTCAATACAATTCGCATGTGGTTAAACTCGTTTTGCGCAACCGTAAAAATCGGGAAGTTATCACTGTAATTTAGCCTTTTAATGTTTAAAGATGAATGGAAATAGCTCAACTAGCACAATCCGGGAACGGGAGGACGCTTTAAAAATTAGGCTGAAAATTATAAGCAAATTTAAACAAATTTCCTTGTATATAAAGAATTTAATTATGTGTAAAATTTCATTTACATATTAACCAATTTTTTCTTAAACTATAGACATTCAAAGCTATATAAAATATGATTCAATATGTATTGTAATATCCTCAGGATATGTAGATGTATATTTAATTAGAATTTAGTTTATATCGAATTTATTTATTTATATTTTACGTTTAAATTTATTATAAATGTATTTTAAAAAATTTTGCTATGCTCGATTAAACGAAATACGAGTATGTATATAGTTCACGGCCTATTTGAATTTAGTCTGCTAATACAAAAAATACCTTCTCCAGAGATGAATGCATTTACTAGCATGGATAGCTTTTTTTGCTACGTAGCATTGTTTAATAATAAATTATTCTATTAGTGTTAGTACTATATGTTTAGTGATATATTTAAGCTCGACATACACGTCAAACATTTTGGTCGCGATCATGCATCGAACCACGTTAAAATCAATAGAACAGTGGCAATTAGATTTTTTTTCTTTTACCACTACCACTATTTGATGTGGTTCGATGAATCGCTTGCTTGTTGTGTGTGTTGAGCATTAGCCGCGTTCGAAACAAACGGGAAAGAGTTGAACTCTAAAACGAACGGCCTGGATCAAGTGAGGGGCGAATTCAAACAGCCACCACCACCAACAAGTTGGGAGTTCAACCAATTCACTTTCAACTCTGATCCAGATGTGATTCCATACGAGACCTGGATCGAAGGCCGGTCAGTAGTTTTGTACGAACATTGATTGGATCTTAATGAATCGAACGGGGCTATTATATAAAAAGACATAGCACACGCATGTATTTCTAAAGTGATACAACATAAAAATTAATGTTTAGGGTGGTAAACTACCTCTTTCGCTGAATCAGAGTGGGAAGCTTTCAAATAAGTTCATGTTCACACTGCAGTCAAATCACTCGATCTTAAACTGCCAGAGACATACAAATTTAAACTCATATCTTGATTTCCGAGAGCCTGGCCCTTAGTATGAACCCAATATAAATCTACTCCGAAGATGCCTCTTCTCTTTCGCGGATTGATTTGAAGCTAAGCTAGTAGATGCATGCTAGCAACTGCCTCATCCGAAAAATATTTGCTAACGAAACGAAACGACATAGTGATGCAAGAGATGTTGACGCGCCCATGCCCCTGGATGGGTCATGACAATTAACAAAAGGTGTACACATACGGAATATGTCGTTAAATGTATAAGGGGAGAATTAAAGCACTGTTGCTGTATCTAAACTAGGGATGGGTATCGATTAATCGAAATAATCGATTATTTTGTCGAATAATCGATTTTTATTTAATCGATTACATTAGGGTCGATTTAATCGATTAATCAATTATTTTATAACGATTATTGAACTTTTTTCTTCGCTGAGACTTCAGATTTCAAGAGCGATATATTTTTCTTTCATTGCGAAAAATCACAACAGTCGTGTATAGTATTTACCTACTACTTTTCTCATTCTACTTTTACCTATCTGAGAAGATGTGGTCCAAAAGTCATGCTTCACCCCAGGACACTTCAGGCGGCATCAATGAGGAATTCGGTTTGTATCTGAGGACGCCACAGGAGAGAATTCAATAAAATCCGGTCTTATTCTGGAAACAGATGGCTGAGACGTTCTCAGCAGTTTCTAAGGTCGCCTTAACATATGTGCCAGCGGTAGCGGCCTCAGTTCCTTCAGAAAGGCTTTTCTCTGAAGCTGGTCAAATTCTGAGGGAACAGAGAAGCCGGCTGACCGTCGACATGGCCAATACACTTATATTCCTTAAGGACGTTCATGATAAGTATTGGGATTAATAAATAAGCTCAATACTTCTCACAACTCAATAATTACTATTATTTCTGCAGCTACTGGAAACGTTTCAGGCAACTGCTTCCAGTAGGTGTAATTATTATTTCTCTGTTTGATGATGTTTCTTCTGTTTTCATGTGAATAAATAAGGACTATTTTTTACTTGGAGTTCGTTGTTTTCATTGTACCCAGTTTTTAATTTTTTCTCAAACTTTTTTGAAATTGTCTATTAATCGATTTTTCAAGTCATAAATAATCGGTGTATCGATTAATTCGTAAAAAAATATAATCGATTTCATTAATCGATTACTTGTTGGTCGATACCCATCTCTAATTTAAACCAATAAAGTCTTGATATGATTAACTATTTTTTCTCTTTCATCCAAACAGGCAGTGTTTTCTTAAATTCGTGCATTGGTGGTGCGACTTATTGTTAAATGACTTTGGTAGATATGCTTTGAAAATAGTAGTAGAAAGTCGATTACACTTCCATGAATATAGCTTAACGAACAAGTATGAAACTCGAAACTATTTTGTCGACATTACGTAAAAGAGAAGTTGGATAGATCAATTATTCGGCTGATTATACTCGAAGGAGCGAAACGCGTCCGGAATACTAATTAAAATGAAACCAGCAAATAGAGGGCTTCGCCCGCAATCCGAGGGTTTTGTAGTGTCCCATACCAATAGGAGATAATCTGTTCTGGGGATGCTTAAGCATTCATTTTAAGACGATATAACAAATTGCAAGCTTGCATAAAAAAAAAAATTAAAAATAAATTGTTTGAATTATTGTATTATAGAAAGTAGAGGCAGCAACCAACCTACCCCCCTCCACTTCTCTCCCCCCATCCATTTTCTGTATGCTATCAAAATGTCCAAATCTAAATGAATGTACTATTATTAATTATTATGTGATTGTTACGAAACTTAAAGACACTATTGCCCATGGTGTTGATTATCGTTGGCCATCAATATTTTTGACCTGGGATGTGCTTGAGGGATGCAGGGGTGTGCTAACTGTAACTATAGAAATATATTTTACTATTATTAACCTATTTTGACAAGATATCAATTTTCCATTATTTTTAATTTTCTATACTAGTCGGAAGCCAGTTTTCATATTTCTAAGGCCCTAACCAGATTGAACGCAGCAGCAGCACCATCGGCAGCAGCAGCGGTGGCAGCAACAACAACAGGTAGATCTGTCGCGATGACACAGCGGCGATGACAGGTCGGTGTGTCATCGCGACAGATCTACCTGTTGTTGTTGTTGCTGCCACCGCTGCTGCTGCCGATGCTGCTCCGTTCAATCTGGTTAGGGCCTACGTGTAATGGTCTCAAAATGTAAAGGGATGGGACAAATTATGATCTCATATTTTCCCCTCTTATCTCCTTTTTTCAAATTTGATGAAAATGCCAAAAATGAAATGTACTCGATGTTACCTTTCTCTTGATACCCCACTTGCCTGTACCAAGTGAAAAATTTTGTTTTGACCTTCATTTCCTCTCTATGGGGACCTCCCCTTAAAGTCAGCCTATTACGACGCATCGCTTTCTCCAGCGAATTATAATTCTACATATTCCCACAAAATTTCATATATATGTATATAGCTTCAGCCGTTCGAGAGATATTCTATGGACAGAAGGACGGACAGACATTTGACCGATTTCATAAGGGTTTTGTTTTTACTACAAAACCCTAAAATAGTGTTTCACATACATACTCTATGTACAAATATAGCCCGGAATTTTTAATTAAAACTGCGTGGGCATTTCGTTGCGCACAAATCTTTTTATTTTTAAGTTGGTAGGACTGTTACTGTCATCTGTGTTAATTAGGTTAATATCTTGGTTAGTTGAAGAGTGACGCTCGTTTTCGTAAACAAACAAAATTAACTTTTTCGATTTTTATCATGTCACAAAATATTCAACAAAGAAGTTCGATTAAATTTTGTGTTAGAAATGATATTCTGCTGCGGAAACGCTTAGAATGTTACAAAAAGCCTTCGGTGAACAGGGTATGTCTAAAACACAAGTATACGAATGGCATAAAATGTTCAAAGAGGGTCGTGAAGGCGTTGAAGTCGAACCACATGACGACCAAGAACATCAACTGACGAACAGCACGTCGCGAAAACTAAGGAATTAAAATAAAATAAATAACTGGCGCAACAGTCCAATTTGAACCATGGCCTGGAGATGAGTTAGCATCATCTCATTTTCTAGAACGTGACGGTCTTGTGCAGAGGTGTGTGATCAGCAACACGCTCAACCGAGTTATTTACCCCATAAATGAGTACTCATTTAACAGCTGAGTGAGCTCATAGTCCGACACGTAAATCCCCTTTTTTATCGAAAACTACCGCATTCAGTAGGAATCGAACCGGGGCCCAGTGCGTAGAAGGCGAACGAGCCAACCATTGCGCCATCCGAACTACAAAATTAAGGAATTGGTGCTCCAAAATCGTCGATTGACAACTAGAGAGCTTGCTGATATCGTTGGCATTTCAAATGGATCAGTCAACACCATTTTGAAGGAAGTTTTGTGCCTCAAAAAAGTCAAATCTCGTTTGGTTCCAAAAACCCTCAATTGTTTGGAAAAACAGCGTCGCTCGTTATTCGTGACCATTTCGCCAAAAATTCCACCCATATTGTTTCGCAACCGCCGTATTCGCCTGATTTAGCTCCATGTGACTTCTGGCTATTGAGCAAAATGAAAAGACCGCTCCGGGGACACCGTTTTGACATGATAGAAGAGATTCAAGCCGAATCGAAGAAGGTGCTGAAGGCCATACCGAAACAGGACTTTTCAAAGTGTTTCGATGAGTGGAATATTCGCTGGCATAATTGCATTACAGCCGAGGGGGATTACTTTGAAGGCGATGAAATAGATTTTTAAGAATAAATAAGGATTTCAAAAATTATAACAAAATTCCGGGTTATGTTTGTACACAGTAGTAATTTACGATTTTCGAAATTCCAAATTGCGGTAAATTTTCAATTTTTTGTGTTAAAAATAAAATAAATAAATAAAAAATAAATAAATAAAAAACCAGGCCGAAGCGTATATACCCTAGACTGGTACAGACCTAGTGGTGACACCAAAAGTAATAATTAGCAACGACCATGCATTAAAAGTGAGTTTCTTATATAGCCAGTTTATAGGGGAGGTTGGCACTCATTCAGGGAGATCTTGACCATTCTCAAAATGAATTAACTAACCCATTCTACAAATATTTGTTGAATTTTTCAAGTCGCTAGCTTCATTCCATCGAAAGTTATTGCTTATTTGAAGTCTCACTTGTAGGGGAGGTAAGGGTTCCTTGGGTCGGATCTTGCCCATCATTGCCACCAACCAATTAGATCACCCTACAAACATACAAACAAAATTTTAAGTCTCTAGCTTCACTCTATCGACAGATATCGCTTATTTGAAGTTTCGTTTGTAGGGGAAGTAGGGGTTTCGTTGGTCGGATTTTACGCATTTTCAATATTAGCCGACTGGATCCTACTACAAACATTTGGCCAAAATTTCAAGTCGCTAGCTTTATTTTGTCGTAAGTTATCGCTTGTTTTAAGTGTCATCTCTAGGGGAGGTAGGGGTTCCTTAGGTCGGATCTAACCCGTCTTTAATGCCAACTAACTCAATCTCACTTCAAACATTTGACAAAAATTTCAAGTTGCTGGCTTCATTGTATCAAAAGTAATCGCTTATTCGAAGTTTCATTTGAAGGGGAGGTAGGGGTTCCTTGGGTCGGATCTTGCCCATTTTCAGTGCTAACTAATAACACCTTACTACCAACATTCTACCAAATTTTCAACTTGCTAGTGTCATTCTATCGAAAGTTATCGTAATTAAAATAATATTTAATTTTTTGAATTTTGTAGGGGAGGTAGGCGTTCGTTTGATCTGATTATGCCCAACTTCCCAAAACCTAAGCAGCTTCTCACCCCAGGGTTACATGCCAAAAATCAGATGTCTACGTCAATTGGTTCAAGAGTTATGGACAAAAAACCTGAAAAGTAGGGTAGTACGGGGCTCTTTGTAAGAAAATTACCGTTAGTTTTCAACTGATCGATTTTATTTTTCCAGGGGAGTATAAGATTACCATCACGAGCAATCTACCAAAGCTAGAGGTTTTCATGTTTATTTAATCGGGAGTTATAAATACATTTAATTATTTTACATATGTAGGGGAGGTAGGCGTTCTCTTGGCCTGATCATGCCCATTTTCAATACCAACCAACTAGATCATACTTCCAACATCTAGTCAAAATTTCAAGTCTCTAGCTTCATTCTATCGAAAGTTATCGTGCGAACGGACAGACAGACAGACATGGCTTAATCGAATCAGGAGGTGACCCTGATCATTTATATGTACATTGCTATACCTCCGGAGCCTCCTTTAAGGTGTTACATATTTCCGTCGTGACAAAAACAATATACCCTATACTAAAAGTCTAGGGTATAATAAATAAATAAAAAATAAATAACTGGCGCAACAGTTCAATTTGGGAACAACGCCTGTTGTTGTTGTAGTAGCAAAGCGCCTGACTTTAAAGGGGTTTGGCAGCTCTTGGCCGTTGCTGACGCAACGGGTCACTCCGGTGCATAGAACTGGCTGCCACAGGAACGAGTTAGCATCATTTCATTTACTAGATCGTGACGGTGTTTTGTGCAGAGATTTGTGATCAGCAACACGCTTAACCGAGTTATTTATCTCAAATGGATACACAATTCCTGACAACAAAATTAATTCTAAGATATATATGTATTTATAAACCCACGTGATTGTTTCGAATTTTATTGGTAAGCCCTTAATTTGCAACCAGCAAAAATCACATTCAATCAAATCTCTAAAATTATTTCACATACAAATTGATGCATACAAATTTTCATCATTTGTTTTCAATATAAAAAAAAAACAATTTCGTTTCATGATAATTGTACGCATGAATGTATTTTCGGTTATGTAGTTCATTTATATAATAATACAATTATTGTGGCCTGTAAAAGTGTAAATCAATGCAAGAATTAAGGATATTAAAAATTGATGGGCTATGGTCATGGTGTAATTTATGTTGTATAAAAAATCGTGTCATCGATATTTATAATTTTCTAGATCTCATTCTCTCCTTCGAATAAAACGAGTCCTTTCTTATATGTACTAAATAATTATTGTTTCTTTTTACAATTAGCTCTAAATTTAGAGCGAATAAATACATAGTTCAGAGTATGTATGTTTACAATCTATTGGGAATTACGTATTCTCTACTGTGTTTAGGTTGAATAGAAAACTATTCGCCATTTTTTATCAAATAGTTATGAACAATATTGAAATTACTCCACAAAAAACCAACAAAGAATAAAAAGTAAGGTACAATTGGAAATTTGTTATAGATCATTCTGGATTCTATTAGATCGTTCATTATAGCATTTCGGTTTTTTTTTTGTGATTGGTGCAATTCGAATTTGGGACAACAAAATTATGTCGGCTGCTTCCATAAGATTTTTCAACTGATCTGATCGAATCCCTTGTTAAAACTTAAAAACTAATTTGTGATGAATATAAAATACAAATTTTCTTAATTACAATTTTTTAAAACATAAATCCGACTACCAGATTTTAACTAAATTCTTTTAGTAGCTATTTTAAAACTAAAATGAAGTGCATAGCTTCAGGGACGAAAAAAAAACTATTTGAAAAACAGAATCGGTGGAGGATATACAAATTTGTTTGTTTGTTACAATATTAAAAATCTTATTAGCAAATGGTTCTTAGAAAACTTTCGGCACCAATAAATGTCGCACTCGTGAGCAATATCGCGACCAGGCCGAGTCATATCGACGGAAATTGCGAGCATTTACCCGAACAGCCCGGTGTATTAAGAACAAGACAATCAAGAGAATCGACAATAGTGGCGGCCAGGCAAATTTAAATGCAATCGGTGAAGCGTATGCGACCAATGAGAGAATATCGCCGGCGTAGTTGGGTTGACGCAACGTGCCCCACCATTTGTCTAGTAACAAACGTCGTCCCTGGAAAGTTGGCACCGTATCGAGAAGAAGCAGATTGGTTTGTTGTGGATTCATTCGGTATTGGTATTTGATGCGGTTGCTTGCCCGCTTAATAATAACACCGGCAATGAAAATAACCGATATCAAAGCATATCCCCAGACGGGAATCGTTATGGCCTTGTTGAGCAAGATAAAACGTGGCACGACGCTGAGCAGGAATGGTGTTGTGGCGTAGCGAAGAAGCAACAAAGCGCCAACGCCTTCTTGTTGCAGGTCGAATGACGAGGCCAAATGATGTTCATTGAAAATCAAATCCAATGCATAGATAGCCAGAAGGCTTGATGAGAACAGTGCCGCGTGATCAAACTGAACATTTTCTAGGACGTATTTGACAGTGTCCTGGTAGCTTAGTGGCGATTCTTCGGACGCGGGTAATGCAGCGAATTGGACATTGCGTACAATCAATAGCAAACTGAAGATGAAAGTAGCAATAATCGACGCTCGGTAGCAGGCCAGCTTAATATCGATAATTCCGAACCATCTTGGAGTAATCTCTCTACCCAAGAAATAATCCACTAAGAAATTTCCACTTTTTGCGTACGGATTCAAGGTGTTGGAAGGAGCCTTACGTGCTCGCACATAACAGCATAGCGCCGTGCCTAACGCACTCAGAACGCTTACGACTAAAAATCTGAAATAATTCTTCCATATAAAGGAGCCAACTGGATAGCCATAATACCGAGCTGCACCAAGCCCTATGACAGTCACCAGGGTCGTCAGAATTGAATTGAAATAAAACTGAACATTACCACGATCACCAGGCAGTATGACCACACGTCCGAATGGGAAGGACGACAGCAAATTCACCAAAATTACGAACGAAACAAATGCGCCCGTTACGTATCGATCAAACAGACTGGATAGCGTGGCAACGGTTGTATTGAGCACATTAACGCATTTGAAACGGCAAGCGGGAGCATTGCACGAGTACTGCAAGTATAGCACGCCCAAAGGCACCAACAGTAAAAACAATGCAGCACCAATGGCACCACCAAACTCCCTGGGCACTTCATTTTGTCGGGCCAATGCATTCTTTACAAACGAATTTTTAATTGTATCTTTCGCAACGCTCTCGTAGACTTCCTGTTCATTGTCCGAATATTCAGTTTTTGAGTAGTTGTCGTCGTCGTCGTAAACGCTACGACTTATTGAACGACTATGTCGTGTCAATTCGGTGGTTGGTGTTAGATTTTTGGAGACAGAACGACGGATGAAAGAGGCCAATGCTGTTATCTTGGATACTTCCAAATCGCCACCTGAACGATCACTCGATGTGTTTTGCCCGAAATCGACAGTTTCGCGAGTGGCTCTTGTCCTGACGGTCGTCCGAGTCGATGAACTATAGGTGGATGATACGCTCTGAATCGACGATGATTCTTTCAAGTCACGTTTTAGCGGTGAGATACTGATCGGTGTACGAGTGATGGCTGTAAGTTTCATGGGCGATTTTTTCTGGAAAGGAAAATTAAAAGAGGAGTATTAGTAAATAGATCCGTATTCTTTGTTTAAAGAGGAGTTTAATGTATGGAATGCTTGAACAAGAGTTATTTGAATATACTTTCGACAATTAAATCGCAAAGCTGCATCAAGGTGCGTTTTGCTAGGCACACGATCGTCGGACATTATTCGCAATAGGCGATCACGCCATAGAGCATGGAGCACTTTTGTGTGTATGTTTTTGGTCATCGCCTGCGATCGACGTGTCTAGTATAGCAAAACAGATATTTAATATGCTGCAACTATTGTATTTTAGTTCAAACTTGCGGTAGCACATGAGAAACGTAGTGAATCGCATTTGGATTCTGGTTGTACCAACACTGTAGTCCTTGGTTAAATAAGGGGGAAATGCAAAGCATTAAGGATTGCCGATTGTAGTAATAGATGGCAGCAAATGGACACAAGCCTCTAGTATACTAGAGTGTCACCATACACTGTCGAACTCGAACCTAGTACAAGTGGACCGGTTTTCTTCACACCTATGTGAAGTGTATGTGTGTGTCAGAAGACATTTGTACCAGGTTCGTGTTCGACAGTGTATGGTGACACTTAGGATACAAAAGAAACAAATATCTAATTAAGAGTTTTGCTTGCCCTTATCACTCGTTTGGGGTACACTGAATTATGTAGCCCTCGAATGTTGCGAATCGGTCGTTTTCAGCAGTCTCAATCAAACACTCAATAGAGTTGAAGTTAAATGGTCCTGTCCGTCGACGTATCCTATTAGGTTAGATTCAAACGGCAGCCGTGTTTGCAACAACACACAAGACCGTGTTCCAGTGGCAGTCGGTTCTTCGCACTGGAGTGGCCCGTTTCATCAGCAACGACCAAGAGCTGCAAAACCCCTTCAACGCCCGAGGGATGGTATGTGTGCGTCTTTATATTTGTCAGCATCGATTTTTTATGTTAATTGTTAGCAACATCTATCGGCTCGGCGCAAATGCTCTCAATTCTCTTCATCTGCGCCGGCACTTAAATCAACCCTTGCCCAACTGGATAAATGAGGATTAAGTATCTGCTATGCCATCGGACCATTTAGCCAGGAAGCTACGTTTCAAACTTGCATTCACAATCGATATCTGAAGTAGACAGTATTGCATTTTGAATTTCAATACACTCCAACATTGTCAAGTGGTATACAGATGAATCTAAAACCGAAGAGAATACAGGGATGGGCTCCCAGGCACGTCTCACAAGATATCCATTCCTATGAGAAAGTACGCTACACGGAAATTCACGCAATAGAGGCCTGCGCGATCATATGCTTCAAAGACAGCCAGGCGGCCATCAAAGCACTAAGTAATTTCTCTATCTCGTCGAAATTGATTCTAAGTGGTCACGAAGCCTTACAAAAACTGGTCTCTGCAAACAAGGTCACTGATCTATTGGGTCGCCGGGCACGGCGGGATCCCAGGAAATAAGATAGCCGACGAGTTGGTTAGGGTTTCTGCAACCCCACTCGTTGGCTCTGAAATCTCTCTGTGTAGCACATCAGGGAATGGGAAAACTCAGCAACTATTGCGCATTGGGACAATACCCCGGATCTCAGACAGGAAAAGCTCTTGCGAGGGTGGCCAGATTATATCTGGCCACCCTCGCAATCGTACCCTTGAGCTGCTAAAATTACGCAGCAACAGGGAGAGAATTATCTACAAGCTCCTTACGGGTTATTTTACTTTAAGGGGCTATCTATATAGAATAGGGATTGTCTGACTCAATCTGTCGCTTCTGTGGGAGTGGGGATGAGACATCTCTGTACATTCTCTGTGGATTATGACACACTTAAATTTTGCCGCTTGAAATGCTTTAGCGACGCATCCCCTGAAGCGGAAACGATTGCCTCACTGAAACTCGAGCAGTTGAGCAGATTTGTTGGAATGATTGCAGGTTCGAATCACGTCCACGACGACGTTCGTGGCCATGGATGACCAGGAGGTGCATGCTGGCAACTGCATTCTCCGAAACCAGATTATGCCAACGAAACGTTAACTGTGCCACATAGAACAGTTGACGCGCTATGCCCCACAAGGGGTTAGGGCAATTGAGTTACACCTACCTCACATAAGCAAACTTTACACAAATTTCTAAGTAAACACTTGAAGCTCTGGTGTTTGTGTGGAATGTATTCGCAGACAGGTGTAAGCTTCGGTCTACAGTCAGAGCCCTCACAAATCCAGCAAAGAATGAATGGAACTTTGCCATTAGATTCGGTGACAAAACGGTTAGTGACCCTACCCAATGCGCTCATCACTTTAACAGGCAGTTTGTCGAACATCCACCTCCTAACAAACACAAGCGCAAAATACCTAGAAGGATTGTTAAAATACATTTGACACAACCCTGTAATGTATGTAATAAACATTTGGCATTTATACTTTGAATTTGAATACCTGAATACACAATCGAATTATCACTTGATCAGTTGTTGTTGTGGTGGCGATGCTTCAAATATTGCAATTCTTCTTACATCGAGGGGGTTTGGCAGTTCTTGGCCGTTGAAAAACGGGTCGTTCTGGTACGAAGAACCGGCTGCCGCAGGAACGCCCAGAACTTGATCAGTAAAGACGTGTTTGTTTTTCTCTCTTCTGTACACATTGTCAAATCAACAAGGATCCGTAACCACGCTATTGAACAAACGCTTCAATTCGCCCCTGAAGAAGTTGCTGTAGCTACAAAAAAGCACTTCTGCCAGACATTGGGCGAGTTTCGCGTGCAAATTGTGTGGTAGACATTTTTTGTGAATTTGTGGAAGTTGCAGTATTCGCAGAGATCAAATTCAATTCGAATGTCTGACAGCTGATAGATCTGGATGGATCATAGCCGTTTCTGAGACAACTTATGATCAACGGACCTGGGTCTGGACCACGTTCCTGATTTTTGTGTTTTGAAACCGCGACCATTAGCCGTACATAACTCCCTTCACATATATCGAAATGGATTGCTAACTACTACCTGGCAGACAGACAGTCATATACGGAATTTAGGGACAAAAATTCCAAACTTAGGACTCCAAATCGTTACCTACGCAGATGACCGCTAGCCAGAATCGCTACCGGCAACGACATCCCTTAAATAATACGATATATAAATAAATGAAACCGGAATATAGAGGGCTACGACCGCAATTCGAGGGTTTTGTAGCACGCGCTTATCTTGGTATCTAAATATTGGCTCCCTGCTCTTCTTGGTACCACTCAGCTGAATAAAAACACCATAATTAAATGTCTTACCCATGATATAGCATCTTACATGCCAATTCACAAAAAGACTGCATCTGTCACCTCTCAAAGTAATAGTTTTAATACGAGAAGCTGTAGATAGATATGTATGTATACGAGATAAACTGTCCTACTCTTCGAGATGCTTAACCATTCATGTTACGACGACATTGCAAATTGCAAACTTGTGTAACGGCTTCAGGGCGGCGTGGACAAATTACGGTCTAATATTTTTCCCTCCTCCACTGTTCCCCTTTCTACAAATCTCAAGAAAATGCCAAAATGGAATGTACTCAACATTACCTTTCATACCCCACTTGGCTACACCAGTGGATAAAAAAAAATTGACCTTAATTTCGCCTCTATGTGGACCCCCCCTTAAAGTTGGCTGATTACAACACAACGCTTTCTCCAGCAAATTATAGCATTTCTACACATTCTCGCCGAATTATATGTGCAGCTTCAGCCGTTCGTAAGATATTCTATGAACAGACGGACAGACAGGTATGATGACCGATTTTGTAAGATTTAAGACACAAAACCCTAAAAAAATTAATTGTGTGAATAGTTATTGTTAGGATCACCAATTACCAATCTTCACCCTTCCAAAGTTGGTTCATTAAATAACTGCAATTCGCACTACGAAAAACAACATGCAAGTAGTACACGCATATCTATGCGTGAGGCCGGTAGGTGTATTTTTAGGGTTTTGTAGTAAAACAAAACCCTTATGAAATCGGTCAAATGTCTGTCTGTCCGTCTGTGCGTCTGTCCATGGAATATCTCACGAACGGCTGAAGCTACATACATGAAATTTTGTAGGAATGTGTAGAATTATTATAATTCGCAGGAGAAAGCGAATCGTTGTAATAGGTCAACTTTAAGGGGAGGTCCCCATAGAGGGGAAATGAAGGTCGAAATTTTTTTTTCGTTTAGTACAGGCAAGTGGGGTATCATAAGAAAGGTACCGTCGAGTACATTCCATTTTTGAATTTTTTTTTAAATTTGAAGAAACGGGAAAAGAGGGAGAGGGGAAAATATATCATCCGAGTTTGTCCCCCCCCCCCTTGCATTTCGAGACCGTTATACTTAGAAATATGAAAATTTACAGAAAAGCGCCATTTTACTAGTGTAGAAAACCTAGATTTCTAGAATTTTGAAATTTCATCAGAAAAGGTTAATAATAGTACATTTCTATAGTTTCAGTTAGCACAACCCTGCACCCCTTACACGTACCTGAGGTCAAAAATATTGATGGCCAATGATAACCAACATCATAAGCAATAATATCTCTAAGTTTTGTTATAATCACATAATATTTAATAATAGTACATTCATTTAAAGTTCGGCATTTTGACACTATCCACACAAAAAATACACCTACCGGCCTCATAGGTGTGAGTACTAAATAGTGGAATTTGTATATCTTCTCAGAATAGGTCAATAATAGTTTATTTGTATAGTTACAGTTAGCACACCCTTGCACGCCTTAAACACGTTCGAGGTCAAAAGTACTGATGGCCAACCATAACCAACACCTTAAGCAATAATATGTTCTAAGTTTCGTTACAATCACGTAATATGAATTAGCATGTAAAATGTAAGTGGGTAAGACATTTTAATTACGTTTTTTCTATCCATCTGAGTGATATCAAGAAGAGCAAGGAGCCGATATTTATATATTATATTTATATATAAATGTAAGTGGGTAAGACATTTTAATTACGTTTTTTCTATCCATCTGAGTGATATCAAGAAGAGCAAGGAGCCGATATTTATATAAAATACCAAAATAAGCGCTTGCTACAAAACCCTCGGATTGCGGGCATAGTCCTCTATATTCCGGTTTCATTTGTATGGATAGTGTCAAAATGCATAACTTTAAGTCAATGTACTATTATTAAATATCATGTCATTGTAATGAAACTTAGGTATTATTGCCTATGATGTTAGTTATCATTAACTATCAATATTTTTGGCCTCAGATGTGCTTGAGGGGTGCAGGGGTGTGCTAACTGCAACTATAGAAATGTATTATTATTAACCTTTTTGGATGAGATTTAAAAATTCTATTATTTTTAGTTTTCTATGCTAGTGAAATGCCGCTTTTCTGTAAATTTTCATATGTCTAGCTATAACGGTCTCGAAATGCAAGGGGGGGGACAAACTCGGACCACATATTTTCCACTCTCCCTCTTTTCTCCTTTCTTCAAATTTGAAAAAAATTCCAAAAATGGAATGTTTTCGACGGTACCTTTCTTACGATACCCCACTTGCCTATACCAAATGAAAAAAAAATTTCGACCTTCATTTCCCCTCTATGGGGACCCCCCCTTAAAGTTGACTTATTACGACGCATCGCTTTCTCCAGAGAATTATAGTATTTCTACATATTTCCACCAAATTTCATGCATGTAGCTTCAGCGGTTCGTGAGATATTTCATGGACAGACGGACGCATGACCGATTTCATAAGGGTTTTGTTTTTATACAAAACCCTAATAAATGAGCGAGCTGATCTTGACGAACTTAACACCTTTTTCGTCAACAAAAACCTATTGATTTCAGACTCTTCACCTCTTGGACCAAGGAGGTAAAATTGCATCTTGATATATCGGTGGACAACTAAGCTATTCCCACAATAGACCACCTGAAAATCCTTGGTAACGGTTTGCATTAAAATGAGAACTCATAACAAAGTTCCCAAAGCGCTCTTCGCTAGTTCCTGGGGAATGGATAAGGAGATCCAGCCAGATCGGTGGCTAGCTATGCAGTGCCCACATGGACCCTGAACATGACTGACAAGCACTGGAAAAATATCCAGCCCTGTCAAAACGCTGTTCTACACGCATAGTGACAGGCTTTTCCCTGATGTCTTCTCAGGATCATCTCTATCAAGAAACCAGCATGCTCCCCATCAGATGCCACAATAATCTCCTCGCTAAGCAGTATCTTGCTATGACCACCCAAATCACAATCTCATGGAAAAGACGCCGCCACCTAGTACATACAGTCCAGAGATTTAAAAGGGAACCATTCCACTATTAAACTCACAAGGCTGCTATCACAAAGAGGAGGTACATCGATCGCAGGACTCAATCCACTTAAAGATCTTTCTGTCTCGCCAATTGTGCCTTCTCAAGCGAGCTCATCTGCTCTGCAGTTACCCGCGAAATCAGTATGACCCAGGAACCAGCAGAAGACAATATTGAAAAAAATTTTACTGTAGGTGTCACCATACACTGTCGAACTCGATCTCGAACATGGTACAAGTGGACCGGTTTTCTTCGCGTTTATGTGAAGTGTGTGTATGGCTTGAGCTATTCAGAGGACATTTGTACCAGGTTCGAGTTCGACAGTGTATGGTGACACTAAGGCATTGAGGACATTCTATCACTGTCTTTGATAAGTGCATTGATGCACATGCCATGAAATAGAACCCCATTCCCAATGAAGGCCGTTGCTGGGTAAGTCGTGGATACAGATGCGTGGATGCGACCCATTGCCCAGAAGTGAGTACGAGTAGTTGACGTGATATGCCCCATTACGGGTTAAGGCAAATTATTGTAGTAATAAATTATTTGAAAAAATATATATATACGAGTAAATGTACATATGTATATATAAAAATTCATCAACTTCAGCCTAGTAACGTAACGTGGATAATTGGACATTTCTGTCAATGCAACCTGCTGCTCTGCATATCAAAAACTACTTGACGTGCCAGTCTTGTAAACAAAAATGTCTTTTTGTTCTCGCACTTCAGTGGAAAATTATCTTAGGCAAGTATTAACACTCAATGTGATCTGTGTGTACGTTATGGCTGTCGAGCTATTTGAGATACTATTCAAGTGATATGAATATGAGTAAACAAGTACGTACGTACGTACGTACGTAGTAAAATTGTTTATATGTATGTGCCTACATACTTATAAGAAATAATTTATTATCAAGTGAAGTTTAACTGAGATATGTACATATTTTAATATTCTTCAAAATAACGAGGAACTTAGTAAATAAGCCTTTAAAAATGATTTGTTTTTAAAAACTAAAGATTACATCGCCGCTTTATTGTTCGATTAAATTTTACATTCCAATAGGAGAATTCAGGCGTTTATCAATCGGCATTGTTTATTTAAATATGAAACGAAATTAATGGTATATTAATATACAGATGTGGGAGTATGTACATAAAGATATGCTTGGATTTGGCGAAACAAAAACAGGAACACGTTTACACTACGCGCAATGTTTCGCGAGTGGTTTTGATAAATCTATAATAATATAATCTATAATAATATATGCGATTATGGTCAACACCGGCGTACAGAAACTGTACGCAAAAATTAGAAACATACGAAAACTCAAACCTTTTTTCAATCTTTTGTCGAAACCGCTAAATTAAAATTCATGAAACCTCTCGACTTTGTAGCTATTGTTAGTCTAAACATTTAAATGTATTTCCCGACGTTAAAAAACACTTTGTTTTCTTAATACTCAAAAACTTGTTGTTTTCCCTTTAAGTAGTTTTCCACGCATATAGGACTTGCATTCGTCTTGTTTTGCCAAGAATCATTATTTATTACGCAAGATACCACAGGTATCTCTATAGTTTTAGGATAAATCTGGCACACTCGAAATGCATTATTTTGAAGTATTTCTAATAATGCATCTCTGCCCGTTTTACTACGCCTGTACGTGTGTGCACCACACATCCTGATGATAATAAACACATGTTCCTGAATCCTTTTTGTAGTACTTAGATGTAAGTCCAGATATACCTATAGATACTTGTACAGGTTTCAAATGTTATTGTTCGATTTATTTGACGGTGAATATGGTCGTCCCATTTTTCGAGCTCTTACGAGGGTTGGCTTTTAAGTTTTTCATATAGGGCTGAATTAAAACAATATATAGTTTTTAAAGACTTTGAAGTATTTCCCACGAAAATTAATCCACTTTTGCATGCGTTCGACCCAATTCGGGAAGCAGTTATTCCACTCGTTTGTTGGTACAGTCAAAACTGCGTTTGTGAAGGCTTCAACTGCTTCTTCTGGTGACTGGAAGCTTTGGCCACGCAGTTTGTTCTTAATTTTTGGAAATGTAAAGAAATCGTTGGGGATTAGGTCGGGACTGTACGGAAGATGGTCTAACAATTCGATGTTTTGTTGCTTTAAAAAAGCAATTGTCTTGCGAGTTGTGTGCGAGCTTGCATTGGCTTGGTGCAGGATGATTCGTCGTTCGGGGTTGGTTTTTCGAAGCTCAGCGATGACATCTGGCAAACAAACGCCCATCGGCAGTAACTGTTATTTGATCTTGCAAAGGAATTGTTGCTACATGACCTGTTTTTGAGACAAATGTCGCGACCATCTTTTTGGGGACGCTTCGAGAGTGGATGACTTTTGTCGGCTTTTCTTCATTTTGAAACACCCAGACGACTGGCGTTTATAATGGGCGGGTTCATAAGAGTAAATCCACGATTCATCACCACTGACGATGCTGTACACGTCGTTAGAGTTTCCTGTGCGGTCTAGAGTTTTCTGACACTAATTAACCCGAGCTGCTTTCTGTTCCTCGGTCAATAGATGCGGTATACAACGGGAAATTATTTTTTTTACACACAATTCTTCATGCAAAATTTGTTGAATTGTTGCTGTTTTTGGTGCACCTGCCCTTGGATCGTCGCTAAGACTCACCCGTCCACGTTTGAATTCTGCATACCAACGAGAAATAGTCGATTGGTGTGGTGCTTCATTGCCGAAAACAGAAACCAACTCGGCGAGACATTCTTTCCGAGATAATTGTCTTCGAAAGTTGTAAAAAATTATTGCGCGAATATGTTCTCGGTTCAATTCCATTATTCGAATAACTCGCCGACTTTGACAATTCGCTGTAGCTGTAACACTATACGAATCGCACTAACACTTTGGATTTAGGTTAAGGGGGGTCTCAGTCGAAAAATCGGAAGACAGTCCTTTTATTTTTTGTTACATCATAACTCCGGAAATATTACTACTTTGCCTTAACCCCTAGCGGGGCATAGCGCGTCAACTACTCCTGCGCGCCATCGTACTCTGTTCTGGGCAATGGGGCGCAACTCCCCAAAAGACTTACCCAGTACCTGACACTCCTTTGCCACAGATCGACGCCATGTGATTCGAGGACCCCCTCTTGGTCGGCCTTGGTTGGAAATGGGGTTCCATTTCATGGCATGCATAGCAATGCAGTTATCACTCTTCCGCAATGTGTGACCTATCCACTGCCATTTTCGCCTGCGTATCAATTCGTCGATTGGCATCTGACCCGTACGCCGACTTAGCTCTTCATTTAATATTGTTTCGGGCCAGAAAATTCTTAAAATTCGACGAAGACATGAGTTGACGAAAACTTGCAGTTTTCTTTTTTTTTTTTGATTTGTATAAGTTTTTTTCTTGTAAACAATCTGTGAATTATTAAATTCGAGCAAGCATTAACGAAATTACAACCACTGAATGCTTTATTTTTTCCTAACCAAGATTCATCTAGTTAATGTACTTTTTACAAAAACTACTAAAGCTTTTTCAATTTTCCTTTTTTCTATGTGTAAAGGAAAGAATACCGAACACTTTGTCGTTTTATTTATTCAGATCTATTTTTTTTTTGACTTGAAATTATTGATGTCGAAAAATTTAACCCCCGTTTTCACAACCCTTTGAAATTTTTTTCCCGATCTTGTAATAGAAATTTTTTAAAAATAAAACGATAAAATCATCACATACTATTCAAGAACAGTTCATAGAAATTTGAGCCCCGTAGGATTCATAGATGCCCAGAAAAGGCTCATTGAAGAGGAAAAAACGTGATTTTTCAGGAGAGCACTTTTTCTAACGGATGACGTTTCATGACGTATTTCAGTCTAAAATCGATACTTGGGTTATCGTTGAGGCCAGGAATGATATTTAATCGATCGGTGCGATCTTTTTAAACCTTCTTACTAGTGTTTTGTCGAATTCGAACCGACTGTGTTGTGTAAATTTGTTGCTGCTACGCTACGATGCTTCGAAGCGGAAATTCGCTGTTTGTAGTTACTGAGTTGTTCAAGAAAAATATTTTTTTTTTATCCATTTATAACTGAGATATTTTCACCATTTTTTACCAACATGGCCAGAATGACATGGAGAATTTTTTAAGTTAAAATAAAAAAAATTAATTAATTTTTTCGACTGAGACCCTTCTTAACAAAGGATGCAGGTTAATATTTAGTAGTGACATTTGATTCGTGGCAACCTCGATGTTCCTATATGCAAAACTTAAAAGACAGCCCTCGTATGTCGAAAATAAAACATTTTTAATTCATCAATCGGGCAATCTTTAAGACAGCGGGCCCAGGATGAAAAAATCACTTTTCACCCGGATTCAATTTTTTTATCTACAACATCTTGACTACACTAGCGATATGCCTACTCTCCTACAAAATCATGGATCTGTGCACAATGGCGTTAGATCCTAAGAGGGAGGCAAGCCAGGTTGAGTGAGCTTAAGATTAATGCCACAGAAGAGAGAGTTAGAAGGAAAAAGAGCGAGAGAAATGAAATAATTCGGCACAAGTGTGGAAGTAGGAAGGAGGAGTTGACACCTCATGTGTCGGCTATATGGACCGGGCGGGTGTTCCGCGGCAGAGACAAAATGAAATGTTATTGTTCACAAAGGAGAAGTATGAGGGGGGAACGTGAGGTTGACATCTCATGTGCTTCTATATGGATTTAGCGGGTGTTGCTCAGAAGAGGGCGTGTGTCGCTTTGTTTTCTTTTTACGAGTGGAATTACTTCAAATAGTTTAGTGTTGAGTATATGCGGATTGATTGGCCAATTGAGAGAGATTGAGAAAAAGAAATCCTACACCTATTGCCATCAATATGATTGGGCAGCCTGTGGAGAAGGTGGACAACTTCGTCTACCTGGGTAGCATTGTTGTTGAACTTTCTGGTCCGAAACAACATTAAATGAAGTGCTAAGTCGACGTACGGGTCAGATGCTAATCGACGAATTGATGATATACAGGCAACAATGGCAGTGGATAGGTCATACATTGCGGAAGGATGATAACTGCATTGCTTTGCATGCCATGAAATGGAACCCCATTTCCAACCAAGGAGGCCGGCCAAGAGGGGGTCCTAAAATTAAATGGCGTTGATCTATGGGAGAAGAGTGTAAGGCGTTGGGTAAGTCGTTTGAGATGTTGCGCTGCATTGGCAAGAATAGAGTACGATGGCGCGCAATAGTGGTTGGCGCGCTATGCCCCACAAGGGGTTAAGGCAAAGTAGTAAAGTATCAGCTAGAATCGAGCCTTTTTTCGGGATATTTTTAGTTTCGGAGACCCGGGGTGAAAAAATCACTTTTCATTCGGATTTTTTGTCATTTATCGCTCGCGTCACCCCAAGACTCAAATTTGCAAAAAAAAAAAATGTTTTTTTTTTTTATTTTTAATCTTGATTTATTTTTTTCCTTATTTTTCTGTTCTAATGATTTATACTGAGTGTTTGGTGTGTTTAAAACTAATCAAAACCCTGCTGCACGCAGAGCGAGCGTTCATGTTTTTGCGATACTGAGGGTTGCGATCCCTTAAGCGAGAAGCGAGCGTAGCGAGCGGAGCCCACGCAAGGGGATTTGCGAATATTTCAATTTTCCATGCCTCTAAAATTCCAAATCCTCAGTATAAATTATGAAAAAAAAATTAAAAATAAAAACATTAAAACTTAAAACAAAAATTAAAAATTAAATTTTTTTTTGCAAATTCTCGACTTTTAGTGTGACGCGAGTGAAAAGTGACAAAAATCCGAGTGCTTTACCCAGCCGGGGCCTCGGAAACTAAAAGGTTGCCCCTGGTGACGCGAGTCCTATATTAGGTTTTCAGAAACTAAGATAAGCAATTTTCCAAAAATAAAAAATTAATGCCTGTAGTAGTTAGAGGCTTAAAGGCAAGTTGTACAAAACGGTCGTACGTCCCGCACTCATGTATGGGTCTGAATGCTGGACTATGTATAAGACATACGAGAGTAAAATGACTGCGACCGAAATGAAAATGCTACGGATGTCAGCCGGTGTGACCAAAAAGGATCGCATCAAAAGTACCTACATCCGAGGCAGCTTGTTTGTCGAGCAATCGATCACTGAAAAGCTCGAAGATCGTCGTATGGATTGGTATTGCCATGTTCTAAGGCGTCCACCTGAGAACCCAGTTATGAGGGCAATATCAATGAACGTTCCATTTGCTGGACCCAAACCCCGAGGCAGACGGAAACACACGTGGATCGATCAAATGAAGAAGCAACAACAACGCATAAATCTCGGCGATGAAACGATCCAAGACCGAGCTGCCTGCAGAAGGAAGCTGAGATTATACCGCCAGAACGGGCGAAGTGCCAACACCACGGGCAGAGCAACGCGACGCCGCAGAGTGGTATGAAATGGCAAGGAAGAAGAAGTAGTTAAAGGGTTAAAGGTACGTTTTGCTAGGCACCACTCTCCGTCGATCGCAGGCGACGATGAAAAAGATACACACAAAAAATTGCTCTATGGGTTGATCGCTAATCGCGAACCATGTGCGACGATAGTGTGCCTAGCAAAATACACCTTAAGAATTCGAAAAATGTTCCTGGATATTTTTTGTCGGAAATTGCGTGGGGAATCACGTGACACCCTGTATAGATTATAACGATCTTAATCTATCGTATTATGACCCGTTGTCTCAATGTCTGGTCAAACTGACAGTTAGCTATCCGAGACACTAAATTCAACCTCAGCCTATGCAGCACTCAAAATGTGATAATGCGGTAGAAAAATCTGCTAATGCAATAGAAAATTAGCTGATTTTCTTGGCGGAAGTTCTGCTGCCTGTTCTATCCTATTCCACGTCTGATTTCAAATCCTCTTCCATCGAATGAATTTCCAGAACTCTGTTCTTTATGACCAGTTTAATTGTCTTATTTGAATGTACAAACGTAAACAATGCTAGCTGTCAAAATCTCAGCAGCCCGTATCAGCCGTTCGAAATTATTGTCCGATAAATTTTTAACTGGAGGATGAGTGGCGTTTAACGTTTATCTATAGGATAACCTTTAACCAGACATTGAGAAAAGCGGCCCCACAGTCAAACAATTTGACGTGTTTCACATCAAATTTTTTCGATATCAAATTAGTTGCTATGATACTTGGAAATTTGAACTTCTGGTTCAAATTTCAGAGCAGCAACTGCATTCTTTTTTCAGTTCAGATTTCCAAGCAATTCAAATTCCCGAGAGTTAAAATTTCTGAGCTTGTACTGTACTCCCCCCTTACATCTACATTACTCGATTCACATTTAATCAGATTTAAAATTACGTACATGTACGTATAAACTTCAACATATATGTATATATTTCCATATCTGTTAACGCTTGACATTAATAAAAAATTAAACCTAATTTGCATATTTACCACCATAAAATCATACGCTCTATTTATTTACCAAATTACGGCCAACAAAATATGCTACACATATTTTTCGTGAGCCCACCTAGCAGTTATTCAATCAGGGTAAAAATACACTTTTTGTTTGTTCCAACTATTCTAACTAATACTCGTACAATGATGGCACCAACCGTTTTGGCAAACAACATCAAACATAAGTTATACGTTAAGTTGAAATGACGCGTTACAAAGCAATAAATACCTAGATAAATGCTCGAAATAATATTATGTAAACTGACAAAAGCATTCTTTTAAAAATGAAACGAAGCATACATAGTTCAGTGACTTCCCCATATCCAATCTAGCCCTACGTTTTTAGTGTCTCCGAAATTGGCCTTTGCTATTTTTTTTATGAATTAGCTATTTACAGCTGAGACAATTGAGTGATGCTTTCAGAATGTGTATAGTGTGCAATCGAAGAGTTGGATTGATCGATGAAAATCAATATAGTACATATTTAAAGAAAATTTTAATGAAATCTATGAAAATTATTTAGCATTATAATTTTGTGGCTGAATTTTATATTTCGATTTAAACTAAGAACGCTTTGCGCTGCAATTTTTAGCCACCAGAACGCTTTGGTAGGATGATTTTCAAGAAAACAGGAAAAGGCTGTTAAAATAATTGAATGAAATCTGCAGTATGAGGACCAAGACATGAATGGAGCCAGTGAATGATTTTTAGAAGCCACATTGTTTCGCAGTGTCGCAAAATGAGCAAAAAATAAAAAAAAACCTATACCTATATACCCTAGACTTGTACAAACCTAGTGGTGATACCAAAAGTACCAATTGGCAACGACCATTTGCATTAAAAGTGAGTTTCCTATATGCCCAGTTTATACGGGAGGTTGGCACTCATTCAGGAGGATGTTGACCATCCTCAAAATCAATTAACTAACCCATTCTACAAATATTTGTTGAGTTTTCCAAGTTGCTAGCTTCATTCTATACAAAGTTATTGCTTATTTGAAGTCTCATTTGTAGGGGAAGTAGGGGTTTGGTTGGTCGGATTTTACGTATTTTGAATAGCAGCCAGCTGAATCCTACTACAAACATGTAACCAAAATTTCCCTTTTTTTAGTAAATGCGCATTTCGAAAACCAGGTGTGCCCATCTTCAGTATACTTCAATTACTTCAAGTCGCTAGCTTTATTTTATCGTAAGTTATCGCTTAGTTTAAGTTCCATTTGTAGGGGAGGTACGGGTTCCTTGGGTTGGATCTGGCCTATCTTTAATACCAACTAACTCCATTTTACTTTAAACATTTGACCAAAATTTCAAGTTGCTGGCTTCATTCTATAAAAAGTTATCGCTTATTTGAAGTTTCATTTGTAGGGGAGCTACGAGTACATATGTATGTGTTCCTTGAGTCGGATCTTGCCCATTTTCAATACCAACTAACTAGATCTTACTGGCAACATTCTACCAAATTTTTAACTTACTAGTGTCATTCTATCGAAAGTTATCGTAATTAAAGTAATACTTAATTTTTTGAAATTTGTAGAGGAGGTAGGCGTTGCTTTGATCTGATTATGCCCAACTTACTAACACTTAAGCAGCTTCTCACCTCAGGGTTATAAGCCAAAAATCAGGCGTCTACGTCAATTGATTCAAGAGTTATAGACAAAAAAAACTTGAAAAGTAGGGTAGTACGGGGTTCTTTGTAAGAAAATTACCGTTAGTTTTCAACTGATCCATTTTATTTTTTTCAGGTGATTATAAGATCTGCCAAAGCTAGACCTTTTCATGTTTATTTAATCGGGAGTTACAGATACATTTAATTATTTTACATATGTATGTATGTAGGGGAGGTAGGCGTTCTATTGGCCTGATCATGCCCATTTTCAATACCAACCAACTAGATTATACTTCCAACATTTGACCAAAATTTCAAGCTCTATCTTCATTCTATCGAAAGTTATCGTGCGAACGGACAGACAGACAGACATTGTGGTGTTACTTTGATGGTTGGTTTATTACTCATGACGTTTTAATGTTACAGTGGGTTACATAGTATGATAAGGGTTATTATATGACATCTTCCCCTTTTTATGAAAATATTGTTTCCAACTTACAGTGTATTGACTTCAATTTTTATTCTATTAATAATTCAATGAAATACTATTGCATATTGTTTCGGGTAACTTTTGATTTCAGAAATTAAAATTCACTTTTTTTTTTCTTCATAACAAATTCACTTCAAAATACACTAACTGGTAGCTGTTCTATGACTCATATTGTAATCTATTTACTGGTTTTACAATTCTTCCCGAACGTGTTGTACAAATATTTTGACTGGTATTCTTATTATTTGTTGCCGTTTCTGTCCATTGCTAATGTCGTAACTGGTTGGCTGGTTGCTGTCGGCGACGTGTCGTTACTGTTATTAATTTTGTACCTGGACGCCGCCTTGGCTGCCACTATCTGCAGGATTCGGCTCATACATATGCGTTTCTGGAACCACAGTTTGTCGAAGATGATGATAATTCCTCCTTAGATTTTTATTGTCAGTTTCAACGATGTATGATCTGGGCTTATCACTTTCCGCGACGACTTTTCCAAATGGACCATGGACCATTACTGTATCCCCTGTTGAAAACGATTGAGGTTGTTTTGTTCCCCGATTTGCGTAAAAGTGTTGCCTTCTTCAAAGTTCGATAATTTTATTAGCCACACTGGAAACAATCACTGGTTTCAACTGCCTTGTAGTAACGGTGAGGGGATTCCGAGTGTTTCTTCCCATTAAACGTTGATTCGGAGTACCGACTTCTCCATTTCCTGGGGTGTTGCGATAATTTAGTAGCGCCAAATTTACGTCGCTGTTATCTTTGCTGCATTTTTTAAGAATATTTTTTGCTGTTTGTACGAATCTTTCCGCTAATCCGTTTGATCGCGGCAATTTCGGACTTGATGTCGCATGTTCAAAACCCCAATCCTTGGAGAATAATTTAAATTCTTTAGAGCTGAATTGTGGTCCATTGTCCGATTCCAGTTTGGCTGGTATGCCGTGTGTTGCAAACCATTTCTTCAAGTGCTCGATAATCTCAGTTGATGTCGAATAGTTTAGTTTGACGAAATCAAAGTAACCGGAGTAACTGTCTGCAATTAATAGGTACTCATCTTTGTACTTGAATATGTCGGTGGCTACTATTTCAAACGGAAGTTTCGGGATTTGCTTCTCCATAATTGGCGCTTTTATATTTGATACTTGACTAACTTCGCATGTTGCACACTTATTAACATGTTCCGTAATGTCCTTTGTCATTCCAACCCAGAATAATTCTTCTCTTGCTCTCCGCAGCGAACGGACGATTCCAAAGTGTCCTGCATGAATTGCTTTTAATGTGTTTGTTATTTCTCTTTTAGGTATAATTAATTTTTCTCCTTTGAACAATCAACCTTTATAATAAGCCAGTTCATCGCGAAAGTTGAAGTATTTGCTAGGAGGTCCTTTAGGAACACTTTCGGGCCATCCATTTTCAATTAGAGGTATAATCTGTTAAAGCTCAGCATCTTCTTTGATTGCTTGTACGAACCGGTCGATTCTTTCGTCGGACATCGTTAACACTAAGTTAACTTCTAACTCAATTTCGGTTACGTCACCTTTTAATGTCGGTGCATCACGGCTCAGAGCATCCGCTATTGATATTTCCTTGCCTCTTCTATATATGACTTCCGGTGAGTATGGAAGTATTTCAAACATGATTCGCTGTAGGCGGGCTGGTGCTTAATGAATGTTCTTTTTGAATATTGTTTCGAGTTGTTTGTGATCACTTTCTACTATTAGCTTTTTTCCGTATACATATTGATGAAACTTTTTACAAGCAGCGCTGATAGCTAGAGCCTCTTTCTCTATTTGCGAATATCCTTCTTGGGTTTTCGTTAATGATTTGGCCGCATATGCTATTGGCTGATTGTTTTGTAGCAGTACTGCTCCCAATGCCTTTGAACTGGCATCTACTGATAGCGTTACATTTTCGTTTACGTCGTAATATTTAAGAACCGGTGTGTTTATTAGTTTTTCTTTTAGGCTCCCAAGTACTTTTTCCTGCTCACTAGTCCAGACCCAAGCGTTTTCTTTTATCAACAATATCCTCAGTGGGGCCGTTAATTCTGCGTAATTGGATATAAATTTGCTGACATAAATCGTCATACCCAAGAATCGCTGCAATTGTTTTACGGATCTCGGCTCAGTAATGTCACGAATGGCTTGTATTTTAGTATCATCTGGTTGCAGACCCATTTCAGTGAATACATGTCCCAGAAACTTGACTTTCTTCGCATTAAAGACACACTTCTCTGGGTTCGACGAATCACACCAAGATTTTCCATTGCGTCAATTTCCCTTTTGACCTGGTCTCTTATGGCATATGGTATTCTTCTAGCGGGTTGAATGTCAAATTTTGGGTTAGGTACTAAGTCGATGTCGTACTCATACCCTTTCAAACAACCTAGGCCATCAAATAATCCCCTTTTGTTGAGTTCCACTTTTGTTTCATCAATACGAGCTATTAATTTCAGTTCTTCGCATGTTTTTCTCCCACACACCAAATGGTGTCAGAAGTGGGATAAGGATTATTACATGACAGACATGGCTAAATCGAATGAGGAGCTGACCCTGATCATTTATATATTGTATATACATTGCTATACCTCCGGAGCCTCCTTTAAGGTGTTACATATTTTCGTCGTGACAAAAACAATATACCCTATACTGTAAGTCTAGGGTATAAAAATAACTGGCGCTACAGACCTCTGCAGGGGCATGGGCGCTTCAACATCTATAGCGTTTCTATGCCTTGTTGACGTTTCGATAGCATATCTACTTTTCGGAAGTGCAGTAGCTAGCATGTAAATTATAGACGCAGAACATTGCGAAGTATGCTACTTCCTCACGAGGCGAACATTTCGGAGCTTTGTGCTTGCATTTACCACCCACTGATGAGAAACTCACTGTTGCTCATGGGGAAATAGATATTCGAAGATCGTCGTCGTACATATCCAGTATAAATTATGTACACATAACGACTTTCCGCGGAGAGCAGTTAAATTTATAAGCTATTGTTTGAAAGTACTAGCCAGCTTCTTTCTACAATCAATAATAAGCCACAGCATCTCCCGACAGGTAGGCGGCTGAATGGGGAGCAGAAGGTGCATGCTGGCAACTGCATTCTCCGAAACTAGTTTGTTTTTTATTTATTTATTTACCAAACAAGGCATCATAAGATATATCGTATACATTACATTACATTTATATATTTCATCAAATTAATCAATATTTCACTAATTACATTCGGCAAATTAGGTTAGGTTTGTTTGTTAGACTAGGAGGGCCTTTGTTAAGTTAAGCTTAAAGACAGATTTAGAAATGCCTGAAGAATAGTGGATACTAAAAGAATTGAAAGTTCGACAGCATCTATTTATGGGTTCGTTATAACCATAGACAGTAAGGTGTTGGTATTCCTTAAGCAGAGTTGTATGTCTACTGTCTAGTGCGTCGTTGATCGTTTAAAGTGATTTTATTGGACAGAAAATCAACACTAACTGCGCCGCTGATAATGTCAAAAGTAAAACAGGCACAAAGTAATGTTCTTCTAGACGAAAGAGTCATTAAATTTAAAAGACCCAGCCTGTATTTGTAAGATGGAAGGTTATGAAAATCTAGCGGTTCATAAAGGTCTCTCAAAGCGAAAAGAGTAAATTGTTTTTGAATAGACTCGAATCTGTCGCAATGTAGCTCGTACGATGGGTTCCAGACTACGGAAGCATATTCAAGCAGAGGCCGCACAAGTGTGGTATACAAGGAATTAGTGACCCAAATATTTTTAAACTCCCTAGCGCGTCTCTTAATGAAGCCGAGTTGTTTATTAACCATGGATAGCACCCTGTCATAATGCACGTTAAAACGCATTTTGTTGTCCAAGACAATGCCGAGGTCTTTGATATGGTCAACTCTATTCAGCTCGACATTGTTAAGGTGGTAGGAATCAGTTATAATTCTATTCTTACGGGAAAAGCTTATCACCTGGCATTTATTAACGTTAAGATATAGATTATTTTGATTGCACCACTACTCAAGGGATAGGAGCTTGGATTGAAGAAATGCTGCATCAGAGTGCGTTTGGATGGTGCAGTACAGTTTTAAATCATCAGCGTAGAAAAGATGAGGGATATCCGATAATAACTGTGATAGGTCGAAAATGAAGATATTAAAGAGAAGAGGACCTAAATGGCTACCCTGAGGCACCCCAGAAGTCGCGGATACACTTTTGGATATCTGTCCATTAGCGGTTCATGTTACCCCAACTATTCTGACAGCTCACAGCTGATATCTGCGAACGTGTTTTCAGGTGTGTGGTTGTCTTTAGCTATGCGGTCGCCAGTTTTCAATCACTGTCGCGTGTAAATTGCATTGTAGACTTTTTTTATACCCTTCACGAATGTGATAGGGTATAATATCTTTGTCATGAAGTTTGCAACGCACAAAAGGAAGCATCTCCGACTATATAAACTACACTTGCGAGCAAAAATAATGAATCAAACCGAAAGCACGTGTATTTGTATGCATATTTTGAAAAGTACATTATGTATCCCTACAAATCGTATATCATTAGAAAACTTGAAATCTAAGCTTTACATTAATACCATTTTTAACAATATTTGAAGATAAAATTTAAAAGAGTGGGGCTTGAAATCAAAAAGTAGGAAAAATGGGGATTTCAGAAAATGGAGTTTGGTCAGGTTTTTGCTAAATAAAACAAAAAATATTGAAAAAATAACAAAATTATTTATTTATTAATATCTGGTATTACCACCTCTTGATCTAATCACAGCTTGTAATCGATTTTTATCTTGAGGAATTTCGCTCCATTCCCCTATTAAGGCCTCCTTCAATTCGTCGATAGTCGAAGGCGCGGGATCTCTTTGTCGAACTCTTCTTTTCAGCTCGTCCCACAAGTGCTCAGTGGGATTTAAGTCTGGACTGCGTGCAGGCCAGTCAATTGTCGCAATATTAGCTTCGTTCAGGAACTGCTGTGCTTGACGCGATGTGTGACATCGTGCATTAAAGTAAAGTTGTCGCCAATAGATGCTGCGTAGGGAACAACATGGCCACGTAGAATATCGGTAATATACCGTTCGGCTGTCAGTCCTCCTCCTCGGCCTCCAGAGGGCACGTTTTAAATCCGCAGAAATACCGGCCCACACCATACACGAACCGCCCCCGTATGCTACCGTTTCTGTGATACAGCATTGCGCAAATCGCTCATCTGGACGCCTGTATACCCGACCTCTTCTGTCACTGCCATGTAGACACACTCTGGTCTCGTCGGTGAACAATACGGACCGCCATTGCTCGAGGGTCAAATTTAAGTGATTCCTGGCAAACGTAAGTCGCGCTTGTCTGTGATGTGGGGTCAATTTTGGGCCTGTGGCGGGCCGTCTTGGAGTCAAATTCGCTTCCTTTAGTCGTCTCCTCACTGCCCACTCGCTTACAGCTACTCCGCTCACGTCCCTCCGATTCTGCTGCACGTCAACTCCCGTGAGGTGTCGATTTCGTAGCATACTTGTCACAATAAAAGGATCGTCTCTATCGGAAGTGCACCTAGAGCGGCCGGGTCGGGGTCTCTGATTGTAGCTACCTTCCTCTCGAAACCTGTTATACACTCTTGACACAGTAGACTGACTCATTCCGAGCTGACGAGCGACTGTTGTCTGAGTAAGCCCTTCCGATAATATGACGACAACTTGAGCCGCTTGCTGAGGCGTGGTACTCATGAATGACAAAATTGTGACTTTTATTGCGTTGAAGTTATTCAATCAAAACCTTCCAGATTCAATTGACCATTAAAAACCCTTTGCAGATGCATTTATAGGGATAGTTTGCCTTGTAATAACCCATTCATAAATATTCAATTTTCCGACTTTTTAGCTCCAGGTATCGTTCATTCATAAAACACTCATTAAATGGTGATATAAAAGGTATCATTGTAAAGCTGAGATCTCAAACTTTCAAATGACATACGATTTGTAGGGATACATAACGTACTTTTAAAAATATACATACAAATACACGTGCTTTCGGTTTGGTTAATTATTTTTGCTCGCAAGTGTATATATATTCTTGGTCAGTATGATGAAATGAGTCGATTAAGCTTTGTCCGTCTGTCTGTCTGGTTTTATGTAAACTAGTTCCTCAGTTTTAAAGCTATCGAGCTGAAATTTTGTACAAAGCCTTATTTCTATTGCACGCTGTAAATATGTCGGAACCAACGAAATAGGACCACTACGTCATATAGCTGCCATGGGAACGACCGGTCCAAAAATTAGTCTTTGTGAGAAAAACTTTTTTATTTCTAAAGCAATGTTCATACTTCACACTAATCAATAGAATCTCAAGCCAAATCATATTTCCGAATTTGGTTGAAATTGGACTACTTTATCATATAGCTGTCATAGGAACGACCGTTCGTGTGAAAACACACCGCATCAGACAAAATGTTTGTCTCATAAGACAAGAAAACATTATTGCAGCACACACCAAGCGAAACACAGTGAAACAAAAACGTTTTTTTGTCTTGTTTCGTTTGGTGTGTGTTGAGATAAGACAAAATTGAATTTGCAACGACGACGTCCATAATCTGCAAAACTTTGCATAAAATAACCAGCTATTAAGCGGAAACAAATGTTTGCTTCTGAAAGACAACTGGCCGCCTAGTGACAATGAAACATATCTTTCTGTTGTGTCTTGTCTTTTTGTTTCGTTTCATGCGGTGTGTGTTGCGCCTATTGCAATGTATGCAATTAACGACAACGACGTTTGTCTGAGACAAGTTTGTTTCATTCGGTGTGTGTTGATACTATTCAAAGACATGTATTATCGACAACCAGTCATCAAACGCATCGAGACAAAAACGTTTGTTTTGTTTCGTTTCTTTTGGTGTGGGCTGCCTGATAAGAAGCAATGGTCGGTTGTTTCTTGCGACAGAAACAAACGTTTTGTCTTATGCGGTGTGTTTTCAGCCTTCCAGAAGCAGGTTTTTGTTGAGAAAACTTTTTCATTTCTGAAGATATCTTTAACAAATTTCATATTATTCCACCATACTGACTGCTAAATCACATCCCTTAATTTGGTTGAAATTGGCTCACTATTTCATATACCTCTCATAGGAACAGTGAAATCGGAACAAGTTTTACTATTAATTTCAAAGTGGCAAATGTACCATAAGTCATACCTTCGGAAAGCTAGCCGAAGGCTAGCTTGTTTGTATTTGTGAAAGTAGCAGTATTCGCAGAGAACAAATTCAATTCGAATGTTTGACATCCGATGGATCCGGATTGCCGTATCTGAGACAACTTATGATTCACGGATTTGGGTCTGGGTCGGAACTGGACCACGTTCCCGATTTTGGTGTTTTGGGACCGCGACCATTGAAATCGGAGCAAGTTTTATTGCTAATTTCAAAGTGGCAATTCACCAAGCGATTCGTCGTGATATTCTACAATTCTTCACATAAAATACTATAAACAATTATTTTTTTTTGCGATTTTGCAAACCTTTAGCTGCTGTTTGCATTTGATTTGTTATGATGTACATATAATTTCGGCTAGGTTGCTTTATTTCATCTTTAATCGATTCAGTCCCTTTACAGAGTTCTTTTTATGGAGAAAATGTGGGCAAACCTAGCGGAATTTTTTTTTTAAACGCAGCCAATACTTTTAGTGAGTGTTGTATGAATTTTAGGAGAACGTGTTAAACTCTAGCAAAATGATTGTGGTTTGCACTTGATTTTGATAAGTGAATCGATGTTATTATGGTTTGTCGTGGAAAACACTGAATCACTCTATTATGTTATCGCCAGACCAAAGCAATCACAAATTGTAAATTCTGTGTTTTCCATAATTGAGAAAATGCGGATAATGTACGCCAAGTTGTTGGGTCCACCCATGACCGCTTTCACACTATCCGGTTGGAGCTGTACAGCTAAAACTGAAACGGCAATATTCGATTTGTATAGCTTTCGGTTTTTAGCCGCGACTGTGTAGTGCGGAAAGCGCAATGTTCTTCACTCCACTGAAGAAAAATTCGCCGTTTCAGTTCTAGCCGTACGGCGGAAACAGGATAGTGTGAAAGCGGCCGTTGGCATAGACACAAGGTTACAAATCTAGACATCGAAATAGAAATATTTACAAAAACTAGGCGCACAAGTAATATGTATTTGCGCCTGTTTTTTTCTAGTCGCAAAAAACAACATTAAGCACAGGGCGGGCGATGTACTGGGCAAAAGAACGAGTACATTAGTTGGCCGAGCAAGTCATGCACGCAACGTTCGCGCCGATGGATTCAACATCAGACGGCTCACTTACAAGTGTAAGAATAGAACCAGTTCCGTGCTAGTTGTGCTGATGTTATGTAAAAAAAACTATTCCGACTAGTTGCGATCAAGACAAAAAAAAGTCAACAATGAAAAATTTTAAGAAAAATATTTGCAACTCACTTCTACCTTCTCTCTGGCTTCTTTTACGGGGGAGGTGGCGATTGGTTCCTTTGTAATCGGGGCTGTTGGCGGGACCGTGGCTGTTGGCTTCTTGCGTCTCCCCGTTGCTGCCGCATCCTTTTGAGCGGTAATCGGTGACTTTGTACTTGTACGTGCTGGCGATTTTCTAGCTGGTGATCGTCGAGCAGGCGACTTTCTAGCGGGCGATCGTCGAGCCGGCGACTTTCTAGCGGGCGATCTTCGAGCAGGCGACTTTCTGGCGGGTGATCGTCGCGAAGGTGATTTTCGCGCGGGCGAACGTGCTCGCGGTGCAGGCTCTGAAGCGCTAGAAGCAGGGCGCGCTCGTGTACGACGTGCATCCATCTCGGTCAGAAAACTCTTCCTTCAATTGTTTTTAATACGAACTAACGAATCGCACAATATCACGCCACGAAAATTCTAAATTGTCCGATCTACCAGCCTCTCACGGACTGCCACTTACTAAAATCCAATACTATCTCCAATCGGTATGGGCAACACGCAAGCAGCGATAAAAACACATTTGATTAACAAGCAACAAAAAAAAGAACGCGCCAAAAGCGTCCTCAGCACCTCACACGATTTCGTGGGGTTCACTTCTTTTATTTTCTGAGTGAAATGCACTAGCTAGCACTCAAGGCAGACGGCCGATAAATTGATCTTTTCAAAATGATTATCAAGTCAGCGCCACTGTACTGATTAAAATCGAGTGTAGATAAAATTATCAGAAATTAAACACGGAAGAAACACCAACTGACAACTGACGCCAACTACAAGTTCGTTGCTGATTGCTGGAATGCGTTGAAAAAGGAGGAAGCTATGCGCGGCACGCGTTGGCTTGGTTTCGGAGTAATGTTACATTGAACGTACTCGCTGTAGCGCAATTTGAATGCATCGATATTGCCAGATGTGCTGATATGAGTGTAACGGAAAGTTCGTGATGTTTTGGCGGTTGTGACGTATATCGTAGATACAAAGAATTTTTATTTTTATTTCATTTTGTACATAATGAGGCGAATGCAGAAAATAGTTTATTATCAATCGAATCAACGAAAAAGATAAACGAAATATAAAAATTTGCTCAATTACAAAATATGGAACATTCCTGTTTCGCAAAGATTAGGAGAATTCTCTCTAAAGCAATTGTGAATTGCTATTGTGAATAAATATAAATTCTCCTTTCGATCAGCTGTTTCATTTGTCAAATTATTGTTTGTTATGGTGAGGTTATGGCATTGGTTGCACTATCTTCTTGAAAGGATGCGATTCAGTTGCAAAATTTACTAGTATGGTGGTGCAGGTGTCCTTGTCTTCGATTGCTTCATTATTTTGGTTTTACCCTCGTTGATACGTAGTCCAACTTCTTTTGCGGCGGTATCGAGCGTACGCAATCGGCCAATCTTCGGGACATGATGTTGGTGCTGTCGGCGTACGCTGCTAATTGTGTCGACTTGATGAGTAGCGTCTTGCTGTTGTCCATATTCATAGCCCGAATAGCGTATTCCAGTGCTAGGTTGAAGAGCGTCGGTGCCAGTCCATCGCCCTGTTTCAGAATTCTGAATCCTGACCTGTGAGACGGAGTTGGTCATCGTCATCTTTGTCAGTAGCACTAATTTTGTCGGTAACCAAATTGCAGCATGATGTTGTACAGTACACCACGATCGATACTGTCGTTTGCCTGCTTGAAGTCGACAGAGATTTGGTATACGTTGTATTCCCAGCACTTCTCGAGTATCAGTTTGACCGTAAAAAGCTGATCGGTTGTGGAGCGACCAGGTCTGAAACCGCCTTGATATTTGCCAATGATTCGTTCCGCGTACGGTTTTATTCTATTTTCCAGAATTTTCGTCAAAATTTTATAGGACGTACACACTAGTGATAGGCTCCTGTAGTTCTCACACCGCAGTTTATATCCTTTTTTGTGAATTGGGCAGATGATGCTTCTACGCCAATTGTCTGGGATCACCTCATCCTCCCATACTCGCAGGAGTAATTGATGATTGGCATTAATTAGACTCCTTCCACCGAATTTCAGTAGTTCAGCTGGGATCTCGTCAGCGGCCGGCGCTTTATTTCGTTTTAGTGACCGCAACGCGAGCTCAACTTCCTCTACTGTCGGGGGTTGTATGGATGGGCCTAGATCAACAATATCGTCAAGAACTTCTTGTGTGGAGATGTTAGATGGTAGGTTCAGAAGCTCTTCAAAATAAGAGGCCCATCGTTTGTTAATGCCCTCGGTGTCGCTAATGATGTTTCCATCCTGTCCTTACAGAGGCTAGTCCTGGGTTGATAGCCGTTCTTAATTGCATTTACTAGTTTATACCCTTGTCTGGTGTTCCTATTAGCTAAGTTTTCATTAATATTCAGGAACTGCTCGTCGAAGTATTTACGTTTCTTACGTCTAATTATTCTATTCGATATTCGCCGAAGCTCGTCATATTCTCTCTATCAGTTCTTCTGATATTCACAAATATGAGACTGGTTGTTGGAGGACTGTCCACACTGAACTGAATATAGCGGTGGTCGGAGGAGTGCTCTGGAGAGATTATCTAATCCCGTACCAACTCCCAGATATCCTCCGAGACCAGTGCACTTGTTTATTTTTTATAATGAAGGTAGGTTTGCCTTACCCACGTTGCAGAGTAACAGGTTTCTACCAAGGCGTTAGATATTTTCGTTGTGATAAAAACGATATACACTATACATTTATAAGGCCTAGGGTTTTATACCCTAAAAAGTAATAAAAATGAAACTTTATAAAAATATCATGTTGGTATATTTACTAAAAGAACATATTAAAATTTGGCACGCTTGAAATGTTTTGTTTACGCATTGAATTCATTCATGAACGGTGTTTATGTTTGCCTAAAAGGATTTTCTGATAAAATCCCCTGAAATGAGGACTTACAACCGCAGATATAATTATGTGACTACCAGTGAAGTATTACTATAAAATCGAGTCGAGTTCTCAGTAAAAATATTCAAATACAAAACTATGTATATCAACACATACGATAGATTACTTATCATCGGTTGGTATATTGTAAAGGCCACATTCACGATTAGCAGGCACAGCTTGATCTGAAATAAAATGGAGAGTTAAATGAAATGATTATTTGTAAAGGAAAGAAAAAAGGTATCTTGTCTTGACTGTATCTGTAACTTACCAATCATTTTCGGTTTCGGCAAATTCAGATTTTTCATAATCTGAACGAATGTGTGCACGTCTTTTGAGATGCGTGGATTATAGGTCTTTTCTTCAATCACAGTGCTGGATAGCTGTCATATAAAGTCCTTGCATCGACCTCTTGGAAATCAGTGCGACCGCAACCTTTAATCAGTAGCGCATCGCCCGTGAAAACAAGACCCTGCTCGTGTACAACAAACGACATGCATCCATTCGTATGGCCGGGCGTGGCTCTAGCCTCGATTTCATGTCGTCCAAAATTCACTTTTTCATTATCCCCCAAATGTCTGTCGGCTTTAGCACCGCTTTCTACAGAGATAACGCTTATGGTCGGCATGCATGTGAGTATTCACTGGAATGATTGATACACTCAATAGCACATAGATAAGACTTGAGTGATACTTACTAGCATATTTCAAACTGAATCCGAGATCTTGAATAAGCTGTGCATCTCTCTTGGCATGTTCCAAAACGGGGTCGATAATGACCGATTCTTTGGTGTTCAGGTCGGCCAACGTACTGCTGGTCGCGTCGAAAAGCTATAAAGACACCGAATCTAATCATTACACCTCCTGGGAATGAGGACATGGGAATTACTTACCTGTCTGAAGAAGGGGATTGTCCTTGGAACCACCATACTAGTAAATTTTGCAACTGAATCGGATCCTTTCAAGAAGATAGTGCAACCAATGCCATAACCTCACCATAACAAACAATAATTTGACAAATGAAACAGCTGATCGAAAGGAGAATTTATATTTATTCACAATTGCTTTAGAGAGAATTCTCCTAATCTTTGCGAAACAGGAATGTTCCCAAAATATCATGTTTAAAAAATGAACGATTGGAAATCTATCATTCGATTGAATAAATTAAGCTGTGCACAGGTTTTTTCTTATTTGATGTCATTAAATAGGGGGGGGGGGGGGAACCATTCCTTATACTAACGGAAAGTTATCTGAGAGGTACTAAAGTAGTCAGCGTATATGAGCACCGTCAAACAGCACAACAAATGCATTTCATGAGCTTGAATGAATAACGACAGAAGAGTTTTTTTTTTGGTTCCAGAGAAATCTTTTTTGTTTCACTCAATAGATGCTCATTTACAATATGTTTCAAATGAAATTGATTTTATAACTGGTTGTACATAACAAAAGTAGTGCAATGTACATATAAGTGGAAAGGAGATGTGAGGAAAACAAAAAAATCCCCTTTTTTTGACAAGGATGAGGGATCAGAATTTTCTTTGGCGCTATCTTTCATAAAAATCAATCTTAATTAGAAAGCTTTTATCATCATTTCCCAGGGAGGGGAAGGAGGAGAGACACATATGTATGTTATTTAGGAATGGGAGTTAGTATAGACGCCAAAGTAACTGACACAAAAACATTGAAACACAAAGAATTTAAGGAATTATAAATTAAAACTCGTTTTGCATCCCAGGCAGTGTAGAAACACTGTTATTAAGGGATGCAAAATTCTTTAGTATTCCTTGTGGACGTCTTTGGAATGGGAGTTGTCATTAACCATTGCTAAATAACAAAGTCAAGCCACCATTATTCATGGCGGTACGATAATTTGGTTGAGTTTAACAATTCTCCTATATGGTTTGGGGCGTAAAGATAATGACACAGCTTAGAACATTCCTAGTTGATCGGACGACGGTGGTTGCGTATTCGACAGAAGGGGTTTTTAAATTGCGATGATTTCGCTCTACTCTTGCGTGGGCTCCGACCGTGGCTTAAGGGGTTACAACCCTCAGTATACCACCCTATAGAGCGCGCTCTTTGCTCGCCCTATACGCTACAGCGGTAAAGCTGCTATTAGCCCAGGTGTAAACCACGATGCGTCGCTCGGTGAAGTAATATTCATACTTTTAGTAGAAAATTTGAAGGGTATCGATATTTTTGTCTAAAGGTCGCCACCCATGAACGAGCACAACCACGACCAAACTTCCATCAAACCATTAAATATCATAGAACGGTGGAAATAGGGGAAATGTTTTTTCCACACGTTCTATGAAGTTGATGGTTCGATGGAAGTTTGGTCGTGGTTGTGCTCGTTCATGGGTAGCGACCTTTAGTCTTTTCTATGCAGTGTGGTTGATTTAACTATAGCTTGCGGCTTGTTGTACTCCGGTGTAGGTTAATTCAGGTTAACAACACACAATTACAACAATGTGTGCGTTCAGAAGGAACTGAGCAACTTCCGCTCAGCGAACATGTTCAGAACGAGCGGGTTCAGAAGTGACTGAGCAACTTCTGCTCGGGTGAGCATGATCAAATTTCACCGAGCAAGAAATATTTCTGCTCACTGATCAGTGCTCAGGTTCTTCTTCTTCTTTTTCAACCTCACGCTCATGTTGCGAGTTTCCGAGTTTTGACAGTTATCAAATTGGTTGTTGTGTTTTCGCCGTTTTCGGCTTCTAGTTCTTTGGTTTTCGGGTGCTTTTGAATTTGTTTTCTCGTTGTTCGTGATTTTTGTAATGGACAGCGTGGGATTCATGTATTTTCCACTTTTCGGCACTTGACGTCTAAAATTGTCATCGTCAGCTTTCAGCTGGTCGATTTGTCAGCTGGTGAAGTAGCGTTCAGCAGGTGCAGACACCAAACCGAGCAGCTCCGGAGCTGCTCGCGAGCGGTTTCTGCTCTTTTGCCACCTTCTGAACGCACTCATTCTCGCGAACACAATCAAAAAGTTGTTGTTGCCGAAAAGTTTTCAAAAACTTTCGCTCCATTTCGAATCTTTCTCCTATTCCGAATATCCATTTTCCATCGGGCAAACCAAAACATTTTGCAGAAGATTGTTTCGGAGTCACGTCCCCTACTTTCGAATTTTGAACATCTACCGCGTCTTCACCTTATCTTATCAACCAAGAACCACCCAATCTGTAATCTGTAGAGTGTCTGGCGGTGTCTGCTTTGCAGCGTTTGACAGTGACGGTACGTGAAGAAAACAAAACAACAAGGAAAGAGCAGTTAAACACGAAAGAGTCGCAAATAAAGAAAATTGTAAACATCAATGAAAGTATGGCAAACGACCGTGTCGGTGCTCAAGTGATTGTTGCCGTTGTCGTCATCAGTGGATCAGCCCAAGGCTGAATAACCGACCGGTGGCCGGTAGCAATAAAAATCGTGTAATTAGCGTATCGTAGGGCGTCCGCAAAGTTGAGCAAATTAATACGACATTTGTGCGCAAGTAACGAGCCAGACAGGCGAGCGCATTTTGTTTGTTGTCGGCGGGCGAATTTCGACATTGCAGTTTCAGTTGAGACAGAAATCTGAAAAAATCGCGACAGTCGTTCGTGAGACGAGACATCCTGCTCCCGTCTCGAAGGGATGGCACTCCTTCGACTGGCCAGGTAATTTGCCCTTTTTACGTCCTGTTGTTATTGTCTGTTAATGTGCTATTTTTGGGTCGTTAAGTGTTTTCACTTTGTCCATTCTTAGTCGGTCAATTGATTGTTTCCTTTGTTGTTTGTGCTGGAAAATAACAAGTGCATTCCGTGGTCGTGGTCATTGCCCTTGCCATTCTCCTCCTGGTTGGTGGTTGCGTTTAATGTGAAATGCCGAGGAATGTCGCGTGATTGTGGCGCTCGATGCCGGCGCTGTGTGTATTATTGAGTAACAGATGTTTGGATTAGCTCGAGAATATTCGAAGCAGGGTCCTTGGAGATATCCGCATTGCTCACATGTTGCCGCATACAGTTGAGGGAAAACCATGTATGTATTCTGAATCATTAGGCAATCATCCCATGGATTGGGCGACTTGCGAAATTACTACCCACCCCCTTTGTGTACCTCAACTGGAAATACGTTGGGTACACGGTGCGCTATTTCGGTTGGTAGAAAGCAATCAATCAAATTAGGCATTGCATGATTCCTTTTTCGTGGAACAAGAATTGGGCGGTGTAGCTAAGTACAAGGAAACTAGCGGGCATGGACTTTGGTAATTGGTTCAGTAATATTTTGTGGCAGGGGATCGTCGTGCCTGGACGCGGGCAAAAGTCAGCTCAGGGTGTTTCTCGTAGTTGTCGTTATTGTACGACTTTCCTTAATCGGTTGAGTTTCGACCACACTCATTTCTTCAGGAGTAAATTAATTTGTCTTGAATGGAATATTGAAGCTTGATTCGACTTGGACATTTGTAACTAATGAGGTGGGATTTCAGCGTTGTACAGGGTGCTTACTACCACGGGCGGATTATTCACTCATTCATTTATTACAGCTTTTAAAACTATCTAACACCGCCGTTAGCGTACCCAATGTTTGGAGCTCGCGTTGAGTAATTGGTCGCGGTCACAGAACAACAAAATCGGAAACATGTTTAACTTCTGATCCAGGTTTGTGGATTATTTTTTACTTAGAAACGGCTATGATCCGTCAGCTGTAGATTTTGAAGTTTCTGTCAAAATGAGCAGCGAAAGCGGCTCATACAAAACCAACGGTTGAGCAACGGTCGGTGAAAATTTTGTCGTTGAATTTCAATTTCAGAACTTAGCCGTACAATTATTGGTTAACTGTAATATGGTTGAAAATTATTGCTCATCCGTTGGCCTGTGTATGAGTCAGTTAACAGCTGACGTCATTTGAATTGAATTTATTCTCTGCGAATACTGCGACTTACACAAATTCACAAAAGAGATGGCCGCCTCACAATTTACATATGTACACCAGCAACTAAAAGTGAAAACTGGCGACCGCATAACTAAAAGTTGGAAACACGTCCCCAGGTATTAGGTGCGAGCCTTCATATTCGTTTGGGGAACATCTTTCGCTAATTGGCCGGAATAAAATTATGATCCGAAAAATGATGTTGGAAAAATGTTTAACTGGATCGGAACTGAACAGGAAAATGTTTCTAAGAAAACAGTTTTGTCGCCCAATGAGACGTGATAAGTGATTATCCAAAAGGCTGAGTCCACATCAAAAGCCACTGGACAAAACTGCCAAAATTTTGAACATTTTGACGTTTTTTATGACCCAAAATCCACATATTTCCCGAGAAAATGGGTTACAACACAATTAAAGTAGAGAATAATATATATATTTCCTACAAAAAATGATCTTATATTTTTTCGTTAGACGAATGGTTTGGGCCGTAGTAGTAGTAGTAGTAGTCCTGATGGCGCAACGATTAGCACGCTCGCTTTCTACACACTGGGCCCCGGTTCGATTCCTACTGAATGCGGTAGTTTTCGATAAAAAAGGGGATTTACGTGTCGGACTATGAGCCCACTCAGCTGTTAAATGAGTACCCATTTATGGGGTAAATAACTCGGTTCAGCGTGTTGCTGATCACACACCTCTGCACAAGACCGTCACAATCTAGAAAATGAGGTGATGCTAACTCATCTCGAGGCCATGGTTCAAATTGGACTGTTGCGCCAGTTATTTATTTTAATGGTTTGGGCGCTGAGGTGCAAGTTTAAGCAATATTCCCAGTACCGTGCCAAGGAAGTTTGGTGCCCAGCGCAAAAGTTTTGTAAGGCGCCCCAAGTGCTGCGGAAAGAAAGGTGGTCAAACCATTTATCTCCTTTTTCGCAAAATTTGTGGAAGTCGTTGGAGTGCCAATGTTTTACTGGCTCAGGTAATAACAAATTATGTGTACTCTGCCTATAAATAGTGGAAGCTTTTTATATGAAATTTATTGAGTTGTTGACAATACCGTAATAAGTAAGAAGGTGCAAGTTGAGTGAAAAGAAAAGAAAAATTCGTGCTGAAAATAATACCAATATTTTGGTTTGGCACATGAAAATCCATGGACAGTTTTTGACAGCCTCGTTTGGCAGTTTTCTTCTTTTGTTGTTATGCAATAACAAAATGCACAGGAAAACCGCAAACCGCGAAATAGGTGAAAAATTGTATATTCTTTAGCATATTGTGGCAAGGGAAACAGGCACCGTCGACCGGGACCAAGGACCTTAGGGTTTAGGAAAAATTACTCCAGTGATAGACCTCGTATTACTTTCACAAAGCCGCCAGAACAACTTTAAAACTTCATGGCATTAGCAACGATCTAGTTCGAACAACGGGTATGCAAATCTCATCAAGTTAGATGAGAAAAAGGTTTATGAATGCTGGCTACCAGTCCATAAGCCCGAATATTTATGCAATGGTCTCAAAAGTATGCAATTTGAGTTCGGGAGATGATAAACTCTGTCATTATTTGGGGAGAGTCGGCCACTTTCATGACGGGAAAACATTCTCACAACATCTTTAGGTTTCAGAGGGAGGTTTCGAAGGCATTCGCCGGTGACCCTATCTCGGGGTTCCCACAACGTGTAATTTTAATTTTGACTTTCCCGAAAAGATAGCAGTGTTCTACATCTTCTAAGTCCAGATAACATGCCGCTGAGCCCATTGCAAATGCTTTTTTTGACTCTTAAGTGAAAGTCGGGCGTATGAACTGGTTTCATTACGTAAGCCAGCTTTCACAAGTTTTTTATCGTCAAATTTGATCACAGTTGCTTACCCTATGCTTGAAGTAGATCATTTCTAATATCAGATTAAGTTTTGAAGCGATTCCGGAAAAGAGAATAAAATGGTTTGAGCAATCTTTTTCCCAGCCCTGTATATGCACTTGTATAAAATATATGTATTTTACATATATAATATTATTAAAATATTCCTGTGTGTTGCGTAATGCCCGTACCACATTATGTGGGACTCGCCGAGTCACGAGCCAAGTGGATAGCACGTTGTGCACATCCAAGCAACTACGAGTGAACGAATTTTATCCAAAGCAACGAATGCCGAGCAAGCACTCGTGGAGCATTTTGTTCACCCGATGAATCGCTGGACGGTGTTTGGGTGTGCACAATATGTTATCCACTTGGCTCGTGGCTCGGCGAGTCCCGCTTAATGTGGGACGGGCATAAGAACAAACAGCCTGCCGTAGTAGTGAAAGGCGACTCAACGGGCAGGATATATATGTAGGCAAGCCGACACTGGAACTGACGCAACTTGCTCTTCTGTAAGGGCTCATAAAAAACAGCAATTCCTTTGGCAAATACCGAATAGAGTAGCTAAGTCCGTCTGGAGCATTGATGTTAACTTCCTTTTCATCTGCCCATCCGTTTGAAACTCATCATCATTGTGGCGCTACAGCCCTTGACCGTCTGGATCATTGTCCTCCCAATTATCTTGATCACGTGACCGAATCCACTAATTTCCGAAGCCCAGCAGTTGCTCGGCGTCAGCGTTCACTGAGGCTGCCCAACGAGCTCTCGGGTTTTCTCGCAGCCTTGCTTCGAAGATGCCAATTGCGTTTTTGACGAGCCCTCTCAGAAGAAAAATTGCGTCATGCTTTGGAGGGTATCGTCCTAGATACTGCGTTCAAAATGCCAACAAAATCGTAATATAGGATACGGAAAATACGAGTACTTTTTCCACAACGCCCGAATATTTTGGTCCACTTGGAGACACCTCACATTAGCAATGTTTTCGATATATTTAACAAAAATTTGAAGATCAAATTATTGAAAAATTTGAATACCCCTCACACTATAGCTAATTATGATCAATATTTTGTTCAAATGCATGCTCAAAAAACATGCACAACCAATTTCACACTCACATCGATACAATAAAGTATGAACTCGCCCACCCAGCCGCACTCGAAAATTTCAGTGGCAAAATATGGAATGGTTAGCATTCATTTTCAAAGCTACTTCAAAATTTTTGTCAAACATTAAATATTTTGAATATCCCCTTTATTGAACAACTAGCTGCGAGATCTCGCTTCGCTCACAACTTACTAACCTTAACTATCTTTTTCATAATAAATTTCTTCTCTGCTTACTCAACACCACGACGATAAGACTAAACACGGATGTACTGTGTAAACTCTTTCCAGGACGTGTTCTTTGAGAATGCCAGGTACGCCATCTACAGCTAATCCACGTTTTCTACGATTGAAAACTCCTTGCTGTTTGTTATAAGTATGACGGAACTTCTTCGTATAACAGTGTTTTTGCGAAATCGTCAACTTGACAAATTCGAAAGAATGCCAACAAAGTAGTTTGTTGCGGGATTTCAATTTGCTCTGTTTCATTTTCAGAGTTAAAGTACACCCGCTGCCCAACATCAAGATGCATAACTGGTGGAAATCATGAATAGAAAAGCTCAAAACGCTTCAAACCGCCTCAGAAGAATTTATATAGCGGCCAGATTGGAACCTTATTGACTTCGTCGTATTCATTATTTCTTAACTCAAATGTTGCTTGATCACTACTTTTATTGACGTATTTTTTTGTGAGATGGAAGTCCAGGAGCGCTTAGGGAATTTAAAAATTCAACCAAATAAATGTGTAGCATCTTCTCGATCCATTACTCGGTTGATTGAGCGATATTCAACACATTCCCCAGAAACGCATTTTAACATTTCAGCGTTTGTCGCAGATGCCTGGTCGTTACAGGAAGTCAAAATAGTTCTCCTGCAAAGCCTAGAGTTTTCATGATCAGTTAATTTAACATTATGTGTGTTTATCTCACACGAAACCATGTTTGCAATCTGATTTATCTTTTTTTAGTATTTGTCCCTTTATGGATTGCGAAAATTCACATAAATGCATTTCGAGGCAATTGACACCTCATCCTCAGCAACGCGTTTGCTGCAAATACTAACAAAAAAGATGATCAGTTAATTTTGAATTCGGTTTTTTCGTGATTGAACTACACGACATAATTTATTATGTAGAATAACCTTCTCTTCTTCTCCCGGACACGCACCGTCACCAATTTTCAGTAACAGATCTGAAAACTCTTGGGCGTTTGGATTACCCCCAGTTCGCTGGTTAAATGTATTAATAATTTGTATTCGCTAAATTAAAATAATGAATACTGAAATGTCAAATCTATATATGTACACTGAACGAAATAAGACCTAAAATACACATTTTCATGAATATCTCCACTCCAGCACCACCTACCAGGTCCAAATTTTGTCAACAACTTTATTATTATTTAGTTAATATATGTTGTAAATTTGAGCCAAATTGGGCCATCAATAAGAATTTTGTAAATAACTCCACTCCAGTGCCACCTATCGAGTACAAAAAATGATACAAAGTATCTACACTTCATGCAGATACATCGGAACATGGATATGTCTTTGGCTACCGACTGCGTGGAACCTGTTGTGTTGAAGATATCGACGTAAGTTTTATAAAGATCCCAGTATAGTTATACTGGATGAATTCATTCGACAAAACACGTCCCACGCTTTCGGTAGGCATAAGATGTACCGATGTATCTGCATGCAGTGTAGATACTTTGTATCATTTTCAAGACATACCGTCCCGCATAGTGTACAGGAGAATACAAATTAACCCAACCGTTGCCCCGTGTGTGGACCAAGCGATCATACACTCTACATATTTATATGCGCCTGTGCTTCGTTAGTACGTCAATCCGCGATCGATCGCGTCAAGCCGTGGTCTAGCTAAACACACTTACTATTAGATACTTAGGTAGTACTCATCTATGTCTAAAGACGGTAAGCGCGACAACACAATTTTATTGCATTAACGTTTACGTTATCCGCGCTGCACAAACTGCATCATCTGCACTATTCTCCTCACTAAATCAGAATTGTGCACTGTTAGTTGATATATCATCGATCGTGATAGTACGCGGTATCCGCGATACAAGTACGGTCGTAAGTTCCTTACATCCACGGGAAAAACACGTTGGTGACCTTGGTGACACTGATTTCAGTCGGCTGGATGGGATTGGCCATCACAAGAAAGGGGTGGATCCGCCGCGGAAGTGTAGTCCAAGGTCCGTGTCGCCGATGACGAAGCAACGCCCATCCATTGAACTTCTTCGACTCAACCGTCTCTCCATTGCCTGCATACGAGTGTGTTTGTATGTGTGTGTGTGTGTGTAACGATTTTCTTACTGAGTCAGGTTAGTGACTAATTGATGAAAACAAAAAGATTGCTGTGAAGGAGGAGCCATAGCGCTGTGCACGAGTGAGGGAGACAGGTTGTCTGGATGTGGCTGGTGTTGTGAGCAGATTTGAATCACGAGGGTATGGCAGTTGAATGATGTTGACTTGTTTTATGGGTGCCTGGCTGTTTAGTCAGTTCATGATGCGAAGTTTTTCGATTTTCGTGAGTTCCCTTTGATGACTGACTCGGATTGACTGAGGATCGGCCACTACATTCATAGAACTCGGAAAAATTTTCAATGGGCTTGTTTCCTCTTCTGACCCCCGAGTAGAAAAACAGACATTTCGTGTGACGGACAGATTTTTAGGATGACCCCCAGCTATAAGACATATCCATGTCAAAAACAGACATTTCGTGTGACGGACAGATTTTTAGGATGACCCCCAGCTATAAGACATATCCATGTCAGAAAAGTTATGCAAATCGGAGGACCAATCGAATATGTGGTGTGAATATGAGTTTGATGGCTTCATTGGTTCGTGAGTTATAGAAGCAGCAACATATGCACAAACGTTTATGTATATATTAAGATAATCATCCTCACACTCGTAATTTGTTGAACAATAATTTGGTCTTACAATTTTTTTTCAATATGTTAATGAAAATATTTCATGTGTGAGATGCCTATTAGATGGATATAGCAGCAGGGTCATGCTCCCATTTGTACAGTCCAACTGATAAAAAGTGGATTCAAGCTTAAAATGTGATTTTGTCGAAAAAAGGATGAACATGAAAAACAGCTAATTGAGACTATCCAAGGTGCTGACGGTGAATTTTCACTAAATTATGTTTATTCCGTAAAGTATCAAAGTCGAATGAATTTTTGAAGCAGTTTTCAATAAAGGACCAATGACCAATTATAACGAAAATATTGTAAAATATATGTATCCTTTTTATGGTGTAGAAATTTACTAGTGGTCCTAATCAAGTGGCCTAATTTTGAACGTGCAATTTATCGATGCATCAACTCCACTAAACGTTAACGAAACATAACTGTTGTTAACCAAATCTCTCTCTCATATTGCCCAAAGGGAGTGAGCTACAAGGTAATCTTTCATAACGGGAACTTAGTATTACTTTCTGAACTAAAGCACTGGGGAAAGTGTATTTTCTGGGAAAGTCTGTTGCTTGAAAAGTCAATTCATTTAACATGAAGGCTGATTGATTGTTCGCCAGTTAAGAAAAAATATATATACTGGCGTTAATTCAATAAAATATTTGAAATTACATATTTAGTTTAGTATTATTATTAAATTTTCATTTTTGAGCTATCGCTCTCGGTGCTCCTTGCTGACGGCGCTCGGAGCGGTCATCCCCTTCGCTCCTCCCTTCACACGGCCCTGAATATTCAGAACATGGGGCCATTTAAGTATTACGTAAGCAGAGTTCTTATCCCTCTCCTAAACGCTTGTGTAAGCAATGATACAATGGCTGCGTTCATAAAACGCCATCGATGAGTCAGCACTAAGAAGCGATTAGCGCTGCATGGTAATTTGTCGTAGAAACGCTTTCCCTGAACTAAGCGCTGACACTAAGCGCTTGCACTTTTGGTCAGCATAAAATTTTCTCGCTCTTCTGGCTCAGCGCAATATTTGACACTTACATTAATTGTCAAACTTCGATTCTAACCTCGGTTGTGTTGTGTATGGTCGATGGTCGTGTTTTTAACGTAATAGCTGAATTATAGTCTGCGCGAACAACGCGGCTTCTGCTGTCAAATAAAGTTGAACCAATGTATTTCATATGGCGATAAGTATACTGTGCGCGAACAACACGTCGCTCACGTCGCGAAAGTTGAGACGAGTTCAACTTTGTCGCAATCAACGAGCCGCGAAATATCAATTCACAATAGGCATGTGGTTTAAAACTGTGGGTGATCATTTGTTTTGTTGTAAGTTACTGTTATGCGCTTGGAAGTGCATGTTTCTATTTTTAATTCAAAAAAGTGTTTCAAGTTTGTTAGGAAGCCAGTTTTTCACAGCTCGAATGTGTCAAAAGAACGCGAACAAGAGATTTGACTATAACTGGCTGAACAGCTGATTTTCGTTGACTGCGACTTGGGGACGTAATTCGCGCACAATATAATTCCGAGGCAAAGGGCTCTGTACACTTCATCGTGAACGTGAATGGGGAAAATTTTTTTCTTCGAAAATATCTATGAAAATGATATTTTACGTACGGGGATTATAGTGTAATGAATGGTGAATTCGATAAACTACAGTTTGACCATATTTTCACAACCTTATGTTAATATTTTACTTATATTTTTTAAATTCCTCGTACATTTCATCGTGGAAAGAAAAATTCATCGTGGAATCAATTTCACCACGTTTCGCCGAGAAGTGTAAACACGTGAACGTGAAAATGAACGCGGAATCGAGAAACTCACCGCGGATTTTTTTCCACGTTCACGTTCACGTTCGAATTGCATTTGCATTCGGAAAAGTTGTTCATCGTGAAAAATGTATGCATCGCTTGAGAAAAATATGATTGTATTTAAATTACAAACGAACTACACACGCGTACTAACAAGCAACACCAATAACTCAAACTATTCGTTACCGGCGGGTAACAATAACGACTCTTCGACTTCTGAGCGGATACTTTATAACGATCCGACTGCCACTGAGTGTCGAGTCTTACTACTTCTTCTCTTCTCTGGTGACATCTGCCTTTATATATGTAGCTGCTAGACCCATGCATTCATCAATTAGCGAAGACTAGATTTTTCGAGATGTTCCAGTCTCGGGTTTCCACTACTCAACGAAGGTTCGAGAATCCGCTGGTGCCCAGTCAGCTGACATTTGTTATGTTGTTGTTGTTGTGGTAGCGATGCTCCGAATATTGCAGTTCTTCTTGCATCGAGGGGGCTTGGCAGCTCTTGGCCGTTGAAAAACGGGTCGTTCCGGTACGAAGAACCGGCTGCCGCAGGAACGACACTTGTTATCGATCATTCGAGATTATGATGAAGCTTAGTACAGTGCGTGTCGTAAGAGATACCCACTCTTTACACGCAACAGTATTATGTATTGTGTTTTCAATGGTAAATAGCAACAAAGAAAACGTTTTTACGTGTTGGCGGCCGTGTTTATGCAACACTTTTGTAATGCAATTGACGATGCGTGAAATTAAATCGGAAAAGTGAAAATTGAGTTCGTCATCGAACTTGACTTTTAAAATGACGTCTGATTGGATTGTAGTGTGTGTCCCTGAAATTTATACGAGGGACATTCGCAGTGCGCCCATGTTGTCCCGCGGGCAAATGGACGCTAATGTGTGTTCACCTTAAGTGTTCACAATGTAGTATAGTGAAACAATTCAATTTAAGCAAATTTTATTTACTTTTTATTATGCTTCCTCTTATTAACCATGCCGTCCCGTTGGGATATGGCATCCGAAAGCCGTCGCCTCTAATCGTCCCGGTTTTCGTATCGCTGTTTCCAATCCCGCACGCCGAGTAACTTCCTACTGTCTTCTTGCACTGAGTCCTCCCAGCGCTTTTTTGGTCTTCCACGCGCTCTCACACCTTTGACGGTGTTAGGAAAGGCCTTTTTGGTGATTCGGCGTTTATATATTGGTCTACAACTTAATAATGAGCCAGGTCGCTCTTCGTCGGTAATGTCGAAATTATCATTTTTGAACCGATGAAACCACCGAAAACACTGTGCACGCGAAAAAGCATCGTCACCGTAAACTTCCACGAGCAATTTATGACACTGAGCTGCAGTCTTCTTAGCAAAATAATGTCCAAGTAAAACTTCCCGCAAATGTTGTTTTTTTCGTGAATTTTCGAAACTTTCCATGGTCCGGTAAAATACGTTGTCAACAATCAACACGAAATGTTTATACTGACATTGACAGCTTATGAATACAAACTTCAAATGGTATGTATGTCAAAGATGGACTACCATTGGTTTATCGGTGTTGCCATCTCTAAAAAAAGTCTCATTATTAAGTTGTAGACCCATATTCTTTGCATATAACTTGCCCACTGCAGCTTTCGAATTTTCACAAATATAGAAGCCTCTGTTTCGTCAAATAACTGGTACAAGCCGTTGCTGCACTTTCTTCGCAGTTGGTCTCCATCGCGAGTCCCTCCAAAGATTCGTCGAAGGACCATTCTTTCCATTCTTTCAAAGGCGTTTATCATGTTTCAAGATACCCGAGTGAGGGTCCAAGTTTCACAACCATGGCATCATACCGGTCGGATTATAATTTTGTAGATTTGGAGAGTGCGGTTTGCGAGCTGGATCCGTCGTTTGATCTCGCTTCGTCGCCATCTTAGGCGATGTTCGCGCCAAGGTATATATATGCCCTCTCAATGCCGTGTTCGCCCAACTTCGCCCTCTTTATCTCAAACGAAATAAAATATTTAGAAAAATTCCGAACCGGTTTCGTTTTATTCTAAATCAAAGTACCACACGTTTTAATGGAACACCCTTTACATAAAAAATGTCTGGACAACTTTTTTCTATCTTAAATAGTTTTCGAGATAATCTCATTCAAATGACTCCCCGTTCGCACGGAGTTTAAAAAATATATCAAACACACAAGAGACCGCTGCACCGTGCGCGTCCTGCACCCTCAACCAGCAAAGCGATACTGTCGTGTCGTGAGGGTTGCAATGCTGAGAGTTATGAACCACCAGTCTCTCAAATATATATGCGCTTATGACGGCGTGATGCGCGGGACGATACGAAAATGAGACGCGGGAAGGCGATATCTTGTCTTCCTTGTATCATGCCAAGCACCTATAAACACCTTTTTTTAATTTGAAGAATCGCTGGAGGGGAGAGAAGCAAGGTGCTTGTCATTTTACGAGCTTTTGCTCATGGCTTTGCGAGTTAAGAGTAGTGTGACAGTAGCTTTAAGGGTGGCCACACACTGTCGAACTCGAACCTGGTGCAAGTGGTCTCTGAATAGCTCAAGCAAGGCACATCCACTTCCCACAAATCTGAAGAAAACCGGTCCACTTGTACCATGTTCGTGCTCGAGACGTGTTCGACAGTGTGTGGCCAGCGTAAGGTTAACGAAGTTGGACATAAGTTGTCGGGGTCTAATCCCGCATAAATGAAACACAAGTCTTCTTGCTTCCTTATTTTATTATCATGATTTCTTTCCGAAACACACAACCATCGGTTTATTCTTAAAAATGTAGCCATTCGTTTCGTCCAAAGCCTTTTCAACGATTCCATAATCATTTCCGACCTTATCGAATGTAACAAACGCCTGCCCCTTCATTTTACCAAACAGCATCAACTTAACACTAATATCACTTGGGGCCCTTGCAAACCGACTGTAGAGCTGGCGCAGGTCGTCCTCGCTGACTTCTTTGCTTAAATTCTTTACGTACAACTTATTCGATTTCTCACCACGCTGGTAGTTTTTATAAACGGCTAAATCCTTCCACTGACTTTCCGGAATCCTGTTCATGGCTAACTCGTCACGACCCACGAGCGGAGTGGGTGCTGTCTGCGCTACTCTGACCTCGGTGGTGCTGATTGGATGCAAACTATCGCTTTTCTCAGGCAAAGTAACCGTCGAAACGTTCAGCGATATTTTCCTGCTAAGATTCCGTGCATCACCTTCGAAAATTTCCTGTAAATTCTCAGTCCGTCGGTCGCCTCCGGTCGAAAGTTGTTTCTCGTGCAACTGCGACGAAATGATTTTCCGCATTTTTGTTTTTATGACAAATTCATTAGTGGATGGTTTTCTTTTCTTAGCCGGCTGTCTGTTAGTGTTCTCCTCGTCCGATTCTAATTCAGATTCGTCGCTGGCCAGCAATTTCCTCGACACGCTCATTTCAACGTCCGTTTGCGTTTGAGCGTTACAAGGCTCGCCCGGCGGCACAAAAGGCCTCCTGAGCGGCACAAAAGGTGGCTCCATATTCATTCGATTCATCAAGTGCAACACCTGGACGTAGAACTTGGAATTTGTTAGCAGAGCTATGGAAATACTGTCGAGGATGGTTCGGTTGATTGGCGGGTAATTGTACTTGAGACTAGGCGGCGGCGGCTGTTCAAATCCATGAAACGAGCTGGTTGCGTATAAATTTTTTACAAAGTCAGACACTTGCGGTATCTTTGGGGACGCTTCGGTGGGTTCAGTCGGTAGTTTCTGCACGCCTAGATATTCTACGGACAGAACTCGCCCGTAGAACTCTTTCTGATGGAGATTGTGTAGAGCGATTGTGGCAGTTGCCTCGTCCGCAAAACGGAGAATGGCTCGACACCTTCCATAGCTTTTCACGGATAGAGTACGGAATTGATTTCGTAACAGATTTTCTATGTCTTCTGTGATTTTTGGGATGTTCTTCACCAGCAATTGCGTTTTGTCCATCACTTGAAATGTGCGTCAAAACATCGATGTTTTGTTATGACGTTTAGGAAACTAGCTGCCAACTGGCCACATGACAGTGAGCCGGGTGATAAGAGGCAGCATTGCCAGATCGATGCGGAGTAAGATTCTCGTGTATTCGGAATGAAAGGCCGGTTGACATGTTCTGGGATATTTTTAGTTTCCGGAGCCCGGGGAGAAAAAATCGTTTTTCACTCGGAGTTTTGGGGTATTTTTAGTTTCCGGGGCCCGGGGTGAAAAAATCACTTTTCACCCGGATTTTTTTGTCACTTATCACTCGCGTCACTCTAATGGCTCGTTTACATTTGCCAGTACACCGGCATGCCTGTAGACTTGTCGACAAGTGCCTTGCCTGTAGCTGCTTGCATGACGTGTGCCAGTAGGTGTTTACACACATAATTCGATTTGCAAGTTGGCTGGGATTTTTCCTTGGTGGGAGCATATAATTCCTCGACTTGTTCTGTCAATTAATCTGTAAAGCAAAGCAAACACCTTCATTCAAAATCTTTTATTAGGAGATTATCACTTATTTACCATTGCGATATCCTATTTGCAGGCGACATTGATCTTCCATCGTTTGTTGGCGTACCAATGACAGCAAACATATGATCGCAAGTCTCTACTGGAATGCCTGTAGGAAATCAATTGGCCCGGGAGGCCAGCTACTTGCAAGGCGCCGTGCGGGTTTACTGGCCTGGCAGTTCACAGGCACGGGTGTTTACACATGTGCAAGTGACAGCTTGCAAGTTACTTGCAAGGCACTTGCAATGCCTGTAAAATGTACGTACTTGCACGGTCTACTGGCAAGTGTAAACGCTACTTAAGGCCCTAACCAGATTGAACGCAGAAAGCAGCAGCAGCGGCAGAAGCAACAACAACAACAGGTAGATCTGTCGCGATGACACAGCGACGAAGACAGATCTACCTGTTGTTGTTGCTGCGGCTGCATTCTGCCTTCAATCTGGTTAGGGCTTAAGACTCTGAAATTTGCAAAAAAAAAAAATTTTATTTTAATTTTTATTTTTTTTTTAATTTTTTTTTTATTTTCAATCTTAATTTTTTAACTTTTTTTTCTTATTTTGTTGTTCTAATGATTTATACTGAATCTTTGGTGTGTTTAAAACTGATCAAATCGCTGTTGGACGCAGAGCGTTCATGTTTGTGCGATACTGAGGCCCTAACCAGATTAAACGCAGAATGCAGCAGCAGCGGCAGAAACAACAACAACAACAGGTAGATCTGTCATCGCCGCTGTGTCACCGCGACAGATCTACCTGTTGTTGTTGTTGCTTCTGCCGCTGCTGCTGCATTCTGCGTTCAATCTGGTTAGGGCCTTAAATAACGTGCAAAATCTTGGCTTATAGAGTGACGCGAGTGAAAAGTGACAAAAATCCGAGTGAAAAGTGATTTCTCCAGCCGGGGCCCGGAAACTAAAAGGTTGCCCATAAAATAAAAACTAAATAACTGGCGCAGGAGTCCGATTTGAACCATGGCCTCGAGATGAGTTAGTATCATCTCATTTTTTAGATCGTGACGGTTTGTCTTGTGCAGAGGTGTGTGATCAGCAACACGCTCAACCGAGTTATTTACCCCATAAATGGGTACTCATTTAACAGCCGAGTGGGCTCATAGTCCGACACGTAAATCCCCTTTTTCATCGAAAACTACCACATACAGTAGGAATCGAACCGGGCCCAGCGCGTAGAAGGCGAACGTGCTAACCGTTGCGCCATCCGGACTACACATGGATTAGTTAAACAAGTGGCTAGCCTCTACCGAAGGACAGCTAAAGGGCTGCCGATGCCAGTACAGAGCAAGAAGAATCTGGGCGATAGGATGTATGAGCTGACCGTAAACTGGCACAGTACCAACGACTCTAGAATGACGAAAATATTCTGGAACTCCTATGACAGGAAGAAGACCAAAAACCTCTTGGAACTACCCAGACGACAGTGCGTACTACTTGTGGGCGTACTATCGGGACACTGCTTGTTAGGAGAACTTAAAACCGATCACTGGTAGTGGATGCAGGTATTGCAAGCTACCAAATACAAAGGAAACTCTGTCCAGCGCTCGCTAAAAAAAAGATTAAAATGCCTGGAGGCCTACTCTTTCAAACTGGGGACGACCGGTAGCGCAGTGTGTTGAGGCATCAGTCTCATATTTGACTACCGGCGTTTCGGGTTCGAATCCCGTCCACGACGACGTTCGTGGCCATGGATGTGCAGGAGGTGCATGCTGGCAACTGCATTCTCCGAAACCAGTTTATGCCAATGAAACGTCAATTGGGCCACATGGAACAGTTGACGCGCTATACCCCACAAGGGGTTAGGGCAATTGAGTAATGCCCACTGGCGTCGAAGGGGCTTGGCAGACCTTGACCGTTGCTGGTGAACGGGTCGCTGCGGTGCATAGAACCGGCTGCCATGGGAGCGAAAGACCTAGAGTAGACCTAGTTGCTGGTCTCAGCTTGGGAAGTCTTTGGAGCTTCGCTAATGAGTCGGGATTCTTCGAGTTCAGCAAGTTCTTTTGTACACACAGAAACGCAATGGGTATTGGAAGCACATGGCATTGCTTTGGTCCCAAGCGGTCTAGGCGGAGCCGTTAGGCTGCATCCAACTTAACCTAATTTAAGGTAGGTGGGGAGGTGGTGTAAGCACTCGTCCTCCATATTACTGTTGTATGTATGGAGTACGACACACTTATGGCACAGACTGTACTAAGCTCTATCATAGTCTCGAACCAACGATGACAAGTCACAATAGAACGAGCACTAGTAGAGCCCCGAATCATCTGGAACCTTTGATGATAACAAGTCACAGCAGGACTAGATCTAGCAGAGTCTCGAACCGTCTAAATTATTCTGGTGTCGGAGATCAGCTATATAAAGCCAAAGTTATCAAGAGCGATGAAGTCGGTCGGTCGAAGCTGAGTCGTTATCTGCTCGGAAACGGAAAGGAGTACAATCGTTATCCGCCGGTAAACATTATAGAAAGGATTCCCCACAATAGAGCAATATTCAAGACGCGAATGAACAAATGCTGAATACAAAATTTTTGAAGGATAAGGGTCATTAAATTCACACGCGTTGCGTTTAATAAATCCTAACATACTATTTGCTTTTGATAAAATATAATCAATATGTGGTCGAAATGGACGCTTTTGATCAAAAATTACACCAAAATCTGATATCTCAGAGACTTTCTCAAGAACACTGTCTGCTATAGAGTACTCAAAAAAGAGGCAAGTTTTTAATCTAATCGCGCTCAAAACTTTACATTTACTGACATTTAAATTATTGTTGCGGCACTAATTTTGCAATCTAAATCGCGTTGCATTTTTTGTCGGTCGCTTACGTCGCCAATTTTCATAGCAATTTTTATATCATCTGCGTACTCCCATACCAGCACGTATTGAAAATTTTGGATGATATCATTTACAAAACTAAAAAGAATAGAGTTCCTAAATGACTTCCTTATGGTACCCCCGATGTACATCTTATCATACAGTGCGATGTACAGCCATTTAAATTCGCCATCTGAGTCCCATCAGTTAAGTAGGATCTCGCCCAGCTTAGAAAAGTCGACTGTATACCTAAATTTTCTAATTTGCGAAGTAATATGTTGTGATCAACTTTATCGAAAGCCTTCGAAAAGTCGGCGTACACCACATCAACCTGCATTCCTTGTTCTATAGAATCAGCAACAAATTTAGTAAAAGAAACTAAATTTGTTGTAGTTGATCTACCTTAAAGGAAGCCATGCTGACATGGCGATATCGACCGCCTGACCAAAACATCTATTTTATTTTTAACAATCATTTCAAATCATTACATATGCTTTGTCATTACAATACTTTAACAATTTTTGTTAAGTGCTAGCGTGCATACTATTTTGCCCTAACTCCTGGTGGGGCATAGCGCGTCAACTATTCCCATGTGGCTTAGTTGACGTTTCGTTAGCATAAAGTGGTTTCGGACGATGCATGTAGCCAGCATGTACCTCCTGCCTATTTAACCATATACCTGCGACAAGTCGGGAAAGTTTGTTGCTTATTGTTACGCCCCATATAAAAGGGGGATGACAACACAAACATCCATGGTCAAGATGTGAACGAGACTCGAATCTGTAACTGACTGGTAGCTTGAAACATCAGACTGACGCCTCAATGTACTGAGCTACCGGCCGCCCCACTTTTCCTTTCGTGCAGTGAAACCGGCGTTTGTTATGCTGGTACTGGTGTAACCTAAATACTTTAATTTTGCGTTGTTGTTGTAAGAGACAAGAAGATAGCCGCCATCATGAGGTGTACCGCTGCAGGCGGGGCATGTGTGTGACATCCCGGTCAATGCGAGATAGGTAGGAATTAAGACACGAACACCAGTCCGACCGAAGTTAGGTAAGTGTCGTTCTCGCTGCTCTCGGAAGTATTCTCTCGTCGGGAGAAATGGCTGGTGGTTGTGCCGAGAGAACTATTTGGACCTAGTCGTGCAACTGATGTTTGTACCTCCTCATGATGTATTGCTGCGACGGCTCATCTGTATGCGTTGTTGTCAAAGGTAATCCAGAGGTATACCTGTGGACATCTCTTTCGAGGTCCCTTAGATCTCGCCTGACATGTCTTGGTGGCGGTGTCTTGTCCATGAGGTCGGTGTTAGGTAACAACTCACCAGGTATTGTTTCGCAAGAAGCTTGTTGTGGTCCCTTAGAGGCATCATCCTGATGCAGATGATTCTGGGATGACAATAGGACAGCCAGTCACAGTGCGGAGAGCTTCGTTTTGGTATGCCTGAATATTATTCCATTGTGTGTCACCGAAATTCTGTGATCATACAGGAGCCGCATAGTTGGCTACTGACCTTCCGACTGCTTTGTATGTGACCAGTAGGGTTTCTTTATCCTTGCCCCAGGTGCTACGGCCAAGGCTTTAGGGATTTTATTCCTACCGCGCATCCTATTGCACAGAGTTGAAGCATAGGGGGATGACGTGGTCATTCTGTCCAGGGTTACTCCTACAATTTTAGGATGGTTCACGGTCGGAATAGGCTGATTTGCCAATTGAGATCCTAAGTTGCATCTTGACATCCTTCGTCCAGGTGGTAAAACGTTGCCGAGGAGTTAGGCGCTGATACGGTAAATTGCAAAGATGCAAGACCTGATGAGTGCTACTATACATACGAAACCACTAAGCTCGGAGAAATGAATTCAGAGGGAATTTGAGAATAAAAAATAGTTGGTCCCGTTGCCGGGCGCGAACCGCAGAGACCGTGTTTCGAGTAGCAAAAAATGCCCGGTGCGTTACCGAGCTAAGCTACAGACGCATACTTAGTTGGTGTGCAGAATGAAACCAAGTGTCACAAACAATTCCAATTTAAATTGAAAATGATTCGCACTTGTACATTTGCAAGAACATTAATACATAAGGTAAATTCTTGCCCATGAAGAAAGCGTTAAGTTTTTCCAGGTAATCATTTATTCGTTCGCACATTTCCGTGATGTTGTTTCCTGTTGCCAGAATGGAGCAGTCATCGGCATAGGAGATAATTTCGATTCCTTCAGGTGGTGTTGGAATTCCAGATAAGTAAAGGTTGAACAAGGAGGGAGACAGAACTCCTCCTGGTGGCACATCTTGTTTGATCTTCCCTAGCTTTGATTTCTTGCTCCTAAATTCGGTGTAGGACTGACTGACTGACCAGAACTGTTCTGTGACATGGACGATGTTGATTGAGGCCATTGTGGATACGAGTTATAATGGCATGGCATCCAGGGCCGTCGTCGTACTGTGCATCCTTCTGAAGCCGTGCTGGTGGCTTGCAAGCTGAATGTGGGCCGCAAGAACAGGGTGAATTAGTGCTTTGAGCGTCTTGGCAACTGGTGATAGAAGTGTGATAGGACGATAGGACTCGCCGAGTGTCGCTTTTTTTTCCCAGGTTTCAAGATTGGGATTATTCTCCCTTTCTTCCAGAGTTACGAAACGATCAGTGATGTGATGGATAGGTTGAATGTAGCCGTGAGATATTCGATAGCTGGTGAATCGGTATGTTGTCTGCAGTTCGGTTATGGATCCTCCTGCGGATTTTGCGCTATTGTCTGTCTGGTGGAGGATGTTAAATAAATTACTTTTTGAAGCGACTTGCGCAGTGGGCAGGGTTGCTGATTGAATTGTTTCCGAACTGGATGGCGACAATCCCTTTCTGTTTCGGTGGATTAAAGAGGGCACGGACTGTCAACCATAGTTTGCTTATACCTGTGGTCAGGTTGCATTCATTCAGATGCGTACTCCATTTAAACCTCTTGCGTTCGGCTACTAGTCTTTGAATTTCACAGTTAATATCGTGAATTCTGGGATCGTCTGGGTTTGTGCTCCTGATGTTGTCTCTCTCGTCTGCGGCGGCTGAGGTAGGAAATTTGGGTCTAATTTTCAAAATGCGTCCTGCAGGAATGAATTTCGCAGCCGCTTTATTAAGGACTTCCCTGATATTGGATTCGGCCTTACGTACGTCGGTTGGAGTTGGCAGGGCGAGGAATTTAGCTCTAGTATATTGGTTGAAGCTATTCCAGTGAGCCTTGTTGTGGTTGACAAAAGCGCGATGTTCGACAGATACGAAATCTGTCGGTTTGTCAAGCCTTTTCACGATTGGTACGTGGTCCGATGATAGTGTAAGGACCGGCTCCCATTGAGTTTAATTTATGATGCTAGCACTGGCAATTGTGATGTCTGGAGAGCTGGAACAGGCACCGGCAATATGGGTGGGCGTGTCGTCATTCAGTGTACAGGAATCTGAAGCATCAAATTGTTCTGCAATTGAGATACCTCTGGCGTCGTTGCTAAGATGTGAGTGCCAGAGTTCATGGTGAGCGTTAAAGTCACCAAGCAGGAGACGGTGTTGACCAGCTAGGAAAGTGTTGATATTTACATGGTAACCTGAGGGACAACTGGATACCAGTGGAATATATATGTTGTAAATTTCAATATCAACATATCCTGATTTTATGGCGATGGCTTGCACTTCCATGGTGATGTCGTTGTTGGTGACATCTATTTCCCGGTATTACACGGAATGGTGAATGTTAAAGGCAAGCCCTCCTCCGGCGTTGGTCAACCTGTCTTTCCTGATACTGACGTAATCTCCATGAGCGTTGAGGGACGAATTGGGATGTAGTTTCGTCTCCTGGATGGCTGTAAACTTGAATGCGGTGTCTGTCCATGAACGAGGCGAGTTCGGCGATTTCATTTTGCAGCCCGTTGCAATTTAGTTGGACGAGTGAGAGCGTATCGACAATGGCGATCGATGGTGCAAGCGTAAGGTTGTTTTGTTGGGGAATCCTACTTGGTCTATTCGCAGGGGTCGTTACTACTCAATTGCCCTAACCCCTTGTGGGGCATAGCGCGTCAACTGTTCCATGTGGCCCAGTTGACGTTTCGTTGGCATAATCTGGTTTCGGAGAATGCAGTTGCCAGCATACACCTCCTGCACATCCATGGCCACGAACGTCGTCGTGGACGGGATTCGAACCCGAAACGCCGGTAGTCAAACATGAGACTGATGCCTCAACACACTGCGCTACCGGTCGCCCCGACTGAAAGCTCGTATGGATGCTCACTGGTGTAGGAAGGTGCGTGTTTGACGAGCTCGCTGATTGTGGTCCTTGATTTCTGCACTGACTGGCAGTAAATGAAGGATTCCAGTGCCTGTTATGATTTAGTCCGGAGCAGTTCCTCAGGTGACACGACTTGTCGCAGCAGTTGCATCTCGCTGACGTCGCATTAGGGTGCAGGTCTCTATTGCATACGTAACAGATCCATGGACCTGGGTTGCTTTCAATGCTGGCGCGGAGAAGTAGTATTGAGAGCAGTTGTGCCAAGAGGTGTCGCTCCCAATAAACACAAAGTATATAACACTAGTTTGTTATATTCTTCTGTAATAAATAAAAAAAAAAAAAAATAAATAAATAAAAATAAACACAAAAAACGAATACAAGCATGTAACACATAGACAAACATCCTTCTTACATTGAAGGGGCTTGGCAGCTCTTGGTCGTTGTAAAAACGGGTCGCACTGGTACATAGAACCGGCTGCCGCAGGAACGTATTTGCGTCGTATTCTGTGGTATCTATTCCACATTTACATATATAAATATCAATGCACATGACATTATTCCTGTTTCTTTCAGACACCTTGGCCTTTTGGAGACAATTTACGTGGACGGCGCAGAATCAATAAACTCAATGTCGTCATCGGAAACTGCACAACAGCGACCACAAATCGCTTTTCAGCAATTCGACTATCTCATAATAATGGATTTCGAGGCTACTTGCTGGGAAAAACAGGCTCCGCCCAAATGGAGAGAACCGGAAATTATAGGTTTGATTGATGTAACTTGTTTCGTTCGTCCAATACAATCTCTACTAATTTACAGAATTTCCGGCGGTTCTACTAAATCTTAAAACGGGTAAAATTGAATCGGAATTTCAAAAGTACGTTATGCCGATTGAATCGCCGCGACTCAGCGAGTTTTGTACACAATTGACCGGTATAACGCAGGACACAGTGGATAATGGCATACCGCTCCAAACGGCTATCATGATCTTCCAGGAATGGCTACGCAAAGAGATGCGAGCACATAACTTGTTACTACCAAAAATGTCGAAAGATAACAAATTGGGCAATTGTGCATTTGTGACGTGGTCCGATTGGGATTTCGGATGCTGCCTCGCGAAAGAATGTCAACGGAAACGCATCAAAAAGCCGCCATATTTTAATCAGTGGATTGATTTACGATTGGTTTTCAAGCAATGGTATAAATATAGGCCGTTGAATTTTCGCGATGCACTTAGTCATGTTGGGATGGTGTTTGAGGGTCGGGAACACTCGGGACTCGATGACGCCCGAAATATTGCAAGACTTGCCCATAAAATGGCTCGAGACGGAGCAACTTTATCAATTACAAAAGACCTGACACCGTTTCAACTGAATATGAACTTTGTAATATAAAGAAAAAATGTCGAGAAAACTGTTCGGTAAGATGGAAGTTTTTGTTCGCCGATTCTTGTTAAGTTACTCGCTTTATGCGGTTTTGTGTTCCTAAATAGACCATCCGTGAAAAATGGATAATTCTTTTTGCTTTTTTTTTCTCGTCCGCATTAAAGAATTCGTCGCATTGATTTATAATGAATTGTTGAAAACAATTTCAGTTTAAATAAGGAGAGAAATGCTAAGTTAAATGTTGAATTTGTCTAAGCGTTCGTGCCCACGGCAGACTTTTTAGTTCGCAGAAAAACTAAATAGTTTAGTCAGACAAATAGAACACACGGTGTTTTATGAGACCGCGCACACAGCGATTACTAAATAGTTTAGTTTGCTGTGTGCGCGGTCTCATAAACCGCAGTGTGTTCTATTTGTCTGACTAAACTATTTAGTTTTTCTGCGAACTAAAAAGTTTGCCGTGGGCGCGTGCTTTTAAATGCAACGTGATTTTAGTTTATTTACGGAACCCTTTACTTTGAACGATAAATAACATTACAATGCGGGCAATTACGTTAGGCAACAATCATTCGAAAAGGGAACGCAACTATCGCAATCACAATTAATTATGGGCACATATTAACGCACCACTTTTACTCTCGTACGTAATAATTATTGTATGTGACCAATCGTAAAACTCAAGTATGTATTCTTAATAACGTCACTGTGTATATTTTCATATTTTGTACCAAAACTGTAGTTTGTAATTCATACGGAACGATTTTTTATACTGGCTCTTATGAATAAGATATACATACAGATTTAAAGCAACGATCGAATTTGATGACTGTGATTTTTATTTTATTTTGAAGAACAAGAATATGTATTGTGTTTATTTTTGTCGAATGTGGATGTTTTTATTTTACCATGTGTTGAGGTGCCTATCGTCTGGCGTATGGTCGTGGATGGGCGGAGTTTGGATGTGTGTTGGATCTATGGGACTGGTAAGTAAAATACCCCCGTTTTTGTTCCATGTCGGCAGATGGTGTACGGTACGAACGAAGTGTAGCACAGAACTTAATTTTCGAGACCGTTCTACTGGATGATGGTCAATGAGAGGTGAATGGTCAGTATCTCGCTCGTCCCACCTTTAACCCCAAGTTACATCACACAAATGAGTGAGAGAAAACGCTGCAAATTTAGAAGGAAAATACTAATTTTCTTCGGAAAGAGCTGACGTGAGGCGACTAAAAAAAACAGGTGTAAGACCATAACAAAACAGGGTCAGGAAAATATACAAGATTTTTTTTTTGATGATGGCCATTTATTTCATTAAATAAAGGCATCTAACAGCATATACATACATATATATTTATGTAGTCAGGAGGCTGGATCATGTGTGCGCCGTTAGTGAACCGAACCTGCAAATAGATTAAAAACAACCAATGAGCTTGGATTCTACTTCTACTAATTATTATTTAATAGTTCTCGGCTTTACGTATTTATGTTGGTATGGTATGGTAAGAGGGGCAGCCGTAGTCTCTTTACAGCACACTTGCCCTGCCCTGAAATTGTGTAATTCCATCCGTCATCCATTGTTGAACCATCCGGAGCTAATAGCGAGTCGCAGGAGTCAACCCACATCTGCATTAGCTAGGTCTCCTAGATCCGCATACGTAAAATCACCCAGAGTCGACATTCTCCTGTAGGCTAATGTCGGGCAGCTGCAGAGTAGATGAAAGATGCTCTCCCATCTACGTCTCCGCAGCTTCTGCAGAAGTCGTGGTATGGAAGTCGGAGCCTCCTCGCGTATTCACCGATAACACAATGACCAGTAATAATTCCCACCACTATCCTGATGTGTTGTTTACTCATCGACAGCAGTTTAGAAGTACGGTTTTTGTTCAATAAGGGCCATAATAACTTCGCATTTTGGCAGGTACTACCACTTAACCATCTCGAGTTAGCCCTGCCTATCGCTGTCATAATTAGCTTATGTTTAAACCTGGAGATGGGCATGGCGAAACCCCGACCCATCTGAAGAGCTATATCGTTTGCACCGTTCCGAGCGAGCTCGTCAGCCCTACAATTACCAGCGAAAGCACTGTGACCTGGCATCCAGCATAGTGTAATGTTATAGATACCTCCCATCTCCGCAAGACAAGAGCGACAGTCCGCAACGGTTTTTGACGAGACTACACAAGATTCTAGGGACTTTATTGCAGCTTGGCTGTCAGTATAAATTATGATATCTGTTGCTGCTATAGTGTTACGGCCAATTCACCTCATTGCCTCTTTAATAGCGTGGATCTCCGCCTGGAGGACACTACAGTAGTCTGGGAGACGAATCGACAGGTGGAGGCTAGGCCCATCGGAGAAGATTCCAGCCCCCACCCCCTTATCGGTCTTGGAACCATCAGTATAGATGCACAAGGATTCAGTGCACGTCGGGTTCATCACTTCCCAATGGCTACGGGAGGGAATTGAGCATGTAAAGTTTCCGTCGAACGTGATTTTTGGTATACAATAGTCCGTGGGTGATGGTGTCTGCCCAGCGACCTGTCTCCCGTATGCGGATCGCCGAGTTTGCGGCAACTTGTTCATCTATGATGTCCAAGGGAAGAAGATTGAGCAAAATCTCTAGTGCTGCGGACGGTGTCGAACAGAGGGCCCCACTAATAGCCAAACAAGCCGCTCTTTGTACCTTCGTCAATAAAGTAAGATTCGACCCTATACGTAGGGCATTCCACCAAACGATCACCCCATGCAGCAGTATCGGTCGTAAGACCGATATATACAACCAATCAGGATAGCCTCACCTTCATCATTTCTGGCTGTTGATTGGCTACCCTTTCCACCATGGCAATACTCGTAATCATAGTTCGATTCTCCCACATTGCCATTGAAATCCCATCCGAAAAAAACCAGCTCGGTATCTGGTATACTTTGAAGCAGTGTGTCAAAGTCGCTCCAAAATGCCCCCCCCCCCCCCAAACACGGGCCCATTGGCCCCTGCCGCACCCCCATCTCGACTGCCCTGTCCCTATAGTCGTGGATCGTCTATGCGACTCGTCTTTTTTTCTCACAGCTTCTAAACATTCATCGTCAAACAAGGTGTTTTTTCTGCGTCCGGTTTCATACCATTACCATTGTTGTGCGACAGATTTAAACTTATACTTGATCACATTCCACGCATCGGCCACGGATTTTGTTGTGGTGCTTTGATGTATTGGATGCACTTCCCTGTCAAGCGTCGATACATACTCTTCCGCAACTGCGGGTTTAAACATTGATCACATTCCACGCATCGGCCACGGATTTTGTTGTGGTGCTTTGATGTATTGGATGCACTTCCCTGTCAAGCGTCGATACATACTCTTCCGCAACTGCGAGTTTAAACAGTTTTTTTTTCAGAACAATTTACAGATACCATACCACAGATGACGCGCTCGATGGTCGTGTTCGTTCGATCACCGCTCTACGATCTATAGAACTGAGGCTCGATTCTCGGCGCGAACAAAAACCGTCTGTGGGTACTAATAGAACTCCCACAGCGCTCCGAGCTTGTGAGTATAAAGACGGCGCGGATAGGGGGTGCAAGTTAGCAACTGCACATCCGAAAGGTGAAAATGCTATCGAAATGTCAACAAGGCATAGAAATGCAAGAGATGTTGACGCGCCCATGCCCCTGGAGGGGCAAGGCAATTAACGTATTTAATCGGGAACAGGTTTTTAAATTCGAAACCTCTTCTGACACTCACTGTATACCTAACTAAAATTGCTTTATTATTCTCAACAAACAAAACAACAACATGCGTTTTAAAAACAAGTATGTAAACATTTTTTTTGTGCTAAGGTAAAAAATGAAGTCCGTTTTGTAGTCAATAAAACCCCTAAACCGATTCTTGTGCCATACGATATTCGTAAACACTTCCGCGTTCCTGGAATACTTTGCTATCATCATTTGTGCGTTGAATTTTATGTGCTTCAGCATCGGAACCATAACCACCACCACCCGGGGTTTTCATCGAAAAAACATCCTGAAAAGATGCAACAACGTATATTTATAAATACATACTTATAGTTATTTAATCGTTACGTACCCCCGTCTCCAATTCGACTGCCGTTTTGCCGCCAAGATTTATAATTCGACTATCATTACGGATAAGAAGATTCAATCCGGACTTTGCATCGCATCCACCGTTCATTCCGTACGGTTTCAGACAACGTCGTTCAGTTAAAACCGATAGTGTGACCGGTTTCCTGAACAACATCTCACGATGAACTCCCTCGCCGCCTCGGAATAACCCATCGCCACCCGACTTATCATCCCGAAGGCAGAATTTGTTCAAAACAATTGGATAGCGAAGTTCCAGAATTTCAGGATCTGTTATACGAGTGTTGGTCATATGGGTATGGACGCCGCCTGCACCATGCCACCCGGGGCCGGCTCCACTTCCCCCCGCGACAGTTTCATAGTAGCCCCACCTCTCGTCGCCAATTGTTATATTGTTCATGCAGCCCTGTGAGGCGGCGCATACGTTAAATGCCTTCAGAACAGTATCGACGATACGTTGCGATGTAAGCACATTGCCTCCGACAACAGCTGCTCCATCGGAAGGATCCAAAATTGAATTTTTCGGAATGATTACTTTAATCGGAGCCAAGCAACCCTGATTTAAAGGTACGTCGTGACCAACCATGCAGCGTAGGCAGTAAATGAGTGCCGACAAAGTAATCGCACGCGGTGCATTACAGTTACCCCACACTTCATATCCGGAGCCGGAGAAATCACAAGTGGCCGAGCCCTCGTTTTCATCTATGGTTATTTTCAAGTTGATTGGCGAGCCATCGTCCATTTGCTGAGTGGCATAGAGGGTCGTGGTGCCAGTCCTTAAAAAATAATTAGTTGAGATTTGTCATGTCGACTCAAAGTTGGAAAAGTACCTTGCTTTTGTATTCCTGGCAATTTCTTTCAGCATATCGCGAACCGCTACCTCAGCATTTTCTTGAATAAATCGCATATACGCCTGTACAACATTCAATCCATAGATGTCTATTAATTCAGATACCAATTGAATGCCTTTCTGATTAGCTGCTATTTGTGCCTTTAGATCGGACAAATTGTCTGCCAGATTTCTAGTTCCGACAGCGCCCTTGGCATTAGTAGGTGTAGTTAATCGTTCAGTTAACTCTTTTTCGCGAAACACTCCACCCTCTACGATCAGAAATGACTTGAATGCGGCTCCCTCTTGGGCAAGTGATGTAGAATGTGGAGGCATGGACCCTGGAGTTATGCCACCGATATCAGCATGATGTCCACGAGAAGCCACGAAAAAGACCGGTCGTTTTACGTTCCTGTTAGAATTAAAGTATGACTTGATTTAATCTGGCAGAGAATGCAAATAACTCACTCATAAAACACAGGCGTGATCACCGTCAAATCGGGCAAATGACTTCCTCCAGCTTGTGGATGGTTCGATAGCAGTACATCTCCTTTCTTCAGTGTTTCTCCCCGAACGGTCAATTGATATTGAACAGTTTCTTGCATGGCACCCAAGTGTACGGGTATATGCGGCGCATTACTCACAAGTCCTCCATCGGGGCCAAAAAGAGCGCAGGAGAAATCCAAACGCTCTTTGATATTTGTAGAAATTGATGTTCGCTGCAGAACTCTAAAATTGAAATTAGTGCTTATACTCGTACATAAGGTTCATCGACTCTTTTCTGATCAGTTACCTTCCCATTTGTTCTGCAATGCTCATGAAACGATGACTGAAAATACTCAATTGAATCGCATCCAACTTATCGTCAACCATCCATCCCCTATTCGATTTGACATCAATTATTAAATCGCCAGTCGTCGTTACATTCGCTATGCATTCAGGCTCAACAACTATCGTTGACAATTTATCTATTATAATGGCTGGCCCGTGAATTTTGCTGCCAGCTTTGAAATTGGACGACAGATAGACTTTCGATTCGCGCACGCCGCCGTCAAAATACACAGGCGTTGTACCTTCGCACGCCGTACTATCCACTCCTTGACTTTCAATTGAATCTTCAGCTGGTGTGGTCATTTTGCCGGAACCTCGTACACGAATATCGTCAACAATGATTCGTCGATTTTTCAAAATAAATCCGAATTCATTTTTGTAGCGCTCGACAAATGTTGAGTAGAAATCACCATAAGCGGTGAGTAAAATATCTGTGGAGTCCGAATCGGTGGATGACTTCTTCGGCGAGCACATTAGTGCACAATCCGTTCCTTCATAGCGTAAATGCAGATAAGGTTCCAGAGCAATCTCCTTGAACCCTTGCGAACCAAGCTTCGTATTGCACTCTTCCGACATGGCGTCAAGGCGTTCTTTCAGCTTCACTGAGTTTTGGGAAGAATACTCAAGACCACACGGTTCTTGTGCTTCGTGGACAACGTCGGCCAAAGCCATGCCGTATGCCGAGAGTATGCCAGCATATTTATGAATGAGCACTTTGGACATTCCCAATTCTCGTGCAATGCTGCAAGCATGTTGACCACCGGCCCCACCAAAACAAGTCAAAACATGACGAGAAGTGTCCAAACCTCTGGCTTGCGTCAAAGCTCGTATGGGCCGACACATTGCCTCATTTGCAACACGGATAAATCCCATAGCGACTTCGTGTAGACTCAACTCTTTGTTCTCCTTTTCGTTTAAATATTTATTGATTTCCGCTCGTAATTCTTTAAACTTACTCCTAGTAGCAGCCGCATCAAGTTTCTCGTTTTCGTTAGGTCCGAATATTTTTGGGAAATACTCTGGAAGGAGTCGGCCTAGCATAAGATTGGCATCGGTCACAGTTAACGGTCCGCCTTTCTTGTAACATGTTGGTCCCGGATGTGCTCCAGCCGATTCGGGGCCCACCACAAAAAGTCCTGAACGAAAGAAAAGACGTGATCCGCCACCAGCAGCAACCGTATTTATGTCCAGTTGGGGCGCCTGAATCGTAACTCCGGCCGTTGTCGATTCAATGACATGCTCATATTTTCCAGCATATCGGGAAACATCTGTCGACGTGCCGCCCATGTCGAAGCCGATCAATGGAAGATTTGTTTCTCTGGTTCCAGTCACTGCATAGCCAACTACGCCGCCAGCCGGCCCGCTTAGAATTGCTCTCGCTCCGCGAAAGTTGTACATTTGTGTAAGGCCGCCATCACTTTGCATAAAAAGTACGTCGATACCTTTCAGTTCATCCTTGAAGCCCGCTTTGAAGCTGCACGAAAATAATTTTTAGTACATAAATAATACCTTAATACTAAAATGGATAAAAGAGAAATGTAGAACTTTCTTTGGACGGACCTGGGGGCTCATTCCAAAGATGATTGAATGGCTTTATTGAATGCTAGTTCGCCCCCATGGTGACATATGCTGCGCTAGTATGGTGGCCTAAGACACAGCAGTCTTCAACCATATTAAAGCTAAATAAACTGCTTGCCTCGTCATTACTGGGGCTATGCGTACTAACCTAACACCTGCTCTAGAGGCGGTCATTGGATTAACTCCGCTACATAACTTTATCTAAGAATCAGCTATTAATGCTCTATCTAAGAGTAGACTATCTTCTGACGTACACATAAATCACGTCGATCATATGACGATTCTGAAACAAATTCCTGGTATGCAGATCTGATTAAGATCAGATTACATGACCACGGAAGTTTACTTCTTAGCCCTCATCCCGGACCACACGGAATGGGACAATGGCGATCCCCGCCAAGATCCTAGATGTATTAGGTGGTTAACCGATGGGTCTAAAACTGAACAGGGAGTTGCTGCTGGGGTCTATGGACCAAACACCAGGATTACAATGAGCGTTTATCCCATCGTTTTTCAAGCCAAAATCCATGCCATTGTGATTTGTGCCAGGGTGGTTCTAGACAAGAAACTACATGGTGCTCACATTGATATTCACTCAGATAGCCAGGCGGCCATAAGAGCTCTCTCTTCCCATAGACTCTCTTCGAGCTGGTGAAGGAGTGTCATGAGCTTCTGCAGACTCTGGCTTAAAAAAAACCGAGTCTCCTTATGTGCCAGGCCACCATGGCCTGGGAAACGAAATTCGGGACGAACTTGCAAGGCAGGGTTTTTCCGTTCATTTTCGTGGATCGGAACCCTACTGTTGTCAAAGCCTTACTTCAGCCAAAATGATAATTGGAAAATGGTTTGAGTGGAGGCGGCGGTTTCTGCAATTTTGGAAGCTCTGACCTGCCTGGGAAATCATGACATTACCGCGAGAGACGTTACTATTTATACGGACAGTCACGACCGGGAGCTCAGTGCGTAGAGGCGTTAGTCTCATGTCTGACTACGGTCATTACGGGTCCAAGTCCCGTCCACGGCGTTCGTAGCCATGGATGTTTGTGTTGTCTTCCCCCTGTGGTGCGGGTCGTAATAATAAGCCACATCATCTTCCGACCGACTTGTCGCAGGTAGGCGGCTAATGGGAGCAACGTGCATAATCCGAAACTGGTTTATGCCAACGAAAAGTCAGCTAAGCCACATGGAATAGTTGACACGTTATGCCCCACTACGGGGTTAGGGCAAATGAGTATGCGAACAGTAAGGCTTCAATTCGATCAATCGAATCCTTCCTGACTACATCGAAAAACATCATAAACTGTCGCTTAGCCCTCAAAGAGAGGGGTGATGTTTTTTTCAATATTACACTGTTGAATTCTGAGCCATAGTTTTTTTCGCGGGCAACTACGTGGCGGATCAGCTGGCTCGAGAGTGAACAACCGGCGTTGATGACGGGGATCTCGCATCGTGCAAACTTGTAATTAAAGTCGCTGTGGTTGACAGGGCGAACATAAGATGGTTAACCGGCGATGCGTACCAAACGATGAAGATGATTTGGTCGAAACTTCATTCTAGCCGCTCACTGAATAGGAAACTCATTGGCAGGGTTGTGGGGGTTATTACAGGACACTGTCCTAACGGTGAGCTCCGTATTCCTCACAATGACTATTGCAGGTGTTGTGAGGATATGAATGAGGAGGAAAGCGTTCTCCATTTTCTTTGCCAGTGGTAATGAACTACCTGTAATGAACCATATTATAATCTGGTTGTGCTGCTCCCACCGGCAGATCGAAGCAGCACCTGATGGTGGTACGAAACCAGAGGCCGAGGGTCCCATTACACCCGGACCCAGATTCGACCGCGTGGGCGTCTGATCCGTGCGCCACCATTCCATCCTTATCGACTATTTTTTTATTCCCCATTTGTACCTCCCTTGTTTGTGTTGTCTTCTCCAGGCCTATGAATTTTTGTTAATACGTAAAGGATAGGGGCAACGAGCGGCGAAAACCCCGCCCACATCTGCCGAACTGAGCTACAGCAAGTATAGGCCGCTGCTTAGCTCGTTGAGGGGCCTTTTTCTTCGCCAGATGGCACGACCTTCACGGTGACTATGCTACCTAGGCTCCGTCCCCACGGGCATCTTCGGATGCCCACCAAACCATCCGTTACACAGTGTCCGGCCTTGGCTGAGAGGCAGAATAAATTTCTGGGTTCCTGATATTTTCGGGATCTTGAGGACCTTAAGGATACGAGCGTAATGCAGCTATAATCGCTATATTGCCAGCACAGGCTGGTTTGGAGCCTAGGTTGAATTAGATGTCTTTGGTGGTATCACAATGGACACACAGGTGGTCTATGTGTACTGTGTGGTGTCATGACAGCCCCTTTACCTGAACCTAAATACTAATATGGGATCCCACTGATCCACTTGGATGTCCAAGGCCGTCAAATCACGCAAACTTTCTTGTGTAGTGTCGTGTAGTCTTCACTCCATTGGATCTGTTGCTACTAATTTCTGGCTGCGATATGAGTTTGTTCAGTATCGCATTCACCAGCAGCGGCTTGTTCTGGTAGCGTTCTTTAATTAGTTTCCATGCAGGTACGTTATTTTGTCGCCTACAGGCAATTGTCGAATGTTGTTGTTGTAGCAACGCCGGCTGGCGTTGAAGGGGTTTGGCAGCCTTTGGCCGTTGCTGATGAACGGGCTCTTGCCATGACAGATAATTTCCGTCAAACTTGGGGAGCTGTATTCTGGGCAGCTTTATGTTCGTCTGGGCTGTACAAACTGAAGACGATGTTGATTCCATCAATCGAAGGTGGACCATTTCCACCTACGATTCTGTTTCAATAATTCTTTTTACGTCGTAGTTCGCAGGGATTTGTTCGTCCTGTACTATTCGCAGTTGTTTCATTCTGATGGCTTCCCACTGCCTCTTGATGGCCTCTAGTTGATCCTCATTAAATTCCGAGGGTTGGTCCATGTTTAACCTTTCCTCGGTGATCTGTAGTAGATGGCGCAAAGTTGTCATTATTATGGGTTTGGCAGCGAAGCGAGTGTCCTAGTGTAAAGTCCTGCTCCTTAAGTCCCATTGTGGCTCTTTTTCATGTTTTGGCCTTTTCCTTGCTGTTTCCTGCTGCCGCCTCCTCGATAAGTTCTTGACGCTTGTTTATATCGTCCATTGTGTTGCCGACTATTGCCTAGACCGCCCCGAAGTAGTCACGTTTAAAGTAATCTACTTCGCTGACTTTCGTTGCCCACTTCGACAACTCGCTGTTGTAGTGGTGACCCAGGTCATCCTTCTTTTCTAGTACAAAACCACCCGTCTTCCTCTCCGAAGAATCATTACGGTAGTTCCTGGCTATTCTTTCAATCTCCTCTCCAAGCTCCAGTTGATCAGTTAATAATTTTACCATTTCGATCCTCGCGATCCTCGATGTCAACGTCTGGGGTCACCATGATTATAAAGACTTAATTGATTGACTGATGATTTTATTACCGATAAAATGTGCTGACTTATGGGCCAAATATTGACGGCTAATAATGCCCTTCAAAAACACTGCTCGCATGAATATACCCGATCTTAGGCTTTTTGCGGGCTACTTATCGGGTCAACACTGGGTGAGATATCACCTAAATAAAATAGGCCTGAATGTCGTCTTTGCATGGAGGACGATGAAATCATCATGCATATTGAAGGCCAGGATTAAGTTTTTGGGACAGGTCAAAGTGAGCCCTGCAGTTATCAGGAAAGCTCCCGCAAAAGACGTAATTCACTTTGTGAAGAGAAGGTGCAATAATGCGGCCTACGGCACAATAGACCTCTCTGGTCGCAGTGCTCACCGGATGGGTAAAGAGTCCCCAATTTATAAATAATATTAATAGTAATAAATGGATGTACCTTGATATGTAGCGTTCTACGTGAGGAGTCAAGTAGGCTTCAGCACAGGCTGTGTAGCCTCGAGGAACAACGCGGCACATTGGCATAGCCTGATGAGACAGGGTGACATGACTAAATCCTAACTGCTTGGCGATTTCTCCTATCTCGAGTTCATGCAGGGGACATGCATAGCTATGAGCCAGAACAACGGCTATAGATTTGATTTCGTCACTTAATACAGCTTTCAGTTGCTCTCTGACTGCATCCTTATCCACTGAACATTTTTCGAGATATTTCGCACCGCTTGCTCCGGTCAACGGTTTCCAATCGTGCTCTGAAATAACACAATATAAGAATGCGAATATCCTTATAGTCGTAACCCATAAGCTATTTACTCAATTCGCAAACATCCTGAGCTGGAACAATTCTGCAATCCACTTCGATAACGCGTTTATAAAGGTTTGAGGGTTTTTGAATATTCAAAGCGAATATTTTCGGTCGTGCCTGATTGCCAATGTACAGCAAGTCTTTAAATCCGCGATTTACTACAAGAGCAACGTCATCGCCCTTCCTCTCCAGTAGTGCGTTGGTCGCTACAGTTGTTCCCATTCGAATCCAACCGATTTGTACAGTGTTTACTAGACCATCGGCAGTTAGTGCATTGCCGGTCTCCTAATGCAAACATTTTTTTAATTAGATCCGTTCTATTGCATATCTATCGAGTGTACGGTAACGAACACGCATTACACGAACAACAAGTCGCTTGTTATTTTTGTAGTGCGTGTTTGTTACCCATTACATTACATTGGATAGATACGCACAAGAATGCGCCTAATGAAAGTTGTTTATTACCTGTTGTAGTATTCTCTTGATTCCCTCTCGTGGTGCGTCTGGATAGCGGGCTGGATCTTCCGAAAGAAGTTTCAGCGTCCTAATTGTTCCATTAGGACAGATGCATAAAACATCTGTGAAAGTACCGCCGCGGTCAATAGCAAAACAATATTTTCCGGACATGATTTAAACGTGTGTGCTGCAGTTGGAAAGGATGATACGAATGAAAGAGTAAAAATCGATTAATTATTGGATAACAATGAGACACTTCGACGAAGGACGAGTAACTATGTATGTACATACATACAATACATAATGTAATAGCGTAATACTAGAAGAGGTTTCAACAGTATAATTCATGCATTTTTTTAGTAGATAGTGGGTGCAAGTGGGAGTTGAAAACCGTCGAATGAGATTGTAAAAAAATAAGTAATTTGCACGCTTTTGCATAAATCTGAGTCAGTTAATATTTTTAAACTGTTGCCTTAAAAATACAAATTATGAGAAGTCGAATAATTATTTCCTATTTTTGTTAAGAATAATTGACTCCCCGAATGGAGCCCAAATTGTGTTCGCCGGTTTCGACCGCTGGTGCGAAGTGCGTCTCATCAGATGCCTCTGCTTCGCGCTCGCACCAGTAGGAGAGGCGTGGCCGGGAACGACCAAGTCAGATGTTGGCCGTTGGCTGTGTTGGTCGACCTATATAAGGCAATCCAACATCTGACGTGGTCGTTCCCGGTCCGTTTCCTTTCATCGAGTAAAGCCATGTGCGGTATCATATCAAAGACACAATTAGCAATATTCCATCTTGGGTATTTTTTTCAAATTTTTTGATCGAAGCGGGAATGTGTATGTCTACACGCATACCTTTGCATGATTTTAATCCCCGGTGCTTCTCCACGAGGAAAAATTATCGACAGGGTGGGGTGATGGTATTTTGTGGAATTATGGTAAATATCTACAATATATTATACATACACATATCTATCTACAGTCCAGCTTCCCGTTTTAAAATTCTTACTTTGAGAAGTTGCATGGCATGTGGCATACTAAACCAAGGGTAAGACATTTTAATTATCGTATTTTTATCATCTGTGATACCAAGAGGAACGAGGAGCCGATATTTACATCCCCAAAAATAAGCGGTCACTACAAAAACCCTCGGATTTCGGGTGCAGCCTTCTGTATTCTGGTTCCATTTTTTTATAAGCAAGAGCTTCTGCATTGACGGCTCGATAGCAGATAACCGTAACTATCATGCATACATTTGTTTGCAAAGATGATAAGCGTTATTTATGTTTGTGATAATCTTAGAATTTGAATTGTGAGAAAAATATGGTCCCATCCCCATATTTTCCCCACAATTCAAATTCTAAGATTGTCACTATTGATTCGCATAATATCGAATAGAGTTTTAAATTCATATTTTGTCTCAATGTCTCAAATTAAAATCGACAAAAAAGCAATATTGGTAGCGAAGCGGGAAATACTCAAACTCAAGTTATTCCCTAAACTAAAACACAAACTATTTCATGTCAAAAGTCTATAACTTAATATGTAAAAATTATAGTACTCGTAGATTACAAGATTACACTTGACCACAACTGTTTAACAAACAAAATCGATATCTACTCAGATTTCGCGGTTGTTTCCATTTGACGGGTAAATTCATTGCTACTCACCTTGTCGACCTGAAATTCACAACTAATCTACTCCACAACTAATCTACTCAGATTTCGCGGTTGTTCAATTTGACGGGAAAATTCATTGCTACTCACCTTGTCGACCTGAAATCCACAACTAATCTCAAACGTGAGATAAATATTTCATTCGGTAGTTGATCTAAAATTTTCCGTTTGTAGTAGAACGTCTGAGCCGGATTGAGGTATGCGTCTGTAACGATAATGAGTATAGTGTATGCACTTATGTGCTATTATTTCCTCCATGTGTGCTATGAAATTTATATACGAGTATATAAAAATGAAGTGTTGTTTGTTCATTTTTTACGGTCATGTTTCAGTTCAGTTTCCATGAAAATTTCATAAACAGATTCGTTATGATCCAGAATAGGTACTAGCGCTTTGAATTTTTCGATTTGGCCACATCTACCAATTCCGACCCGCACATGGGGGTGAGTGAGCGTCGAAAAAAAAAATCTCCAAAATGACCGAGATTGGTGTCAAAACATTGGTTTTCGGGATCGCTGAGATGAATGGTGACACTCCAAAAATTCCCCACCCCTCCCTGTTCACCTCCTCCCGTGATCATGAAAAAAAAATATTTATACCTATATTTGAAACACAATTTGTTTTGTCTTTGCCACGATTTATTTTATTATTCCTTACGCGTTTCGCTCTCTCGAGCATCTTCAGAGGAAATATAAATATAATGAATTTCCACAGGGTAGAAAAGTCGTCAATCGAATTAATGAAAAAAAATGTTCAAAATGTTCAAAATAACCAAATTTGTGTCGAATGATCTTCGGGTCGCTAAGATGACACTCCCGAGAACCCACCTCCTTCCCTCCCACCCTTGCGGATGAGTGACTGTGAAAAAAAAAACGACCGACCGAGATTAGGGACCCGGGGACCAACCGCGTCATTTTTAGTATTTTTGCTTAGTTGAAGTGGTTTGTTTTCTTTTTTTTTAAATATTTATTTACAACTATGCAGTAGATATATGGTATTTATTTTGCGATACTTTAATGGGCGTCCCGTTATTTCATTTACTGCTCATGTTGACTTATTATTACTACTCATTGGCCCTAACCCCTAGTGGAATATACTACTATTTTGCCTTAACCCCTAGTGGGGCATAGCGCGTCAACCACTCCTGCGCGTCATCGTACTCTGTTCTGGGCAATGAGGCGCGACTCCCCAAACGACTTACCCAGTACCTTACACTCTTTTGCCATAGATGGCGTACCGTACCGTGCCGTACGAAACCACTAAGCTTGGAGAAATTAAATAGAGGGAATAGAGACTAAAAACTATTTCTCCCGTTGTGGGACTTGAACCACAAACGATCATGTTTTGAGTAGCAAAAAATTCCCGGTGCGTTATCGAGCTAAGCTACAGACGCATACTAAGTTGGTGTGCACAATGAAACCAAGTGTCTAAAAAATTCAAATTTCACTGAAAGATGTTAAATCTATGGAATTCCTCTGTCTATTCCGGATAGGGCTGCATGCAACTCATTACCTATCACTATGAGGAATAGGATCGGTGAGAGGATGCACCCCTACCGAACTCCACTGCGCATCTTAAAGTCCCTCGACACCTTACCTGTATGCAGAACGCGACATTTTGCGCCGCCATAGGTTGCCTTAATAATAGCCACAAGCTTCTCAGGGATGCCTTTCCTGCGCAAGGCTGCCCATTTAGAATCCCGGTTCACACTATTGAAAGCCTTCTCGAAATCGATAAAAAGCAAGTGAAGCGAAATATTGTACGCACGTAATGTTCGATGATGATTCGCAAGGTGTTAATGTGATCGACACAGGAGAATACGGATCGAAAGCCAGCCTGCTCTTCATTAATTGTGCTTTCTAAGTGAGCCTTTAGTCTTTCCAAGACAATTTTAGTTATTATTTTGGCAACGGCACGAAGCCCACAAATGCCTCTCCAATTATTACAGTCTGTGTACGCTTGACGCTGCTAGATAAAGTTCGGCAGGGATACCGTCAAGTCCGGCGGCCTTTCCTCGTTTTAGTGCAATAATTGCAGCGACTAATTCCTCTTTAGTCGGAGCAGTGGACCGTATATGCACATTTTGATGGTTAGCTAAATTATCTATATGAGGGGGAACATGACCAGAGGTTACACGGTTCAAGACCGTGGCGAAGTGTTCTTTCCATCGCCTCATTTGATCTCCCCCCCAAGATAAGTAGCTTCCATCACTATGCTTTACCGGATGTCGGCAGGAGTCACGACTACCTGTAAACTGCATGTAACATACGAACACGCGTCCTTCTTGCATTGAAGGGGTTTGGCAGCTCTTGGCCGTTGTAAAAACGGGTCGCTCCGGTGCGTAGAACCGGCTGCCGCAGGAACGACCTCGTCCATGTCACAGAACAATTCTGGTGGCACTTGACCTGTCGAAAGCTTTCGACACAGTCAGCCACTCAGCACTTCTGTCCGACCTTTACAATGCATCTCTTCCAACGCATATCACAAAATGGATTGCCAACTACCTCGCGGGCAGGCAGTCCTATACCGAATTCAGGAGCAAAAAATCGAAGCTAAGGAAGATCAAACAAGGTGTGCCACAAGGAGGAGTCTTGTCTCCCTCCTTGTTCAACCTTTACCTATCTGGAATTCCAACCCCACCTCAAGGAATCGAAATTATCTCCTATGCAGACGACTGCTCCATCCTGGCAACAGGGAGCGACATCACGGAAATGTGCGAATGAATAAATGCTTACCCGGAACAGTTTAACTCCTTCACGGGCAAGAATTTAATCGTATCAGCGCCTAAATCCTCGGCAACATTATTCACCACCTGGACGAAGGAAGTCAAGATGCAACTTGAGATCTCGATTGGCAACCAACTTATTCTGACCGTGAACCATCCTAAAATCCTAGGAGTAACCCTGGACAGTATGGCCACGTCATCCCCCCATGCTTCAACAGTGTGTAACAGGATGCGTGGAAGGAACAAGATCCTTAAAGCCTTGGCCGGTAGCACCTGGGGTAAGGATAAAGAGACCCTACTGGTCACATACAAAGCAGTCGGAAGGCCTGTAGCCAACTATGGGGCTCCAGTGTGGTCACAGAGTCTCTGTGACACACAATGGAATAACATCCAGGCCTGCCAAAATGCCGCCCTCCGTACTGTAACTGGCTGTCTCCTGATGTCTTCCCAGGACCATCTACATCAGGAAACGAGGACGATGCCTCTAAGGGATCACAACAAACTTCTTGCAAAACAATACCTGGTGGGTTGTTATCGTGACGAGCACCCCAATTCTAATCTCATGGACAAAACGCCGCCACCAAGGCATGTCAGGCGTGATTTGAGGGACCTCGAAAGAAACGTCCAGAGGTACAAAAGGGACCCCTTCGATAACAGCGCATACAGAACAGCCATCGCAGCAATACACCACGAGGAAGTACAGGCATCAATTGCGAGACTAGGTCCAAACAAAGTCCTCTCGACACAACCACCAGCCATCTCTCCAGACGAGAGAACGCTTCCGAGAGCAACGAGGACGACACTTGCCCAACTTAGGTCGGGTTGGTGTTCTCGTCTAAACTCTTACCTGTCTCGCATCGATCGGGATGTTACGAACACATGCCCCGCCTGCAAAGGCACACCTCATGATGTAGACCACATTTTCAGATGCCCAGCTGCACCCACACACCTGACCCCCAGATCGCTGTGGGAGAACCCCGTAGAGGCAGCTACCTTTCTATCACTCAACACCGAGGAAGACGAAGAACAACACAACATGTAACACACTCACACAACGAACTTCTGACCATTGCTACAACAACAACAACAACAACCACCTGTAAACTCCTTGGTGACACCGTATACGGCGTTTAAGTTGTTACAGGCCTTCTTCTGCTGAGGCTAGAAGAGAATTCACAATAAACTCTTTTATCGTGTTGTGTTCTTGTGGTAGCGATGCTTCAAATATTGCAGTTCTTCTTGCATCGAGGGGGTTTGGCAGCTCTTGGCAGTTGAAAAACGGGTCGTTTCGGTACGAAGAACCTGCTACCGCAGGAACGAAACTTTTATCGCGTCGCAGAATACGCTGAGCTTCTCGCGCTTTCTGACGGTAAACGAGTTCGATGCTGCTTCCATTGTCGTCTGATGCTGCAGCCAAACGAACCTTCAGCTCTTTTCTTTCAACAATCCGCTGCCAAGAAGCGTCAGACATCCAGTGCTTATTCCGGCAATCCGGGTTTGTGCCAAGGATGGTATCTGCGCTCTTAATATACGCATTTTCTATGGCATCCCAGTTTTCATTTATGTCACTATCTGGGTGAATAATTATCTCAGCTGCTTTTTACGCAAGATGGTCGTTATATGTTGTAGGACAGCTGGATTTTTTTGTCAAGCGGTGTTCAATTTGCGGCGCTTGGATCTTTCGTCGCTAGGACGGCGTACGGGTGCAGTAGTAGTAGTAAAGTGGTCAGTACCCGTGTTCTCCGCCGATCAACAGAGGACCAACTGATTTTTTGGTAGGCCTTATGTTCGAACATAGTACCACCGATGAAGAGACTGTGCAAGTTGCAGAACTGTACAAATCTTTCACCGTTGTCGTTACGATCACGAAGACCGTGTCTCCCTATCTCATGGCTGAGCCCATAGTTATCCGCGCCAACTTTGCGTTTAAATCTCCCATAACCACTACAATGTCACCTTTAGGTGTTTCGCTCTGGACGGCGTTTAGTTGTTCGTAGAAGGAGTCTTTCGCCAAGACATTGTCGGGTTCATTCGTAGCGTAACATTGTATTATTGTGATGTTCCTCATTTTGGTCCGGAGCCTCGCGGTTATGATTCTATCGGAGACCGGATCCCAGGATAAGAGAGTTTCGTGCGGCTCTGGTTAAGAGGAGCCCCATATCTGACTCACGACCACTACCGGTAGTTCTACCGGAGTACGACATTACAATGCTACCCGTTGGAGAGATAAATTTTCCGCTGGTCCACCACTTTATCTCGCTAACTCCTAAGATGTTTAATTTATACCGCAGAAATTCACTCTCTAATTGAATAAATCGTGCGTTCTGGGGACCTTTCAGATCCAGTCCTTATCCGAGGCGTAGTTGAGTTTTTTAGTATATAGACGATATCGGATAGTGCAAGTTACTGGCATACGCATCCTGTCCTTTGTTGGTTTCTACGACAGGCCGTCAAAGGGAAAAGCAGTGGTGGGGCATAGCTCCTCAACTATTCCATGTGGCTTAGCTGACGTTTCGTTGGCATAAATCAGTTTGGAACGATGCACGTTGCTAGCATGCACCTCCTGCTCCCATTTAGCCGCCTACCTGGAGATGTTGTCGCTTATTATTACACCCACAGGAGAAGACAACACAAACATCCATGGCGACGAATGCCGTGGACGGGATTTGAACCCGTAACGACCGTAGTCAGACATGAGACTGACGCTTCTACGCACTGAGCTACCGGCCGCCCCTGATTGATTCATCATCATCGTGGCGCGACAGCCCGACGTCGGGCCTTGGCCGCCTGGATCATTGTCCTCCAATTATCTCGGTCACGTGACCGCGTCCTCCAATTTTGGGAGCCCAGCAGCTGCGCGGCGTCCACACCTACTGAGCTCTCCCAACGAGATCTCGGTCGTCCTCGCAATCTCGCTCCGTCGACTCGTTCTGCATTCATTACTCTCTTAGGCATGCGATCATCGTCCATTCTTTGTACATGCCCTGCCCATTGAAGTCGTTGTAGTTTGACGATTTTCGAGACTTGCAGCTCATCGTACATTTCATACAACTCATGGTTGTACCGGATGCGCCATCCATCTCGATCGCAAACAGCCCCGAAAATTCGCCGTAGAACCTTACGTTCGAAAGTGTCTAGCATGTTTTCGGAGGCTTGAGCTAGGGTCCATGCTTCGCAGCCATAGCATAGCACTGGTCGTATAATGGTTTTGTACACGCGGAGCTTCGTGTTTCTGTGCACATGTTTCGATTTCATTATGGGGAGAACCGAGAAAAAAGTCTTATTAGCTAACTGTATCCGTCGCTTGATTTCGTCAGTTTCGTTGGCGTCCCTTGACAGGTTGCAACCCAGGTAAATGAAGTTGTTCACGAACTCGATGTTGAGGTCCCCCACATTGATGCTTGGTTGTGCAGGTGTCCTTGTCACCGATTGCATCATTATTTTAGTTTTACCCTCGTTAATACGTAATCCAACTTCCTTTGCAGCGGTATCGAGCGTATGCAGAAGTTCTTCTGCGTCAGCCAATCTTCGGGACATGATGTTGATGTCGTCGGCGTACGCTGCTAATTGTGTCGACTTGATGAGTAGCGTCTTGCTGTTGTCCAAATTCATGGCCCGAATAACGTATTCCAGTGCTAGGTTGAAGAGCGTCGGAGCCAGTCCATCGCCCTGTTTCAAACCAGTGCGTGTTTCAAATAGATCAGTAAGTCTATTCTGGATCCTGACTTGTGAGACGGAGTTGGTCATCGTCATCTTTGTCAGTCGCACTAATTTTGCTGGTATACCAAATTGCAGCATGATGTTGTACAGTACTCCACGATCGATACTGTCGTATGCCTGCTTGAAGTCGACAAAGATTTGGTATACGTTTACGTTGTATTCCCAGCACCTCTGGAGTATCAGTTTGACTGAGAAGAGCTGATCGGTTGTGGAGCGACCAGGTCTGAAACCGCTTTGATATTCGCCAATGACTCGTTCTGCGTACGGTTTTATTCTATTTTCCAGAATTTTCGTCAAAATTTTATGGACGTACAAACTAGTGAGATGCCCCTGTAATTCTCACACCGCAGTTTATCTCCCTTTTTATGAATTGGACAGATGATGCTTCTGCGCCAATCGTCTGGGATCTCCTCGTTCTCCCATACTCGTAGGAGTAATTGATGTATGGCATCAACTAGACTCGTTCCACCGAATCTTAGCAGTTCAGCTGGAATCTCGTCAGCGCCCGGCGCTTTATTTCGTTTTAGTGACCGCAACGCGAGATCAACTTCCTCTACTGTCGGGGGTTGAATGGGTGGGCCTAAATCAACAATATCGTCGAGAGCTTCCTGTGTGGGGATGTTAGATGGTCGGTTTAGAAGCTCTTCAAAATAAGAGGCCCATCGTTTGTTAATACCATCGGTGTCGCTGATGATGTTTCCATCCTTGTCCTTACAAAGGCTAGTCCTGGGTTGGTAGCCGTTCTTAATTGTATTTACTAGTTTGTACGCTTGTCTGGTGTTTCTATTAGCTAAGTTTTCGTTTATGTTCAGCAACTGCTCGTCAAGGTATTTACGTTTCTTACGTCTAATTATTCTATTCGATATTCGCCGTAGCTCGTCATATTTTTCTCTTCTGGCTCTGGTTCCTCGTTGAATCCATTGTCTGTAGGCCTCGTTTTTCGCGTCAAGTGAATTTTTGCATTCTTCGTCGAACCAGTCATTTCGCGCTCGCCGGTCTTTATATCCCACGACCTTCTCTGCGACATCCTTGATGGTACCCTTGAGTTCTTCCCAGAACCCATGGACGCCTGTGTTGCTGATGTTGTGTAGCATAGGTGATAGTTTTTCCTCAAGGGCGGTAGTATACGCCACCGCTGTAGCATCACTCAAGAGCTTATCAACCGCAAAGATTTTGGGAGGGCTGATTCTTGACTGGTGCACTGAGGAAATTCTACATCTGTAGGTCGTCTTCACCAAGTGATGATCTGAGTCGCAGTTTGCTCCTCGATAGGAGCGGACATCCATCACACTAGACGCCCATCTCCTGCAAATGAGGACGTGGTCAATTTGGTTGACGGTATGTGCGTCTGGAGACTTCCAGGTCTGCTTGTGAATGCGTCGATGCGGGAAACACGTAGAGCTTACGACTAGATTCCTGCTGCAGGCGAAGTCTATAAGTGATTGATTATTAGATGTTATTTGTTGAAAGTGATTCAGTTTGGAAAAGTTGGAAATAATGGTACCATCTCTGGGAAGAAGTAGCGCTGATGCGAGAAAAATGAGGGCAGCCAGACGGGCAGAATCATAAGACAAACGTCTGCGGCGTCTTGGAAGAGTTCGCGAAATAACAGACGCTGAAACACCGCAGGTATGCGAAGCACGCAACCAAATCAAGAGATAACAATAAGAATGACTTTTGTGAGATCAAACGGAGACGTTTGGTGATGGCTGCATTCAAACTTGACCAGAATTTAGATTAGTACCTCTCCGTCAGGGCGAGCACCCGTGAAAAAATGTTCAAAAAAGCTGAAATTAGTGTCAATATTGTGAGCGTAGCGAACTTAAATGAAAGAGCAAGCGAAGGGAGCTCTTTCACCTAGTGAAGAAATAAAGATAATTCTACTCACTGATTAGATAAAAGCCGGTGTATCTAGGATCCGTATGTTTTATGGTCCACTTGATGGTTTTATTTCATACTAATGAATAACAACTTGAATTCTACCGCTTTCCGGTAATGGGGACTGACAGGAGATTGCAATTCGCTTAGCTTTCCATTAAATAATTTGTGAAATTATTGGTAATGATTGTTTAATAAGAAATGATAAGTGAGCGGTAAGGTCAACGCGTCTGTTGTTGTTGCACGCTGATAAGACACTCTCCATTTGGCATATATCAGCTGATGCAAGTCGAGGGGAAAAAGGTTTTGTTTTTGTCATTTGCCAGTAGGTGGCAAGTGAGGACAAAAACCGGAAACGGAAGCGATATAGAAAAGCTTTCTAAAATCCAGCCGACACGTACCATAGAGAATGCCTATGGAGGAGCAATCCGCATATACTTAATGCTAGGATTACACGATTGACGATTCGCGTCAATATTTACGCTTTTTTGATGTTCAATCGATATCAATCGTGTAATGGCACAATTTTTTTACGTCAATCTACGCCAATTTGGTTGACGACTAGATTGTCCCCAATTTCCGTCAACCAAAATTTACGCGATTACATCAATCATGTAAACGAACCTTTTTGAAACGCAAGTGTCAACCAAAAGCTCAATTGCGTCAACTAGTGGTTGACGTCTCGAGCAGCAACCACAGACGTCAATGTTGGATCAATTTCTTGGGAAAATTTTACAGATTTCGTGTCGGAGACAAATGTCTTGCTGGGTTTGTCTGATTAGGGAGAGTGAATTATGGGGAATTCAATTGGCGCTAATGAATACAAGCGTCAACCAACGATCAATTCGATTGACATAAAAAGAGTCAATCGTGTAAATGGTTCGATTGTACGGTTGGCAGTTTACCCTTTTTTTTAAATTGTGTCAATCGACATTTTGGTTGACGATGTTAAAATTGACGTGTTTAAGTCAATCGTATAACTCGAAGGAACAATCTATTTACGCTTCTGTCTAAAATACGCCAATCGAGCGTAAAACGATTGACGCTAGATTTACGCTTTTCCGTCAATCGTGTAATCCTAGCATAACACTAAACTATTTGAAGCAATTCCAGTCGTAAAAAGTAAAGAGAGAGACACACGCGACACTCCACTGCGCAACACCCGCGCAGTCTATATAAAAGCACAGGAAGCACGCAAGATGTCATCCCTTCTCCTACTTTTCCAGTTGGAACAATAACATTCCAGTCTGTCTCTCTGCCGCGGAACACCCGCCCGGTCCATATAGAGCAAAAGAGATGTCAAATTTCCATCCCCCTTCCTACTTCCTCACTTGTGCCGAATTGCTTCGTTTCTCTCGCTCTTTTTCATTTCCTCATATACTCTCTCTTCAAAACACGTACGCACACTGTCGGCTGGATTTTAGGACAGCCACACACGACAACCATTTTAGTCGCAAGCACGCATCGAACCACATCAAACTCAATAGAAAAAAATCTAATTTCCACCGTTCTATGATATTTGATGGTTCGATGGAAGTTCGGTCGGAGTTCTGCACGATCATGTGTTGCGTGGCGACTTAAACCTGACCAAAATGAAATGCGTCTCTAGTGTTCGGTTAAAAACACATAATTGAATAAGTGTCGTTTTCACAATGTCTGGTTAAAGTTTATCCTGTAGATCAGGGGTCGGCAACCTTTTTAGGACAGTCGGCCAAATTCTCAAGAATTATGTTTAGGTGGGCCTATTGTGCCGCACAGTACAAAAAATCTAGTGACAGGATTCCGACAAAAAAAATTTTCGACGTTCTTTGGTAGGGGGTTACACGCCCAAAAAAACAATCGTAATTCAACAACCCCACAACCTTCTTGGTCTCAAATTATCCAGTTTGTACTCGGCTATAATTCCACTTATAAAGGTGTCCATTCACAATCAATGACGACATTCCTACAGAAAAATCGGATGGTAAGCTTAAACTAATTCACTATCAGTTTCACTGATGATATTCCTATGGACGAGAACTTTGTAGGATACACTGACGAAAATCTTGTAAGAATAATAGACGTAGGAATAACTAACGATAATTTGAAACGCTATCGAGAACTGTAGAAATAACTGACGATAATTTGAAGTACCGACGAGAATCTAAAGGAACTTCTGGCGATAATCTGAAGTGTTGGTGATTTTTTTTTTCAGTTTTTCCCGCAGGTTCTCATCGGCGCGGCGGTTCAAATTGTTATTCCTACAAGATTCTCGTCCACTTTTTCTATTGGAATATCGTCAGTTTGAAGAAATAAAAAAAAATTATTGTTTTCCCAGAAAACTTTATGAATGTTTTTATTTATTTATTTATAAACGGGAAAACCCAATGTACAAGATGAAATAAAAGTAAGGTAATATAAAGAAAAAAATTAGTGTTAGAACATTCCATATGTTCTTATATACTAAAGTTTTTAATTCAAGTCTTATTAACTACGTAAATATAAAAAAATATTATTAGTTCAAAATCAACGATCTCAGATAGAATAAAGAATTAAAAAATGGATCGTATAAATGAGAAATACTATTAATTAAACGCATGCAACGTGAAAGTGGTGAATTATAAAGGTAAGCTGTACGCTGAAAAGGAATAGAAAAGATAGTAGAGGATCGCGTAAGCCTGTTTGGAATATGAAAATGAATTTTGGAAAGCAGGGAAGGAACATCAATTATACAATTAATTAATTTGTGTATCAAGCAGGCATCGTTAAAGTTCATTCTTACTTCAAGCTTATTGATATTGAATTGAATATAAAGTAAGTCATATGGTACATCAAAATAATTATATTTATAACCTAATCGAACAGCAATAGTTCGTAAAAATCGTTTCTGTATTCGCTCAAGCATCAAAAAGTAAAAATTATAATGTAGCCTCCAAAGTACGCAACAATATTCTGAGATTGGTCTAACTATTATTATAAATAAGAAACGTAATACATTTAAATCACTAAAGTCTTTTGTCGATCCAATTATGAATCCTAATAGCTGATTAGACTTCTTGGCAGTACATTCAATATGGTAATTAAAAGTAAGTGAAGCATCAAACCAGACACCAAGATCTTTTACCAGCTGCACGTTTTTTATAAGGTCTTCTCATATATGATAATCGTAAATTGTAACATTTCTAGATCTAGAAAAATTAATAACATTGCATTTACTAGCATTAATTTTCATTCCATTAGCATCACACCAATTCATAAGCCGATCCAGAATACATTGTAAAAACAAACAATCCGTATAATCATTAATTTCGTGGTAGATTTTAAGGTCATCAGCAAACAACAAGTAGTTTTGCGTGCCTATAAATTGACCTATATCGTTAACAAATAGTATGAACAGAAACGGGCCTAGGTGTGGATCTTGTGGAACACCAGAAAGTGTAAGATATTCTTCAGAAAATTCAGATTTAATTTTGATGCAGTCTGTTGTTGAGATAATATTCAAACCAATCAAGTAGACTACTGTCAATACCAAAGGAATAAAGCTTGGGACAAAGATGAGGGTAGCTGACTAACAAAGGCTTTACTAAAGTCAGTGTAAATTGTATCAGCCTGTTTATGTAATTCAAAAGATTTAAAAACAAATTCTTGTGGAACAAGAAGATTGGATTGAGTACTTCTGCCTTTCATAAAGCCATGCTGATTAAGGACTATTAGATTACGATACAGAGGATAAAGTTTATCTAAAATTAATGATTCGAATAATTTTGCAAGCGATGATTGAATAGTAATTGGTCTATAGTTTCTGATGTCGCATTTATCACCAGATTTGTAGACAGGAACCACATGACTAACTTTAAGCACATCCAGAAATACACTATTTCTCAATGACAAATTTAAAAGTTGCAGAAGAGGTACAGCAACAGCAGTTGCACACAATTTTAGAATAAATGGTGGAATACCATCCGGTCCAGGCCCTTTTTTGGGAGTAGAGTAGAGAGTAATTTATTCAGTACCTCATCATGTGTTAGAGATAAAGATTTCAGGTCAACAGATTCTAATCGACTGCCATAGTTAGGTTCGTTGACAGCAGTATCATTGTACGAGTATAACGACGAAAAATAAACACCGAAAAGATCAGCAATTTCTTTCCGATCAGAAGCAGTAACTTGGTCCAAGTGAAGTGTAGACGGCAATGAATTATCACTTTTAGTAGCATTAACAAAGTTCCAAAAATTATTATTTTAGGTTGACTATAAATTGAACTTTGAACCTTTTCAATGTAGTTGCGGTAATTAATAGTAGAGCACTGCTTACAAAATCTTCTGGCATCCGAAAAACGCATATAGAAGAAGAAGGAGAAGAAGAATCATACAATCCAGTTTCCTTGTAGCGCATATGAAGAATTTTTTTCTCTTTAATAGCTGTTTTAAGTTGAGGGCTAAACCATATGGAAAACGATCCACCATAATTACGTAAAGGAGTGAATTCTTTGACTTTACCGTTAAATATTTCGATGAATGTATCAAAGCTATCATTAACTGATAAACCATCAAACAGTAGATTCCAATCATAAGTACGTAGAGCTTCAGCTAATGAAATAACATCACAGTTTTTAAGGTCGAGCGACCTCAAAAAATGATTAGCACGATGACAACCACGCGGGCAAGCAACAAAAAGCTCCAAAGTCGAATGGTAAGGATCAAGTGGCAATAAAGGGTCCAATATATTCGATACGGGTAGCGCAGGGTACGTAGTCCGAACAAAATCCAAGACATCACCACGGTGGTTGTAAATGTTGTTCGCTTGATTTAATCCATGAAACGAAAATGCTTCTAAAATAGTCGCAGCTTGCGATGATGTAGAAGACAATCTGGAAGCCTCACCAAACAAGCCAGGCAGATTGTAGTCACCAATTAAAACAACATCCGTGAAAGAGTGAGTAGTCAAGATGGAATCAACAGCGTCAACATGGTTCTCGTAAAGATTTAATGCTGACTGAGTTGGAATATACGTACCTCCGAGTAATAATTTCATACTCTTCATATTAATTGACACAAAAACATGTTCGACACAGTCGATCTCCGTACAAACGCGTTGAGAAAAAAAATTCTTTTTTGACAGCTATTAACGCCCCGCCTCCAGAAACTTTTGTACTAGTGTGGCTATTTCTATCAAGTCTGTATATATTATAGTCAGGTAGCCCAAGTTCAGCATCACTGAATTCATGAGAAAGAAAAGTCTCGGTCAAAACATACACATCACGATTATCAGTTGTAATATTATTTCGAAACTCAGATAGTTTAGTTCTTAAACCTCTAACATTTTGGTAATAAAGAGCGATCGTAGTGGGTTTCCCGTTCAAAATTAGTTTTTTCGATTACGAACAATTTCAGGCACTCCACGAATATATTTTATAGATAAATTTTGTTCGCCATTAGACACACGCTCGTTAAGTTCTTTTTTTAACTTTGTTAAATAATCTCGTTCTAGAGGTGTTTTGTTAGATGAAACATTAAATGGGAATATGCTTTTATCGGTATTACGCACAGTTCTTAACAGATTTATAGCATCAAGCTGAGCAGGCATAACAATTTTTATTGGGCGAGGATTCGAGTTCGAAATGTTTTTCCCAATTCTAAAAGTGCGACAACCATTTAAAGACACTTCACTAGCAAAAGGTTCGAAGTTGGCAAAGTGGGTGCTAAAACCGTTATTAAAAGGTTCAAAACTAAAGGAATACCGCATAAATGCATGTGAAGGTGGGATTAAACTCTTTAAACCTCAATACGAAACTACGATGATTCCGGTTAGATGGGAAAGGAAGTGAACAAAGTTAGTAAAACGTTAGGCCTTCTCATTTCTTTACCCCACAGGCACCGGCGAATTTCCTAGCTGTCAGTAAAGTCGCCCAATATAATCAACTTCACTAGCAGGTAGCTCGGCTTGCTGGTGTGCGGGCTACCTACCAAGTAAATTAATTGTGCGTAATCATAGTCTAATTACTTTTGAAATCACTACAAATATCCAACTAGTTCATGCCTTCAAAATACCGACGCAATCATTTCGTGCGGGAGTGGCTAATGCAACCTTCTGCTAGATGGCTACTAAGCAAGAACAAAAGTTGTATGTTATTTTATTACCACAACAGCGCTAACTGACTAGCTAGCTTCTAGCTGGCTGACTCGCCCAATGAAATCGACCCTGAGAATGCATTTTGTCATCTTTTCCCTAAAAAAAATTTTTCTTTTCCTTCTTTCGCATCGATGATACTCCCACAAGTTTCATTCCAAAAAGACAGAAATTCTTTTGAAGAACACGGCGAAACTTAACTCGTTTCGATGGAACCTATTCAGGTCAACAATTTTGGTTTGTGTTATCACTATGAATTTTCGATTATCCAAATATCCCAATTTTCTGCTTTTTGTGTTTAGTTTCGGTGAAGTGTCCGAATGAAGTTTGAGTGTTTGGTGGTTTTGATGACGTCTGCCACCGCAAATGGTGTGCCATCAAATTTTTCCTTATGCGTTGACTATTGCCTACTACAATGCAAAGACCGAACATGAAGCAAATGACTTTTTTTTCAATGTCCAAATAAAATTTATCTTAAGAATAATCTGCCATTTAGCATTTTGACAGCTAGAACAGTTCACTTTTGCAAATTCAAATGAAAACAATGAAAGTGGCCATAAAGAACAGAGTTCCTGGAAATTCATAAGATAGAAGAGAATTTGCAACAAACCCAGCTACAAATGAATATGCTGAAAGACCGTACTAATACAAAATAGATTCGTGGACGGTAGAATTCTGCCAAGAAAATCAGCTGATTTTGCCATAATTGTGGTCTAAAGATAAGTTCCACATTGGGCTGTTTATAGCTTCGATTAATTTGTGTCCCTGTTAGTTAACAAAGAGTTTATTAGAACATTGGGAAAACGGGCCTTTAGTCGTTTTGTACATATCTTTAAAACCTACAAGCGGACAATAATTCCAAAGAGCTGATACGGGCCGCTGATTTTTTTTTTCCTTCTCCTTTGATAACTGCGCACGCAGTGTTCGAATCCCTTCCACGACGACGTTCGTGGCCATGGCTGTGCAGGAGGTGCATGCTGGCAACTGCATTCTCCGAAACCAGTTTATGCCGAGAAACGTCAACTGGGCCACATGGAACAGTTGACGCGCTATACCCCACAAGGGGTTAGGGCAATTGAGAGAGAGAGAGAGAGATGCGTGTTGTCGCAGAGTGACATTTGTTTGTGTACTAAAAGCGCAAATAGAATCCGCGTCTAGATTCGTGCCGTGCAAAAGTAAGTAAAGTATGATGTTAAAAAATACATAATTGCAGCAATACCATCACACTTTAGCTAGCGACTCACTTCCGAACTTCTATCAGGCAAATGTCAAATATTTGCGGTGTCAGCTGTTTACCAGATATTTGATATATTGTTATTCAATCACGAAACAAGTCTTGTGACAGGTAGCGGCTCCTCAAATGTGAAGTGGGGGGGGTATTTTGATACATAACATTACCTCCTGCTACTTGCTGCCTGAATGCATCCAAAGAATAGAGCTATCGAAATTCATTCGATGGAAAAGTGTTCGAAACCAGCTCAGCCGCAGAATAATGCTGAGAAATGGCACATACCAAAACGTTAAGCCTGCTATAGGCAATGGCCCATCCCCGGCCATTTGAAGCCCTCACGATGGCGTTCAGTGGCCAATGGTGCGTAACCATCATTACTGTCAACAGCAATGGGCCATGGGATGGTCACAAATGGCTTCGAGAGCCATTTTCCTCCACGCGTTGGCCCATCGCGTACGCAGCTATAACAACTTTGAACAGCTAATTTAAGTAGACAATTATCGCAATGCTACTATCACCGACCTTCTGTAGTACGCGTTCCGTTTGATTATAACTCCCGTGACGCACAGAACGACAGGTCTCAATTTCAATGGCCCACTATGCATAATTTCCTGATGGCCCATCGAAGACCATTGTGTGGGCGAACAATATTTGAATTAACATTTGGTGTGTGATGGCGGCCATCAAAGTCACCATCGCGATGGGTCATTGTCGGTAGTAGGCATTAGACGTAGAATAGAATAGAATAGAACAGGCGGTAGAATTTTGACAAGAAAATCAGCTGATTTTCTGCTACATTTTAGCTAACCAAAATATGTACAATACATGCATACATATGTGTGTTTATTGCCCTAACCCCTTGTGGGGCATAGCGCGTCAACTGTTCCATGTGGCCCGTTGACGTTTGGTTGGCATAAACCGGTTTCGGAGAATGCAGTTGCCAGCATGCACCTCCTGCTGCCCCATTTAGCCGCCTACCTGCGACAAGTCGGGAGATGATCTGGCTTATTATTACGCCCCGCACCACACCGCACATGTGAGTTGAAGAGAGTCTCAAGGCGGGGGTAGAAGTCGTCTTTTACTGCGTCTTCTTTAACTTCAGTGGGGGCGTGCACATTGAATCTCTGGCTCGATTGAAGAATCGAGTCTTAATGCGAATCGCACACAGCCGTTCATTTATGGATTTGAAGTCAGTAATGTGCGACTTGAGGTGATTGTTCACTATAAATGCTACTCCAAGCTCCTTGCGGCCCGATGGTTTGCCACTTCTATAAATTGTGTGCGATTTCTTGTCATTAATCTCGCTGCCAAGACAATTTGTTTCCTGGACTGCAGTAATGCTCAGTTTTTACTTTTCGACCTGTTGAAGGAGGGCCTTCTCGGCCCCCGGTTTGTTCAGGCCGCGTACATTCCAAGATCCGAAAGAATAATCCCTTAGTCGTTGCGTGGTCGTCGTTGTTGATCCGTCCAATCTGAGGCTTTTGTTCCAGTTTTTTTGGCGTAGAGTGGTTACAAGGACTAGTTGTCAGCACATTGCTTAACCCCATTCAGGGGATGGCCTCGGAAGATAGCTGCTTCAGATGGTTTAATAAACGTGCACAACTATGTTGCAGGTCCAACTACGCAAGTCATGCCATCCTACTAAACCTGAGACGCTTAGGTTGGTCAGACATTCAGGCTACAGCTATCTGCCTTTTTCGGTAAGACTTGGCCGTCAGCAATTTGACACACTGCCTTTACCAGGGGGCGCCCACGAGGAGGACTATGGAAAAGGTCTTTTGCCCCCTTAATTTAATTTCATGCAATGCCATGTTTTACTTACAAAAAAGTGAGTTCTTGAGCTGATCGATTTTCATTGTTAGGCCTATAACTGCCAGAAATTAAGAAATTAGGATGGAATAATCTGATATCAATTTCATCGTGAGAAAAGTAAGATTCAATTTTTGAAATAAAACTAATATCTTAAGTATGTAGAAAATCTAGATAAGATGATTAAAAACGGAAATTTAAAAAATCAAAACAAAAAATTTCTTTTCTCGGAGCTACAGCTTTATTTTATTTATTTATAGCTTTGATTCTTACGCAAAACGTTTTAAATATGAAAATAAAGTATTAGTGTTTTCTTTTGATTATTCTAGCTCGCTTGGTTTTGCAGTTATTGCGTTTCTATAGTAGTAATGTAAGATCGACGTAGTAGTAGTCGATTTGTTCTACATCAGGACAACTTTGCAGAATTTTCAGTTCAAAGTACCCTTACAATATTATCTTTTGAATTTTCGATGAAAAACCGATTTTGAAATTTCTTCAAAGTTTGGATAGTTGTATCGTTAAAGTATCGGTGAATTTCGCAATCGGGAAAAAGCCGTGTTATATAAAAAAATAAAAAAAAACCGGGCCGAAGCGAAGTCCGAAGCGTATATACCCTAGACTTGTACAGACGTAGTGGTGATTCCAAAAGTACCAATTGGCAACGACCATATGGATTAAAAGTGAGTTTCCTATATGGCCAGTTTATAGGGGAGGTTGGTACTCATTCATGAGGATCTTGGCCATTCTAAAAATCAATTGACTAACCCATTCTGCAAATATTTGTCGAATTTTTCAAGTCGCTAGCTTCATTCTATCGAAAGTCATTGCTTGTTTGAAGCCTCACTTGTAGGGAAGGTAGAGGCTCCTTGGACTGGATCTTGCCCATCATTGCCACCAACCAATTAGTTCACCCTACAAACATTTAAAAAAAATTTCAGGTCTCTAGCTTCACTCTATCGAAAGTTATCGCTTATCTGAAGTTTCATTGATAGGGCAAGTAGGGGTTTCATTGGTCGGGTTTTACGTATTTTCAATATTAGCCAACTGGATCCTACTTCAAACATTTGACCAAAATTTCAAGTCGCTACCTTTATTTTGATGTAACCCATCTTTAATACCAACTAACTCAATCTCACTTTAAACATTTGACCAAAATTCCAAGTCGCTGGCTTCATTCTATCAAAAGTTATCTCTTATTTGAAGTTTCATTTGTAGGGGAGGTAGGGGTTCCTTGGGTCGGATGTTGCCCATTTTCAATGCCAAATAACTAGATTTTACTACCAACGTTCTGCCAAATTTTTAACTCGCTAGTGTCGTTCTATCGAAAGTTATCGTAATTAAAGTAATATTTAATTTTTTCAATTTTGTAGGGGAGGTAGGCGTTCCTTTGATCTGATTATGCCCAACTTACCAAAAGCCAAGCAACTTCTTACTTCAGGGTTACATGCCAAAAATCAGATGTCTACGTCAATTGGTTCAAGAGTTATAGACAAAAAACCTGAAAAGTAGGGTAGTACGGGGTTCTTTGTGAGAAAATTACCGTTAGTTTTCACCTAATCGATTTTATTTTGTCAGGGAAGTGTAAGATTACCCCCACGAGCAATCTACCACAGCTAGAGCTTTTCATGTTTATTTAATCGGGAGTTATAAATACATTTAATTATTTTACATATGTATGTAGGGGAGGTAGGCGTTCTCTTGGCCCGATCATGCCCATTTTCAATATCAACCAACTAGATCATACTTCCAGCATCTGACCAAAATTTCAAGACTTTAGCTTCATTCTATCGAAAGTTATCGTGCGAACGGACAGACAGACGGACAGACAGACAGACGGACAGACAGACAGACAGACAGACATGGCTAAATCGAATCAGGAGGTGACCCTGATCATTTATATACATTGCTATACCTCCGGAGCCTCCTTTAAGGTGTTACATATTTCCGTCGTGTCAAAAACAATATACCCTATACTAAAAGTCTAGGGTATAAAAATAAAAATGTATGAAATTAGGATTATGGGGGCAATTTTTTTGTCATGTTATTAAGATAATTCTATTAATTCAAGATAGACCGTCTATTACTCTTGTAAACCAGAAATGGAAGGGGGCAGTTCCACTTTTAATTATAAGAGCAACAATGATTTTATGTAGTTTTAAAAAGCGATGTCAAATCCCAAATCTGATGATGGGGGAAGTAGCAAATTTTGATTTTGTTTGACAGGTCGCGGTTTTTGATGACAATCATAAGACAGTCAAATCTCGGTAACGGTTAAAGATATGCCAATTCTATTGGTACCATTTTCCTCAAACAAACTGTGGAATAACCCCTATCAGTATTGCCCACCCAACGCGGGACACTATTATACTTCATTTACACTGGGCTTAAAATTTTGCAGAATGGGATTTCGACGAAATCTTCTTCAAAGCTGCCCAAATTTTAATTGCCAGCCGAAATCCTGATAGTTAGCAAGGACACACGAAAGCCTGTTGAAATCGCGATTGAAATCCTGATTGGATATGGCAATTCCCTACACACCAATATAAGGCCGGCCGCACATTGCGTCGTCGGCTGGGCAGTTCGCGCACATGGTATTGTTGTTGTAACAATTGCAAAAATTAGTTTTTACAATAACAATACCATGTGCGCGCTGCGCTGGCCGCCTTGCCTACGATGCAATGTGCTGCCGGCCTTAAAGTGACAAATTCCCAATGCCAAAACAATTAAAGATGTTAACTACAATAAAATGACAAAAAACAACGGATGCTTGTCAGCCGTTGAAATACAATACATATAATCGCAATTTAATTTATTTTAATGTTAAATGAAATTTACTCGTGGTCAGTATAAACATGTTGGAGATTTCGGAGCAGCTAGGGGATTTCGAACCCAGCGTAAACGTAGTTACTCGTATTTCAATTATATATGTATTTGAAAATTCGAAAATTGAATCACTGCGCAGAAAGTTGTAGTTTCTTCTAACCAATATTTTTCGTGGGTTTTAGGGAGAGTTCTATTGCTGGTTCATCTTTCCTCAGATATAATATTATTTATTGTTGATACGAACCTCTAAGATGCAACCGAGATTGCAGCTGCTATTAAATGTTCTAGTCCGAGAGAGTTGGGAAACAGCTTCGGCTTTGGAGCCAGTATCTTATTGGGTTTTCTGCCCTTGACACTAATGGTTGCTGTAAATTAGTTATTTCAGTGGGTAATGTTCCACTCAATATAATGAAAGATCGAAGATCAAGAAAAAGTTTCATTCCGGTTTTTAACCCGAGGGAGGAAAAACCTACCGGGTATAAACCGCGTCGAAAAAAAAAACCGGTTAAAGATCGATTCAGACACATCAGTCACGTCAAGTCACAGTTCCGTCAGAACCGTCCAGTATCAGTCACAAAAAATATCGTTTCTTGAAAGTCAAGTGGCGCTGTCTACATTGAGCCGGCGCAGTCACGTATCGGAACCGTCAGTCGCGCTTCCGTCACCGAACAGTCAAATTCACATTTCTTCCCAACGATATTTTTTGTGTTTGACGGACGTCAGTTTAGAAAGTGAACATGGGCGACGACGAAAAATTAATCGAGTTGGTTCGAAATTACCCCGTTCTGTACGATTTACCGCATAATAAATATATGGATATAGCATATAAAAACAGGATATGGAAGCAAATTGGAAATGAAATAAAAATTGATGGTAAATCTAGGTACACTCGAGAGCATACACAAAAAATGACTGACTACGGTCTGAATACCCTGACGGCTATATGTGAAAACAGCCGCTATTTCGACTGTGACTTGACGGCGACGGTTATGATTCAGAAGGTTGACTGAACTGTGACGTGACTGATGTGTCTGAATCGACCTTAAACCGGTTGTTCGGTTTCACTGACCGGTTTTTGACATCCCTAAGGCTGCGTGCACGTTGGCAGACGTTCGTGTGTCGCGTTCACGTGTTTCATGTCAAACGGTTTGAGTCTATGGTTTGCAACCAAAGATGCGAATCTATCAGGCCAAGTCAGCTGTTAAATGAGTACCCATTTATGGGGTAAATAACTCAGTTGAGCGTGTTACTGTTATACTAGCCTTTAAAGCTAAAAAAGTAAAAATTTGAAACTGAACATTTTAAGCGAAACGGTTTAATCTTCACTGCCATGTCACAGAAATTCAACATTCCAAATGAAGTAGTGCAGAAATAATGATCTCAATTTCATTACAGTTAAGCGAACCAGAAAACAAGAACAGTCTGAGTCGTGGTCTTTGAAACTATTTCAAAGTACGTAAATATCTCGACAGCCACCTAGGCAATGTACACTCAAATTATCATTACAGCGAGTGAAAATAAAAGGAAAGACGGAAGGAAATTTTTTATGAAAAAAACTAATGGGAAACAACTCCGAACGAATTAAAGGATGAAGGATTGCCACTTTGAGAACAAGGCTTAAAATGAAAAGATTCTGCGAATGGTGGGGATGTAGGTACAGGCAATGAATGAAGGTACCACAAAGAAAAAAGAGTTAAAAAAGAGACGCGTTGAAAATCAACGTGAAGGATTTCTCAATTTTACGGTTGCTTTAATTAATCGTCATCAATGCTCGAGAGACAAGTGTCCTCGTTAGCACTAGAAGTTTATGGGAAGTGTATGAAAAGGGGCTAGCGTCTGAATGTCACATAATTATATTTTTTTCCTTAATGTGTGGGCGTACATTATATTGAATGAAGCTATCCGAGCGCTTTCTAGTTTATAAATAACGAAGCGGGATAAAGTAAATAATAATCGAACCGCATTGATTGCAATACACTACCTTTATACTGCGGGACTATGTTTCAGTATTAACTAATTCCAGCTATCTCACCACAATGTAAACATAATAAGCATTTTTGGCGACTTTTAGTGTAATGAACACTTTTAAAAAAATAGAAGAATAAAAACTTTGGTAATTAGTTCGAGTAGTCCGGATGGCGCAACGGTTAGCACGTTTGCCTTCTATGCACTGGGCAACGGTTTGGTTCCTAGTGAATGCGGTAGTTTTCGATAAAAAATGGGATTTAGGCTGATTTTATTATTTTATGAGCCCACTCAGCTGTCACTACGGGTAAAAAACTCAGTTGTGCGTATTGCTGGGCACACATCTCTACACAAAACACACCGTCACGATCTAGTAAATGAGATGATGCTAACTCATCTCGAGACCTTGGTCAAAAATTGAACTGTTGCTCTCTCTCTGGATCCTGTTAACCCCCTGTGGGGCATAGGGCATTAGCCGCGCCGAGTTTCCACCTCGTCCTGTTCGCCGCCATCGCCTTCAACTGACTCCACGATTAGCCTATTGACCTACCCTCGACCTCAACTGATCTTCTCCAGGTGTTTCTAGGTCGTCCAATGCGGCGACTTGCATCAGTTCCCTGTGGGTTCCAATCGAGGGTCTGTTTGGCAATGTTTTCCGGCCCTCTTCGAAGTGCGCGACCTATCCATTGCCACTTTCGCTTTTTTATGGAGGTGTCTATTCTGTTGTGGCCAGTAATGAACAGGGGGTCGTCGTTAGAAATGACATCCGGCAGTGTATGTGTAGGATGCGCCGCAGACACTGGTTCACGAAAGTTTGCAATCTAGTTATCGCCCAGGTCACCTTCTAAGTTGAACAGACATAAAGAAGCACAGATTTTACATTGGTTTCGAAGATCCTGAGTTTGGTACTTCTGGAGATGTTGTTGTTTTGCTAGAAAGGAGTCAAACTGAAAAAAGCTGCCCGAGCCTTATTGATGCGAGGCAGTACATCAGCATCCGCTCCACCATCTGCTGGTACTACGGTGCCGAGGTAGCAAAAATTGTCCACTTTTTCAATCGTCTGCCCCGAAACATAAATTTCGCCCTGTCTTCCTGGATCCAAGCTCAAGTATTTAGTTTTAGCAGCGTTGATTTTAAGCCCCGCATTGCCACTTTCGCGGTGCAGAGCATCCGTCATTTGAATCTGATCTATTTGAAAGAATCCAGCGTAACCCAGTTGATGAAGGTATTCAAACAGCTTCCATCTGATACCTTTGCTCTGGTGTTCATGAAGCGCGCTGCAGAGTACATCGTTAATGGCAATCAAAAGCAAATATGTGACAAAATGCAGCCTTGTCTCACTCCACTATGTACCTCGAAGGGATCTGAAAGCTTACCCTTGTGGAAGACGTGACATTGGGCTCCATAAAAGGACTCCTTGATGATGGATATGACTCTATCTGGTATTCCTCTCCTACGTAAAGCCTTCCATATGTATTCCCGGTCAACGCCGTCAAACGCCTTCTCGAAATCGATGAACATGAGATGTAATGGGGATCTCCACTCTGCAGATTGTTCAATAATAATTCGGAGGAAGTTGGTGTGGTCGCTACATGAAAAGCCCTCGCGAAAACCAGCCTGTTCATCCTTCAGTATGCGGTAAACTGTATGCTTGATCCGGTTTAAGACTATTTCCCATTAGTTTGGAGACTGCGGGGACGAGGCAAATTCCACGCCAATTATTACAATTCTTCAGGTTACCTTTTTTCGGGATCTTAATAATGACGCCTTTTTTCCATTCTTTAGGGAGACTTTCGGTTTCCCAACACTATTGGATAAGGGGAAGAAAAATATGCGCAGTAGCGTTGATATCCGCCTTAAAGAGTTCCACCGGAATTCCATCTATCCTCGGGGCTTTACCCGCTTCCTTCGATTTAGTAGCCACAGTTACTTCCAGTTTAGATGGTGGGCTGGTATCAACTCTGGCTATTTGCGGAATATTTTCTGCTTCTAGTGAAGATGAGTTCAAATATCCAAAGGTGTTGTTGAGGACCTCAATGAAGTGCTCTCTCCACCGTTGCAGTTGGTGTTCATCAGTGACCAGTAGGTCACGGGATGTTCAGTTGCACAAGATTTGCCAGTTAATGGCTTGATCAGTTTGTAAAGGGTTCCACTGTCACCGCGGCAAGCCGCCTCCTCTGCTTTCTCCGCTAATGCATTGATGTTGTTGCGTTTGTCCCGTCTTACGCTGCTTTGCACGCCTTTCTGAAGAGAATGGTGTTCAGCTCTAAGTTGATCTTTGACTGCGTCGTCAGTAGCTGAGTTAATTTGTTCTTTAATTCTCTTGCGTGCCGAGATTAGAGACCATAATGTATGGTCACTAATGAATGATCTCCTACCGCGCTCCAATCTGCCCGCAAAAGTTTCACCGCACGAAATAAATGAGTCCTTAGCAACGTTCCATCTATCATCAATTGTAGGAGTCTCATAAGATGGTGGTGCATTAGCTCTTTCGTGCAAGGCGCTGGAATAAGCACGTCTTATAGATGGATCATTAAGGTTTTGCACATTAAAACGTGGCAAGACTCTTGCATTTTGAAGGCGGTGGATCGCTGCCGTTCGTAAGCGCACTTTTGCGACAACAAGTTGGTGATCGCTGCCAATATCAGCACCCCGCTTTGACCTGACGTCTACAAGACAGTTCCTCCATGTCTTCGAAATGACTATATGGTCAGCCTTGTTCTCTGTTCTGCCATCCGGAAAAAACCCTGCTGCTTCCTGCTGCCTAGACCATGATTGCACATTAGGTGTTCCAAGCCAAGGTTGTCAGACCCGACTTTGGCATTGAGATCCCCCATAATAATTTTTATGTCACATTTGGGAACCTTGTCGAAGGTGTCACCGAGTCGGTGATAGAAGGCGTCCTTGTCCGATTGATCCGCTGGTTCAATCGGGTGTAGCACTGAATTATTTTAATGTTTCTTACCCTGGATTTAAATCTGGCTGTAAGATACGGTTGGAGATGGGCTTCCAGTCAATTAGAGATAGGCGTGCATCCCTAGTCAACAGGATTCCGACGCCTGCCATTCGAGGTGAGGTATTGTCTTCACTTCCAGAGTAGAACACCACTGTTTGGGAGCTTGGAGATAAAGTCGATCTCGATCCAACCCATCTTTTTTCTTTTAGTCCTAATATAGAGATGTTATATGCGGTCATTTCCCGTTCGACTTCAGTGAGCCTTGCACTACTGCACTCGCCCCACATCGTTCGAAAGTTCCAAAACTCGATCATGGTCCGTTGTTTGTAGCCAAAAGTCGTTGCCGGTGAATCAGTTCCGTGGTATACGAGGCTCGTTTAATGCTTCGAAGGGAAATTGATTTCAGGTACGCAGATAACAAGCTTACATACCCAATCTTAGGGGAAGGTGTAATGAACCACCTGTAATGAACCATATTATGGTCTGGTAGTGCTGCTCCCACCGGTAGATCGAAGCAGCACCTAATGAGTAGTAGTGTTGGTGGTATGAAACCAGAGGCCGAGGGTCCCATTACACCCGGGCCCAGATTCAACCGCGTGGGCGTCTGATCCGTCCGCCAACCATTTCATCCTTATCGACCATTTTTTTTTATTCCCCATTTTTTACCTCCCTTGTTGTGTTGTCTTTCCCAGGCCTATGAATTTTTGTTAATACGTAAAGGACAGGGGCAACGAGCGGCGAAAACCCCGCCCACATCTCCCGAACTGAGCTACAGCAAGCATAGGCCGCTGCTTAGCTCGTTGAGGGGCGTTTTCTTTACCAGATGGCACTGCCCGACCTTCACGGTCATAATGCAACCTTAGGCTCCGTCCCCACGGGCATCTCCGGATGCCCACCAGACCGTCCGTTACAAAGAGCTGCTTCCTTAGGTGTCTTAAGAGTCGCCGGGAGCTATTTTTTTTATATAGCACAGAGGTAACTCTCAAATGGTGTTTTTAATTGTGCGTTCTTTTGATGATCTTTGGCTTGGTTAGCCGGTCCAGAGGGCGCCAACGAGGAGGAAAATGGAAGAGGTCTTTTGATTCGTCATCGTAAACTTCTGTCATCCCTATAGTAAAATGACAGAAGTTTACAACTTTACGACAAATACGACGTTTACGATGTGAGCATGAATCCCCCTATTGTTAAATGAGTCCAGTGGTGTTTTGATGTATGTAACTTCGAAACGATGTTAATTGAAGCGAGGACTTTTGTACTTGTTTGCCGTATGGGCGAAGGAAAACGAAAAGGTCGTTAGCCGGAAATTTGTAGATGTGCGCGCCATTAATTTCATATCGGAAATCGCGCACACTATGAACGTCCCCTAGCGCCAAATCCAAAATCAATGGTGCGGTTATTGGGTAGCAATAATTGAAAAAATTTACTTGAAGCTTTTTACGTTTGTCAGAATCAGCTGTTTAAACAATTATGAGGTCATTCAGAATCAGAAGTGACAACAGACATTTGTACAAATAGTGCATGCAAGCAGTGTCAAGTTCTCACCTTGATTTACCCGGTCTGCGAAGTAATTGTGTAATATATATTGTGTATAAACAAAGTCTTTTGGATGACGTCATAGCCAGCATTTGCAGCTTAATATTTTTCAGTGAACAAGCTAACCTGTTGAACCAGGAGTGGTAAGTATCGACATTAGTTGCTTGTCTAGTATGCTAGTATAAGTACAATATATGCCAGACAAGGGAGTTGCCTAGGTCTCTTGTCCTTGTGAAAAACATTTGTCCACTCCAGACACTTCACGTGCTTAGTGTATCGTCCTTTCCAAAATTGGTGATTTGTATTAGTTGAAGGTGCATCTTCATAATGTGATTCACGTTTCATTTTGCTTTTGTAGCTTAGTACGAAATATATGTAGGTATACATAGTAGATACATACACAGGGTGTCACGTAACGACCGCACATGGGAACTGCCACGTAATTCCTCATGCAATTTCCAGGAAAAAATGTAAAGGGAAATTTTTTTCGAAATTTTAACCCCTTAACTGCTACAGGCATTTATATATTTTTTTTAAATTGCTTGACTCTCGATACTGAAAACACGATATCTCGAAAAGTACGCTACCTAGAATACTCAAATATTCAACTGTTTTAGCTCTTTAAAGTCAAAATTTTTGTTTTTCTAAACATTTTTTCTGTTTATCACTTTTTTTTCTTGAATTTTAGCGTACTTGTCCTGTCTCAGAAATAAACTCCTTATTGTAGTCATGGTATGATCCGCTAATTGTGCGGATCGGATCTGATCCGGTACGGCACATGACCTAGGTCGGCGGACCTACACAATGTTTGTGGAATGGAATGTACATATCAATTTGATTCACACCTGGATTTGCAATGCGGTCAATTTTTATTTTAGAAAACCATTTTGTATTGTTTACTCTCGTTTCGGTTTCTTTCAGTATAAAATAAAGATTAATGTATAGTCAGGATAGAGGTTAGTAGCACATTACTCGTATGCATGGAATGAATACTTTCTTCATGGTCGTACGTAAGTAATCTGGTTCCCATATTTATTGACTTTATCGGCGACTGAAAAAAATCCATACTTCCAGTAAGATCGGTCGTGATTACGAAAGGAAAGTGTTACCATTCCGGATCTTCCATTTTCTTTTTTTTTTAATTTGACTTCGGATTTGCAATTAGCGACCTAAAAAACGCTCTACTAGTTTTTTTCCTGGCAAGATTGGCCATGTTGATAGAAAAAGTGTTGCCATTCTGGCTCCGCTACTTAGTTTTTTTTTACAATTTTCACTTCAGATTCGTGATCAGTGACCCAAAAAAAACCCCTAAGAGCTTTTTCCAGCAAAATTGAACGTACATTTACGAAAAAAAAAACAAATCCAGCTACGAGGGCGGTTCAAATATGATCGAGACAAACGCTGTAGATGGCGCGCCTGTATGTTTTGAGGTCGCGGCTTGAGTATGTGATAGCTGGGTCCCTTACGAATAGTGTGGCATAGTTTTCGTGGCGAACGCACGTTTCACGCGCGTGCTACGACCATGAGTGAACATCAAGTGCCGACCGCCGTTGCGCAACGTATTGTCATTCGTTTTTTGGTGTGGGAAGGCGTTAAAAACACGGAAATTCTTCGGCGTTTGCGAAATCAGTTCGGTAGCGAGTGCCTGAGTAGGTCTGCTGTGTTTAAATGGGCCAAAGCGTTCAAAGATGGCCGCAAAACCGTCGAGAATGAGCCGCATGATCGTCGATCGCGAACCAGCATCACACCAGACAACATTCGCCGCGTAGAACAACATTTTGGAGGACGGTAGGATGAATATTCGAAACATTTCGGCTGAAGTTGGCATTAGTATTGGTAGTGTAGAGTCTATCATCCACGAACACCTTCAATATCGCAAAATAACGGCGCGATGGGTTCCCAAACTGTTGAACTTAGTGCGCCCTCATACCGCGCGTCTCACGCTCGATACAATATCAGAATTGGGGTGGGAGGTAATAGAACACCCCCCTACAGTCCGGATTTATCACACTGCGACTACCACATGTTTGGACCACTGATAGAATCCCTCGGAGGTCAAAGATTCAACACCGACGACGAGGTAGAGGTGTTCGTGCGCACATGGCTGTCCAAGTTGTCCAAAGAATTCTTCGATACCGGCGTCAAAAAACTTCCGGAGAGGTGGCAAAAATGTGTAACTAGTGAGAGGAATTACCTAGAAAAACTGTAAATTTTTAAATCTGGTTTAACAAACGGCTGGAGTTCACGCAACTATGTTACAGGTCCAACTGCACAAATCATCCCGTCCTACTAAACCTAAGACTCTTAGGTGTTGGTCAGCCATTCAGGCTACAGCCGTCGGCGGTTTGACACACTGCCGTTACCAGGGGACGCCCACGGGGAGGACGAAAGGAAAAGGTCTTTTGCCCTCCAAAAATCCAAATCCAAAAATCAATCTCCCTTAATTCTAATTCCCTCCTCCACTCCTCCAAATCCAGAAAAAAACGGCCCTCTTACACATTCCTCTGCAAGTACCAACAAAAAAAAACATCGTCGCCGCTTCTAATAAACCGGTGACGGGTCATCGATCGGCCCTTCATCCATCCACTCATCATCAGTCTGAATTACTGAATTACCCAATCAATGCGACGACCTCCACGGTCATCGTCCACCTCAATCAGTCACCTGCCCAAATCTCCCATTTCAGATAATCACATCATTCCTGTCTCTATGCACAATACACTGCGTACAGACGATACATCTAATGTCTTGTTTACACCATCCGGAATTCCTGTCCGGAAAAACTGATCAGGCCCGGCCTTGAGTTCGCCTTGAGGCGGCCTGTTCGGCCGCGTGACTAGATTGAATATTCACTGAAGTTTATTTCAATAGACGAATGTATCTGAAGCTTGGCTATGGAAAGTAAAATGCACAATTCAATGCGGTAAATAGATACTTTCATTCTATGGCGATAAGATCGATTTCCAATTATCCATCCGGCCGCCTCGAAGGCCTGTCCGGCGGCCTCAAGGCAAACTGTCCGGCCGCGTGACTAGAATGAATTTTCACTGGAGTTTATTTTAATAGACGAATGTATCTGAAGCTTGGCTATGGAAAGTAAAATGCCGTACAATTCATTCTCTGGTGATAAGATCGATTTCCAACTATCCATCCGGCCGCCTCAAAGGTCTGTCCGGCTGCCCCAAGGCGGCCTGTAGCAGCCATACACGGTCTGGAATTCCTCAAGGCAGGGCCTGATCAGTTTTTCCGGCAGGAATTCCGGACGGTGTATAGTGTATTCTATATTCAGGCAAACCGGAAGGCCGGGCCTGATCAGTTTTTCCGGACAGGAATTCCGGATGGTGTATGTTCGGCTTTAGAGAGAGGATCGCGTCTATGTAGCATAGTTATGCATACAGACAGACGTTCGTGCCATTAGCTTGGAAAAGATGTTGCTCCGCCAGCGACAACACGACCCGCTATACACTTCTGTTATCGATATTTGTGTTGATCAATGTCGATCAGCTGGCTGAGCAACAGTTGAGTAAGCAACAATTGCAGTTTGCAGAATTGTTCCTACAGCCAACGGAACGAATCAGCTGTGTTGTGATTATCTGAAATAGAGCAGCGGGTGAAACAGCAATGCAGGAGTTCGTAACAATAGAGAACGTGTATATTCTGATTTAAGAACTAAAAATTTAGAAAAAGGAGAAGTTTAACATTTAGGCTTGGCAAGATGCCATCAGCCGAGTTCTGGCTCGTAAAGTTATTTACATGCAATGGGCTTGGTGTTTTTAGGTAAGATACTCTTAAATTCCCAATTATTTAGAAAGTATTATATTGCTCGACCAGACATTTTCTGTACTTGTGCGCGGATGTGAAAACACAACACAATAACATAGGTGGTCAGATGATATTGTTATATGTACGGAGTACGTATTTCTTATGACACAGGCTGTACTGAGCTCCATCTCGAGCCATCGATGACAAGCACTAGCACTAGCGGATTCTCGAACCTTCTTCTGTAATCTTCGTTGATTAGTGAAAATCCGAGTCTAGAAACATTTCGAAACAGAAATCCAGTATAAAAGGCAGATATCACCAGCAACAGCAAGTAGTTCTCATCGAAAGCTCATTCGTGGCAGTATCCACTCGGAAGCGGAAAGGAGGATAATCGTTATCCACCGTTAACGAATAGTTAGAGCTAGTTTGACATTGGTTGTTAGTAACGCATGTGTAGTTGGTTTTGTAAATAAAGTGTGAGTGTGTTTTTCAATCGAAGTGTTTTCATTATTCAGCACAAGAATATCTAACGAACCTGGCTTCGGTCAGAGGAAACATTACAATATTGACAAGTTATTGATGGATGATGGGTATTCTGTGGGTACTTGGATGCAAATTGTATCGAAACCCGAGTAAGTGTCGCAAGAATTATTCGATGCTAACAGTACTTGGTATTGAAACGAAAGTATCGATCATTTGTATTTACTCGTATCGGAACGTCCCTATGTGCAGGCTCCGCTCGCTCCGCGCTTGAGAGATCACAACCCTCAATATCGCACAAAAAAAACGCTCGCTTCGCTCGTTCTGGATATAACAATCTCGTATCTGCGTTTAAGGGATCACAACCCTCAGTATCGCACAAACATGAACGCTCGCTTCGCTCGTTCTGGACACTGCATGGCTATTTTCGTTTTTTTTTTCGCATGCCTTATTTCGATTTGAAACCGATATTGTCATTACTTACTCGTATTTCGTCAATTTTCCGATGGGCACTTTCGTTTTCCTTTCGGTGTCCCCATCCGGCTGCCGCAGGAACGAGCAAGCGTGGTTTTCGAGATATCTTGTTTTTATAGTAGTTACGTGATTCAAGCAATTAAAAAAAAAAAGAAAAATTTGATTTTAAATTGCAATTTGCAATTTAATTAAGCAGCTAAACGAAGATTTCCGAAAAATGTTTCATTCTAATTTTAGGTGGAAATTGCATCAGGGATCACACGGCAGTGCCCGTGTGCGTTCGTTACGTGACACCCTGTATAAACACACTTGGCCGTCTTTTACCAGCTGGTTTCGAAAGCGTCATGACAGCAATATACAGTGCTTCGAGATAATAGATAAACAATCAAATGTGCGACTAATTTGTGATCATAACATAGCACTATCTTTTTAATGAGTATTGTTGGCCACTATTCGAATTTATCTAGAGGTTTTATTTTCTAATTTTCGATTTTGTGTATATGCGCTTATCAACGGAACTCTTCATTCAATTCGATAATAGTGTGAAATATTAGGTAGAAAGATAAGTCTCCCTAGCAGCTTATCGTTTTTTACATTTTTGAACCATCCACTTCCAACAAATCATTAGCGTTATCATGTCTGTATAGAGCATCGGCTCTGAAATTCTATATACGTTAGCACTAGGCATTATAATTTTTTAATTATTGGTTATAGTAAGCAAAAATATAGCTTCTTTTTTGTGCTTGTTTGATAGTTTCAGAGGTCGAATTTATGCAGGAACTCAGGTTAATTTAATAAATTATAAAAGTGTGAATTATTTCTACGAAAAGCTAAAACCTATTTTTCCATAAATAAAAAAATAACTTATTGTTACAAGCCTAATTTATCACTAACCATTAATAATAGTGATATGATTGGGAGACTACAGATATCACGTTATTTGAGTTTGAGTTTAAAGTTAAACATAACCAATTAACCCAATAAGATATAAATCTTTATAAGACTTAAATGGCATTTAATCAATAAATCTTTTTATTCTTCTTTTAGATAAGTAACAACAATGACTTCTGTGCAGCAACCTATTCCCGTTCTCGATGATTACTGCCTTCGACACATTTTTAGCTTTCTCAGTATTCTTGATCAAGTGAATGTTGCAAAGGCCAGCGAGCAATTTAAGGCAATCATAGAACAACTCATTCCACTGAAATGTTTTGATTTCAACAATGTCTACGAGTTGCGAACTCTTCCTGAAGCGACTGAAATCATCACTGAATTCGGACCTCTTATACGGGACATTTTCATGCAATTTGACGCAGTCGAGGAAATGGTTGAATTCTACTATCTAGTACCGAAACACTGCCATAATCTCGAAAGGGTACACTATAATTTTCCGTATTATGTCGACACGGAAATTATGGAAATGATGTTTGCCACGGCAAAGAACATACGATCGCTGTATTGCAATGCTCGTGAACTTTATGACGGCCAAATTAAGCTAATCAGTCAATTGACAAAGCTGGAGAAACTGAACATTGAGGAGAATCGTGATGTAACCGGACTGCATCTCAGTAAGTTGACCAACTTGAAAGATCTTAATATGCAAGGTTGTTCTGGACTGGAATCGAAACATTTCATCGATATTTGCAAGGCAACTAAACTAGAAAAGTTAAATATCATTGAATGCGAACTATTGGACAAGGCGGCATTTGAGACGTTAGTCGAAACGCAAACGGAACTAGAAGACCTCAAAGTGAGCTGTTGTTACTCTGGTGGCAATGTTGAAATCGTGTCTATGTTGCCAAAGCTCAAACACATTACCATCAACTTTTTATGCCGAAGATCTCATGAAGATTGTGAATTTCTCAATCAGTTGGCTAAATATCATCACAACTCTCTTCAAACTTTGGAACTGTATAGGCCCGAAAAATTGTCAGCATCTCGACGAGCAGCTATTTTGAGTTTGACGCATCTAACAAAAATAGTTTTCATTGCCGATCAGGTACTTGACGACACCTTTGTATCTGAACTCTCGAAAAAATGCCAGAAACTAAAATCAATTGACATATCCGAGTGCCGTACGGTTACAAGTGAGGCAATTGTGGAATTGGTGAAAAATCTTCCGAAGCTCCGTTATTTGGATTTGAGACGTTGCAGTCAATTTGATGAGTCGTTGTATCACAAATTGGTTGATGTGCTGAAGACGAAGGACAATCCTACAAGCTTGCATGTGTACGCATGGGGCACCGAAATGGTTGAGCGAAAAATTACGGTAAGTGAACAGTAGTAAAGTAGCGTTTACACATGCCAGTAGACCGTGCTAGTACGTACATTTTATAGGCATTTCAAGTGCCTTGCAAGTAACTATTAAGCTGTCACTTGCATATGTGTGCCTGTGAACTGCGAGGCCAGTAAACCCGCACGGCACCTTGCAAGTAGCTGTCCTCTCGGGTCAATTGATTTCCTACTGGCATTCCAGTAGAGACTTGCGAGCATATGTTTTTTGTTATTCGTAGATTTGCCGACAAGTCTACTGGCATGCCGGTGCACTGTAAACGAGCCATTAGACGTATATCAGCACGCATTTATTACCAAATCGTAACCGTAAATGTCAGTAGTCCTAGGGCCGGTCAAAGTCTAACTTAACGCACAGGCAAGAAAATGGTGCCCCCTCTTCCTTTCCAAATTTGTTTCAAACAATTTTTCATATAAACCAAAATAATGCATCGCTTTCGCTTCAAACTAATATCGACGTCGGTTGGCGACGGGCGATTTTGCTTGGCACTAATTATCGTCGATAATGGTCGCTACAGACTATCGAGTCAAATGATTCGTGACCACGTCAACTTTATAGAACATGTGAAAAAATTCTTTTCATTTCAACCGCGTTTCGCGAAGCATTTGGTTCGACGTGTGTGTCGAGCTTAAGTCAGCCTCACTGGAGTATGAAGCCCAAGATTCGAAATCGAATTGTTCACGCGCGTAGATTCGAACTTTGAGAATCACTTTCGATTGGATAAATCGTATTTCAAGTATTTATAACTAAATGGAATTGCATATACATATGTACATATTACATTGAATTCTAAATTGACAAAATCCACTCTCAAACATTGCTTTCCTCTTGGCGCCCTTTCAGTGTTGGTGCCCCAGGCAGCCGCCTGTTTCGCCTTAGCTTTTGACCGGCCCTGAGTACTCCTTAAATATACTGAACCAGTCATCCGTTCAGGGAGGATGTATTTTGCAAAGTGGCTGTATTTGCTGCACTATAACCTTCAAACCTATTTGTACAAACTAGTTAACAATTCCCTTCTTGAAAATTTGTAAGTGAATTACCTTATAGGGGAGTGATTGTGGTGCAGATCAGCGCACATAGGCCAGCGTCTGTGACTGGATGTTCTTGGTTTACGACTCAGTTGGTTCAGAATCGTCTAGAAAGGCAGAAGTAGGCGATCAGAACTTTAATAATATTAAATATAATTTACAACCGCTGGCAATACAATCCTTTTTGTGGATTAGCCAATCGAATATGTCTGCATTCTCCGAAACCAGTTTATGCCAACGAAACGTCAACTGGGCCACATGGAACAGTTGACGCGCTATGCCCCACCAGGGGTTAGGGCAATTGAGTATAGTCTCCGAAGAAGAAAAAACAAAGTGTACTGAACAGTAGTTCTAAGAGCTCGCGCAGACGGCAAACTTTTTAGTTCGCAGAAAAACTAGTTTTGTCAGAAAAATAGAACACACACAGATCGCACAAAGCGATAACTAAATAGTTTAGTCTGCGGTGTGCGCGGTTTCATAAACCGCCGTGTGTTCAATTTTTCTGACTAAATTATTTATTTTTTCTGCTAAAAAGGTTGCCGTGTGCGCGGACTCCAAAACGTACTGATCAACTTAACAACTTGAGATGGCTTGATAATTGTAATGCCTGCTACTGACAATGGCCCATCGCGATGGTGACTTTGATGACCGCTATCACACACCAAATGTCAATTCAAATATTGACTGTCCACACAATGGTCTTCGATGGGCCATCAGTAGATTGCGCATAGTGGGCAATTGAAATTGAAAGCTGACAGATGGTCGGTGATAGTAGCATTACCATGATTGTGTAGTAGGCTGTCAACATAAATCAGGTGTTCAAAGTTGATTACGCGATGGGCCATTGCGTGGAGGAAAATGGCTCTCGAAGCCATTTGTGGCCATCCGATGGCTCATCGCTGTTGACAGAAATGACGGTTACACGGCAATGGCCACTGAACGCCATCCGCCCGTCCACACAATGGCGATGGCCCCGAATGGTCGGGGCTAGGCCATTGTCTGTAGCAGAAATAAGACTTGATCGTTTTTCACTTAACAACTAACTTTTTTCACAAATAATTTCTGATATTCACACAGATACGAGGGTCGTACAAAAAGTAAGTCTCCCTGTGTCGCCAAATCTAGGGGAATTTTAGGGGTATATCTATTTTTTGGAATGAATGTTGGCATATATGTAGAGGCAGCACTGCGTCGGTTATTTTTGTCTCCCGCCAAACAGCTGGGCGTTAGGTGCTCTGCAACCATTGAGATCCCCGTTGGGTTTTACGTCAACGTCGAACTGCGTTTTCAAACGCGTTCAGAAACGCGACTGAAATCCACTGGGAGTGTGATGAGTGTGCAAATGGTGCTCAAATGGTGCGTGGCTGAACGTCATCGATGAACCGCGCTCCATCCTTCAAGTGCGACTGAGTGTGTTTTGTAGGTCGTTCAACGGGATGGGCGCCTCAACCTTGACAATATTCTGAATGCACTATCTCCTCACATCGAAATTAGTCGAATGTCGGTCGCTAACATCCTTAGTGAAAAGTTGGGAATGACCAAAGTAGGTGCACGTTTGGTTCCCAGGTTGCTGACCCCTAACCACAAAACAAACCGTATTGAATCGGCTCAACATTTTTTCAATTCAATTGGGACGTTCTTCCTCATCCAGCATATTCCCCAGACCTTGCTCCAAGCGATTACCGCCTGTTCCCGAATTTAAAAAATTACCTGGGCGGACGACCAACTCATTACCTTCGTTCCTGTAGCAGCCGGTTCGACCTATTGCATTAGCCACGGCCAAGAGCTGCCAAACTTTTCAACGTCAGATGCGTTGCTATTACAACAAGAACTTATACGCTTTTACAACGACACATAAAGCCATCGCAGCAATGCGTAACGAAGAGGTACAATCATCAATTGCGGGACGAGGTTCAAATGTAGTTCTCTCGGCACCACCACCAGCCAGTTCTCCTGAAGAGGGAAGGCTTCCGAGAACAGCAAGAACGATACTCGCCCAACTTCGGTCAGGTTGCTGTTCGCGTCTTAACTGCCACATGTCTCGCATTGATCGGGACATCTCGAACACATGTCCCGTCTGCAATGGTACGCCTCATGGTGTGGACTACGTTTTCGATTGCCTTGCTGCACCCACGCACCACAACAACAACAACTCCATACGGAAGTGGACCGATTTTTCAGGACTATGAGGCCGGACTAAAAAAGTTATTTCCACGACTACAATAGTGTGTGGGAAAAAAATGGTGATTATGTGGAAAAATAGTTTTTTAATTGAGGAATCCGAAAATAAAAGAATTTTAGAATAACTCTCAGAAAAATTTATCCCTTATTTTTTTGTGAAGCAGGTCGACAAGTTTGTACCTTTATTAACAGGATCGTGCAAAATGGCGAGGAGGGGGTGTTTACATAAGCTCGAGCTCCTTAAAAGTACCTACTTCAACGAGAGAACCAAAATTAGCAGAAAGAAAGAACCATCATCCGATCATTTTTTAAGAGCAATAAACTGGTGCAAAACTATAGAGGCTACTAGCCTGTCCCCTACATCGGGGATCCCAGCATCGAGTTTGCACATTGGCCATCTTTCTCGGTTCTTCCAAGTGAAGCAAGTCAACAGAAATAAGTAAGCTCCTCATTACACACCGTCTATGCTATGCTATGGCTGCGAAACTTGGATCCTAACCAAATTCTCCGATAACTTCCTGAATGCATTTGTACGGAAGGTGTGGATGGCGTATCCGGCACAACCAAGAGCCGTACGCACTGTACCATGTGTTGAAAGATTCGTAAACAACGATTCAATGGACAGGTCATATACAAAGAGTGGACGACGGCTGCATGCGGCATGCCTTAGCCCGTATTAAAAATACACAGCTATTTGGGAAAACTCGACATCGAACAACTGCTGGGCTTCCGAAACTGGAGGATGCGGTCACTTGACCAGGACAATCGGAGAACAACTATCCGGCCAGGGTCCGACGTCGGTCTAGCGACCCCCAATGATGATTAATAATCTGGAGTAGAGAAATTGAGTATCCAATCTCACGCAAGGCAACATTAAGTTGTTTAAAGGCAGAGGAGTGTAGGCATTTTGGGTCCATTTCACCGAGCATCTATGCCTATGGAAAGGTTTCCTGCCGTCTTTCAACAGATGTTTACACAATTGAGGTTACCAAAATAGAAATATAGCGATCTTCAAAGATTGTGAAGCGGCCAGTACGGCTCCAGCCAAGTAGTCTACCACATCTTACCAGGGTTCCCATAATTGATTACCTGGACACGTCAGCTTTGTCGGAAATGAAATGGCTGACGAATCTTGCATGGTCCAGAACCCTTCTGTTAAATTTCACTAGGCGCGGCTAGAAGGTGCTTCTGAGATTAAGAACGATCTGTGCCCCGCACCGGGTCCGAGATTTTCATTTCGGGATACTCTAACTACTATAGTCCTCTATTACGGCTCTGCGAACTATCCCCCCCAATGAATTATGCTCCAAAAATTAAATAAGCCCCGACTTTGGGGGGACTGTTAAGATATATCCCTCCAAAATGACAAAACACCCTCAAAAAAAGACGAATTGCCTTCCCCAAAAATGGCATATCCCCCCAACTTTGAGGGATATTTTACGGCTCGGCGAACCGACACAAATGAATCGACCCCCCTGATTTTTGGTTCTTTCGAGATGGGATCCTCATTATAGTCTGGAATTGGCAAAGGACTCAGCTTCACAACAGATCGTTTTGTCGCGGTTCCTCTCAATTTTACAGTCGTTACTCGGACAATCCCATCATCTCCTGGTGGGAGGTCATTTGGTAGGTGGGTATTTTTCGTTTTTAACCTGTACAAGTTGCTCTACTCATAGATTTTCGTTTGGCTTCATTGACTTAGGCCTTTGCTAAAGACGGGGAAGGCACTCGTTACTCCACCTTACTCAAAATCGTCCTACAATATGTTTTGTCAATTGCTATTTTCGCAGTAACCTTGTGTCTTCTGAAAACCTCTCTTCGGGCATTGCTATTAAGGGCTGCCCAATCAAAAAGTGATCAGGTATTGCTGACCGGTGTTAATGGGTGACTATTGAGTATGGCTTGAATCTGACCTAATGCCGTACATAACTTTTCGATGTTCAGTAGATTCAAACCAATTGTGTTGGTTAAATGCGTTCGTACCAAAGTCCCTATGTGAGGACGGAGACCTCGTCTCGTTAGCCCACTAATAGTTCACACTGACTTCTGGGTAGTCCTAAGAGGCTTTTGGTTTTTTCCGTTTGTCATAAGAGCTCCAAAATATTTTCGTTATTCTGGAGTCGTTTGTGTTAAGCCAGTTAGCATTAGCTTTCAATTTGGCTGCAAAAGTCTCTCCAGCTATTCCTCTTAGCCGCTCTTAATTGTTTCCTAAATGCTTTTAGTGAGTTCCTGTACTCGCCCCACGTCTCATCCCGCCCTGTACGTTTGGCGTTACTGAACAGCTTCCGTACCTTGTAGCGGGCTTCCTTAATCTCCTTGTTCCACCATACTGGTTGGGCCTTCTAAGGGAGTTTTCTGGGGGGATATATGCTTTAACAAGTGTATTGGTTAGAGACTGGGCCGTGCGGTCCAGACTTGTAAGGTTATCTACGATTAGGCTGTACGCCTCCCAGTTAGCTGTCCTCGGGTTTCTCTATTTCTTCGTTTAATTTTTGGTTGTGAGTCCTACCCCAAAGCTTATGTACATATGGTCCGAGAATGAGGATCTATCCAGGACCCTCCAGTTCTGGACATCACATGTATTACCGTTTGAGTGTAGCGTTACATCTAGTACGTTGTCGCTAGTAGGTCCCTTATAAGTAGGTTCCCCTCCACGATTTACTATTTTCAAATTATAGTTGAGTAGAAAAAGTAGTAGAGACTCACCTCTATTGTGGTCGTCCTTACTTTCTCATATCGTGTGGTGTGCCTTAGCGTCGCTGCCTATCACTATGTTCGCTTCCCTTCCGGTCGAGTATTCAAGCAATGTATGCAGCTCTTGCGGTGGCTCGGGTTTATCGTGAGCCATGAATGCTGATGCGAGCATAAGTCGTCCTTGAGCGTCCTCCACATGTATAACTGTCAGGCCACTCGTGTTTCTATCAGAGTCTAGAAGGGCAAAAACAATTATTCATTTTGTTTAAAATGTAAGTTTCCCTTTCAGATTTCTATATTTCCTAGCTAAATATTTGCAGTTGTCATTAAAAAAAAATCTTTTATTTTCTTTGCAGACCACTGAGAAGTATATTTCGAACAGAAAATACGTGGAGTTATCGTTCGGGTTCAAATTCTGATATTTATTTCGATGTTCTGTATCTTCATTTAATGCCATCGATTGTTGGCTTGCTTTTGCTAATAAACGCTTTTCTAACATATAATCACAAAATCGTATTTGTTTTCAATATGCCAAAACTCTCTAGGACGAAAATTTAGTTTAAGCCGAACTGCATTTTCTAATTATTGTTGGGAACCATTTTATACATCAAATCATTTGCTGAATGCCGATCAAAAGCAAATGCGTAAACGATTTTCGCAGCAATCTTTACACCGCTTCAGTCGAAGCAGTGGGTGGAAGCCGGTGGTTCAGCGCCAAAGAAAGCGAAAGGTCATGGCCAGCGTGTTTTGGGATGCGAAAGGGATCCTGTTAATTGATTACCTTGAAAAAGGCAGAACAATGACAGGCGAATATTACTCCAAATTTCTTGACCAGCCGAATGCCAAAATTCGCGAGAAGAGGCCTGGCTCGAATAAGAAAAAACTCATTTTTCACCAGGACAACGCACCTATACACAAGTGTGCGTTGGCGATTGGAAAACTGCGGGATTGGGGTACTATTTGCTCGACCATCCCTCCTATTCTCCTGATTTGGCACCCTCAGACTTCAACCTGATCCCAAACTTGAAGAAATTTGTTTCTGGGAAGCGCTTCGCATCCAAGAAGAAGAAGAGAGGGCCGTAGATGAATATTTTCACTGCCTTCCAGACTCTCACTTCCGGGAACAAAATACTGATGTTGCAGAAACGCTGGACCAAGTGTGTTGAAGTCAAGGGAGAAAAATAAAATAATTTTTTAACTGAAAATCGCAGTCTTTCATTGTCAGGCCGAGAACGTTTCACCTTAACCTCGTGTGTTTTATACTTGAGAAGAAAAAGAAACAATAGGGAGTGAGCTAGTCTTCCTGAACTCGGCAGCTATCCGTAAAAGTCCTTCCTGTGGCTTAAATCTCCGCCCGATTCGTAGTACGGCCATTATACTATTTACCTTAGCGCGTCCACTACTCCTAAGCGGCTCAGTTGATTTATCGTTAGCATATAACTGGTTACGGACGATCTACTATATATTGCTAGCATACACCTCCTTCCCATTTAGCCGCTATTTTTAGCGACAGGTCGGGGTGGCTGTAGCTTTTTGTCACCACAAGGAGAAGACAACATCCATCCATGGCCACGATGGGATTCGAACCTTTGAAGAACCGGTATGCTGAGACGTCAGACTGACGGACTGTAAATGTGAAACATATCCTGTTGTCAAAATTGGTAACTTTAATCAAAAATATAAAAATCAATTATTCTGGTTTAATGAAATACATATTTGTATGAGTGTGTTGTCTACAATTCCTTAATACGCACCAGGTTTATTATTATCATCGAATTTTAATCAAATTAATTATAGGTATGTGCTCAGAATGCAATTCCTGCCAAATATTGCATTTCAATTGTACAAAAACCAATCATTTGGAAATCAATCATCTAGCACGAAATTTCGGTTGTAGATAATGTTTACTATGACTGAATGACCTATTCATCAACTTGCAAACCTGTAGAATATTTGTAGTTTTCATCCAACCGGTTCATTTTACAGTTTGGGAAACAGATACCGCATCCATCATTCTAGATTCGAATTTACTTCCGTATACACCACCAAATGAAACGTAAACGTTTCAATTCAAATCGACATTTTGTTGGAAATTAATTATGCACAAGTTCTGCATAGAAATGACCTAACTCCGGTATCATCTCCCACCGAAGTACACCAAGTCCCGAGAATTGCTCCTTGCCTGATGGCTGGTATTTAGTCCAAAGCGCTTCTAATCGACTCAATCTCTGAGTCAAAATTGATGCTGTAACGGAGCTGCTGATATTTCAGCTAGACACATCTGGCAGCAGAGAAATTTTGGGACATGTGATGCACGATGGAGCTTGGAAAGATAAATATCCTTGGTCAGGTCACTCTCTCGAGTTTAATGCTGTTTGCTTTTGGCAACTTGCATATAAATATTTACTAATGGACCCAAAGTAAATCGAAATGACCCGAAAGGGAATTCATGAGAATTTGTATGCTTTGGTATGGTGGTAGCTTTTAGTGTGTCATTTTTAATGCATTGAAACTCGAAAGATTGATGACTGAAGCAATGACTGGAACTTATTATTTACTATCCATGCATTTTAGAGTAGCAAGAAAATTTATAATTACGTTTGCTATTTTCAACTCAATTGGAACGTAAACATGTTTAAAATTTGGACATTGTGTATCCGTAAGCGGAAGAAATATGAGATTTCTCAGCCCGAATCAAACCCAAGCATATGAAGAGGAATCCCGGGAGTAGAATGACAACCGTCCTTCGCTGTCGCCTACCAATTGCACTAAATAGAGACAGAAGCCGGGTTTGCTTAGACTAACCCTGTCCTTCCCTGTGGTTGAATATTAAAAAGATTTTTTTTTTCTGTAACGTAAAATGTTTACTTCAAAATGGTGATGACAAACATATTAGAAACTTAACAAAACAAATTAGATTTCTCGTCTTCAAGATATTTGCTAATTCACCATCATCGTGGCGCTATAACCCGACGTGGGGGTCTTGACCGCCTAGGTCATTGTCCTCCAATTATCTCGGCCAAGGGACCGAGTACTCCAATTTTAGAAGCCGAGCAATTGTTCGGCGTCAGCATCTACTGAGTCTTCCCAAAGAGCTCTCGGTCTTCCTCGTAGCCTTGCTCCGCTGATTCGTCCTTTCATGCGGCTATCGTCCGTTTGTTGAACATGCACTGCCCATTGAGGCGTTGTAGTTTGACAATTTTCGAAACTTCCAGTCGTACAGTTCGTAAAGCTCATGGTTGTACCGGGTGCGCCATCCATTTCGGTCGCAAACGGCTCCGAAAATTTGATGACCTTGACCTTCCATTCCATTCATTGATTACGAGAAGGCTTTCGACTTTGGATTCTATATGGCCGGGTTTGCGCAGGAGAGGCATCCCTGAGAAGTTTGTGGCTATCGGGGTGTCGGGGGACTTTAAGATTCGAAGTGGAGTTCGGCAGGGGTGCATCGTCTCAACGATCCTATTCCTCATAGTAATTGGCGATGTGTTGCATGAAGCGCTATCCGGGCTTGATAGAGGAATTAAATGGATCTATCATCTCCGCCCTTGCGAAAAAGAAATCCTATACCAATTGCCATCAGTATTAATGTTTATATAAAATATTAATCACAGATCCAGCTTATACAATATTATTTTATTATTGCCGACGTTTCGCCTTACGAAGGCATCCTCAGGGGTTTCTACATCATCATCATCGTGGCGCGACAGCCCGACGTTCGTTCATTACTCTCTTTGGCATGCTGTCTTCGTCCATCCGTTGTACATGCCCTGCCCATTGAAGTTGTTGTAGTCTGACGATTTTTGAAGCTTCCAGCTCATCGTACAGTTCATAAAACTCATGGTTGTACCGGATGCGCCATCCATCTCGATGGCAAACAGCCCCGAAAATTCGCCGTAGAAACTTACATTCTAATGTGTCTAGCATGTTTCCGGAAGCTTGAGTTAGGGTCCATGCTTCGTAGCCGTAGCATAGCACTGGTCGTATGATGGTTTTGTACACGCGGAGATTCGTGTTTCTGTGCACATGCTTCGATTTCATTATGGGGAGAACCGAGAAAAAAGTCTTATTAGCTAACTGTATCCGTCGCTTGATTTCGTCAGTTTCGTTGGCGTTGACGTTGAAAAGTTGCAACCCAGGTTTATGAAGTCGTTCGAACTCGATGCTGCGGTCCCCCACATTGATGCGCAAGTGTGCAGGTGTCCTTGCCCTCGATTGCATAATTATTTTAGTTGATACGTAGTCCAACTTCTTTTACAGCGGTATCGAGCGTATGCAGAAGTTCCTCTGCGTCGACCAATCTTCGGGACATAATATTGATGTCGTCGGCGTACGCTGTTAATTGTTTCAACTTGATGAGTAGGGTTTTCTTTTATGTTTATGCTAAAGCTTAGGGTATACCCCTTGATGCGAGAGCACAGTCTTGGCTGGAAGAAAATTAGGGTAGTGGGGGTGGGATGGGTTGAGTTTGAGTGAGGTTTCGGTGGACGTTTCGTCTAAACTTTTGCAGATCATAAATGCAGGGGAAAACAAAAGATGGTAGGTTGTTCCACATTCGTGTTGTTCTGGATACAAATGAATCATAGAATTTAACGGTACGGCTACTACTGAGCTCAAGAAAATGAGGATGGGCACGGCAGGATAGTCGGGTATTACGCAAAAGAAGAAGAAGCTCAGGATTAAGATTGGATATTTCGTCAGAGCAACGGCGGTTGTAGTAGCGATAAAAAGTGATAAATCGCATGAACACCGGCGAAATGTAGGTTACATTTGGTCGGTGTTCATGCGGGTCGATATGAGAAGTTATGGATTCATCGCCAATAAAGTTGAAGGCTTTCCGTTGAACTTTGTCTAATGCGGATAGGGCCTGCCCATATGTGGGAATTATATTCGAGTCTCGGTCTTATGTGGGCCTTATAAATTTGCGCCAAATCAAATGGTGTAAAGTATCTTTTACAGCGATTCATGAAACCCAGACACTTCATTGCATTTTTTGCAATGTATTGTAGAAGATGTGGTCATACCAGTTTAGTTTATTAGAGATGTTTATACCTAGTACGTTCAGTCTGGGCGAGTCAGTAATGCTGACACCATCGACAAGAATGGGTTGGGCGGTAGATGGGGCACGTCGTTTATTGCAAGTAAGACAACATTGAGTTTTGGAGGCATTAAACTCTACTCGATTCGGTTTCCCCCATGCAATAATTTTTAAAATATCTCTATTTAGTGAGTCAGACATGCGACCCCGGTTGACAGATTTCGAATTTTGGCAGGAGTCGGCTGCAGAATTAAAAGTTTAAATAGAATCAAGGGTGCTGTCGTCCGCAAAACTCGCTGGTGTCCACATTCATAGCCCGAATAGCGTATTCCCAGTGCGATATTGAATAGCTTCGGCTCCAGTCCATCGCTCTGCTTCAGAACAGTGCGTGTTTCAAATATATTAGTAAGTCTATTATGGATCCTGACCTGTGAGACGGAGTTGGTCATCGTCATCTTTGTCAGTCGCACTAATTTCGATGATATATCAAATTGCAGCATGATGTAGTACAGTACACCACGATCGATACTGTCGTATGCCTGCTTGAAATCGACAAAGATTTGGTATACGTCTACGTTGTATTTCCAGCACTTCTGAAGTATCAGTTTAACCGTAAAGAGCTGACCGGTTGCGGAGCGGTCTGAAACCGCCTTGATATTCGTTCTGCGTACGGTTTTATTCTACTTTCCAGAATTTCTGTCAATATTTTATAGGACGTACAGACTAGTGATATGCCTCTGTAATTATCACACCGCAGTTTATCTCCCTTTTTGTGAATTGGACAGATGATGCTTCTGCGCTAATCGTCTGGGATCACCTCATCCTCCCATATTCGCAGGTGTAATTGATGCATGGAATTAATTAGACCCGTTCCACCGGATTTTAGCAGTTCAACTGGAATCTCGTCAGCGCCCGGCGCTTTATTTCGTTTTAGCGACCGCAAGGCGGGATCAACTTCCTCTATTGTCGGGGGTTGTATGGGTGAGCCTAGATCAACCTTATTGGCAAGAGCTTCTTATGTGGGGATTTTAGATGGCAGCTTTAGAAGCTCTTTAAAATAAGAGGCCCATTGTTTGTTAATGCTATCGATGTCGCTGATGATGTTTCCATCCTTATCCTTACAGTCCTGGGTTGACAGCCATTCCAAAGTGTATTTACTAGTTTGTACGCTTGTCAGGTGTTCCTATTAGCTAAGTTTTCGTTAATATTCAGCAACTGCTCGTCAAAGTATTTACGTTTCTTACGCCTAATTATTCTATTCGATATTCGCCGTATGTAGCTCGTCATATTTTTCTCTTTTCGCTCCGGTTGCTCGTTGAATCCATTGTCTGTAGGCCTCGTGTTTCGCGTCAAGTGAATTTTTGCATTCTTCGTCGAACCAGTCATTTCACGCTCGCCGGGTTTCATATCCCACAACCTTCTCTGCGACCCATGGACGCCTGTGTTGATGATGTTGTGTAGCATAGGTGATAGGCTGTATTCACCACCGCTGGCGCCGTAGCTTCGCTCAGAAGTTTATCAACCGCAAAGATTCTGGGAGGGCTGATTCTCGATTGGTCCACTGAGGAAATTTACATCTGTAGGTCGTCTTCACGAAGTGATGATCTGAGTTGCTGTTTGCTCCTCGATACGAGCGGACAGCTATTACACTAGACGCCCATCTCTTGCAAATAAGGACGTGATCAATTTGGTTGACGGAATGTGCGTCTAGAGAATTCTAGATCTGCTTGTGAATGCATCGATGCGGGAAACACGTAGAGCTTGCGACCAGATGCCTGCTGCAAGTGAAGTCGATAAGTCGGCCGTTGTCGTTCCATTTTTATGAAGACTGCGGCCTCAAGTGGTCCTCCGGTGCCAATTTTCATTTCCGACTTTCGCGTTAAAGTCTCCCAGCAGCAGTTTGACGCTTTTTGTTGGAAGTGAGTCGAAGAGAGTCTCTTTTCAACCTGTTGAAGGAGGGCCTTCCCAGCTCTCGGCTTGTTCAGGGACCTTGCATTCCAGGATCCGAAAGAATAATCTGTTAGTCATTGTTGATCCGTTCAATCCGAGGCTTTTGTTCCAGGTTTCTTGACGTGGAGTAGTTTTTAAAAGGACGAGTTGTCGGTACATCGCTTAATCCCATTCAGGAAGTGGCCTCGGTTTGACCCACTGCCGTTACCGGGGGCGCCCACGTGGAGAACTATTTAAAAGGTATTTCGACCCCCCAACAGTGCCACTAAATCCAGTTTTTTTGTCGTTTTTGCAGCGGTGCAACTGCACTAGACAACGATACTTGGATGATTAAGGAGATGTAATGAATGAAGAGAAGTCTTTTCTTGTTTTTAACGAATTTTATTAGGAATCAAACATTCCCTACCTTCCCCTACCTGTGCTACACCTAATACTCCCTTTGATATTTCGGACTCTCCATTCTCATTACTCACTTCACTGAAATTGTACACAATATCGTAATCCAATTATTACAGATTTAATTACAGATTCAATTAAGTATCTATCTGTGTGCTAATTAATAAACTGTGACAAAGATGGAAACAATTGTATGACAATATTTTATGCCGTTGACTTGATACAATGGTAATCAACTTGTTGCCATCATGCTTTTATTCGTCAGATTGTAATTTTGATTTTCGCTATTGTTATACGAGTATATATAATCAACAATGGAGCTCGTATCTGCACTTCCTATGCTTCATTGGTAACATTGGGAAGAGTGGGTGCGCGCCATTGTAATGGACGAAACAGCTGTTGGACCAGGAATAAAAGTTATTCTTTAAACGTTATCAATTCACTTGTGTTTGGTTCTCTCCCCTCGATTAAAAGAAGAGGCTTTCTTAGAGCCGAGGGTAATCTGTATACGTATGTATCTTATGGATTATTTTGCGAAAGAATCGTATTACAGTATTCGCGAAGAGAAGGGCGATGAAGGTTTTTTTTTTTAAATGTGATAGTACTCGTATATCATGGATACTTGTATAATATACATCTACAATAGTTCATAAGTCTTGTTACAAGAAAAACTATCCTTGGGGAAGTTTAAAGCTTTAAGGAACTCAGGGACGTTCTCTAACTATTGCTGTGTTGATCGAGCTTGTGTACCGCCTTTGGTGTTTCCTGTGAAGCTGTGAGGCTTTGTCCTGCCATTCTTCTGATCGCAATAGGACCAGTGTTTTTCAAGCTGAGACCAATGCGATTGAGGTCTGTACCAGAGCAATATTGGAAAACTAACTTCGCGGCGCTTAGATTGCTACCTACTCAGACAGCCAAGCAGCTATAAAGGCGCCCTCTTCGTTTAAGGTATTTTCGAGACTGGTGAAGGAGTGTTCCGGACTGTTCCAACTGTTTGCAACAAAAAATGGAGTTTTCCCGTTTTGGGAAATACCAGAGTATTGGCGGGAACGAGTTTGCTGATGAGTTCGCAAGACAAGGATCACCCAATCACTTTCATAGACCCAGATTCGATTCGAATCGAATTGCTTCCGGGAGGATGAAAATGGTGTACTGAAACTCGAAAACAAATTTACCATCTTCAAAAACCACCGAATTCGAATTGAATATTTGGTATCATTAATATACAGAAATTGATTTTCGGCTTGCAATGATATAATTTTCATTCGTTTGAAGGCAATTCAAATCGGATCGAATTGCATGTTAGGGCCCCTAATCCAGTCATTAGGAGCTCAAAAGGGCTTCTGCGAAACAAATTGTGGTGGAGAATTTTTTCTTTCATTTTTCATATTTTCGGGGTACTGAACACAAATCCGGAGCTTCCCACCAAAATTTTTTTGCGGAGTATTGCCAAAATCTCAAAAAACCTTAAAATTTCGGTACTTTATTTTTGGTTTTTCGACTATAACTTGAAAACCGTGGATCCTAGCTAGAAATAGTTCAAAGATAAATTGAAGAGCATAAAATTCTGTATCGAATAAGCTAAGATCAACCTAAACATCAAATTCGGTCCATTGGTGTAGCCGCAATTGACTGTCGAAAAACGTCGATTTTTCTCAATTTTGCGAAAAATCCTGTTATGGTCAGATTTGAACGTCTGTAACTTGAAAACGGTTACTAATACGTAAAAATGCGAGAAGTAAAAGTTGTAGAGCATGAAATCTTGTTCAGAAAGTACCCAATCTTTTTAATTTGGTCAAAACTAAATTCAGAAGCTTGAAATAGCTAAAATTACTTTTTGAGAGAGTGTTCCCATTACCCATTCAACACATTTACGGGCATTTCTTTAATAGATCACCGTTCTAACCACCAGAAACATTGTGTTTCCAATTACCGCAGTCACAGTTCCAATCAGAAGTTCCCGGGAACGTTCTAGGTAGCAGTTCCACGAGTAACAACTCGGAAAAAGTTTTGCAAGTGCAATTTGTGGTCAGGTAAAGAGCTTCTACTCTTCCTCACATTTTTACCCATTTATTGTTTTGTTCGCGTCTCCCTCTTTCCATCTCCATCCTTCCAACACAGAACCCAGCCATCTTCTCCCTCCCTGCTGAAGGTCAGATTACCGACAGTTCGGTTCAAGTTACAGACGTTCAAATGTAACCATAACAGGGTTTTTCGCAAAGTTGAGAAAAATCGACGTTTTTCGATTGTCGATTGCGACTACACCACTAGATCGAGTTTGACGTTTAAGTTACTGATTCGACGCAGAATTTTATGCTTTTCATCGGAAAACCTTTTCTAACCGTGGATCCTAGGTATTGAAGTTATAATCGGAAAACCCAAAAAAAAGTTCCGAAATTTCAAGGTTTTTTGAGACTTTGACCATGTTCCGCCAAAAAATTTTGGTCCGGATTCGTGTTCAGCAGCCCAAAAAACATAAGGAATGAAAGAAAAAAATTCACCACCAGAATTTGTTTTCCCAAATCACGCAATGGCTGGACTACCCAGGTTTACGCCAATCGAAGAAGCTGATAACGCCCTTCATATATAAGTGTACTTTCACACGAAGAGTCGCACGACTCTCGCTCGCGAGTGAGAGCGAGGCGCGTAAGACTGAAATGCAAAGAGTACATTTCAGTTTTTTCACACGGGGAGCACGAGCCTTTACGTTGTGCAAGTGAGAGCCAGTACAGCTCGTGCCTCTCCAACCGTGCGTCGCGACTCTTGATATACTTGCAAAGCGAGGAGTGCCGCCATTCACACGGGAGGAGTGACAATGGCTCTTGCTCTGCATTCAGTCGCAAAGTACGCGTTGCATGCAATGGATTCTACGCGTGCTGTGGCCACTTATCATCTTTACGGTCGACGCTGTCTTCGACGACAAAAACGTCAACGTTCCAGGGCGTATTGGGTTCATCCAATTAACAAAAAGCGGGATGAAGCAGGAGTTTTTGCCATGTGACTCTTCGTGTGAAAGAATGGAAGGTGGGAGAAAAAAAAGCTCTCACTCGCGAGCGAGAGCCGTGCGGCTCTTCGTATGAAAAGGCACTTAGTGTACTGTTCACATGAGCAGAACTTATCTAAGACTTCTAGTAGAGTACTTATCAGGCCGTCACCTGGTCAGATAACACCTAAACGAGATGGGTCTGCCCAGTGAAACTGAATACCATCTCTGCCTGGAAGGCGTTGAAACTGACGAATACATCTTATGTGAATGTCTCGCCCTCGCGCTTTATAGGATACCGCTCCTCGGGCAGGCTACTATCAGCTCTGCAGATTGAACAGTGGACGGCCTTTTGACAGGTTAATGGGCTACCGTAAAATAGACCTTTCCGTGGTTGCACTACCCACCCGATGGGTCAGTATCCCGACTATCTTATCTTATCTTTCTTCGCGATTTTATCGAATCAATTGCTTCATATCAAATATTAACAGTCATCACTGTGATATTTTTACTGTGGTAGCTCATAAATTCATTTCAAATTCATAAAATCAAACGCAGCGCGTTCGAACCCGACTTCGAGTATGTTCAAATTTTCACTTTTCTCATCGACTTATCAGTCGTGCACTGATTTCATAAGAAAATAATATTGACCATTCACCTAATTGCACTACATAAAAAATTACAACTATTTACTTTAACGTTTAGTGGAGCATAGTGCATTAACTACTAATAAGAGGCCTACTTGACGTTTCGATAGTATAACAGGCTTCGAATGATCCATACATATGTTGCTGGCATATACATGCTGTCTATTTAGTCGCATTCCGAAATAGCGTGTGAATGGCTGTGGCTTCTTCTGACAGTGAAAGGACTATACAAATAACCATGGCTACGGTTGCATTCAAACCCGGAACCGAAAGCAAGAAATATCGCCCTAAGAACTCACCCGCTTACTGTACCACTCTTCGTGGTTCGGAATAAAAAGGAGCGTGGTTTTTACATAGGCATTTTCCATCTGAATAGGTACTACAATTTTATCTAAAGGAGCCCATTCACTAGGAGTGTTTTTCTAACAGCTATGCTGAGCAGATCAGGTAAATACCACACAATTACACTAACAATTTGATCTGAGCCGCTCTGGATAGAAGGTTAGTGCAAGAATTCTGCTCGGTGAAGTAGTCTGCGTTTTGAAATGCAGGTGGCACAAGTGTCGAAGTTTTCGAACAGTTTACAGTTTGGCAAACACATAAAGTTGATTTCCTGTCAATAAAATGTTCATTTGTGTAATTATTTGGAATTATAAACATACGAAATAATTTTGCTGCCTAAAGGAAATTTGTCCGATTGTATATGTACATACTAAGAATTTAAGTTTTGTCATAAAATTTGAGTTGACATTTGAATTCTAACTAAACCAAAACACACTCCCAGCAAACACATGCCCCGTTTTCGTGTTCGCTACTCTAATTTGAAAAAAAAAAAAAAAAAAAAACATTTATATTTAGGGGTTACAAACTAACGATATGTATTTTAACCAATGCTGGTTAGTTCCTATTCATCAAATCAAGTTTCAATCTGTTTACTAAATGAAAAAACCTTCTGCAACTTGAGAATTCTCAGGTTATGGTACCTACACACCCCCACTCACCCCCTAAAGTGACGTCGTAGGGATGAAGATCTCCAAAAATAACATGTACTCGTTTGGCACTATCGAACTCATCAGAGTTTTTAAAATCTTTAAAGGACCTCCAGACAAGCTCAGAACTCTGGGATGCTGGTGTCCTTCGTCCGCCACTCACCCCACAAGTGACGTCAAAATTATGAAAATTTGAGAAAAAGCCATACTCGCTTTGATACGGCCAAACTCACCGGAATTTCCAAAAATCTTCATTCGTGCTACAGCACTTGGGGCGACCGGTAGAACAGTGTGTTGAGTTTGAGGTATCAGTCTCATGTTTGACTAGCGGTTTTTCGGGTTCGAATTCCATCCACGACGATGTTCGTGGCCATGAATGTGCAGGAGGTGCATGCTGGAAACTGCATTCTCCGAAACCAGTTTATGCCGACGAAACGTCCACTGGGCCATATGGAACAGTTGACGTGCTATGACCCACAAGGCTTTAGGGCAATTGAGAAAGACAGCACTCTTTGAAGGACCTAAAGACAAGCTCAGAACTCTGGGGTGCTGATGTCTTCTATCCCCAACGCAATCCTAAAGTGACGCCACAAGTATGAAAATTTGAAAAAAATACCCCACACTTGCTTTGATACCGCCATATCCGCTGGAATTTCTAAAATATGCATACGTTTCTCAAGCACTCTTTAATAGACCTAAAGACAAGCTCAGAACTCTGGGGTGCTGGTGTCCTCCGTCCCCAACTCACCCCTAAAGTACGTATCATCTGGTTGCAACTCCTAGAATATAGATAGACGAAGGAGGTGGGCCGTGGGTCGTATTGGCACCATAAGTTCTGCGACCTTGAGATCTATTGTGCTATTGCCCTTTCTATCGAGGAGCAGGCTAAATCAAAAGACTCTTCTCGATAAATCGACTGATCTGGCAAGGTTTTATAGAAAAGATGTCCTCGGCCATTGGAAATGTTATGCCGAAGCATTCGGTACGTCTTTAAGCAAGTCTTTCGCACTGGCAAAGGATGTGCTGTGAGGTTCCATCATCGGCCTTGCAAAAGCGGTAGCTAGCGTCTGATACAATATGCATGGTTTTTCGGTGACACATCAGACGCGAGCGTTCCGTTAAAATTCCACAAATTATTCTGACCCTGTTCTTGCTCAACCGCAGCAATTCCAAGGTACGAACGCGTGAGTGAAATAAACAGCTTGGCCTGCCTGAATCCTGGAAAGGTCTCCCATTGGGATGAAGTACGTGTGCTCTCCCAGTCTCTTATGTGGTTTTTGGAGTAGCAAAAAGGTATTCCGAAAAAAGGCTCTGGACCATAGCTGGGGATAGCGGAGGCTCGGTTTGCTGACGAATCTGCCAACTTATTGCCTTCGATCTCCGAATGACCAGGGAATAAAGTGTGAGTTTGTTCGTTGAACCCACATTATGGAGGACTTCTTGACAAGCCAGTACCAGCTTAGAATTGATAGTGAAATTAGTAAGTACTTTGATAGCTGCCTGAATGTCGATGAATATTGCTATGTCACTGTTAAAATAACCGGCGGTTTGGTATAGTCTAACACAAACTTTGATGGTGTAAATATCCGTTTAGATTTAGCGAGACCACTCGCAAAACTGATGCGCGAGGAATAATTGTGCGTAGTGTGGAGGTGTTCCACATCCGAAACTGTCAGACAACGGTTTCGCAAGTGGTTTCGCTAAATCTAAACGCACCGTAAAGATTGCAATAGAACATATAGTACCTTTCTTTTGCCACACACTCTACATGCTATAATCACAAGATGTGGAATGAAGAACCTTATGACTGCTTATAAATGAGTTTATTATCGAAAAAGATTCCCGACTCACAGAGAGTATCCCCATGTATCAGGCCACTGTACATCGCAGTCGTCATCGTAACATTCGAATTATAAAAGTCATTATCAGGACGACGAACACTATTTGGCCTAAAGAAAGTACGGCACAATGATAATGGCAATGATGAACATGGTAGAAGTTTTGTTAAATCATGGATGAAACGAAATAGAATTTTCGTAATAATTACTACGATTTAGTTCCTTTTTTTGTGTGCTCTTTGGAAGACATCGATGAAGACGTTGAGTACGACTGGAAAAAGTGGAAAGGCCACAAATGAAAAGAATCGAAAACGACAACGATACGATAGATAGGATGCCTTTTGCATAAATTTCATCTTCAAGGATGAGTATACGCCACTATTCGATGAAGCAATCAGTTTTTCTCTTGCCTGCTGTGATTTTACAGGATTGTTATCGTTGGAGTAGTGCTCAGGAAATTTAAAAATGAAAGATCTGAAGACGATATATTATCAATATAGCGTTAAGCGCATTTGGCAAAGTGCATTATGAAATCTTGTCAGCCAAGGGAATATGGTTGGCATAGTAAGTAAACCAGTATAAATGTTTTGTTAGAATATCCGTTACATTTTGTCGGAAGAATCCAATTTTATTTAGGATGTTTTATATAAAAGCTACAAAATAGAGTGGAGAATAATTAATTTAGAGGAACTATAGGATTTTTTTGACTTATGTCACTTAAGTCGGGGTTTCTTAAAGAAACTGTGCTGTCAGCTGACATTCGTCAGTTGGCCGCCATGAAATGACGGCCGTTGCGTAGCGGTAGCTTATAAGCCCATGTAGCGGTGGCGCAAAAGACGTCCATTTCAGTAGACCATAAGTATTTTCACCCATTTCTGATTGATACACAGTTCACCATTGATCAATGTTCACAGCTTGTCAACTTTATAGCGGTCGTTCTGAAAATGACGACAATATCCACACGGCGTCAGAAAATGACGACAACATTTTGACGGCGTCAATGACTACTTGACGGTTGTCATGAAATGGCCCCACCGTTACCTGACGGCCGTCACGTATTGGTACAGAAGAAAGCATCTCCGACCATTTAAAGTTTATATATTCTTGGTCAGCATGACGAGATGAGTTAATTAAGCTTTGTCCAGCTGTCTGGTTCTATGAAAGCTATTTTCTCAGTTTTAAATCATTCTTTTTATTGAAAACAGTATAATATACTCATCATTATCATCATCGTGGCGCGACAGCCCGAAGTCGGACCTGGGTCGTTGTCCTCCAATTATCTCGGTCACGTGACCGTATCCTCCAATCATGGAGGCCCAGTAGCTGCTCTGCGTCTACATATACTGAGCTCTCCCAACGAAATCTCGGTCGTCCTCGCAGTCTCGCTCCGTCGACTCGTTCTGCATTCATTACTCTCTTTGGCATGCGATCATCGACCATTCGTTGTACATACCCTGCCCATTGAAGTCGTTGTAGTTTGACGATTTTCGAAACTTCCAGCTCATCGTACAGTTCATACAACTCATGGTTGTACCAGATGCGAAGCCCATCTCGATCGCAAACAGCCCCGAAAATTCGTCGTAAAACCACGTTCAAATGTGTCTAGCATGTTTCTGGAGGCTTGAGTTAGGGTCCATGTTTCGCAGCCATAGCACTGGGCGTATAATGGTTTTATACACGCGGAGCTTCGTGTTCCTGTGCACATGCTTCGATTTTATTATGGAAAGAACCGAGAATTAGTATTCCTGTGCTAGGTTGAAGATCGTCGGTGCCAGTCCATCGCCCTGTTTCAGACCAGTGCGTGTTTCAAATAGATCAGTAAGTTTGCTATGGATCCTGACTTGTGAGACGGAGTTGTCAGTCGCACTAATTTGGCGCTATCCCAGATTGCAGCATGTATTCCCAGCACTTCTGGAGTATCAGTTTAATCGTAAAGAGCTGATTGGAACGACCAGGTCTGAAACCGCCTTGATATTCGCCAATGATTCGTTCTGCGTACGGTTTTATTTTATTTTCCAGAATTTTCGTCAAAATTTTAGAGGGAGTACAGACTAGCGATATGCCCCTGTAATTCTCACACTTCAGTTTATCTCCCTTTTTGTGAATTGGACAGATGATGCTTCTGCGCCAATTGTCTGGGATCACCTCGTCCTCCCATACTCTGTAACGAGCTGTGGACGGGAGGCGAACCGAAACGCCGATAGTCCGCGATCAGACCGATGCCGATAACTCGACTGATCACTGTCAACCGGTTGCGTGCATGAACACAGCCAGTTCCATGTAGTACTGCCACTACATGGAATTACACATAATAATACCATGCACTTGCGACAGCGAGATGTCCGTGAGCAGCAGAGATGGTAGAACATTGTGTATCCGTGAGTGGGAGAGAGACGCTTGTAGCGACCAAAACATTATTCCGGGACATTTCCCGTCGGAAGATCCGGTCAGATAAGTGACACTCTCTCTTCCACTGACGGATATGCAAAGCTTGACATCTCTGTCACTCACGGACAAATGTCTGATCTTGGTTTTTCCAAGATCCGAGAGGAGAAGGAAGGGAGGAAAAAGAGAGGTCGGTGGTTGAAGACGAGCACGAGCGGTTGCAATTTTCCCGGTCGTGAAGAGAATTTTTAATTTTCGTGGTACATACTCGTTGCCCCACTGGGGACATTGCATTCTGGTGATTTGTCCGGTGGTGGCGCAATTTAACTGTTCGCGTAATTTTCTGCGTGTTATCGTTTGAGCACGGTGCCCCGTTGCAATTTTTCGAGCGGCACCGCGACATCTGTGTGGGCCCCAATCGGAGCACCCGAAAACGGAATTCTTCCCCCCCCCCCCCCCCCCCCCCCGGGCTGCATAATCTGTTATGTTTGTGTGCGTGAGCGGTGAATTGCGAAATGCATGTATCCCCGAACACACCATAGCGACAGGAGTTCGCCCCTGTTCTTGTGACGTGTGCTAGGCGAGAGAGACAACACTATCAACGACGCCGCATCTGACACAGATAGCTGTCCGGACCGAATTTTGTGTTGTCAAAAGTGGTTGTCAGGAGAAAATCGAATTCGCTTTGCAACGGAAGAACGCGGAAAGGTCCCGGAAATCGCGCGAAGTTCTCGCAAACCCAGAACACTAATCGTGTGGCTGTTGTGCTCAATCCAGGCGATATTGTTGTCACGAAAACGGCCAACAACACACCAAACTCAGCTCGACCATCAGTACGGTGAGTGCAGGCATAAATTTGGCGTGAGTATTCCGCACCATCCGTGCAGCGTGTCGGTGGAACCCGGAGAACGAATCATTGTCTTGAATGCAAAGGATCCGCGTCGCATCTTCGTTGACACGAACGACAGCCAGTGATCTGGTGTTTTGTTTCTGTGGATTCGGTTGGTCGACGACGATTTTTGGTGACTTTTCGAGCGTCATTGCGAGTCGCGCGGGGAAAAACGCGTTGATTGCTCCGTCTAAGTGTCGCCTAAATGATTATCGTCACGAAGTAAGTGATCGTAATCAGCTGAAACAACGATTGTCAGGGGATCACGTTAATGACAGTGTGTAGTGAGCGAAAAGAGCACATGTGATTGATTGGGTATGTCTCTCTGTTGAGTTTGCTTGCAAAGGCAAATTATGCTAAGCACGTTAAACAATCGGTTGTGATTAAATAAGAGGAGGACGACGGCGGTGACTACGCTGGTGGTGCAAGTGAAATTTTTTCTTTGCGCGAATATAAATTTTTCGAGTGATGCAAAACTGCGCGCTGTGAAATAGGTTGGCCCCTGTTTGTCTGTCTGTGACGAGGAAACGAAATCCTCGACAGTTTGTGTCACGCGCGATTGTCAAAAATCGTACCAATCGGCAACATCGACAACCGTGCCCGGATATCATCGTCCGTGAAACAGCTATCAAGGAGCCAAGTTGTGTTTATTGTGCAATATATTGGCTCGGCGTCTTTTGACAAGAAAGGTGCGTTCCGTAATGAAGTCAATTTTCCCGCTGAATATCCGTTGAAGCCGCCCAAAATCGGTTTCAAAACAAAAATCCGTCACCCCAATATCGATGAAAGGGGTCAGGTGTGCTTGGCAATAATTAGCACGGCAAATTGGAAGCAGCAACTAAAACAGAACAGGTAATTCAAGCTCTAATAGCACTAGTCCATGATCCCGAGACGGAACATCCACTACGTGCCGATTTAGCCGAAGAATATCGTAGGGACCGTAAGAAATTTCTGAAAAATGCTGAAAAATTTACTCGGAAAAATAGCGAAACACGACCAGCAGAATAAATGAAAAAGAAAGAGAGAGAAATCTAACGTGTTATATAATTTTTTTTTGATAATATATAAAATATATGTAAATATTAACATAAAAATTGCTTATCTAAAATTACAATTTCAATGAAAGAAAATTAAGAAAAATCCCTTAGAGGTGAAATAACAATTAATGGAAGCTAACGATATGTTAGCCATTTTGTCGTATATGGTAATAAAAAAAAAAAAAAAAATAAAAACATAAATGAAATACAAGTAAGAAGATTCGATCATGCTAGATGCTAGCTTCCGTAGATTTTAGTTAACAATTACCTATAAGTAGTATTAGTATACACCCTCAACGCAAGAGATAGAATTAAAGAGTCTAACATGTGGTGGTGCCGGTTAGATGTTGACGAAAGATAGCTCATCATATACCTCAATAACCAAATTGGGGATTAGAATATTTCGATAAGTTTGCAAACTCATCAACATTTTCACCTCTATCATTTCGGCGTGAGACGCTCAATTAAAGACTATTAATGTATTTGTTTTATTCGGCAGCCACACTGAAAAAAAAAAAAAAAATATAAAAAGCGTAAAAAGGGTTCAAATGTTTATTAATTATTATTATTAAACAACTATAATGTACATGTAAAATATTAATTAATTTAGAAAGAAAAAAAAAATCAAATGGAAAGAAAAATGTTTAAAAGCGAAACATACAGTTAAATAATTTATTATACATTAACATACAAAAGCAAACAAAAAGAAAAGAAACAAGAATAAACATGAATATCGACTAGACTCCAATTTTTTTTGCTTCCTGACCACCTTCCTGGGCCCTCGCTCCGCTTTCGTGTTTGCTCAAGGTTCGAGTAGGGGGCTAGGAAATTAAGCGCGGCCTAGCCCAATGGAGGGGAGGGAGCGCGGAGCCCCAAAAACACCCAGGGGTTCCCGCGTTCGTCGGGGGACAGGGTAGCTTCGGTGGTCGTACGTTTTTTTTTAAGTCCTGTCTTATTTAATTTGCAGGTACAGCTCGTCTGCTTAGGCACCCGGGCACGCGCGTGAATTTTTTTTTTGTAACACTGCGAGGCAGGTGTGACCAATACCACCCCACCCCGACTACCGATAGCTGAGCTAGCTATCCAGCACGCGCGGACTGGTCACAGTTGAGGAAGTTTTGGCACTTAGGTGTCACGCACGGTCTGCACGACCAACTTATGACTTCCGTCCTCATGTAGGCTTCGGCTTACGCAGAACAAATTTGTTACAAATGGCGCCCAACGTGGGGCCCAATAATTTACCGTTAGGGTTGACTTCGGTCACCCTAGGACCTCACTCCACCTCGAGGTCCAAACACGGTCCCACTGCCGGAGTTTGTCAGCTTTTGAGGGTTTCCTCACTTAGGTGCTTCACGCACCCAGGGAATTCCAGACTCCGGCCCATTTTTTTTTCTTGGTTCCTTATTCCCATCCATGTAGAGTTCCTTATCCATGTAGAGTAGGTCATCCCATCCCCACCTATCCCCCATCAGGCAGTGCCTACGTTGTGTTTGTCAAAGGATGCTTTTGCATCGTGGGTAAGACAATTCGACCAAGGGACTTTTCGGAATAACTGGAATCGGGAGTTTACTCCCGATCTCCTATCCAGGTCCCTCGAACGTCTTCCCACCTTTGTGTGTAGGCACTGACCTTAACTAGCTCTTTTTCTTAACAAGTCGGATTTCGGAACTCGTCCTTGCGCGGCCCATCCAGTTTCGATGGTCAAGGGAAAAGGGGAATTACATGGTACAGGCGTTTACGCCTATACCATGACTCCGACCTCCCGAAACCTAGGAACTGGATGAGTAGCGTATTGACGAGGGATGAATCCGTGCTACTCCCAATAATTTTTCTTATGAACGATTTTCTCTGTACGACCAGCGGAAGTGGCTCTTGTCCCTGCGACGAACGCGTATGAAAGCGAACGAGCGGGAGAGTGGAGGGAGAGTCCGGAAGGAGTCAGGAAGCAAAACTTAAGCTAAATTTTTTTTTCGTTCTATCGTTTCACGAATCGTGGACATATTCCGTCAAATACCGCTTCCTCCGTTTTGATTAGCGATTTATACAATTAACGTTAGGCTAATTCTTAACATTAACTTTTTTATTACTTTTACTGTTAGAACTACCTCATAGATATGCCACTCGATTATACGCCACCGCCAGTAGGGCAGGGAAGGGGAGTTGTGACCCGTGCACGTTCACAGGCCCAGCTCAACCCACAAGCCTTGGAATTCCCGCCGGCGGTGTTGGCAGACAACGACCCAGCGGAGGGATCCCAACTAAACCTAATAGAAGGGAGGGTAACACCACAAGAGTGGGGACAACAACCACCCCCACAACAACAGCAGCCGTCCACACAACCACCCGAACAGCTGCAGAATCCGGCTAAGGAGGGGCGTGCTTCCTACCCTGGATGGGGGCTGCCACCTCATGGATGGGGGCAACAACAGCCACCCCCACAACAACAAGCGCGACCACCCTGGTGGGGACATCCACCACCACCTTGGTGGGGCCAGCAACCACCGCCATGGTGGGGCGAACGGCCGCCAGCTGGGTGGAGTCAAAACCGACCCTCTCCGCCGGCACCTGAAACCCAGCCCCTACCTGCCACGTCACCCCGTTCAGACCCGGGAGCAACCAGCAGATCAGCCCCGGACCGAAATCCACTGGTGCAATCTTTTGGTGGTCAGTTTCCGCAAGGATTCGACGAATCCTTGCAGAAACTGGTTGACATAGAATGCGCCCGGCGCATTTCCGCCATGGGACTGGATGACACTCCCCGTCCAACGATTTCGCGAGCTGACCCAGCGGAGCGCCGACACCAGTCGGCTGCCTCCTCATCGACCATCCCGGCACACCACGTCCCCCGGACAATACGGGAATGGGGACTGAAGTTCCAAGGGACCGCGGTCGACGAATTCATTCGTCAGGTGGAGTTATTCACCGACCGCACCCTTGGAGGGGACTTCGACGGGGTGTGTCTATATGCCCACCTTTTCTTCGATGGGGATACAGCCGAGTGGTTCCGACACTTTGCAGCCAGCTCGCGCAACCGGTACACTTGGGAGTCTCTGCGAGCTGCTCTCCGAAGCCAATATACAGACCCCTACGACGATGACGACCTCATGGAGATGATGCGTCATCGTCTCCAGAAGGAGGGACAGTCGTTTGACGACTTCTTGAAGGGGATTCGGCAACTCAACAATCGCATGCGGGACCCTCTATCGGACCGGGAGTTGACGAGGATGGTAAAGAGAAACCTACGGGAAGACGTAGGACGAGCAGCTCTTCATGTCAAATTCGCCAACTTGTTGGATTTGAGAGAATTTGTACGAGACTTAGAAAATTATAACGAGCGTATGACTTCCCGACGTTCCTCTCACTACCCTCGTCAAGTCTCGCGTCCTCGGGTTGCAGAGCTGAACCGCGATGCTGCCACCCCTTCAGAAGACGTACAGGCCGACATAGCGGCACTAAATGCCAATTCCACCTGTTGGAATTGCCGACGGCCCGGTCATTCCTACGCAGACTGTCGGGAGGAACTAAAGGTGTTCTGTTTTGGATGCGGAGCTCCGGGGGTAGTTAAACCTCAATGCGAGCGGTGCGCAATTCCAAAAAACTATACGCGCAGGAAACCTCAACACCAGCAGAGGTCTTCCAAGGAGGTCCAGACAGAACCGACCTCCCCCGAGATGCCGCGATAAAATCGCGACCGCACCTGCAGAGTTCCGCTCCAAAGCCGAGTGGCTTAGAGCCTCCTGCCCAGTCTGCGTCGGAACCCTCCCATACGTCATTTTCCCCTGCCACGTCTTTTCTACCGGACTGTACACTTAAACTGGACATAGCTGATTCAGCAACCAACCCCACGACGGCCGAAGCCGCAGCACAGACCCGCGCTTCGTGCGACCTGTTGCCGTGCGGACCCACTGAGTCATCAGCCAACCAGACCGGATCCGTTCAGATCTTAAGACCCTGTCCGGCCACTAACATCACCCGGCCAGCAAACCTAGTGGTACCCAAGTCGTACCCCACTCACTACAGCTTTCGACCACTCCATGAGCGGGAGAAGGACTACTTGGAGGCTCGCCAACGGATTTTCAGCGCTGAAGAAATCCAGCCTCGCCGACCGAAACGTTCTACGTTGCGGTGCCGGCGTTTCTGGAAGAAGGTGCTGTCTATTCGTCGGCGATACTGCGAAGTAGTCCTGCCGGATAGTCCTAAAGATGACATCCGGCCATACGCAGCCGTCACGCTCCTTGGTCAGACAGTGAGTGGGTTGGTCGACACTGGCGCTTCTTGTAGCGTCATCGCTTCCGACTTTGCGGAATCAGTCCTGAAGGACCACCGTTATTCCTGGGTCAAGTTCCAGCTGGGAGTCACAACCGCGGATGGAACTTGCCATACCGCCCGAGGTAAGATCCTTGCGGACGTTACGTTCCGGGGACTCACCAAACAATTAGAGTTCCTACTAATGCCGACTCTCAGTCAGAACTTGTACCTAGGAGTCGATTTTGTCCGAAGTTTCGACCTGGCTCCTGCCTTATTTACGTCTTCCCCATGTTTATCTGAGCTGTCTTCCGATGACCCTTCGGTGACAGTCAGTAAACATTCCTTGTCAGCAGCCCAGCAAGTGCGACTCAATGCCGCCATATCAATGTTTCCGTCCTTCACCAAGGAGGGCTTAGGGCGTACGACCGTCATCTCGCACGCCATCGACGTCGGAAACAATAAACCCGTCAAGCAGAGACACTTCGCTGTCTCTCCCGCCGTCGAAAAGCTCCTCTATAAGGAGATCGATCGGATGCTTGATATGGGGGTTATTGAGGAGTCGCAGAGTGCGTGGTCATCACCAGTCACCTTGGTAGTCAAACCTAACAAGGTTCGTATGTGCCTGGACGCACGCAAGGTCAATGCAGCGACCTTGAAGGATGCTTACCCTTTGCCGCTCATCGATGGGATTCTGAGCCGCCTCCCCAAGGCTGAGTTCATTACGAGCTTAGACTTGAAGGATGCGTTTTGGCAGATTCCCCTCGATGAAGCGTCAAAGGATAAGACCGCCTTCACTGTCCCTGGTAGGCCGTTGTATCAGTTCGTGACGATGCCATTTGGCCTCTGTAACGCGCCACAAACGATGCAACGCCTAATGGACCGCGTGATTCCAGCACACTTGCGAAACCAGGTGTTTGTCTACCTAGATGACCTGTTGCTGGTCTCGACTACTTTCGACGAACACTTGCTGCTGCTACAGGAAATCGCACTGTGTCTCCGTAAGGCAGGACTCACGATAAATGTGGAGAAGAGTAACTTCGTCATGACCCATGTTCGGTACTTGGGACACATCATTGGTAACGGTACCATCATGACTGATTCCAGTAAAGTGGAAGCGATAGCCAGTTTTCCCCGACCATCTACGACTAAGCAACTCCGCCGCTTCCTAGGGATGTGCGGATGGTACCACAGGTTTGTACCTAACTACGCATCTGTCTCTTCTCCGCTGACAGACATGCTACGGAAAGGCCGTGGTTTTGTCTGGACTGAAGAAGGCCTCCTGGCATTCCAAGCGTTAAAAGACTGCTTAACGCGGGCCCCTGTATTGCACAGCCCTGACTTTTCGCGCCCATTTGCCATCCAATGCGACGCAAGTCAACATGGCATCGGCGCAGTGCTAACGCAGACAACCGAAGACGGTTCCGAAGTGCCCATAGCTTACATGTCCAGGAAGCTTAATTCAGCCCAGCAAAACTATTCGGTCACCGAACAGGAATGTCTGGCAGCGGTGACAGCGATAAAAAAGTTCCGAGCCTACGTAGAAGGACAGGAGTTCTCGGTCATAACGGATCATGCGTCGTTAAAGTGGCTGATGAGTCAGTCGGATCTGCATGGCAAACTAGCTCGATGGGCCTTAAAATTACAAGGCTTCCGATTTACAATCCTGCATCGGAAAGGCAGTCAGAACGTGGTACCCGACACTCTGTCTCGAGTCTACTGCACGGAGTCTCTGTCGGTTCAGGACCCGTTTGGCAGTTCGGTCGAAATCGACCTGAACTCCCCTCACTTCCGCTCTCCGGAGTATAAAGAACTGGCAGACAGAGTCGACGCCAATACACACCTGATGCCGGATCTAAAAACGGCTGATGGATTCGTGTACAGGCGCAGCGAGTACGCGAGCGGAAATGAAGTGCAAGAGCAGCAGGCCTGGAAACTCTGGATTCCAGCGGAGCTCGCGACTGACTTAATCAAGCGCGCACACGAGCATCCGCTATGTGCGCATGGAGGAGTAGCAAAGACGCTGCAACGTCTTAGGGTCCTATTCTTTTGGCCCAATATGGCGAAGGACGTCAGCAACTTTGTCTCCTCCTGTAGCTTGTGCAAGCAGTCGAAAGCTCCTAACCAGAGTCTCCGACCGCCTATCGAAGACCACTTCACTTCCGAACGCGTCTTTCAGCGCCTGTATATGGATCTCTTAGGTCCGTTCCCTAGATCCAAGTCAGGTAACATTGGAGCCATTGTGCTGGTCGACCATCTGTCCAAGTTCACCTTCGTCGAGCCAATACGGAAGTTCACCGCAGAGGTTCTGACCAGTTGGCTCGAGACCAGAGTGTTTCACACCTTTGGGGTACCCGAGTCCATTGTGACGGACAACGGCCAACAATTTAGGGCGAACGTCTTTAACACGATGTTGGAACGATACGGAGTGCAGCACCTTTACACCGCGGTTTACTCACCGCAGGCCAACGCTTCAGAGCGCGTTAACCGCTCCATTGTAGCTGCCATCAGGGCCTATGTTCACCCATCCCAGCAGGACTGGGATGGGCGAATCTCCCAAATTAACTGCGCACTCCGTTCGTCCCATCATGCATCCATTAAAGCGTCGCCCTACTTTGTCGTCTTTGGCCATCACATGGTCACCCATGGACAAACTTACGCCCTTCTTCGAAAGCTGCATCTGTTGGGAGAAGCCAATGTCCCTAGCGTGGACAATGTCGACAGATTGGCCATCCTCAGGCAGCAGGTGCAGAAAAACCTGGAATCGGCTTTCTACAAGTATTCAAGCCACTACAACCTGCGCTCACGGCGGGTTGAATTTCAGCCTGGCGATGAAGTGTTCCGGCGGAACTTTGCCCAAAGCAATGCTGCCGCTCACTACAACGCCAAGCTGGACTTCAAGTTTGTCAAGAGCCGGGTTGTCAAGAAAGTCGGTAACTGTCGGTACCTGTTGTCTGACCTTCAAGGCAAGTCCGTCGGCATTTTCCACGCCAAGGACATACGGCGCTAAAAGACCCAAATATCCGCACCATATTCGTCGTTTTGACCCGGAGATGTGCCTCAGGTTCTTCCCCTACGCAGGCGTAGATGAAGAGCCTGCCTTGTAACGAGCTGTGGACGGGAGGCGAACCGAAACGCCGATAGTCCGCGATCAGACCGATGCCGATAACTCGACTGATCACTGTCAACCGGTTGCGTGCATGAACACAGCCAGTTCCATGTAGTACTGCCACTACATGGAATTACACATAATAATACCATGCACTTGCGACAGCGAGATGTCCGTGAGCAGCAGAGATGGTAGAACATTGTGTATCCGTGAGTGGGAGAGAGACGCTTGTAGCGACCAAAACATTATTCCGGGACATTTCCCGTCGGAAGATCCGGTCAGATAAGTGACACTCTCTCTTCCACTGACGGATATGCAAAGCTTGACATCTCTGTCACTCACGGACAAATGTCTGATCTTGGTTTTTCCAAGATCCGAGAGGAGAAGGAAGGGAGGAAAAAGAGAGGTCGGTGGTTGAAGACGAGCACGAGCGGTTGCAATTTTCCCGGTCGTGAAGAGAATTTTTAATTTTCGTGGTACATACTCGTTGCCCCACTGGGGACATTGCATTCTGGTGATTTGTCCGGTGGTGGCGCAATTTAACTGTTCGCGTAATTTTCTGCGTGTTATCGTTTGAGCACGGTGCCCCGTTGCAATTTTTCGAGCGGCACCGCGACATCTGTGTGGGCCCCAATCGGAGCACCCGAAAACGGAATTCTTCCCCCCCCCCCCCCCCCCCCCCCGGGCTGCATAATCTGTTATGTTTGTGTGCGTGAGCGGTGAATTGCGAAATGCATGTATCCCCGAACACACCATAGCGACAGGAGTTCGCCCCTGTTCTTGTGACGTGTGCTAGGCGAGAGAGACAACACTATCAACGACGCCGCATCTGACACAGATAGCTGTCCGGACCGAATTTTGTGTTGTCAAAAGTGGTTGTCAGGAGAAAATCGAATTCGCTTTGCAACGGAAGAACGCGGAAAGGTCCCGGAAATCGCGCGAAGTTCTCGCAAACCCAGAACACTAATCGTGTGGCTGTTGTGCTCAATCCAGGCGATATTGTTGTCACGAAAACGGCCAACAACACACCAAACTCAGCTCGACCATCAGTACGGTGAGTGCAGGCATAAATTTGGCGTGAGTATTCCGCACCATCCGTGCAGCGTGTCGGTGGAACCCGGAGAACGAATCATTGTCTTGAATGCAAAGGATCCGCGTCGCATCTTCGTTGACACGAACGACAGCCAGTGATCTGGTGTTTTGTTTCTGTGGATTCGGTTGGTCGACGACGATTTTTGGTGACTTTTCGAGCGTCATTGCGAGTCGCGCGGGGAAAAACGCGTTGATTGCTCCGTCTAAGTGTCGCCTAAATGATTATCGTCACGAAGTAAGTGATCGTAATCAGCTGAAACAACGATTGTCAGGGGATCACGTTAATGACAGTGTGTAGTGAGCGAAAAGAGCACATGTGATTGATTGGGTATGTCTCTCTGTTGAGTTTGCTTGCAAAGGCAAATTATGCTAAGCACGTTAAACAATCGGTTGTGATTAAATAAGAGGAGGACGACGGCGGTGACTACGCTGGTGGTGCAAGTGAAATTTTTTCTTTGCGCGAATATAAATTTTTCGAGTGATGCAAAACTGCGCGCTGTGAAATAGGTTGGCCCCTGTTTGTCTGTCTGTGACGAGGAAACGAAATCCTCGACAGTTTGTGTCACGCGCGATTGTCAAAAATCGTACCAATCGGCAACATCGACAACCGTGCCCGGATATCATCGTCCGTGAAACAGCTATCAAGGAGCCAAGTTGTGTTTATTGTGCAATATATTGGCTCGGCGTCTTTTGACAAGAAAGGTGCGTTCCGTAATGAAGTCAATTTTCCCGCTGAATATCCGTTGAAGCCGCCCAAAATCGGTTTCAAAACAAAAATCCGTCACCCCAATATCGATGAAAGGGGTCAGGTGTGCTTGGCAATAATTAGCACGGCAAATTGGAAGCAGCAACTAAAACAGAACAGGTAATTCAAGCTCTAATAGCACTAGTCCATGATCCCGAGACGGAACATCCACTACGTGCCGATTTAGCCGAAGAATATCGTAGGGACCGTAAGAAATTTCTGAAAAATGCTGAAAAATTTACTCGGAAAAATAGCGAAACACGACCAGCAGAATAAATGAAAAAGAAAGAGAGAGAAATCTAACGTGTTATATAATTTTTTTTTGATAATATATAAAATATATGTAAATATTAACATAAAAATTGCTTATCTAAAATTACAATTTCAATGAAAGAAAATTAAGAAAAATCCCTTAGAGGTGAAATAACAATTAATGGAAGCTAACGATATGTTAGCCATTTTGTCGTATATGGTAATAAAAAAAAAAAAAAAAATAAAAACATAAATGAAATACAAGTAAGAAGATTCGATCATGCTAGATGCTAGCTTCCGTAGATTTTAGTTAACAATTACCTATAAGTAGTATTAGTATACACCCTCAACGCAAGAGATAGAATTAAAGAGTCTAACATGTGGTGGTGCCGGTTAGATGTTGACGAAAGATAGCTCATCATATACCTCAATAACCAAATTGGGGATTAGAATATTTCGATAAGTTTGCAAACTCATCAACATTTTCACCTCTATCATTTCGGCGTGAGACGCTCAATTAAAGACTATTAATGTATTTGTTTTATTCGGCAGCCACACTGAAAAAAAAAAAAAAAATATAAAAAGCGTAAAAAGGGTTCAAATGTTTATTAATTATTATTATTAAACAACTATAATGTACATGTAAAATATTAATTAATTTAGAAAGAAAAAAAAAATCAAATGGAAAGAAAAATGTTTAAAAGCGAAACATACAGTTAAATAATTTATTATACATTAACATACAAAAGCAAACAAAAAGAAAAGAAACAAGAATAAACATGAATATCGACTAGACTCCAATTTTTTTTGCTTCCTGACCACCTTCCTGGGCCCTCGCTCCGCTTTCGTGTTTGCTCAAGGTTCGAGTAGGGGGCTAGGAAATTAAGCGCGGCCTAGCCCAATGGAGGGGAGGGAGCGCGGAGCCCCAAAAACACCCAGGGGTTCCCGCGTTCGTCGGGGGACAGGGTAGCTTCGGTGGTCGTACGTTTTTTTTTAAGTCCTGTCTTATTTAATTTGCAGGTACAGCTCGTCTGCTTAGGCACCCGGGCACGCGCGTGAATTTTTTTTTTGTAACACTGCGAGGCAGGTGTGACCAATACCACCCCACCCCGACTACCGATAGCTGAGCTAGCTATCCAGCACGCGCGGACTGGTCACAGTTGAGGAAGTTTTGGCACTTAGGTGTCACGCACGGTCTGCACGACCAACTTATGACTTCCGTCCTCATGTAGGCTTCGGCTTACGCAGAACAAATTTGTTACAACTCGCAGGAGTAATTGATGTATAGCATTAGCTAGACCCGTTCCACCGAATTTTAGCAGTTCAGATGAAATCTCGTCAGCGCCCGGCGCTTTATTTCGTTTTAGTGACCGCAACGCGAGATCAACTTCCTCTACTGTTGGGGGTTGAATGTGTGGGCCTAGATCAACAATTTCGGGGAGCGCTTCTTGTGTGGGGATGTTAGATGGTAGGTTCAGAAGCTCTTCAAAATAAGAGGCCCATCGTTTGTTAATTCCATCGGTGTCGCTGATGATGTTTCCATCCTTGTCCTTACAAAGGCTAGTCCTGGGTTGGTAGCCGTTCTTAATTGTATTTACTAGTTTGTACGCTTGTCTGGTGTTCCTATTAGCTAAGTTTTCGTTTATGTTCAGCAACTGCTCGTCAAAGTATTTACGTTTCTTACGTCTAATTATTCTATTCGATATTCGCCGTAGCTCGTCATATTTTTCTCTTCTGGCTCTGGTTCCTCGTTGAATCCATTGTCTATAGGCCTCGTTTTTCCAGTCAAGTGAATTTTAGCATTCTTCGTCGAACCAGTCATTTCGCGCTCGCCGGTCTTTATATCCCGCGACCTTCTCTGCGACATTTCTGATGGCACCCTTCAGTTATTCCCAGAATCCATGGACGCCTGTGTTGCCGATGTTGTGTAACTTTGGAGATAGTCTTTAATCAACGGCGGTAGTATACGCCACCGCCGTGGTATCGCTCAGAAGCTTATCAACCGCAAAGTTTTTTGGAGGCCTTATTCTCGATTGGTGCACTGAGGAAATTTACATCTGTAGGTCTTCTTCACCAAATGATGATCTGAGTCGCAGTTTGCTCCTCGATAAAAGCGAACATCCATGACACTAGACGCCCATCTCCTCCAAATGAGGACGTGATCAATTTGGTTGACGGTATGTGCGTCTGGAGATTTCCAGGTCTGCTTCTGAATGCGTCGATGCGAGAAACACGTAGAGATTACGAATAGACTCCTATTGCAGGCGAAGTCGATAAGTCGCTGGCCGTTATCGTTACATTCTTCATGGAGACTGTGGTATCCAGTGGTCCCCCCGTGTCAACTTTCATTTCCGACTTTCGCGTTAAAGTCTCCCAGCAGCAGTTTGACGTCGTTTGCTGGAAGCAAATTGAAGAGGGTTTCAAGGGGGGCGTAGAAGTCATCTTTTACTGCGTCTTCTTTAGCTTCAGTGGGGACGTGCACATTGATGAGCCAGAGATTGAAAAATCGAGTCTTAATGCGAATCGCACATAGCCGTTCATTTATGGGTTTGAAGTCAATAATGTGCGGTTTGAGGTGATTGTTCACTATAAATGCTACTCCAAACTCCTTGTGGCCCGATGGTTTGCCACTTTCACTTTTAAAAATTCTGAGTAATTTCTTGTCATTGATCTCGCTGCTAAGCCAATTTGTTTCCTGGACTGCGGTTTCTTCAGGGAGCGTACATTGCAGGATCCGAAAGAATAATCCTTTAGTCATTTGCGTGGTCGTCGTTGTTGATCCGTCCAAACCGAGGCTTTTGTTCCAGGTTTCTTGATGTTGAGTGGTTTTTACAAGGACGAGTTTTCTGCACTACGTTTAATCCCATTCAGGGGATGGCCTCGGGAGATAGCTGCTTCAGATGGTTAAATAAACGTGCTGGAGTTCAGACAAATATGTCGCAAGTCCAACTACGCAAGTCAATTCATCCTACTAAACTTGAGACGCTAAGGTGTTGGTCAGCCATTCAGCCATTCAGGCTATAGCTATCTGCCTTTTTCGAAACTGTCTTATCGCTAAGACTTGGCCGTCAGCGGTTTGACCCACTGCCGTTACCAGGAGACGCCGACGTGGAGAGCTATAGAAAAGGTCTTGTGCCCCCTCTGACATAGGACTTAAAAAAAGCCTTAAGGTAGCTTAAGAGAGTTCTAGAAAAGCTTAGGGATGCCCTCAGATAGCCCTAGGGAATGTTAAAATTCTAAAAAGGCTTCGGTTTCATTAATTGGGTAAAATCACAATGATCCCATATTGGGTGCCGAATGCACTCTTTTGGTGGTGCTTGCGCACAAATAAAGAGGAAAGTAAATCGATTATTTGTGTTTGCTTGAAGCGGGCCTAAAGTACCAATCAACATCGCTACTTTTTGTATGATTAAAAATTGCAGTTTGCAAGCATTGGTTTTCATTCGATCTATAATGTCGATTATAAACATAACAACCATGTGTTTCTGTATTAAATCATAAAATTCAATCAAGAAATTCCACCGTAATTAAAAAATAACATAATCTAAAAAAAAACCTGGAGGCTCAGTTCGCTTGAATCATGAAAACGCTGTTAAAAATACCAGATTTAATTAAATTGTCAAACATATTTCTGTTATCAAGGTTTCGATGTTATGTGCTCACATCTGAGAATGTAATTTCATATGTAAAAGGGTAAAAACGGAATAAATTTCAATTTCAACCCACATATTTCATATTGCAATAAAAGAAAATAAACAAGCTAGCCTACGGTTAGCTTGACGAAGGCATGATACCCTTCACGCGAAGCGTTGCGACTTATGGTGATTTGGACTTTGAAATTAGTAGTAAAACTTATTCCGATTCCACTGTTCCTATGAGAGGTATATGAAATAGTGAGCCAATTTGAACCAAATTTAGGGACGTAATTTGGCAGTTAATATGATGGAATAATATGAAATTTGGTAAAGCTATCTTCAGAAATTAAAAAGTTTACTAACGAAAACCTGCTATTGAAACGGTCGTTTCTTTGACAACTATATGCTAGAGTAGTCCAATTTCAACCAAATTCGGAAATATGGTTTGACTAAAAATTCAATTGATTATTGTGAAATTCGAAAAAGATAGCTTCAGGAATAAAAAACTTTTTCTCACTAAGATTAATTTTTGGATCGGTCGTTCCTATGGCAGCTATATGACGTAGTGGTCCGATTCCGTTGGTTCCGACATATTTACAGCGTGCAATAGAAAGAACGCTTGTACAAAATTTCAGCTCGATAGCCTTAAAACTGAGGAACTAGTGTACATAGAACCAGACAGACAGACGGACAGACAGACAGATGGACAAAGCTTGTCTCATTGTACTGACCAAGAATATATTTAGTTTATATGGTCGGAGATTCTTCCTTCTTTGCGTTGCAAACTTCATGACAAAGTTAGTATATACCCTATCACATCCGCGAGGGTATAAAAATCTCTTGCCTATGTTGTACATCAACGAGTACGAGTATACAAATATACGAGTATCATACAATTTGTCTAACTAGGGTTGTTTCACGTTTATGATTGACTATTGGCACTGGCCAAACGTAATACGAAATCCTGCTTTTTACAATCAACATGCTGATTTTATTAATGGGTATTTTTTTGTAAGGTGAACTTAACCTAGAGTTGTATTTTTATTACCAACGCTTTGACACTTTTTGTTCTGGTTGTGTTCTTTTTCGTTTCTCGGCAGTTCTATTCTGTCCTGTTACAAAAAGAAACGAGGCTATTAAGTCCTCCTTATCTCTCTTTAGAATATATATGTAAAAAGCTCTTTGACATTGTTAATCATATTTATTGAAATGGGAATATACGTTTTATAATAGGAAATACAAAAGATGACAATTCGTGCGGCTTCAACTTTCACGACGGCTGTCTGCTTTTCGACTGACTCTCTCTCTAGGGTCTACTCGTTCTACCTATACTTGTCCCTTCAGCTTACATTCGGCCATCCTAACATTCGTCGTCTGTCCCAGACGACAGCAACTCCTCGTTGAATTCAACATATTTCCACAGCTTCATGTTATCCGCACTGCTTGACGTAACACTTGGACCTTCAACCTGCGCGACTTTTCGGACGTCATAACGGCCGCTGCGTTTTACTTTGACTACCTCATACGGACCCAAAAATGTACTGGCTAATTTTTTCCCGGCGACAAATTGCGTACGTCTAATCGCAACCAGGTCTCCTTCTTTATAGACATACTCTTTTTTGCGGTTTTTATCGTAATTTTTCTTGTAGATTTCTTGAGCTCGCTGTATCTGATTTCTGGCCTCTTCGCGTGATTTCTGTCTTTCCAAATCAAATTCCTCTATCATCTCCGTTTCCAGTAATGATATAATTTTATCACTGACTTTATTCTGCATTTTTATACCAAACATTAATTCGAACGGCGACTTCTTTGTTGAACAATGCATGTGTGAATTTATGGCTCTTTGGACCTGCGGCACAAACTTATACCACTTCGACGGGTCTTCTGCTGATAGCTTGGATATAATGGATAATATAGATCTGTTGACGCGTTCGACTTGTCCGTTGCCTCTAGCAACACCTGTAGTATTCCAAACATGTTCAACGGCGTTTGACTTAACGTACTCTTAAATTCGCCAATTGGTTCCGTTTTGGCGTTTCCAAGGCCACGCAACACTGAATGACTCTTCTGCAAATCGACATTACGCAGCTTCTTGTAAATGCCGTTCTTCAAAATTGTCACATCAGAGCCCGTATCAACCAGGCAATTGATCTCAACATTGTTGACCACGATGACCTTTAATCGTCTAATGTCTTTTACAACTTGAACACTTTTTGATAATTGTGGGCAGTTTTTTGACATGTGTCCGTAACCATCGCACTTAAAACATTTCGTTTCAGCCTTACAATTTCTTCTTAAATGGCTGGCGGAACCACAATTAAAACAATGATTCACTTTCGCGCTGCGTGTACTTCGTTCACCATCACTGTATTTTTGTTTACTTTGGTTCTCGCTCTCGTTCATGTGTTCAAACACTTCGTATTTTTCTTGGAGCTCATCAAACGATTTGCAACTGTACATATTATATTTGTAGTTCTTGGTAATATTCAAGCCGTCGACAACATATCGGATAACGGATTCGTCATCAACACTACCAAACGCGGCTATCTTTTTCATATTCAACACGTATTCTCTAAACGTTTCGTCACTCTTTTTCTTTCTCTCACTCAATTGTTTATGCACTTCAGCACTCGATAATTTAAGCTTGAACTCTGTCTCTATGGATTTTTTTAGTTCATCGTAGGTACTGACGAATTTTGACTCCAGATACAACTGGGCTGTTTTTATCATTTTTCCGCGCGCCTGCACATATCTTTGTTTTTCGCTGAGCCCGTAAGCATCTGCGTTTTGCTCGAAATTTGCGAACCAACGTTCCACCGGCACACTTTCACCATCATAGTCCGGTACCACTTTCGAAAAATTTTCCGCCGTAATTTTTTGTTGTACACTATTTTTTATTTCATCCGCTTTAATTTTCAACGTTAACAATTGGATAACTTCTTGCAGGCTTTTATTATTCTGTTCGATCATAGCCTCCATTTTTGCTAGATCAACACGACTGACTGACTCAACAACCGTTCCCGACTTCTTATCCACTTCGTTTTCACTCATTTTTCCTTTTATCACTTTCGACCTTGTATCGTATTTCCGACTCTTTTGCACTACTTTCCTCGTACTTGCAACTGTTTTTTTAGAACTTGCTGACTGCATCACTTTCGTACACCAAGGGGAATGTAGCCGAAATTTTCACCATTCGATTGATTTCAATGCCAAATTGTAATTTTTAATTAGTTTGTTGCGCGGTTGACCGGGTTGAGCCCCCAAATGTAAAAAGCTCTTTGACATTGTTAATCATATTTATTGAAATGGGAATATACGTTTTATAATAGGAAATACAAAAGATGACAATTCGTGCGGCTTCAACTTTCACGACGGCTGTCTGCTTTTCGACTGACTCTCTCTCTCTAGGGTCTACTCGTTCTACCTATACTTGTCCCTTCAGCTTACATATATGAAGATTAGACCATAGTGTCCGTTGTGAAATCACCATGGACTCATCATCCACCGACCAAAACCTACTCCGCAAACCAGCCGGATCTGACAGTGAAACGATTTATGTAGCTGGCCTACACTCATCTTCTTCAGGTCATCCAAATCGGTGAAGCAGTAGGACCCAAGGGTGGTTCTTACGACCAGCCAAGGCTGGACAGGCACAGAAACCTTCAACCCTCTTTCTCCACCATTTTCCCCACGCAACTTCCTCTCGGTATTGCGTCGCAGGGCTGGTTTTGGCTAATTACCCGTTAATCTGTTGCGTCCTTTTTCGTATTTGCTCCTCTTTACTCAATTCCCTATGTATGTCGCATATTATGCGAGTCACGGCCTTCCAATTTGATTCAGATCTTATCATGTGCTCCGCTATGTTATGTGGATTGAGGTTACTGCCAAGATCGACCTCCAGTGCTTCACGCTTTCCTGTAAACCTTGGACAGTGAAAGAATACATGTTCCGGGTCTCCCGCTATTCCTGAGGACTTCGGACAGTCGGGTGAATTGTCCAGCTTGAATCTGCGTAGGTACTTCCTATATCCGCCATGTTCAGTAAGGGGTTAGATGGTGGTTCACCTCTCCATGTTTGCGGTTCAGCCACAATTCTATTTGCGGGATAAGTATATGTGTGCAGCTTGCCTTCGGAGTTTCATCCTCTCGCACCTTTCTGGTTTTTTGCGCGAATTAGATACGTCCAGTGGCTCCAAACATCGGCCTTTGTGCAATCGGTTTATTTCGTCAGCTAGGCAGCTTTATCTGATATTGTTCGGTATGCATAACACACTTTCAATGCGTTTCTTCGATAAATAGAGTCGATTATTCGACTGTTACAGATGTGACGAAGTTCGACGATCCAAACTGGTGACGAATACAGAATTATAGAGGTGATCAGTCTAGATAATAAAAATCTTCTACTCGGTCGTGGTCCATAAACATAAACTTCGACGAATGCCGGATCTTTGACCACCACGATTACAGCTATGTCATCTGCGAATCCGACTATCGATACTTCTTTAGGTACTGGTAAATCCAATATGTCGTTGAACATGATGTTCCACAGCAAAGCCCCGACTACAGATCCTTGCGGAACACCTGCTTTTACATTGTACTCTCTTGGCACTTCGCTGGTTTTATACTGCAGGATTCTAAACGAAAGGTAGCTCTGTATAAGTTGCGTCAAATAGTCAGGCACACCTATCCTCTGCAAAGACAAATGAATGTATTTCCAGTTTGCCGAATTGAAGACATTTATGACGTCCAGTATTACAACCCTGCAACACTTGCCATCACGAAGTGCCTGTTTGCCTAGATCTGTCACTGTCAAGATGGCATCGGATGGTCGCTCCGACAGTGCTCCCTTGTCCTCTACGACGGCAGCTAGCCTACTAAAAATTATTTGTTCCAGCACCTTCCCCGCGGTGTCTAGCAGGCAACCCTAATGTGCCTTCTTTTCAAGAACAGCAACCCTGAAGAGCGTTTAGGGTCCAGTATAGGCGTCATTTGCCTGGTTACATGGCATGTACTACCAATAATCCATCGGGTGTTCAATCTTTTAGTCGTAGCTACTTTTAGGGCCGATTTGCCAGGGGCATCCTTATGTATCCTACCGCTAACCATAGTCGTTGCCCGGTGCCATTACGACCCATCTCATCTACCTGCTATTTCCGACAAAGTCGCTATAATCAGAAGTTTTTAATGAGCGCGGAATTTCTGTGCGTTGCGTAGTATTTATGCCAGATCTATAGGTACTTTTTATACCCTAGACTTATAGTATAGGGTATATTGTTTTTGTCACGACGGAAATATGTAACACCTTAAAGGAGGCTCCGGAGGTATAGCAATGTATAAATTTAAATGATCAGGGTCACCTCCTGATTCGATTTAGCCATGTCTGTCTGTCTGTCTGTCTGTCTGTCTGTCCGTCTGTCTGTCTGTCTGTCTGTCTGTCTGTCCGTCTGTCTGTCCGTTCGCACGATAACTTTCGATAAAATGAAGCTAGAGCCTTGAAAGTTTGGTCAAATGTTGGAAGTGTGATCTAGTTGGATGGTATTGAAAATGGGCATGATCAGGCCAAGAGAACGCCTACCTCCCCTACATATGTAAAAAAATTAAATGTATCTGTAACTCCCGATTAAAGAAACATGAAAAGCTCTAGCCTTGGTAGATTACTCATGAGGGTAATTTCATACTCTCCTGGGAAAATAAAACTGATAAGTTGAAAACTAACGGTAATTTTCTTACAAAGAACCCCGTACTACCCTATTTTTCAGGTTTTTTTGTCTATAACTCCTGAACCAATTGACGTAGACACCTGATTTTTGGCGTGTAACCTTGAAGTGAGAAGCTACTTAAGATTATGTAAGTTGGGCATGATCAGATCAAAGGAACGCCTACCTCCCCTACAAATTTCCAAAAATTAAATATTCCTTTAATTACGATAACTTTCGAAAAAATGATACTAGCAACTTGAAAATTTGAAAGAGTGTTGCTAATAAGACCTACTTTGTTGGTATTGAAAATGGGCAAGATCCGACTCCAGGAACCCCCACTTCCCCTACAAATGAAACTTCAAATAAGCGATAACTTTTGATAGAATGAAGCCAGCAACTTGAAATTTTGGTAAAATGTTGAAAGTGAGATTGAGTTAGTTGGCATTAAAGATGGGTAAGATCCGACCTAAGGAACCCCTACCTCCCCTAGAAATGAAAATTAAAATAAGCGATAACTTACGACAAAATAAAGCTAGCGACTTGAAATTTTGGTCAAATGTTTGTAGTATGATCCAGTCGACTAATATTGAAAATACGTAAAATCCGACCATCGAAACCCCTACTTCCCCTACAAAAGAAACTTCAGATAAGCGATAACTTTCGATAGAATGAAGCTAGAGACTTGAAATTTTGTTTAAATGTAGGAAGATCTAATTGGTATATGGAATGCTGGACAAGATCCGACTCAAGGAACCCCTACCTTCCCTACAAGTGAAACTTCAAATAAGCGTTAATTTTCGATAGAATGAAGCTAGCGACTTGAAAAATTGGATAAATATTTGTAGAATGGGTTAGTTATTTTAATTGATTTTGAGAATGGTCAAGATCCCACTGAATGAGTGCCAACCTCCGCTATGAACTGGCCATATAAGAGACCCACTTTTAATGCATATAGTCGTTGCCAATTGGGACTTTTGGTATCACCACTAGGTCTGTACAAGTCTAGGGTATATACGCTTCGGACTCCGGGCCGAAGCGAAGCTTCGGCCTGGTTAGTTTTCATTTTACAGTGTGTCAGTGTGTGTTCTTAAATTGAACGACTCGGCGGCTATGCCGTTGTGCCGAACCTTCCGCTCATTCTGCAGAGTCGTTCAAAAAGAACAACTCGTTACTGTGCTACACATCACTATTGTGTATATTTGATTTCGTCTCTCTTCCAGCATCCATTTTAACAATTTTCAAGGCTTAACAATAAAATTTTCGCTTGCCATTTTAAGTGTGAAACGTCGGCAGAAACAAAAAATTTTAATTTTTAAAATGGATGCTGGAAGAGTGACGAAATCAAATACACACAATCGTTAGTGAAGAGCTTGACACATTTCTCCTGGAATGGATATTTATAATTTTAATAATACGTGAATTAATTTAATAGGTAAATTCATGGTATTTTCGAAATTGTATACTTTTCGTATGCAAATGATATGTAGAAGATACGCATGCAGGATAATACCCATATGAATAACACAGGCGGAACCCGTTTAAAACGTTGCATTTGCAACCCAATTATTTTGAAGCTTTAGCAAATGAGCTCCAACACATCATTCAACAAAAATGTCATTCATATCCTGGTAGCAGTATATGATCCTTGCTTTTACATAAAATCCCTGTATTCAGAATCCCTGCAACTAACCATTCACATTGCGCTGCCATAACCATCCAAGCATCTCTTGTAAGTAACAAAAACAAAAATCTTTTATTATTTTTGGTAGGCGATTAAACTCAGCAGTCAGAGTGAAACATTCAATCCTATTTAATAAATAAATACGATGAAAAATTGATTCGTGTGCGACGGAATTCAGTGTGCATGTAAAAAATGCCCATGGCCATTGAGCGTGGATTTAAAGGCATACGCGAAATGGGTCCTTTTTGAAAATAAGTGTACACAGAGATCATATATGCTTATTTTTTTATTTAATCGGTCATTCGTGAATCCGTGTGTGAAAATATGAGAAATTGACAATTGACAAAATGTCCAATGGTAATCGTATACCTATATAGACGTTAAGTACAGAAAATATTGTACTGGGTTTTATTGGAATTATGTCTGTATTAGTGATGTGTGATTTTCACTGTGCCAGCACATAAGCTCTGACTCTTTCCGATGAAATGTTCAAAAAGAGTCATGCAAAGAGTCTGTAACTTGGTTCATAACATACATATTCAATAAAAGTCGTAGTTTTTATAAATTCAGTTTTTTCCTTTATTTCGATTCGAAGTCGGTGACCCCCAATGCCATTTAGTTCGAGCCAGCCAGATCGGACCACTTTTTCCCATGGCTGCCAATCTGGGGTGGGCTTTTTTGACCCTTTTTGAACGATATGGACGATTCGATTTTGTATCGCTCTTTTTGAACGAATCTTTTTGAACGATTCGATTTTGTATCGTTCGTCTATGATGTTAAATTGGCTACGTTTACATCGTGGAACTAAAAGCCGATTTAACTAAATTGTTATAGCGTTAGCGCTTATTCGTGGTGTGTTTATACCGACCATACGGGGAGGTACTAATTATGAAAGATGTCAGTTGTTGATTTGGAAAATGTAAAGGTTGAAGCGAATGCAGAATTTCAGAAAGAGATGAGGTATTTACATAACATATAAAATGGAATTATCCCGAACAACATCATTAGCGAAGACAGCAACACCACCTAGTCCCAATTTGTTAGGCCAGTTCTGCATCGCAAGTGGAGCTAAAAGTTAGTACCAAAACTCTAAACCGATACGTTTACATCGTCGTGAGTTAGATCGATTTAGTTAAACCTCGAAGATAGTCACGCGGTATAAATGTAGTGATTGTATGTGTTACAGCAACTGGTATTTTGAGTTTGCTTACACTGTAGCTGCAGTGGAAGTGGAAGCTATGGGTTTTTGTTTGGTTTCATCTAAAGGTGGCCACCCATGGACGAGCACAACCACGACCAAACTTCCATCGAACCATGAAATATCATAGAACGGTGGAAACGAGGAGATTTTTTTTTTTATAGAGTCTGACGTGGTTCGATGCATGCTCGCGACCAAAATGCTTGCCGTGGGTGGCGACCTTAAAGTTGAGCTTAAGATGATGATACGTAAGTCAATTGCCCTAACCCCTTGTGGGGCATAGCGCGTCAACTGTTCCATGTGGCCCAGTTGACGTTTCGTTGGCATAATCTGGTTTCGGAGAATGCAGTTGCCAGCATACACCTCCTGCACATCCATGGCCACGAACGTCGTTGTGGACGGGATTCGAACCCGAAACGCCGGTAGTCAAACATGAGACTGATGCCTCAACACACTGCGCTACCGGTCGCCCCATGATACGTAAGATGAATACTTTTGTTTTAGAATGTTGGGATTGTTTTCTGTATTTGGAGAAACTTGGATGTGCGTTGCGACGTAAGTATTGTAAATGATTTTTGATATGTTTGCAGTCAGCATGGGTTGTTGCGTATATATTTAGAAGTATACGCAATGCATGCATTGCATACTGCATAGAGATGATTATGAATGGATTTAGAAGGGATTGCTTTGGTAGATAGATAATGGTGGTTTTAGTTTTAGATAGATAATGGAATGGGGTGTGAGAGATAAGTGCAATCGCCTCTGGCAGTGAAATTTATTGCACTTATCCGTTTTTTCACTTATCCGTTGCAAAGATAGGCCAGTAAAATTTAATCAACTTGGGGGTCTTATTGGAAGTAATTGGGAAATTTCTGGAAATAATTGTAATCTTTTCTATAGATTCTGATACATGGAAACTGTGTTTGCACAGTTGCATAAGCTGAGCTTAACTTTTGGCAAGTGAAAATTCGTGAAATTCGAACCTTTGTTTTTATGATTTTGAACGGTGCCTCGCTTCGAAAAATGTATAGGATGTAATTTAAAGAGTGTTGAATTCTGCGCACAATGCACTGCTCAAAGTCAAATTTCAAATTCATCAGTATAGTCGAAATCGATTGTCACAAAATGATAATTTTTGAGGCTTAAAAAAACCAATTTTATCAATTTTCAAACTCAACGATTTCTAAAATGAATGTTTCAAGTGTAAAACTGATTAAATAAAGGTTAAAGTTTCACTTCTATCGTGGCCAATATTTGTCCCATTTTTAGTGTGATTGTAATCAAAAATGTAAAAATGTCTGTTTAGCGATTTCAACTTTAATAGCTGTATTTCGGTAAGTATAACAGCTAGAAATTTTGTTTTAATCTCAACTTGTAAGCAATTTCTTCTAGTTTAAAAAAGTTTTACTAAATTCTTAAGCATACTAATTTAGGAGATATTAAAAAATACGGAACAAGCTAAACAATTAAGCGATTTTTTTCAAGATGGCGGCCTCCGCGGTGGTGGGGGGATTAGAAAACTAAAATTTTTTAGCAGTGTGCCAACTCATACAACATATCAAACATTCGAAACTACCCTAATTAATACAACCAGTGTTGTAACAATTTGACAGGTTACAGGCAATTAAATCTTTGCAAAATAGCCGACCTTAGTTCATGTTCACACTGCCGCCAAAGCACTCGATTTCAGCTCAATCTGGCCAATTCACTTGATCTGAAACTGTCAGATGCAAATTTCATCTCATCACACCTTGATTTTCGAGATCGCATTGATCTGACCCCTTGTGTGAATCCAATATTACATTAATAAAAATCAATAACAAAACTATATCAGCAGGTAGAACATTGCAGTAAATACTGAATCGCCGCTAATATGTCATCCTAAAAATTAAAAATAGCCGGGCGAAATGAGATTAATTGTTCATTAGATATAAGAAGATATTGGCTACACACCCTAAATGTGGTCACTGCGACCAAAGGAGATCTATTGCGCCGTAGCCTATTTTTCATCATTCAAGCAAAATACCTTCCAATACTCGTACGAAGGCTAGTATGTATTTTCTAGAAGTTTTGTTGATAACGGCAGGACACGTGGTGAGCTGACCAATGAGCGTATACTTCACCCGCGCAATTGTACGGGCACACACATAAAATGTAACATGTGGTTTCAACGTCCTCCAAACAAAGACGACACTCCATCTCGTTAGACAAACCCGTCTTGTTTAGATTAAATCTCACCCAGTGGTGGCCCGATAGGTAGCCCACAAGTAGTCTAAAGTCAGCTCTACTCATGCGGGTGGTATCTACGTAGTTGAAGGGTCTCATCAACACCTTTGATTGCCGCAGTCCTGTATGGTCCTAGTAGTGCCGTCGTATTCTTTTGGACCAACCCGTTATGACTGCTCTGGCTGAAGCTAAGCCCAGACCACAAAAGGGTTCCGGCCCGAGAAAATTTAATGATGAGACTTGCCCTGTAAGTTTGTCCAGTGCTTCATTTTCCTCAATGCCACAATGACCTGGCACCCAATACAAAAATATTTGGTTGACGGTCGCCAGACATCGAAGAAGTTCATGACTCTCTTCTACCAGTCTGAAGAGAGCCTATGTGAAGACAGAGCCTTAATGGCTATCTGGCTATTGTTTTCCCGAATTAACCTGGCGCAGACCTCAATAGAATGGATCTCGGCTTGAAAAACTCTAGACCATGTGTTCGGTCTAAATACGCCCGCACAGTTTTAGACCCACCGGTCTGGACAGAGATTACTCAATTGCCCTAACCCCTTGTGGGGCATAGCGCGTCAACTGTTCCATGTGGTCCAGTTGACGTTTCGTTGGCATAAACTGGTTTCGGAGAATGCAGCTGCCAGCATACACCTCCTGCACATCCATGGCCACGAACGTCGTCGTGGACGGGATTCGAACCCGAAACGCCGGTAGTCAAACATGAGACTGATGCCTCAACACACTGCGCTACCGGTCGTCCCAAAAAATATTTGGTTGACGGTCGCCAGACATCGAAGAAGTTCATGACTCTCTTCTACCAGTCTGAAGAGAGCCTATGTGAAGACAGAGCCTAAATGGCTATCTGGCTATTGTTTTCCCGAATTAACCTGGCGCAGACCTCAATAGAATGGATCTCGGCTTGAAAAACTCTAGACCATGTGTTCGGTCTAAATACGCCCGCACAGTTTTAGACCCACCGGTCTGGACAGAGATTGCCAATTTCCCATTCCGAGCGATATGGCATGAGAGCTTTAAATTTATTACCGAAGCATAACTCCGTGGTCAGCCAATCTGATCTTAAGTCAAATCTGCATGCCAGGAATTTGTTTTAGAATAGTCAAGTGACCAATATCACTATCGCATACATCGGAGGTTAGATGTATCCTAAGAGCATTGAGAGCTGTTTCTTTGTTACTAAATATAGCTTTGGAAAATAAAAAAATACGTGGACACAAGTGTGTGTTTTTTTTTTCAATAAAATTGAAGTTAAGATTACATAAAGTTACCACAATTTATTCACAACAAATCAGGGATTCGTACTTTCTAGTAAAATTAATATGATATCCAGGTGAAAACTCATCTTGATTGTGCACACATTTTGATTTTATTTTCGGAGCTTTATCTATGATAGTATTCAATCAATTTATCTTATTTCCACGAGCTATTTTTCGTTTTAAAGTAGAAAATTAGCTGCGATTCAGTGTTAACCTCAAAGTTCTACCTGGTGTAGTTTTTGAGTCACTGCGCTTTAATTAAAGTAAGGTCGGCGATTTTGCAAAGATTAAAATGTTGCTTCGGACGCCGCCATCATAAAAGAATCACTTTTTTTTTTCAAAATATTTCCTTAACTAGTGTGTAAAAAAATTTAGTAAAGCTTTTTAGACTAGTGTAAATTATTTATTATTGTATTTAAGACTAAAATGAAATTTTTAGCTGTTATACTTAGTAAGATATTAAGCTATTAAGGCTGAAATCGCTAAACAGATATTTTTGCATTTTCACTCACAGCCACTCTAAAAAATGGGCCGAATTGAAAAATGTTCACCACTTTAAACTTAAAATAAAATTATCTATATCTTTTATTTCATCAGTTCTTCATTTGGAGCATCCTTTTCAAAGATTTGTGAGCTCGAAAATTTATAAAGTATAATTTTTCCCCTAAGCATCAAATATTGTCCGTTTTGTGACTATCGATTTGGACTATACTGCTGAACCGAAATTTTGCTTTGATCAGCGCATTGGACGCAGAATTGAAACTTTTTAATTTACGTCCTATTAAATTTTTCGATCTGAGGCAACGGTTTGGAATTATAAGGAAAATCGAAATCAAAAGTTAAGCTTACCTATGTAATAAAAGAACTTAAAATTATTTCCATATCTTTCTAAGGCTCAAGAATTGACTTAATTTTACTAACCTATATGCGACTGCAGAACACCATTGCACCTATCTCTTGCAGTTCGCTTGTGTTTATGATGGGCCTGTCATACATTTGCATGTCACTTAAGCGTGTTTTGCACTTTTGCGTTTTGCACTTATAGAGATAATATTACATGAAAAGTAGGTGAAAAATTACCGGGCTTTTATATATTTTGCACTAATGCGGTTTTTGCACTTAAGCGTTTTGCATTTATCCGTTCTCTACTGTATTGTAGTACATTACATGTAATGAGAAATGAGCGTGGATTGGTTATGCGTTGGGTACGTATTTATGCGATGGGCTAGTGTGGGAATTAATTTTACAGCGTGTCATTCTTAAATTGAATGACTCGGAGGCTATTTCGTTGTGCCGAATCTTTCGCTCATTCTGTTGAGTCGTACAAAATGAACGACTCGTTACTGTGCTACACATCACTAGTCTGTACCTACATATCCCATATTTGTAAGTGAACGGAGTAGTGGCAGTGGAAAAGAATATATCCACTTTTCCCGCTACTCTAACTTATAGCTAGGACTAATATCTAAATATGTACATATTTACGCGCATTACAAATGAACGGTTGATTTTTTTTACTTGAAAAGCAGACATGAATTGCGGAAGTGGAATAATAAAAAGCGCGATCCAGAAGTTACGACTTATCCATCATTTTGTAGCAAGAATATTGGAATGCTATCGGTACGCTATGATTTAACCATCATTTTGTAGCAGTGACTTCGTTGACCCCAAGGAAGTTAGCACCCCAAATTTGGAAAAGCTGAAATTTTGCAAGAGCTCCCTGCTTATTAGTAATAGTTCTCGAAGGAGTGCGGCGATAGTTCAAGGCTTTTAATGGCTTTTGTTAATAATTAAATTTTGGGGTGGCGCAAAAACGTTTATCGTGTAAAAATAGTTCCAATGATTAAAATAGATGGATAATGAAGTGTTCTAGACTTGCTGACTAAGAAAAAATTCTGCACCCCTTAAGTGACGTCCGGATGGCGCAACGGTTATCACGTTCGCCTTCAACGCACTGGGCCCCGGTTCAATTCCGGGGATTTACGTGTCGGACTATGAGCCCACTCAGCTGTTAAATGAGTACCCATTATGGGGTAAATAACTCGGTTGAGCGTGTTGCTGATCACATACCTCTGCACAAAAACCGTCACGATCTAGAAAATGAGATGATGCTAACTCATCTCGAGGCCGTGGTTCAAATTGGACTGTTGCGCCAGTTATTTATTTTTAAGTGACGTCATACGGATGAAAATCTCAAAAAAAAACATGTACCCGTTTGGCACTATCGAACTAGTCGGAATTTTTGAAATCTTCGTAAATTTCTACAGCACTCTTTAAAGAACCTGCAGACAGGCTCAGAACTTTGGGGTGCTGGTATCCTTCATCCCCCACTCACCCCACAAGTGACGACACAATTATGAAAATTTGAAAGAAAATAACCCATACTTGCTTTGATACTGCCAAATTCACCGGTATTTCCAACATCTTTGTAAATTTCTACAGCACTCTTTAAAGTACCTAAAGACAAGCTCAGAACTTTGGGGTGCTGGTGTCTAATGAGTTCGATAGTGCCAAACTGGTACATGTAATTTTTGAAGATTTTCATCCCTGTGACGCCACTTAAAGGGTGAGTGAGGGTGTGTAGATTACTATAAATAAATAAATAACTGGCGCAACAGTCCAATTTGAACCACGGCCTCGAGATGAGTTAGCATCATCTCATTTTCTAGATCGTGACGGTTTTTGTGCAGAGGTATGTGATCAGCAACACGCTCAACCGAGTTATTTACCCCACAATGGGTACTCATAGATTACTATAACCTGAGAATTATTGAGCTGGAGGAGGTTTTTTCATTTAGGAAACAGATTGAAACTTGATTTGATGAGTGGGAACCAACCTGCATTGGTTAAAGTACATATCGTCAGGTTGCATCCCCTAAATTATTATTTTTTTAATAATTTTTTTTTGCAGAATTTTTTTTCTAAAATTAGTCACGAATTTTAGAACTCTTATTCTACATCGATTTTAAGCATTGCAACCATTTTTGCACGATAAAATTTTTTTGCGTGAAGTTGGCACCCCTATTATTAAAAAAAGCATTAAAAGTCTGCAGGGAACTCTTGCAAAATTCCTTCCCAAACTTGGGGTGCTAACTTTCTGGAGGTACTTTGTTGTACATATTATCGTTGTCATTTTATTGAAGCGTGTAGACGGAAATCGGATGTTTTGTCCAATTGAAGATTTTCACAAAAAAAAAACATTATTTACAGTAGAAACTAAATTGAATAAGGTGACAGAAACTTAGATTTGTTACTACCCAACCCACGGATGCGCCGTAGACACTGGTTCACGAAAATTGTCGTTTGTTATCATATACCTTGATCACCTTTCAAGTTGAACAGCCAGAAAGAAGCACATCATGGTTTTTGCCATCAGTTTTGAGACTGCGGGGAGGAGGCAAATTCCACGCTAATTATTACAATCCTTCAGGTCACCTTTCTTCCATTCTTTAGGGAGAGTTTCGGTGTCCCAACACTCTTAGATAAGGGGGAGAAGAATATCCGCAGTATCGTTGAAATCCGCCTTACAGCGTTTTCCCACTTGCCGATATTTGCCCGGGATCCCGGCCGACATTCTTAAGCTGGAAACGCACAGTGTACGCTGAAAGCTTAAGACGGGGAATCTCCGTACACCAATAATACACGATACGACGATTGTGTATCGGGGCAATTTAATTTCCCCACGGTGTCTCTGAGCGATTTTGTGCAAAGCTTTCTTTGTATACGAAAGGTCTGCACATGTACATTAACGTTCAAAATTATTTAGATAAGGCAAATTCTGTTCAAAAATTGAAATGACGTCCGAATAATAAATTTTTCTCAGACCCTATTTGCTAAGTCTCAAATCATTAAACTAAATAAGAGTCAAAACACCTCATAGCAAAGGGCAATTATTTGAAAAGGAGTTGGCAAGGTGAAGTCAGTTGCAAGATCATTTGCATAAGAGGATCATAATGCAGACGAAATTTAAAACATACGTACATGTAACAGGGAAAATGATTATTCTTCTGCACTGTCGGAACATCTTCAGTTATACCTGCAAGTGAAGGGGCTCCTAACAACCTGTGTTTTGTCGTGAAAGTTCAGTGGACGATGTTGTGCTCGTATATCGGGGAAAAGCAAATTTCCCGATTCCAATCACTAAAAAGTTTTGAAACTTTTCTCTGCATTCGGTCAATGGTCTGGACTTTGAAGATGTTCCGACAGTGCAGAAGAATAATCATTTTCCCTGTTACATGTACGTATGTTTTTTTCCCTGTTACATGGACGTATGTTTTTAATTTCGTTTGCATTATGATCCTCTACCAGGCGGCCAAGGCCCGACGTCGGGCTGTCTCACCACGATGATGATGATGATCCTCTTATGCAAATGATCTTGCAACTGACCTCACCTTGCCAACTCCTTTTCAAATATTTGCCCTTTGCTATGAGGTGTTTTGACTCTTATTTATTTTAATGATTTGAGACTTAGCAAATAGGGTCTGAGTAAAATTTATTATTCGGACGTCATTTCAATTTTTGGGGAGAATTTGCCTTCTCTAAATAATTTTGAACGTTAATGTACATGTGCAGAACTTTCGTATACAAAGAAAGCTTCGCACAAAATCGCTCAGAGACACCGTGGGGAAATTAAATTGTCCCCGATACACGATCATCGTATCGTGTTTTATTGGTGTACGGAGCTTCTTCGTCTTAAGCTTTCAGCGTACACTGTGCGTTTCCAGCTTAAGAATGTCGGCCGGCATCCCGGGAAAATGTCGGCAAGTGGGAAAACGCTGTGAAAGAGTTTCATCGGTATTTCATCTATCCCCGGGGCTTTACCCGCTTCCGTTGTTTTAGTAGCCACAGTTACTTCCAGTTTAGATGGTGGGCTGGTATCAAATCTGGCTATTTGCGGAATAATTTCTGCTTTTAGTGAAGATGAGTTCAAATGTCCAAAGGTGCTGTTGAGGACCTCAATGAAGTGCTCTCTCCATCGTCACAGTTGGTCTTCACAAGTGACCAGTAGCGACCCGTCTTTATCTTTCACGCGATATTCAGTTGCAAAAGATTTGCCAGTTAATGGCTTGATAAGTTTGTAAAGGGTTCCATTGTCACCACGGTAAGCCGGCTCCTCTGCCTTCTCCGCTAATGCATTGATGTTGTTGCATTTGTCCTGTCTTACGCTTCTTTGCACGCCTTTCTGAAGAGAACGGTATTCAGCTCTAAGTTGATCTTTGACTGCGTCGTCAGTAGCTGAGACTGAGATGATTTGTTCTTTAATTCTCTTGCGTGCTGAGATTAGAGACCAGGTAGAGTCACTAATAATGGCCTTCTACCGCGCTCCAATCTGCCCGCGAAAGTTTCACCGCACGAAATAAATAAGTCATTAGCGACGTTCCATCTATCATCAATTGTAAGAGTCTCATAAGATGGTGGTGCATTAGCTCTTTCGTACAAGGCGGTGGAATAAGCATGTCTTATAGATGTCTTATAGCTTTTGGACATTAAAATGTGGCAGGATTTTTGCATTTTGAGGGCGATGGATCGCTTCTGTTCGTAAGCGCATTTTTGCGACAACAAGTTGTGGATCGCTGCCAATATCAGCACCCCACTTCGACCTGACATCTAAGAGACTATGTCTTGGAATTGTCTATATGGTCAATTTGGTTCTCTGTTCTGCCATCCGGAGAAACCCTGCTGCTTCCTGTTGTCTAGACCATGATTGCACATTAGGTGTTCCAAGCCAAGGTTGCCAGACCCGATTTTGGCATTGAGATCCCCCATAATAATTTTTATGTCACCTTTTGGAGCCTTGTAAAAGGTGTCGCCGAGTCGGTGATAGAAGGCGTCCTTAGCCGTCTGATCCGCTAGTTCAGTCGTGGCGTAGCACTGAATTATTGTGATGTTTCTTAGCCTGGATTTAAATCTGGCTTTACTGATACTACGGTCGGAGATGGGCTTCCAGTCAATTAGAGATAGGCGTGCATCCATAGTCAACAGGATTCCGACGCCTGCCATTCGAGGTGAGGTATCGTCTTCACTTCCAAAGTAGAGCAGTACTGTTTGAGAGCTTGGTGATAAAATCGTTCCCGATCCAGGCCATCTTGTTTCGCTCAGTCCTCCTAGTATATCGATGTTATATGCGGTCATTTCCCGCTCGACTTCAGTGAGCCTCGCACTACTGCACTCGCCCCACATCGTTCGAATGTTCCAAAAACCGATGGTGGTCCGTTGTTTGTAGCCAAAAGTCATTGCCGGTGAATCAGTCCGTGGTATCCGAGGCTCGTTTAATGTTTCGATTGTAAATTGATTCCAGGTACGTAGGTTACAAGCCTACATACCCAATTCTCTTATCAATATCTAAAAATTACATCGTCAGGTCACATTAAAATTTTGAAATATTTATTTATTTATATGCTTGAATCTTCTTTTAAACGGACGGTAAATTTTATTACAATCGATAAATTAGTTTTCAAGTTATGATTAGAGCAAATTTAACTCACGCTTTTCGCAATATATTAAAATTGCGTTTTTCAATCTTAATGAAATTTGTCCAATTTGAAGATTATACATATATAGCTCACCATTCGTGCTAAATTTTAACAAATTCAGTTGGACGGTTCTTAAGATACTGATTTTTGATCACTTCTCCATACAATCGACGCACTGTGCGCCGTGGCGATGACATTCGATGTAGCGGGAATTTTGCAATCGAATATTATCGTATAGCTCCTGTTAACATTGGGTCAGACTAGCAAACTTTGAGGTTGACTTATCATTTTTTATCACCTTAATCAATTCGTTTTGATCATTGATCTACTGAATAATTTTTTTAAGGATTTCGTTAAACTTTTTTTTACAACATTTTTAGGTTGGGTTGAATAATTTTCCCGTTTCATCCCCTGTCAGTGGGCCCCTGAGCCGCGGCCCCGAGGAATCGCCCCGGTTGCCCTAACGTAGCACCGGCCCTATTAGGCTCCGTGCCCACCAAACCGTCCATTATAATGTGCATAGAATTCCTCCATGTCCTCCGGATGGATTCCATGTAGTATATCACCAATCGCTATGAGGAATAGGATCGGTGAGAGGAGCAGTACTACAGTACTGTAACTTTCTTTCCCATATATTCCGCCGGCCTTGATAAACATTAAAGCTGACAATATTTATTGAATTTGAATCTTTTATTATTTATTCATCTATAACATTTTACATAGAGTTTATATTTCTGTTAATTAAATTTTTATTTTTATTTTGTGTTATTTTGTTTATTTTATAATCGCTTCTGTTAATAATGTTTACGTTGAAAATAAAACAGCAAAATCTTCTCCATGGTAATTAATTGTTACAATGAGCTTAATTTTAGATTGGATTTAATTTAATTTGCTAAAATGCTTTTAATGGTGACAATAATTTAATATATTTTTTTTTTAGTTGCTGTAGTTAAGGTGAACTCACACGTCGCAAATATTTGTTATATTTTTTTTTAAAGAAATTTTTATCCATTCGCAAAACAGTTTTCTCACGTGTTCACATGGCTTCTTGCTACAAAATTGTTTTATCCAAGCCTTGGCAAAGATATGACATACATTATTAATTTGCAACTTTCGGAGCAAATACATATAATTTGTTGTAGTTGTCTTGGTAACTCATATTTCCAAAATATAACAAAAAAAAAAAAAAAAACAAATTAGTTGGGTAAATATTTTCGGTTCACATGCAAAAGAAAGGTTTTGGTGAATATTTGCACTTGTTTTGCCAAACATTTGCGACGTGTGAACTCACCTTTAGTTGTGTTATGCTTTGTATTCACCTTGTGAGTTTGTCAATCTCAACGACATGTATAAGTTTAACATTTCATTTATTTTTAAAGTATATACTATTTTTATATTTAAATTTTTTCTTAAGTTTTTTGTTTTAGTATTCGTTAAGTAGATCTTAATAAGATAACGATTGTTTTTGCCGTTCTCCATTTGATAGTTGTTTTATTCGGTTTAGATTTTGGATTAGTTTAATTATCGTTAATTTTAACGTTTCTTTTACCAACGTCTAAGTAATTGCGCTAATAGTTTATGTTTTAATATTCTTTGTATTTTTGAAACTTTAAATATTTTCTTAAATTGTTTGCTCTAAATGTTAAAAATTGTATTTTGTTCGTTAAATTTCTTAGGTTAACATTGTTTTATTTGTGTTTTTTTCATTTCCATGTTTTTAAATATTTTCGTTTTATAGTTGAATAGTTTTGCTAAATGTTAAAATTTGGCCAGAAAACCCAAAAAGAGGCATTTATAATATTTTATAATATTCTTCTTTTATTAAGATATTTTTTTTTTGTTTTTGTAAATTGAACATTCGCTTTTGTAATAAAAAATTATTAAACTTATTAAATAATTTTCATATTTTATCTTAAATGCTTTGTTTGTTTCTTTGTTGCTTGTAGCGTTTCTTAATAAAATATTGTAGGGATTCCAGCTCAAAGTGATGGGTTTGACCGTGTTATTGGTACTTTGGACAATAATTTGAAGATTTCGTCTATAGAAATCATAGAAAAATATAATGTCGCAAAGAAGTTTGGTCTATTTTCGTTAATAAAAGTCGTTCCAAGATCTTTGTTATGTTACTATGCATTTCAATATCAATAGTTAAATAAGATCAGTGTTTGATCATTTTGAGCTAGATCCTGTGTAAATATAATTACATATGTATATATATAATTTGTTTTTAAATATCTTTTTTTTTTTAAGTCCCAATCAATCTTTTCTCTAATTATTTCTTAAATTTCTTTTTAAATCTAATTTATCGCTTAATATTTCACTTAAATCATAGATGGCTTATTGCGTATTAAACTCCTTGCGATAGGCTTTCCTTTTGTGTTGCAATCATGTTTTCGTCCATGGGTTGAGGCAGGATAAGGGGCGATGTGATCATTTGTAGTGGTCTGTAATTAGATGAAGAATACAAATCAAGATATAATTGCGGGGATATCCTTTGGAAATTTGCAGGTTTTCCAACTTACTCGGGGATTGCAGCTCCGCCGGAATTTCGAACGGCATGGATTGCCTGAGAGTTTTTAGCGCGTGCTAGCAATGTCATCACAGTTCGTTTCGTTGGATTCATACTTGAGCGTGGTACACCAAGAAGTGGTCGTTTACGTGCCAGGCTTCCAGCTGTTTGGAAATAATTGAGGGGAACTATATTTATGGTTATTTGCTTCTAGATATTGACGATGAACTCAACTAGTATTGCGAAATAAATCTTTTAAGAGGACTAGATACTAAGGATCTTGACTAGATGAACAAATACTTTATTTATTCATTTGGTAAATGTTGATAGCAATTACGCATCGATTAAGGCTTTGGATAACAATTGCCCCTGAAAAGTAAATGAGCCTCGATACTACTCGTAAATACGATTCATCAAAACTTTTAATTGAGCCCCGTAAATTCGCACAATTTGTAAGCGTTGTTCCGAGGTCAAAAGATTTATAGTGATTTGTAATTGACAGTTACGCATAACATTCGTCCCTTCTTTGGAACCTTGTAGTTAACAGACTGTTTCTAGATCTGGAAGCGCTGGGGTGTAGTGTTACTAGTGCCGCTATTATATTTGAATTTTTCCCTAGTGTCCTTTGCGAAGTAGCACATAATGCCCTTTCTATACTAACTTGCTGGGCCAGTTCCTATGGCTTAAAGGTTAACCCGAGTATATAATTCCTCCTGTCCTACCTCCAGTACTGAGCAGAGGTATAGATAGCTTTTACTTGAGGCAGGGGATGTGACGTCGGCATTATTCATTTTTAATATGTGATCGTGACAGAATTTTAACCTTTCACCTCTTAAGTGAAAATCAACTCTTAACGCATAGACCAACCATCATCATTGTCATTGTGGCGCAACAGCCCGACGCCATGCTCTGGCCCCTGGATCATTGTACCCCAATTATCTCGGCCACATGACCGCGCCCTCTAATCTTGGAAGCCCAGTAATTGCTCGGCGTGAGCATACACTGAGCTCTCCCAACGAGCTTTTGGTCTTCCTGGCAATCTCGCTGCATCGACTCGTCGATTCGTCGTCCGTTTATTACTTGTTTAGGCATGTGAACATCGTTCATTCGCTGAACATGCCCTGCCCCTTGAATACGTTGTAATTTGACGATTCTCATAACTTACAGCTCATACAACTCATGGTTGTACCGGGTGCGCCATCCATCTCGGTCGCAAACTGTTCCCAAAATTCGCCCAATGCGTTTAGCATGCTTTCGGAGGCTTGAGGTTTTCCAGGTTTCGCAGCCATGGCAGGTCATACGATTGATGTCTTTGTATACGCTGAGCTTCGTGTTTCTGGGCACATGCTTCGATTTCATTATGGGGAGGACCGAGAAGAAAGTCTTATTTGCTAGCTGTATCCGTCGCTTGATTCCGTTAGTTTCGTTGGCGTCCTTTGACAGGTTGCTACCCAGGTATGTGAAGTCGTCTAGAGATTTGATGCTGAGGTCCGCTACGTTGTCGTTCGATTGTATTGGGGTCCTGGTTCTTGATTGCATCATTATTATACCCTTCACGGATGTAAAAGGCTATACTCGTATTAACTTTGTCATGAAGTTTGCAACGCAGAGAAGGAAGCATCTCCGACCATATAAACTATATATATTCTTGGTCAGTATGATGAGACGAGTCGATTCTGTCCGTCTGTCCGTCTGTCTATCTGTTTGTCTGATTGTCTGTCTGTCTGTCCGTCTGTCCGTCTGGTTCTATATAAACTGGTCCCTCAGTTTTAAAGCTGTCGAGCTGAAATTTTGTACAAAGCCTTTTTTCTATTGCACGCTGTAAATATGTCGGAACCAACAGAATCGGACCACTACGTCATATAGCTGCCATAGGAATGACCGGTCCAAAAAGTAGTCTTTGTAAAAAAAACTTTTTTGTTTCTGAAGCTATCTTTTTCAAATTTCACATTATCATTATCCTGGGATCCGGTCTCCGATCGAATCATGACCGCCAGGTTCCGAACAAAAATGAGGAGCTCCACAATAATACAATGTTATGCCCTAACTGAGCCTGACAAAATCTTGGTGAAAGACTTCTTCTACGATCAACTTAACGCCGTTCAGAACAGAACACTTAAGGTCGATTCAGACACATCAGTCACAGTTCAGTCAACCTTCCGAATCATAACTGTCGCCGTCAAGTCACAGTCAAAATAGCGGCTGTATTCACATATAGCCGTCAGGGTATTCAGACCGTAGTCAGTCATTTTTTGTGTATGCTCTCGAGTGTACCAAGATTTACCATCTATTTTTATTTCATTTCCAATTTGCTTCCATACCCAGTTTTTATATGCTATAGGTATATCCATATATTTATTATTCGATAAATCGTACAGAACGGGGTAATTTCGAACCAACTCGATTAATTTTTCGTCGTCGCTCATGTTCACTTTCTAAACTGACGTCCGTCAAACACAAAAATATCGTTGGGAAGAAATATGAATTTGACTGTTCGGTGACGGAAGCGCGACTGACGGTTCTGATTCGTGACTGCGCCGGCTCAATGTAGACAGCGCTACTTGACTTTCAAGAAACGATATTTTTTGTGACTGATACCGGACGGTACGGAACTGTGACTTGACGTGACTGATGTGTCTGAATCGACCTTTAGATGTGACATTATAATGGTTATGGGTGATTTGAATGCAAAAGTTGGCGCTGATAACTATGGGTTCAGACATTTGATGGTGAGACACGGTCTTGGTGATCGTAATGACAACGGTGAAAGATTTGTAGAGCTCTTTCACAACTTTCACAGCCTCTTCATCGGTGGTACTATGTTTGAGCACAAGGACCACCAGAAAATCAGTTGGTCCACTGTTGATCGGCGCAGAACACAGATTCAGATCGACCACTTTGCCATTAGTAAAAGATTTAAGAGTCGCCTCCTGGACGTGCGAAACAAGAAGGGTGCCAATATTGGGATGGGAAGAGACCATTATCTTTTGATCGCTAATATTCGATTGCAGCCGTGCGCCGTCCCAATGACGAAAGATTCAGGCGCCCGCAAATTCAATACCGCTCGACTAAAAAATCCAGCTTTCTTACAGCAGCAGCAGCTGAGATAACTATAACTACAGCAACGGCCTGAGTACAATTCTCCGCTTGACTTGCTTTTCATCGATTTCGAGAAGCCTTTCTATAGTTTGAAACGGTATTCTATATGGGTGGCCTTCCGCAGGAGAGGCATCGCTGAGAACCTTGTGGCTATTATTAAGGTAACCTATGACGGCGCGAAATATCACGTTCTGCATAAAGGTAAGGTGTCGGGGGACTTTGAGATTCGCAGTGGAGTTCGGAAGGGGTGTATCCTATCACCGATCCTATTCCTCATAGTGATCGGCGATGTGTTGCATGCAGCCCTATCCGGACTAGACAGAGGAGTTCAATGGACTTTGACATCTTATCTACAACATCTTGACTACGCTGACGACATACTCGTATGCCTACTCTCTCACAAAATCATGGATCTGGCAAGCAATGTTGGGCTTAGGACTAAAACCAACAAGACCATGGTTCTTAGCCCGTCATTGCGAAAAAGAAATCCGACACCTATTGCCACCAATATTAATGGGCGAAGAACAAAAGTGGACAACTTTGTTTACTTGGGTAGCATTGTTGCCGAAAATGGCGATACGGAGCAGGACATCGCTCGTCGTATCACCCAGGCTAAATGTACATCCGGCATGCTGTCTAAAATCCGGCAAATCAGTTATCTCAGCATCAAAACTAAGCTGGGTCTGTTTCGCTCCCTGGTGCTGTCTGTGCTCTTCTATGGGAGCAGTACATGGAAAGTTTCCGTAAGAGTTACCAGAAAGCTGCAAATTATCGTCTTCGTGGAATTATACGAATTTTCTGGCCTGAAACAATATCAAATGAAGAGCTAAGTCGGTGTACGGGTCAGATACCAATCGACGAATTGATACGCGGGCGAAAACGGGTGCCTTCCATGGAATGGAACCCTATTTCTAACCAAGGCCGACCAAAAGGGGGTCCTAAAATCACATGGCGTCGATCTATGGCAAAGGAATGTAGGGCGCTGGGTAAGGCTTTTGGGGAGTTGCCCAGAGCAGAGTTGGATGGCGCACAGGAGTAGTTGACGCGCTATGCCCCACTTCCCAGCAAACAATTTCGTATCATTTGGAAGATAAATTGCCCAGATAATACGATGGCGATCCTTCCATGCGATAAATTTATAGATTATTTGTCGCCTTTTCAATAATTAGGGGATATCCCTCAGGCGAAAGAATGGCGATAGGATTTCAATTCGCCGATTTATCGCCAAGATGATATTTCGCCAATTCACAATAAATACGAAACGACGACTGTGCCATTGTCATTGGGCGCATTCGGGCGTCACGGAAAACAGCGTAATGCGCGGTTAGCACTATGGACTTGCAAAAATAGGAACCTGGTTCGAATCCTACGAATATCAATTGTGAAAAAGGATGAAATATGAATTATGAGCGTCAAAGAATAAGCATGAAGATTAATAAAAAAAGCGATAATAATTTTTGTTTTAGTTGACTCTCATCGCGTCATTTTGTCAATTCGTAAATTTATCCCCGCCGCGATTCGCTTTCTTGTTGCCAACTCGTTTCACCAAAGTTTCTCCAGGAAGTTTCGCTTTCGGTAACTATTTTCTCCCGAAGGGGGTGACTCCCGCGATAAGATGGCGATATCCCCGTCTATAAATTTATCTTCCAAGGCGAATCGCATTCTTATCGCGGAAGATAGAAATTGTTTGCTGGGTTGTGGTTAAGGCAAAGTATTGTAGTAGTAGTTGTGTCATTAGGTATAGGGTATACTCGCTTCGCCCTGTGTTATTATTTTAGTTATTGCATAGTGTCATCGACCTCTCATGATAAAGATTGCTATAGAACATCACTTTTACCATAAAACCCGGATATATTGGACATACAAAAGCTCAGTTCTCGGTTTTGGGTACGTTGAAATACGTCGTAGCTCTGAGACAAGAAATCTCAAGTTTTCGAGTTTGCGACAGTTGGCAGTAAATTAAAATTATTGTTGAAATGATGTCTCATTCTGTGTAAAGGCTATTAAATTGCATTATTAGAGTTAGGGTGTTACAGCGGTGGTTAGTCCTATCTGGCCTTGGCTTATTTGATTTTAATTCGTTTTTGGGTTATTTCATGGAATAAATTTTGCATCGTCTAATATTTAACGAGGATGTGTTGTAGAGCAAGGTAATTTTGAGTAAAGCTTATTTTGCCCCTCACTCCATTGTGGTTACTTTGCACTTAAAAAAACTAGAAATGGAAGATGCGAATCGTACCCCTTGTTATGATACCCAGCCTGTCTAAAGCCGACTAAACAAAATCTGCGACCCCTTTCACGCCATTGTACGGTCGCTATGACGGCAACGCTACATTACGGCCGCTAAAGCCGGGGTTTCCATGGAAAGTGGCGCGCCGCTAAATGGCTTATTACTGATATACACATCCTGTCAAATTATTCTCCTTCCTCAACAAGCACGGGAAGGCTGTGGCTTATTCATACTCCCCACACCACATGGGAAATCAGCGAAAGTACCAGCGAGCACTCCTTTGGATAATCAGGATTAATAATAAACAACAATCTCGCAATGCTAGTTGAGCATTCGGCTTACCAATATTAACTGCCTTCACTCCCCGCAGAGCCGGATGCAGGAGAGCACCTGGCGGTTCGAGGAGTGCCAAAGTAGGTGTTGTAGGTTCCGCTTCACTTGGCATAGCTAACGTTGATTGTGTGGGTGTTAGACCAGTTATAGCCGCTACTCCGGTCGCTGGCTTTATGATGCCCATGCCCGCCGTCGCCAGCTGATGACGTATGGCATTTGCAACGGCTGTAGGATGCACAGAATTCGTCGTAAGATCCACATGAAGCGTGTTGCTGAAATTTGTATGACCGTTGGCTTCGTGGGCGTCATTGGTTGTTGGACATGTTGTTATGCCGTTGGCTGTAGGATTCACGCCGATTCCATTTAGTGATGTGGAGGCTTCTGTTGTTATGCAATCTAAACCGAGGGCCATACTTTCGCGCAGGTGACATTTAGTATCGCCATTCGTTTCCAGCTCATTTAGACTACTTGGACTGTTCTGTTCGCCGGTTTGCGTTTGTGAGGAGGATGAACTTAACGCCTGCATTTCCCACATTTGCTCCTGCCGAATGTCATCGTGATAGTCCTGAAAGATAGGTAAAAGAAAGAAAAGTCAGAGAAAAATCCAAATCTAGTCCATACTGCTATCTTGAAACCATGTTTATAAAATTACCGTTTCTTTGCCGGACTCAATTTTTACACCAAAATCTTTTAAAAGTTCATATTGTATGCCAAATTAAAAAATCTGTTACTCCCGAATACTATCGCTCATTTTGCATGTGTAATTAATTACCCACATCCAATTTTTCGCCGTGGGTCAAAGTACCTATAATACCCACACATTTTGCCTGCCCTGAATGCCGGGCATTTCCTATTATCAGTTAAAACGTACGTTTTTTATTGTTCATACGAAAAATGAAAAAAGTAATTACTCGATGGAAGTTATGAATGCACTTGCACTTCTACGATTACTTGCCCTCTTCTTCCTCATATTTCCCATTTTTTCGCTTGAATAGAGCTCGAAATCTCGCTAAGAGTAAATTCCTGGTAAACACCCACCGGAATATTTCACCCCATCTTTTCAGATCCTTCACATACAACGACTCTGCTTATTTTCCCGAGAGGAATTTGCGCGCTTCATCAATGGCAAGCTCCACTTACGAAGTGGGTTCCAGGAATTTTCAACTTTTGTTTCCAAACTCTACATCCGCCAGGGATGTTAAGTGCACCTCCATTACGCTAGAGGGTGTGAGATAAAGCGAAACGAGCATTAGTCAATAATAATTTCCGGCATTAATTTCATTACGAAGTTTCTTGATGGCACGACATGACAGTCTATTCGTGCGTCGCGTGGGCAGGTTCCTTGATGAAGCTAGCATTGTCCCCATTATTTTGAAGTTTGGTTAATATGAAAGGTGTGGAAGTTGTGAGTGTGACCATTGTAGCCGGATTCCCGTCTAATTAAAAGTTTGACAGTTTTACGCCAAACGGGGTGAGGGCAAGTTTCAGAGACGGTGAAAGCGTTATCGTGGTATGAAAACTTTGTCTTAGACACAAACTAGGACAGTCGATGAAGGCAAATACAATTCTGTTGGTGAACATGATCCTTGTATGGTCTTTACAATATACACACTTTTGGTATAGATTGTTGGATATGGACTTGGAAGGGGATAAGTTTTATTGCGGAAGATAGTTGCGGACACTTTGTTGCCTTATACGTACTAAAACTGTATATATGACAAAACGATAGGTTAGGTGTGTCTCCTTTTTTAACCCTCCGACGGCCAAAAAGGTCTCTGGAAACCTATGACGTTTTCAACGATGTGGCATTTCAATACGGTTCGATCGAACCACAAAAACCTTCCTAACTTTCGTTAAATTTTTCGTCATAATCGCCGCATTGAAGTGATCTACCTTAAGGCTTTTTGATGTCCCATGTCAGGGGAGCAAAAGGCCTTTTCCATAGTCCTCCACGTGGGCGTCCCTTGGTAACGGCAGTGTGTCAAACCGCTGACGGCCAAGCCTTAGCGATAAGACAGTTTGGAAAGAGGTAGATAGCTGTAGCTTGAATGGCTGACCAACACTCAAGCGTCTCAAGTTTAGTAGGATGGAATGAGTTAAGTAGTTGAAACTGAAACATAGTTGTGTGAACTCCAGCACGTTTATTGAACCATCTGAAGCAGCTATCTCCGAGGCTATCCCCTGAATGTGGTTATTCTTTCGGATTCTGGAATGTATGCTCCCTGAACAAACCGGGGGCCGAGAAGGCTCTCCTTCAACAGGTCGAAAGTACAAACTGAGCATTACTGCAGTCCAGGAAAGAAATTGGTTTGGCGGCGCGATCAATGACAAGAAATCGCACACAATTTTTACAAGTGGCAAACCATCAGGCCACAAGAAGTTTGGAGTAGAATTTATAGTGAATAACCACCTCAAGCGGCGCATTGCTGACTTTAAGCCCATAAATAAACGGCTGTGTACGATTCGCATTAAGAGTCGATTCTTCAATCTCTGGCTCATCAATGTGCACGCCCCCACTGAAGTTAAAGAAGACTCAGTAAAAGACGACTTTTGCGTCTGCCTTGAGACTCTCTTCGACTCACTTCCAACAACCGACAACAAATTTCTGCTGGGAGACTTTAACGCGAAAGTCGGAAATGAAAGTTGGCACGGGTCGACCACTGCAGACCGCATTCTCTATGCAAAATGTAACGACAACGGCCAGCGACTTATCGACTTCGCCTGCAGTAGGAATCTAGTCGTAAGTTTCCCGCATCGACCCACTAACGAGCAGACCTGGAAATCTCCAGACGCACATACCGTCAACCAAAATGATCACGTCCTCATTTGCAAGAGATGGCCGTCTAGTGTGATAGATGCCCGCTCCTACCGAGGACCAAACTTTGACTTAGGTCATCACTGGGTGAAGACAACCTACATGTGTAGAATTTCCTCATTGCACCAATCGAATCGAGAATCAGCTCTTCCCAAATCTTTGCGGCTGCTAAGCTGAGTGATGCTACGGCGGTGGAGTATACTGCCGCCCTTGAGGAAAGACTATCACCTATGCTACACAACATCAACAACACAGGTGTCCATGGGTTCTGAGAAGAACTCAAGGGAGAAAGAGGTTGCAGAGAAGGTCGTGGGATATAAAGACCGGCGAGCTCGAAATGACTAGTTCGACGAAGAATCCAACAATTCACTTGACACGAAAAACGTGGCCTATGCACAGTGGATTCAACGAGGAACCAGAGCCAAAAGAGAAAAATGTGGCGAGCTACGTCGAATTCCGAATAGAATAATTAGACGTAAGAAACGTAAATACTTTGACGAGCAGTTGCTGAATATTAACGAAAACTTAGCTAATAGGAACAGCAGGCAAGCTTAGAAACTAGTAAATACAATTAAGAACGACTATCAAACCAGGACTAGCCTCTGTAAGGACAATGATGGAAACATCATCAGCGACACCGATGGCATTGACAAACTATGGGCCTCTTATTTTGAAGAGCTTCAGAATCTACCATCTAACATCCCCACACAAGAAGCTCTCGACGATATTGTTGATCTAGGCCCGCCCATACAACTCCCGACAGAAGAGGAAGTTGATCTCGCTTTGGGATCACTAAAACGAAATAAAGTGCCGAGCGCTGACGAGATTCCAGCTAAACTGCTAAGATTCGGTGAAATGGATCTAGTTAATGCCATACATCAATTACTCCTACGAGTATTGGAGGACGAGATGATCCCAGACGATCGGCGCAGAAGCATCATCTGTCCAATTCACAAAAAGGGAGATAAACTGCGGTGTGAGAATTACAGGGGCATATCATTAGTTTGTACGTCCTATAAAATTATGACGAAAATTCTGGAAAATATTGAAGAATAAAACCGTACGCAGAACGAATCATTGGCGAATATCAAAATGGTTTCAGACCTGGTCGCTCCACCACCGATCAGTTCTTTACGGTCAAACTGATACTCCGGAAGTGCTGGGAATACAACGTAGACGTATACCAAATCTTTGTCGACTTGAAGCAGGCATAAGACAGTATCGATCGTGGTGTACTGTACAACATCATGCTGCAATTTGGTATACCGGCAAAATTAGTGCGACTGACAAAGATGACGATGAACAACTCCGTCTCACAGCTCGGGATACATAATAGCTATTATAGCTATACACATAACAAGGACAACAGGTGTTGTTTGTGTTATATATCGCTACTCTAACCTGCACTGAATAAATACGTAAGTAAGAGCTTAAATTGTTTTTATAATGTTATGTTATAACAAATTCGTTAGATGTGCATATTAAGTTAACGTTGTGTCAATGTTATATAAACACTATATAGTTTATTTTGAACGTTTCAAGAACGTGAAATAGACATTATATTCTAAATAAATTGTTAAAAAATATTGGTAACATAACGTTAAATTTGTAACTAAATTGTTATAAATAACGTTAATAGAACGTTAAACTTGTAACAGAATTGTAAACGACTAACGTTCTCATAACATTACCAAAACATGACAATTAAATATTTTCGTTATATTCTAACTGACCAAATCCGGTTGGCAACACGTGAACACAACGATTTTCTTACGTTAATATCTAACGTTGCCAAAACCTTGGTTATGGGACGGTTATATAACCGTCCAAGAACGATTTGTGCTACTTGGGAGACTTACTGATCTATTTGAAACACGTGCTGGTCTGAAACAGGGCGATGGACTGGCACCGACGCTCTTCAACCTAGCACTGGAATACGCTATTCGGGCTATGAATATGGACAACAGGAAGACGCTACTTATCAACTCAACACAATTAGCAGCGGACGCCGACAACATCAATATCGGAAATAGTCTAACTACAACGACCTCAATGGGCAGGGCAGGTACAACGAATGGACGATGATCGGATGCTAATGAGAGTAATGAACGCAGAACAAATTGACTAAGCGAAACTGTGAAGATAAGATAAAGATAATACAATATTATAACGGTACTTTGAGCTGACAACACTACAAAGTTGACCAAAAACTGCCCCACTGAATTAGCTTTCCAACGGCATATAAATTTCAAGGATTTAGATTTGAAAATTTCCGAATGTTACGTATTGAAGGAAAGAAACATGATCTGAAGATGAAATAAATTTATCGTATGTTTTTTCAATTTGGCACAATTAATTGGAGAGTCTCCTGAATGTATCCCAAATTGTAGGATTAAGGCGATTAAACGTAATTTTTTTCAGGTTGTTCATGAATATTTCGGTTTTTAGTGTATTCGTGCAAGAGTGCTCTCGGGCAGTAATGGCCCCTCGTGACTATGATTCTTCTATTCTCTTGAATGATAAAATAGTATGGGCTATTAACAGTTTGGCCCGTTTAAGTCCCCAGGACCAGATGGTATTATTCCTGTGAATGTACAAAAAACGACGGACTTGGTGTATCCTTGGATTGAAAGTATATTCAGGGCCTGCTTGGAGCTGGTACACATACGAGATCGGTGAACACAGCTTTGCATTCATTGGCAACATAAGTATATTAAAAATCTCTGAGCTGCAAAGGGTATACGTTGGTTGCCTTCTTGGATATTCAGTGTGCTTTTAACAACGTCAAACCGGCGGTTATTTCGAATGCTCTTTTGAGTTTTGGTGGAAGTGGGCTGTGAGGTTATTGCGCACGTGGACGATATTGCCATTGCTATCTCTCGAAAGTTTTCCGGTATGCTTAGTGAGATTCTGTGATATGTCCTACATATCCTATCTGAACAAAACAGACTTTGTTATCTTCACCAGGAGGAACATTCCACATTCATTGATACCACCATTGCTGGGGGGACGAGACTGGACATTAGCGAAAAAGCCAGATTTCTGGGACTTATTAAATAAAAGTAAATAAATAGAAAGTTATCCTGGAAGGCAAATATTGAGGAGCGAGTTGATAAGGTAACAGTTGCTCTATACTCTTGCAGGCAGACTATTGGCCTGAAATGGGGCATGCGACCAAGGTGGTCTTTTGGATGCACGTATCAGTCATACCCCTATTGAAATGTATGTTTGGTGGACGGCACTCAACAAGGCGTCATACAGGACTCTACTAAGCGATAATTATTATTATTATACAATTAATTAGCACCTAATTATGGGATATGGCTCATTTTGATTTTTCGTTGTCAATCGCAATATATGTATGTAGTAGTGGTTTTCCTTGGTATCTTTTGTTGGCATAGAAAGTTAAACAAGCGACTCTAATCATTCAGCTGCGGAAGCGCGGTAATAATCGCGAGGCTATAGTGGTCGCATGAAAATGACACCTTAACTTATACATTTACATAGACATTTCTGTGTTTTACTAAGCAAACTACAAAAAAAAAAAAAACAAAAGGAGAAAACATTCACACAAAATCACCTAAGAGCAAGCAAAATACCAAATAAACCAGACCGAAGCTTCGTTTCGGCCTGAAGCCTATATACAATAGACTTGTATAGACCTAGTGGTGATACAAAAAGTACCAATTGGTAATGGCCATATGCATTAAAAGTGAGTTTCCTATATCGCCAGTTTATAGGGCAGGTTGGCACTCATTCAAGAGGATTTTGACCATTCTCAAAATTAATTAACTAACACATTCTACAAATATTTGTCGAGTTTTTCAAATCGCTGGTTTCACTCTATCGAAAGTTATTGCTTATTTGAAGTCTCAATTGTAGGGGAGGTAGACGTTTCTTTTGTCGAATCTTGCACATTTTTAATAACAACCAACTAGATCCCAATCCCAGTACAAACATTTAAACAAAATTTCAAGTCACTAGCTTCATTTTATCGAAAGTTATCGCTTATTTGAAGTTTCATTTATAGGGGAGGTGGGGGTTTCTTGGGCCCATCATTGCCACCAACCAATTAGATTTAAGATTTAAGCGAAATTTCAAGTCATTAGCTTCATTCTATCGAAAGTCATCGTTTACTTGATGTTTCATTTGAAGGGCAAGTAGGGTTTCGTCGGTCGGATTTTACGTATTTTCAACATCAGCGAGCTGAATCCTACTACAAACATTTGACCAAAATTTCAAGTTGCTAGCTTCATTCTATCAAAACCTATCGCTTATTTGTTTCATTTGTAGTGGAGGTAAGGGTTCCTTCTGTCGGATCTTGCCCATTTACCCATACCAACTAACTAGATCTTACTACCAACATTTTACCAAATTTTCAAGTCGCTAGTGTCATACTATCGAAATTTATCGTAATTAAAGGAATATATAATTTTTTGAAATTTGTAGGGAAGTTAGGCGTTCCATTGATCTGATTGCGCCCAACTTACTTAAACTCAAGCAGCTTCTCACCTCAGTTTCACATGCCAAAAATTAGGTGTCTACTAATTGGTTCAAGAGTTATAGACAAAAAACGTGAAAAGCAGGGTAGAACGGGGCTCTTTGTTAGAAAATTACCATTAGTTTTCAACTGATCAATTTTTATTTTTCCAGGAGAGTATAAAATTACCCTTACGAGGAATCTACCAAAGCTAGAGCTTTTCATGTTTATTTAATTGGGAGTTATAGATACATTTACTTATTTTACATATGTAAGGGAGGTAGGCGTTCTCTTGGCCTGATCATGCCTATTTTAAATACCAACCAATTAGATCATACTGCCAACATCTGACCAAAATTTCAAGACTCTAGCTTCATTCTATCGAAAGTTATGGTGCGAACGGACAGATAAACGGACAGACAGACAGACATGGCTAAATCGAATCAGGAAGTGACCCTGATCATTTATATATATATATATAAACATTTCTATACCTCCGAAGCCTCCTATACGGTGTTACATATTTTCGTCGTGACAAAAACAATATACCTTACACTATAAGTCTAGGATATAAAAAACGATAAACAAAATTCCCTTGACACTTTATTTGTATTTTCAATGATCCGGAACAGGATCTCAAGAATTATTTTTATTTCCCTCTATTTTTATAGTTCAATTGCAAAAAAAATCAGCCATAATAAATATCCCGAGTGCAGTGTACATAGCAAGCCATACATTTTTCACCAAACAGAAATCGATTGCATGCTATTTCACGTGTCGATACATTCAAAAGTGAGCACTTGTATGTTGACTTTTTAACTCAAAAAGGACTACGTCGAAGTGGAAGCACTGCAAGCAAACAAATAACACAGAACAAGAGCAGCCTAACCAATCGATAAAGTGCATTTGCACGTTAAATGGGAAAAAGTGTCCTGTACTTTGCCGTTCCACGAGCCAGTATGATGCTTCCTTTTCTACGAGCCAAGGGGTTCGTAATTGAGTTCGATTGCGGAACTTTATGTTTTCTTATGTTTTATATCCTCAGGAGTCAAGCAGTGTATTGACTATTGAAGGAAATGCATATATCCGTAAGCGCAAGGGTGTTTGGACATAAAATTGTGAATTGTGAAAGTCATAAATAAATGAAATATGCTTTTGAGTATTTTCTCTCTTAACGGAATAGTTGAGAATGGTTAAAGTAAGCATAGTTAGGCGAATAGGAGCCAAGGGTTATTAGTTGGCTTTTCCGTTTGAGAGTTGAATCAAAATACCTCTTTAGTTTCGTTTCGATATTAATAGCAATAGAACACCGGCGAAATGTCGGTTGTTTATCACTTTTTTATCGCTATTACAACCGCCGTTGTTCTGCCGAAATATCCAGTCTTATTCCTGAGCTTGCTCTTCTTTCGCGTAACACCCGGCTAGCCTGCCGTGCCCACCCTCATTTTCTTGAACTCAGTAGTAGTCGTACCGTTAAATTCTATGATTCATTTGTATCCAGAACAACACGAATGTGGAACAACCTACCATCTTTTGTTTTCCCCTGCAGTTATGATTTGCAAAAACGAAACGTACACCGGTATACCTCTTTCAAACTCAACCCATCCTAGCCCCACTACCCTAAGTTCCTTCCCGCCAAGGCTGTGCTCTCGCATCAAAGGGTATCCCCTAAGCCGTAGCATAAACATAAAAAAAAAAATACATGGGGCTTGATGGTACATATGTATACTATGCTTGCATTCAGGAATCATCATCGCTCCCTGAGCGCTCCTTCCCCTCTTGAGCGCTATGGTTGCACTACTGTCCCAATGTCTGGTGATTACAATCGCTCCATGGACCGCTACTGAGCGGTTCCCCTTCTGAGCGAAAATTCTCCACGCTCCCTTGGATTGGAACGTGATATATTTTTGTTTTCACAATTTGCATTACAGGTGGCGCGTGCGTCATATGACTGTTGGTTGAATTTGCACGGACGACGATCGGAAATTTAACGGGAAAATTACAATTTAGAAGTGAGTGGGATTTTCGTTAATTGTATTTTCGTTGTGTGTTCACGGTTATGCTCCTAGTGGGGCCTCGGGCATAGCGCGACAACTAAGACCCGCCATAGACGGTGCGATCCATCGTCAGATCGATCTGACGATGGATCGCCACAAAATATCTGACGATCGAAATTATATGGAACTGTCAAAAAAATCGTCAACGATAGTCACATACACTGTGCGATCGATCGGACGATCACAATATTGTCAGATCGATCTGACGACGGATTGAATCGTATATGAGGGGTATAACGATGCGCGTCATCGCATTCAGTTATTAGCAATGCGACCGGCAGGACTTCTATTGTATTATGAGTCTGCGTTGCTGTATTGGCTAATTGGGCATTTAACCGGCTGCCGCAGGAGCCGTGTATTGCTGTTGTAGCGAATGGTCAGAGTTGCAGTGTGTGTGTGTTACATGTTTATTCCGTTTGAAGCTCCACGGTATCAAATAGGTTCTGCGAACACACAGGGGCAACATAGTTGGCCACAGGTTTTCCGACTGCTTTGTATGTGACCAGTATCGTTTATTATCACGTCCTTATTGCGAGTGATTTGCCGTTTCTCAGACATTTGGCGTGTCAGCTGGTGTCACAAATTCGTTGTGTAGCCGGTGTATTCACAAAACAGGTAGCTGTCGCACCGTGTGACATGGAGGGAAGATGTCGCTACGTAGCTGCTCAGTGTTCTCTGAATGAGCGAACATTGCGCATCTTCGTTAGCAAAATCTCTTTGTAAGTTAATTTTGTTGGTTGGTTACAGTGGCTGTTACTTCCCAGCAGGGAAAGAAAACACAAGTAGCGCTAGGTGCGCCGTTTTGATGTCATACGCCTCATAAGAGGAATAAACCGTTGCTATCCAGAACATTCTGAGGTATTCGTCCTCAGATCCATCCTGTGGAGTTAAGAAAACGTATTATCTCCCCGATACTCTTCGAGGAGATGTCGGATATATCTTGGAAGAAAGCACTGGCCAGTTCTTGATGTCTGACTCTTGCAAGAGCCGGGCATTTGCACAAGAAATGGATCAGAGTTTCCTCCTCCTCCTCATTCCTCCAGGTTCGGCAGAACATGTTGTAAGGTATACCCAATCTGGCCGCGTGCACTCCCACCGGCCAATGCCCCGTTGTAACCGCAGTAATTTTTGCGACATTCAAACGGGTTCTCTTCAAAAGGGCACCAAATTTACGTGCATCATATGATGGCCATAGTTTCTTAGACATGCCACACGTTGTCATTGCGCCCCATCTTTCACTAGCCCGTGTCATGAAATGTGTATGAATCTCCTTTTCTACGGCACTAAACGGACGGTGGACAGTCACCGCGTAGGACTGTGCAGTGCAGAGCCCTGTCTCGCCAGTTCATCGGCCTTCTCGTTCTCCTCTATGTTCCTATGTCCTGCAACCCATAGAAGAGTAACTCTGAAGAGGTCCGCCAGTCCAGCCAGTTCACTGTGGCATTTTTTGACTATTTTCGATGAGATTGTTATTGATTCCAGAGCCTTAATCTTGGCCTGGCTGTCTGAGAAGATGGCGACACTCCCAGTGGTTCCTGTGCTGTGCTTCAACATCCTACACGCTTCCCTTATTGCCAGCACTTCCGCTTGAAATATGCTCGCATAGTCTGGGAGGCGAAAAGACATTGATGCACTGAGATCCTCAGAAAAGACCCCCGCACCGACTCGACAATCCATTTTAGAGCCATCAGTGAATATTTTGCAGTCGTATCTTCTGGTCACCTCTCCCTCACTCCATTCCGCTCTCGTTGGGAACCTTGTTACGAGGTGCTTTTCAAAGTCTATTTCGGTGACGATATAGTCTGTTGGCAACATGTCTCTAACTCGGACAGGTAGAGACACCAGAATATTGCATTGCCCATTTGATTTGGACGTCCAACATCCAGACTCCCTATTTTATTTGTAGGTCTAAAGGGAGTAGACCTAGGATGATATTAAGTGCATCCACTGGACATGAACGCATAGCTCCCGTGACTGTGATGCAAGCGGTTCTTTGCACCTTACTATTAATTATTTATTTACTAAGTTAATTTAATCTATGGAAGTTTCCCCATCTAAGTGGAAAATAGCAAATATTCAACCAATTGCCAAAAAGGGTTTTGCCAGTGATCAGTGGCGAATCTAGAAATCAAGTTCGGAGGGGGCCCGACTTTTCTACTTGGAGAGTTAAGGGAACATCCACATTAATTCATCTTTCGGTCCTCAAGAAGCAAGCGTCTATTGAAAGCGCCGACGTATTTCTTATTGGAGAGAAGCATGTAACGATGAACATAGAAAATCATGAACCAAATTAAAGTACAAGGGTTGCTGTGCCTACCATGGCACACATGGATTGAAATAGGGTTTGTTCTGTTACTAATAGAGACTCATCGCCAATCAATCGTCAATCTAATCATTGATCTAGACAGAATTTCCAATAAAACGATGAATTTTGCCACCATCAACTTTACCTAAGTCATCCAGTACAGGGAAGAAGTGGGATCCAAGAAATGTTTTTCTCCTTTTGACAGAGTAAGACAGGTGCAGACGAAATAGAAAAATAAAAGATTTTAGATGTAGGCAGACCCGGTTCGACGGATTTAATTACAGCTTCACTGTCGTTGAAAATTACATACATATACGAGTATATAAAATAGCTCATTTCACGTCATACTCCAGTCAGATCGGAGCTTCCGCAATCGCCGTAACATTGGACTAGAAAATATTTCAGCATTCAAGGAGACCGATCGCTAATCCTTTATCCGTCTTGGAGTCATCTGCATAGATTCCTACTCAGGGCCGTGCGAAGGGAGGGGCGAAGGGGGCGACCGCCCCGGGCGTCATTAGCAGGGGGCGCCGAAAACGAGTTTGATATTTGGGAATTTCAATAGCACATTTCAAAGAGACAATTGTACATATTGATACAATTGGGCGATTGGGGCGCCCGGCAGCTCAGTGCGTAGAGGCGTTATATCAGTCTCATGTTTGACTACGGTCGTTACGAGTTCAAGTCCCGTCCACGGCGCGGCGTTTGTGGCCACGGATGTTTGTGTTGTCTTCCCCCTGAGGTGTGGGGCGTAATAATAAGCCACAACATACCCGAACTTGTCCCAGGTAAACGACTAAATGGCATCAGCAGACGCGTGCTGGCAACGTACTTCGTCCGAAACTGGTTTATACCAACGAAACGTCAGCTAAGCCACGTGGAATAATTGACACCCTATGACCCACTAGGGGTTAGGGCAAATGAGTAATATATGGATATTAAATATTTAATAAAATATATTTTCCCATTTTTTGAGAAAGGTCTACAACGCTATTATGATCGTTGGTATGACAATATCGTTTGTGCTGCTTGGGAAAGGACGGACATTTTATGATTGAACACACATGTTCAAAATTATATTTTATGTACGAAAAATTGTACAAGAATTAAAAAAAAAAAACTGACACAACAGTTCAATTTTTAACCAAGGCCTCAAAATCAGTTAGCATCATCTCAGCAACACGCCCAATCGAGTCATTTTACCTCAAATGCATACTCATTCAACAGCAGAGTGGGCTCATAATCTGAAATGTAAGTCTCCTTTTAACGTAAAACTACTTCCTTCAGTAGGATCCGAAAGAGGACGCAGTGCATAGATGCCGAACCTGCTAACTGTTAAGCTATCCTGACTACATATGGCTTGCTGCAATAGAAAATATTGCATGCACTTTACTGATCATATATGCGCACTTTGAAGGCTGGTATTATAGCGACCGGGAGCTCAGTGCATAGAGGCAGTCTCATGTCTGACTACGGTCGTTACGGGCTCAAGTCCCGTCTATGGCGTTCGTGTGTGTTTATTTATTATTATTTATGAGATATTTAATATAAAGCATTAATAAATAATTTGTAATACAAACAAACAAAATATTATATTTTTCTATTTATATATGGGGGCGCCATATTAAATTTTCGCCCCGGGCGCCAAATTTTCTTCGCACGGCTCTGTTCCTACTAATTGATTGGTTGCGCAATTTTATCAGACTGACAAAATGATTGTCAACCACATATTTGGATGAGGTGTAGTAAGTTGTTGCTGGAATATTTAGGTTTTCCAGAATAGCAGCACTGATCAGTGTCATGAAGTCGAATGTTCGTAGGCTCGTCCCATGCAGCACAGGAGGCTCAAGTGGAAGCATCCTACACTTCTTAAGAGAACAAGCTCTTGTTCGGATTAACTTTTGCCCCATTATTATCCATCCAAATGGATGTTGTGAGAGGGCATTCTACGACACCTTATTAGGAACACCTAAAAATTAACCAGATGTGGCGATAGCATATCACCCGCATAATCACATACCTTGTAGCGTGACAACTTGCAAATTTTAAAGCAGTCTGTTGACAACTAAGTTTCAGAGAAAGCGGAGTTTGTATTCGCTGCCATTTTTATAAATATTATTGAACAATTCTCCTAATATTCCAAGACCAAGCTCAATACACCAAACATTTTGGAGGGGGCCCCCATCTGGATTCGCCACTGGCAATGATGCCTCGAACTATCGGCCAATTGCTCTCACATCGATTTTGTTTTTGAAACGCTTGTTAATTTTCCATTTATGAGCTATTTCGATTTACACCATCTTATCAACGATCGGCAGTAGGGTTTTCAATATGCTCACTCTACCGGGGACTTAATGTATCCATCGATACGGTGAAGCCAAAGTCATTGCCCTAGATAGTTGACACTCAGCGCTCTTGGTAAAACTTCATGCATCTGGTCTAGACTCCAATGGTTTGAAAGTTTCCGACATAACCGTTCGATATAAATCGTTTTTGACGAAGTTATAATAAATTAATGCCGGGGTTGCGAAACATAATGTCCGGTCTTCAACGCTATTTCTTCTGTTTATTAACGGCTGCGGTCTGAAGGTACCCAAGAGCACGAATTGCTCGCGAGCAGTTCCGCAACTTGTCGGTTTTGCGGTCTGTGCCTGCTGAACGCTACTCTTGTTGTTATATACATTTAATATGAAAGGCAAGGAGGAGCGTGAGCGCTAAGCAGAAATAGTTCCTGTTCGGTGACCATTTGATCATGGTTACCTAGAGCAGAAGTTGCTCGGTACCTTCCGACCGCAGCCAATGACGATCGAGAACTTCTAACCCAATACACAACATCTGTTAACCGGGAGCGCATGTTTAATTCCCCACCAAACCCAAAAATGAATGTTAACCCAAAATGAATCTTTATTTTTGCCGAATGTCGGCCACATCATGGATACATAAAGTTTCTGTTTATATTGTGCCAAAGCAAAAAAAATTAAACCGGAAAATAGAGGGCTACGCCCGCAATTCGAGGGTTTTGTAGCACGCGCTTATTTTGGTATCTAAATATTGGCTCCCTGCTCTTCTTGGTACCACTCAGCTGAATAAAAACACCATAATTAAATGTCTTACCCATGATATAGTATCTTACATGCCAATTCATAAAAAGACTCCATCTATCACCTCTCAAAGTAATAGTTTTAATACGAGAAGCTGTACTGCAGATAGATATATACGAGATAAACTGTCCTACTCTTCGAGATGCTTAACCATTCATGTTAAGACGACATTGCAAATTGCAAACTTGTGTAACGGCTTCGAAATTCAGGGCGGCTGGGACAAATTACGGTCTAATATTTTTTCCTCCTCCACTGTTCCCCTTTCTACAAATCTCAAGAAAATGCCAAAAATGGAATGTACTCAACATTACCTTTCTCACGACACCCCACTTGGCTATACCAGTGTATAAAACAAAATTGACCTTAATTTCGCCTCTGTGTGCCCCCCCCCTTTAAAGTTGGCCAATTACAACACAACGCTTTCTCCAGCGAATTATAGCATTTCTACATATTTCCACCAAATTTCATGCATGTAACTTCGGCGGTTCGTGAGATATTTCATGGACAGACAGACAGACAGACAGACAGACGGACGCATGACCGATTTCATAAGGGTTTTGTTTTTATACAAAACCCTAACAAGAGTGTGCACTAGCCGGCGCGCGAATTAAGGATCGTGGTGATCCTTATTGCAAAAAAAACTAATTTTTTGGTTTAACAATTTATTTGAGCAGCGTTGCTGCTATGAACTTCCAGAATACAATGACAATCTTCCAATATTCAGTTACAATTTATTTGTTATAATTGATGACATTGTCATCCGGCATGTGTTGGAATTAGGTTACAATAATGAATTGGCATGATTACGAAATTATTTAATTTGCACTTTTGATACACAGTTCGATGCTCTGTTACCGGCACGTGTAATGATGGTGTTAGGGTGTAATGGTGGTGTTAGGGTGATGATCCCGTAACTCCTCCCCCCTTAGTGAGAGGCGACGGCCAGAGAAACTGGATCCTGGTCGGTTCACAAGACGAGGTTGTAGCAGGAAGTGGGTCTCTCGGAGAAGTGAGTATGATGCTGGATCTTCGACGAATTAAAAATTGAAGAATGATGATGATGATAATGATGGCGCCAACAGATGAAATAGTTGTGGTGAGGTATTCCTTTCGTAGTACGTAAGTATCTGGGAAGTTAAGAGATGGGTTTCTCGAAAATTGGTATGTTCCAAGCTGATGGAGTTGGAGTCTGTTGATGATGGGAGATGTGAAATTTATTTGGTTAAATGATGTTGGATAAATATTGATTTCGTCCCAAAAAGTTGTTGATCTGGCGTTATAGGTGATTTCGTTTACGGAAATTTGGCAATTCGTGAATCGTATTAAAATACTTCCTTTTATTTTGATGGTGTTTGGTCCACAGGTGGTGTTGATTGTGGTTTCGGGGATGTTGATGAGAAGAAGGTGGTTAGGTTCTGCCTCGAAGATTTCAACTTCTTTGTCGCGATCATGTAGTTCGCATTGGGCTGGTTCGTTGTTGATCAGTTTTGCGATGCACTTCGACTGAGCGGTCCTTTTCCAATTCGGTGTTTGATGGCAGTAGAAGGTCCTTTCGATGTTTTTACATCTCTCGTCAAAACTTTGGATGTGCTCCTTGTTTAGGATGAGGTAGGGTTTTGTTTGGATTGTTTTTGTTTTTTGGATGGGTAAAGGGATAACATGGAATAATGTATAAGGATCTTTAGGCATAGATGGGATTCTGATATTGAAGATGATATTTGTACCATTTGAGTAGGCTTGAAGGTCTAATAACTCGTAAATTTGTTCAATTGATGTGATAGTAACATTTTGATTTTCGAATATGTAATTTACTTCTGTGATTTCATGCGGGCTAAGTATCATTTTTGGAATTATATTTAATCTGGCTAAAATGATAGCCTCGGAAATACCTTTGAGATGTTCGTTCAGTAAATCAATGTTGTAGTTGATCTGATTTAGATATTGGGAGTATTTGAAAATTTTGTAATCGTTTTTGATTTGATTTCGGGAGTTTTCGTTGAGATATTTGAGGTAATTAGTAATTGTTTCCTGTTGTTGGTTAATATGCTTAGTTAAGTTTCCGAATCGTTCAATCATCTGTGTATTCAATTTTGTTTGTTGGCTAAATTCTGATTTTAGTTTGTTCTCACTACTCAGTATTGAATTAATTTGTTTATTAATTCTTTCAGCATCATTTACGTCTAAGTTACCAGTGATACCCTTGATGATCGTACCTAGTCCATTTATTAATCCTCGTTTGGTTCGCTTCTGAGGTAGTATAAAAAGGAGTTTGTTGTTAACTTCCGTAAGTTTGTTCCTAGTTATTTTCAAGGTTTCTTCCAGTTCCGTGATGTTGTCAAATGTTCGGAGTGATTCGTTTATTCGGTCGATGTTGTCCTTATATTCGTCTAGTCGTATTATGTGTATTAAGTTGTCGTATGAGGTGATTAATCGTGCGTATCCAAGTCTGATAGGTAAAAGTCCGTTTTTAGTTGTCAGGTCCAGAACGTCCATTTTCTGTCCGAGGGTTCCCAGAATGTACCTGAAATTTCCGAGGTCTCTTAATCTTTGATTTGTGGATTTTCTTGTTTTTATCAGTAGTAATAGTGATAACATTGTCCTTTTTTGTTTTATGTCGTGTAAATCTACGGGTTAGTTTATTTCTCCTGCATTCTTTGCGGTATACTATGGATCCTTCATTAATAGTTTTGGGGTCTTCTCTGTTACTGTTTAACCTGTCTAATTTCTTTCTTGATATTTCATCTAATCTAGCTTTAATTTCGGGGTATAGTTTATTCCGGAATTCATTAAGGTTTTCTAAATACTCGTGATTGCTATTGAAGTTTGCGTTTTTGTTGAATTTGTATGTCCTGCCATAGAATAGCTCAAAAGGTGTGTAGTTAGTGGAAGAGTGTATGGCGTTATTATAGGTTATGATGACTTCATTTAGAATGTCTTCCGGATCTTTGTCTCTGTGTTTGTGATAAATTATCCTGTATGTTTCTGTTATGGTTGAATTTAATCTTTCAACCGGAGCATTACTGCTAGTTTGTTGGAATGAAGTGATATGATGGTGTATATCATATTGTTTGCAGAAATCTGCAAATATTGAGGAGGTAAATTCTGTTCCCTGATCCGTGACAAAGGTGGCAATGTTTTCAGGAGCGCCGTGGAGGCTAATGAAATGTTTCAGTGCTTTGATAATTGATAAACTATTTCGAGCAGTTAGGATATAAGCTGCCGCAAACTTAGAAAATCTGTCGATTAGTGTGAGGACGTATTGTTTGTCGACTGTGTAGATATCCATATGCAACGTTTCGAGGGGTTTCTTTGGTGATTCAGAAAATTGGAATTTAGGTTTTTGAGGGTTTCGATCGTATTTGAGTGTCTGGCATTGCTCACAGTTGTTAATTATTTGTGTGATCTTAGGTTTCATATAGGGGAAATAGTACTCCCTTTTAAGGTGAGCAAGGGTTTCGTTTATACCGCGATGGTTATTTTTCGTGTGGTAGTTGTTAATGAGTGCGTCTTGTTCATCGACTTCTACGATTTCCTTTAATAGTTCCATACACCTAATAAGTTTAAAGTTTTTAGAGTGAGAAAAATGATTTGAATAGGCGTCTTGGATAAGTTTGAAAATTTCGTCTGAAGTTAGAATTGCAGTTAGTCGATTGGGTGCCACAAATTTTTTGAAAATGTCTATGATTGTTGATTCAGTGTATTCCGGCATGCGAATTATTCGCCGTTGTTTGTTCCTAAAAGGCATTTTTAGTTCTGATTGTGGACTTCTGTTTGAAGCTTCAAGTACAAGTTGGAGAGAAAATTCGTTGAGCGGTTGCTCGGAAATTGGAATGCCACTGTTAAGATCCTCGTCTGCGGAGTGTATAGTAGTTCCCCTAGTACTTTGCGTCGATTCGTTCGCGTTATCGACATTTTCGTTGGTGTTGATTTCAACCTTCTTTGATGGAATTTTAATTCGACTTAGAGCGTCAGCGTTGCTGTTCTGTATTCCCTTTTTATAGACTACTTCGTAGTCGTATTCTTCAAGTTTTAACCGCCAACGTATTAGTCTAGAATTTGGGTCTTTTAGACTCATCATCCAGGTGAGAGGCTTGTGGTCGGTCACGATTTTGAACTTGCGACCGAATAAATATGGTCGAAAATATTTAGTGGCCCATACTATGGCCAAAAATTCCTTTTCTATGGTAGAGTAGTTAACCTCTGAATCGGTTAACGTTCTACTAGCGAAGCATATTGGCTTATCGCTACCGATAGGGCCTTGCGATAAAACGGCGCCAATAGCAAAGTTGCTCGCGTCCGTCGTCAAGACAAAAGGTTTGCTAAAATCTGGGTGTTGTAAAAGCGGATCATTCATCAGAATGTCTTTACAACAATTGAACGCTGTGACATACCGACTGTTGAAATCTATGGTACGGCCCTTTTTCAAGCATTCCGTCAAGGGCTTTGTTAGTTTTGCAAAGTCCTTGATAAATTTTCGATAATAACCAAGCAGTCCAAGAAATGATTTTATTTCTTTGGTGGTTTTGGGGATAGGAAAGTCAATTATTGCTTGCACTTTATCGGGGTTCGGTTTGATACCTTCAGTCGTGACTAGGTGACCCAGGAAAGTTATTTCCTTTTTCAGAAACTCCGATTTGTCGAGTTGTACTTTGAGATTTGCGGTTCGCAACTTAAGGAACACCTTCTTCAGATTCTCGACATGTTCTTGCAAGGAGGTGGAAAATATTATAATATCGTCTAAATAGACGAGGCAGACACTGCCCTGCAGTTCCTTGAGGACGTTGTCCATTACTCTTTGGAAGGTTGAGGGAGCGTTTTTAAGCCCGAAGGGCATACGCACGTACTCATAGTGCCCTCCTTCAACCGAGAAAGCAGTTTTTGGAATGTCTTGTGGGTCCATCTCTATTTGATGAAACCCGCTCGCAAGATCAAGGGTGGAAAAATACATCGATTTGCCAAGTTTGTCCAAGATGTCATTTATGTTTGGAAGCGGATATCTATCGCTAATTGTCTTTTCATTCAATTTGCGATAATCTATCACTAGTCTCCATTTTTGCTTCCCACTAGCGTCTGGTTTCTTTGGCACAATCCAGACTGGAGAGCTCCAGGGTGAATAACTTGGGCGTATGATGCCTTGTTCGAGCATGGTTGAGATTTGCTTCCGAACTTCCTCTTTATGGACAAATGGGTACCTGTAGGATTTTGTGTAAATAGGATTTTCATCGGTTGTCCTTATCCTATGTTTCACTTGATTAGTGAAACTCAGATTTTGCTCTTCCCGATGAAAGACGTCGTCAAATTCACGACAAAGTTTAAAGAGTTCTTTCTTTTCTTCAAGGTTTAAATGGGAAACGCGAAGTAAGTCTATAATGTCTTTTGGAGCCGAAAGAGTCGTGTTTTCTGTGTCGTAGCTTACGTTAAGGTTATTTATTTGTTCATATTTGAGAGAAAGGTTTTCTACCATTAGTGGATGTTCGAGGAATAGAGTTTGTTCTGAATGTGAAGTATTCATTACTTCAATCATAGCATGCCATTCGATTGCGGTGTATAGTCCTTCGGAGATTGTGAGGTCGTCTGACAATTTGGTGGACTTGATATAAATGTCACCATTTCTGGTGTCGACTGGTAATTTGATGATTGTTTTGGATCTAGGTCCAAGAGTATATTTCTGGGAAGTGAAATTAGGTTTGAATTTCAAAGGGATAGAAGTGTTATTTGTAATTAGTGTATTGTTACTAAGATCGATTTTGCCGCCAATTGCACTTAGGACATCTATGCCAATTAGCCCGTCGAAATAACCATGAAATTTAAAGATCAAGAATCTTGCGCTACCTGGTTGATTGAATTCCAGAAAGTATGGAAGCGTGACTTCTTTATTTATTTCATGCTTCGCAAGAACAGTGATAATAGAAATGGGTTTGGTTAGTTTAATATCCTGTGGGTTTACGTATTCAGGATTAATGAAAGAGGAAGATGCACCGGTGTCGATTAAGAATTTTAATGGTCGACCAAAGGGAGATGAGATGTTTATGTACGGGAGGGTATTACCGTGCTTGTTAACGTCTAAGTACCCGATTGGTCGCTCGAGGCGCTGGATGGAAAATTTGCATCATCTACTTCGGCATTGTATACTCCACTTCCATTACTTCCATAGTTTTGTTGTTCGTTCCCGTTGGGGATATAATAGGCAGCATTGTCTTCATCCTCATAATAATATTGGGAGTAATAGTTTTCTACATTATACAGGTCACTGCTAGGGTTCCCTGTTTGTTGGAACTCTGTGTCATTGCCCGAGTTTAATGAGCCATGATCTTGTTCTGCAGCACTAAATAGTTCTTCTGAGACGAATTTCGGAGGACCAGTTTGCTTGAAAAACCCACTTCGATGTTGATTATACTGAGGCTGATTTCCTCTTATAGCACCTGACAATGTATCCATGGGTTCTGGTTTGGGGAGTGAACCATTGTTTGGTTTATTTAACATGGGCTGGGCGTGCCGAAAGTTTGTAGGGAATTGGTTTTGTGAATTGTAAAAATTTGGGAAGTTTGGTTGTCTGTTGGGTATAGCCTGGTTTCCCCGTTGGAAATTATGAAAATTTGTTTGTCTCGAAATAGGTTGGTTACCCCATTGGAACGGTTGTTGGAAGAAGGGTCTCTGTTGTGGAAATGAGATTGGAGGCAGGAGTCTCTGCTGCGGAAATGGGATTGGAGGCAAGGACCTCTGCTGTGGAAATGGGACTGGAGGCTTTAGGGGTCGAAATAGACTGTTTGCACTGGATAACTTTGGAGGTTGATGCTTTTGGTCTGAATTTAAATGGGATTTATCAGTTTTGGAGTAATATATGTTTTGCTCCTTTATGCAATATGCATACGCGGTAGCTAGTGTGTCTGGCTTCATGGCCCGGATCGTTGAACCAAGGGGTTCTCTTAAACCAGACAAAAATGTATTCAGACACATTTCAGAAAATAACGATTTCTTTGAACTCACAACATTTATGTCTTTCTCATGGATGTTCACATGATTATTCATACTTGACAGCAATTCAACAATTTCACTGTAAAATTTTTGAATCGAATCACTTCCTTGTTTTAGATTGTGTAAATCTTTTATAAGTGACGTCTCGTTTCTTTTATCTGCGTAATGTAAGATGAGGTTTCCTCTGATGGCACTCCAATCTAATGGGGTTCCATACATGTTGAGGATTTCGTTTGCATCCCCGACTATTTTATTCCTTATGGCCCTTAATAGAAGTTGGCCATAGGGTGTGCCATTTGTAACCTGAATGAGGCATAGAATTTCTTCGACGTTGTCGAGGAAATCGAACAATAATCTGGGGTTTCCTTCGAACTTTGGAAGGTCCTTAATCGCATCGGGAACCCGCAGTGAGTTGAATATATCCATACCGGTGAGGGTAATTGGATTGGGACATGGGTCCGGGTTTGCCATTTCCGACACGGTAACTTCACTATTCCCTGATTTTATATTATCACGAATATCAATCAAATCACTTAGCTTTGATAAACTGAACGAGCGAACGAAATTTCTGGTTGTTTGGTCACTTTCACTTCCAAAAATGGTACTCAAATTTTCACTATTATTTCCTAGTTCTTCTCTCGAGTTATTAAGCCTATTTCTAAAGATACTTTGGAGCGTGGAGTAAGGTTTGAAGGAGGAGGATTTCTTTTTAGGAACAAGAGGCATTGATCCAAAGTTTTCAACTTACAGGAGAAGTATGGCAGCTGTCCTCATTACGGTTGTTCCAGTTGTAAAGCTCGTCTGGTGTAGTGTCTGCTTTTAGAAGCGATGTCCTCTCGCCAAGCCTGCTTTCAGTCGCAACGATGATCCCTCGTCACTTGCACTTCACACTACCGCGAAAATTTTCCAAATCGTAAGCGATTTCCTCTCGCGAACCCGATGAACCGTCGGTATCTACGATTTTAAAAAAAGAATCCGCACGAACTCGATGAAATCACGTCCTCCGCCTTTTAGTTAAACGACTGCGCCAATTAAGGATCGTGGTGATCCTTATTGCAAAAAAAACTAATTTTTTGGTTTAACAATTTATTTGAGCAGCGTTGCTGCTATGAACTTCCAGAATACAATGACAATCTTCCAATATTCAGTTACAATTTATTTGTTATAATTGATGACATTGTCATCCGGCATGTGTTGGAATTAGGTTACAATAATGAATTGGCATGTGTCGGAATTGGATTACGAAATTATTTAATTTGCACTTTTGATACACAGTTCGATGCTCTGTTACCGGCACGTGTAATGATGGTGTTAGGGTGTAATGGTGGTGTTAGGGTGATGATCCCGTAACTCGCGCGGCTGATGGTTGAAGTGGCGTGAGAAGTCGCCACATATGTAAGTAGTTCACAACGCAACTATACCATTGCGACAGTCTCCGACTCGTCTCGATACGCTGTGCGTGAGACATTCCTGTGAACGAATGAGGTTTTGACATTTCTCGAATTTTCCTCCATACGCTTTCACCTCCGGTAAATTTGAACTGACAACTGTCAATTTTTGGCTCACCTATTGCAAATCTATATATACAAAAATCAATGGCTTTTTCTATGTGTACAGAAAAATTGCCTAAGCTATTGGGCCGATTTAGATGAAAATTTCACAGTTTGTTCGAATTAGCTGTCTGTGGGTTTTGATGGTGGTTTATGAAAAATCCAAAAGGGTTTATATACACCAAAGTAAGGCTGCGCGCAGGTTGGCACGCGTTCGCGTGTCGCGTTCACGTGTTTTATGTCAAACGGTTTGAGTTTATGGTTTGCAACCAAAGACGCCAATCTGTCAATATGACAAATGCTCGGCTATTGTCGTATCAACAAATTGAGTTCTTTATTGTGCTTTAAAATGGATAATTAGGTAAGAATTGAGTGGCAAAACAAACGACTGGGGAGTAGTAGGATGTGCATAAACACACATAACATACTAAACTGTAACACACAATAATGAACTTAATTTGGTGATACGACAACAGCCGAGCATTTGTCAATTTGCCAGATTCGCATTTTTGGTGGCAAACCACAGATACAAACCGTTTGACATAAAACACGTGAATGCGACACGCGAACGTGTCCCAACGTGCGCGCAGCCTAAAGCACGCCATTTAATGGCCCATAAAATAACCATCTTATCAATTCGTTTCATTACTTCGAACAGAATGCTTAGATGAATTGTGGGTTTTTTGTCAAGTGGTTCGCAGTGCAAGACATCCAGCATGCATAATTGTTAATTGCCTTGTCTCCTCCAGGGGCATGGAGGCGTCAACATATCTAGCATTTCAGGTCTTTGTTGACGTTTCGATAGCATATCTACTTTTCGGAAGTAGAGTTGCTAGCATTGTCCCTTCTATCCGCGCCTTCTTTATACTGACAAGTTCGGAGCACTGTGGGAGTTCTATTAGTACGAGAGTAAGGTGGAAAGTTCTAGGCCTGGCACAGAAATACCGTTACAATCAACAAACATTTATGTTTCCTGCCTGGGTGCACGTGTTATTAGTTCATATGACAAGTTTGAACTTGTTCTCTCAAGTAGTTTGTTTACACGGATTTTTGTAGTAGACGTCTTACGTGTTTTTCGTTAAAATGGAGAAACTTGAATATCGTGCGGTCAAAACATTCTTCGTTTTGGATGGATTAAACCCTAAGAAAATTCATCCGAAGTTAACAAAGGTTTACGCGGACTCTGCTCCTTCGATTTCAACGGTTAAAAAATGGGAAGCTGAATTTAAACGTGGTCGCACGTCCTTCGAATACGATCCACGTGAAGGACGGCCAAAAACCACAGCCACACCGGAAACCATCGAAAAAGTACATAGTCTCGTGTTGGACGATAGGCGAATGAAAGTGATATTGCTGAGGCTGTGGGGATATCGGAAGAAACGGTACGAAACATCTTGCACAAAGAATTGGAGATGCGAAAGCTCTGCGCAAGATGGGTGCCGCATATGCTACATTCCGATCAAAAGCAAATGCGCAAACGATTTTCGCAGCAATCTTTGCACCGATTCAATTAGGATTTGATCGATTTTGAGTGGCGATTTGTCACCATGGATGAGACTTGGGTCCACCATTACACGCCAGAAACGAAACAGCAGTCGAAGCAGTGGGTAGAAGCCGGTGGTTTAGCGCCAAAGAAAGTGAAGTCCATCGCATTTGGAAAGGTCATGTCCAGCGTGTTCTGGAATGCGAAAGGGATCCTGTTAATTGCTTACCTTGAAAAGGGCAGAACAATAATAGGCGAATATTACTCCAAACTTGTTGACCAGCTGGATCCCAAAAATCGCGAGAAGGGGCCTGGGTTGATGAAGAAAAAATCTTCTTTCACCAGGATAACGCCCCTGTATACAAGTGTGCGTTGGCGATGGGAAAACTGCGGAATTTGGGGTAAGATTTGCTCGATCATCCTCCCGATTTGGCATCTTCAAACTTCCATCTGTTCCCAAACTTTAAGAAATTTGTTTCTGGGAATCGCTTCGCATCCAATGAAGAAGTTGAGAGGGCTGTAGATGAATATTTTCACAGCCTTCCAGACTCTCACTTCCGGGAACGAATATTGATATTGCAGAAATGCTGGACCAAGCGTATTGAAGTCAAGAGAGACCATGTAGAAAAATATAATCATTTTTAACTGAAAATCGCAGTCTTTCATTGTCAGGCCGAGAACTTTTCACGTTACCCTCGTACCCACAGACAGTTTTTGATCGCACCGAGATTTGAACTTTTAGATCTAGATTAGTATCTTAGAGCGGTGACCGAACGACCACGGCCACCGAGCGCGATAATTGAATAGGAATGAAGAGTTAGTGTTGTTTATGTCAAGTGCCAGCCAGAATGCATATTACAGTAGTTGGAGCAGCGAATCTTAGGTGTGTAAAATACATGCTGATGGTCAGCAAGTAAGGGTATATTTTCGGCTCGAGCTGAGTATTATTGGGTCGATTTAGATGAAAATTCCACAGTTTATTCGTTTATATAATTAGCCCTCCGAGAGTTTTGATTGTGGCTTTCAAAGAAAGTAAACGGGTAATATACCACAAGGAAAGCATACCATTTAATGACCCATAAAACACGAAGCAAAACTACAATAATATTACGTTTACACTATCCTCAGATTACTTCATCTGCGCCGGCTGACATCATCTGCAACTGTCATATACATACAATTTTAAACTCACCACACCCAGATTACGCTGCAGATGAAGTAATCTGGGGATAGGGGATAGTGTAAACGTAATATAAACTCTTATCAACTCATTTCATAACTTCGCACAGGATTCATAGACGAGCGGTTGGTAAGAGCCAGATTACTTCATCTGCGCTAAATCCGGGTCTGGTGACTTTAAAATTGTATGCATTTGACTTTTTCAGATTAAATGATCTGGCAAAGATGAAGTAATGTGGCTATAGTGTGAACCCCATTTTAGTTGTGTACATGCTGGTGTTCAACAAATGCGGGGATATTTCCGAATCGAAAAATAGATACAATAGCTTAGTCTTCTGCATGCCAACCCAATCATTGGTCGGGATCCTAGAAAAGACCATTCAAGTTATGTCCTGGGACTGGAATTGGTTAGATAATGATTTAAAAAAAAAAAACAAGGAACAACAAACCAGAAGAATACTGCTACCATAATCACAGAACTTTGCGGAAAGTCTTAATGAGACCAACATACCATTCTTAGGGCCGTTTACTCAATGTCCCGTTAACCTGTCTTTTATTGTTTTTGCCTTCCATGTATGTGTTGTCTTCCCCAGGCCTATGAATTTTTGTTAATACGTAAAGGACAGGAGCCATGACCGGCGAAAACCCCACCCACGTCTCCCGAACGGAGCTACAGCAAGCAAAGGCCGCCAAGAGTGATTTTTCGGTCATTACCTTAATGCTGGCACTGGTGGGGAACAGGTTAACCTACAGTGCCTCACAGCTTATTTCGTGTGACCAACATTTTTGAAAAACCAAGCATAAAATTGGTATATTTAATTCTGAGCTCAACAAACAAATGATGCAGTTTTGTAGATAATTTAGTCTCCAATATAAAACATCAAAAAAATTTACACAAACATCAACATAGAACGATTTATTGAAAAAAAAACTATACATGTGCATAATTATTATGTCACAGCTTATTTCGTGTGATTATTTTCATTCTTAATTTTCTTGGAAATATTGGATTCTAATAACTAACGGTACATGAAAACATAAACAATGATGACTGTAGGAAGAGTGAAACTACTCAAAAATATTAAAATCAGTTATAATTGTGTGATTTTACAAGATGGGTCGACGAACTTCAATAGAGATGCGCGAGTTAGTTATTAAACACTTTCAAAGTGGGAAAACTCAAAAACAAATCGCTGAAATTGTTGATTTAAGTTCATCTACGGTTCAATATATTATTCAGCGTTTTGTTCGAGAAAATCGTGTGCACAACAAAGGAAGAAAGGCTCCAAATAAAATTTTCACTGAACACGATGAAAGGTAAATTTTGCGAAAAATTAAAGACGATCCCATGTTAAGTGCTCCAGCTGTGGCCAAGGATGTTGAAATGTTTCTTTGGCAAAAAATGTCATCAAGAAACTATACGCAGAGTACTTAGAGATGCTAATTTTCATGGGCGAACAGCAAGAAACAAGCCGTTTATTAATAAGAAAAATCAAACAGTCCGGATACAGTTCGTAAATTTTTTGTTTGGAGCTCAGTATTTGGTTGGCGCCACACATATGCCTTACCGTCTGATGCAGAAATATTAAATTTACTCTCATCGGCAAAAATTACTGTGTTCCAGAAAGAAATGTCTTTGTTTTCATGGTCTTTTGCGAACTGTATCCGATATGTAGCAAAGGTGCCAAAAAACTGGGTAAGTCTTTTGGGGAGTTGCGCCTCATTGCCCAAAACAGAGTACGATGGCACGCAGGAGTAGTTGACGCGTTATACCCCACTAGGGGTTAAGGCAAAGTAGTAGACACTACCGCAACTTTTGAAAAAAGAATGTATTAAATTTCTTTCGAGTTGTGGAAATTAGAACTAAATATAATAGCAAGTATTTTTGGACCAAAAAGACAAAAGAAATTGAATGTCTGCCAGCTGATCAACTCCCAGTCCCAAGGTGTCGCTCAAAATTATATAGGATATTATGTAACTAGGTTTTAATAAATAAAAAATAACTGGCGCAACAGTCCAATTTGAACCACGGCCTCGAGATGAGTTAGCATCATCTCATTTTCTAGATCGTGTCGGTTTTTGTGCAGAGGTATGTGATCAGCAACACGCTCAACCGAGTTATTTACCCCATAATGGGTACTCATTTAATAGCTGAGTGGGCTCATAGTCCGACACGTAAATCCCCGGAATCGAACCGGGGCCCAGTGCGTTGAAGGCGAACGTGCTAACCGTTGCGCCATCCGGACTACGGATACGGTTTTAATAGTATAGAGGAAATGCTCCTTCAGCTGTAATAAGCGGTGCATGCATCCATCCACACAAATAGCATGAACTTACAATCATATGAAATATTACGAATGCATATGACTGGCAATGGAAAAGCTAACAAATGTTTTCTCAAGTGAAAAATTACATTTTGGTTTTCCTTCCGCCAATAGGCAAGCGAACGAACGCGTGAATATATCGCGTCCAAACCACTGACTTTCATTGCACAACACTTGCACTTTGTCATCCAATTCCGCATACATACTTCATACAGGAATTTTGTATTCCCATACATATAATACATAATCGTGTTCGTAGCAGATTGCAACAGTTGGACGTTGAAATTCCCTTAAATGAAATTGTGAGATACAGAGCTTTGAACTACCCCGCAGTTGATATACTTCACGGCAAGGAACATGGGCAGTTATGTGGCTTTCAACAGGACAACTTCATAACGGTGTTTTCCACTTAAATTTTCTCACCACATATCATGACTACCCTGGACATATGCTCGTATAGCCCCCTGTAGAAAGATCCATCTCGCATATCCTTAAACTCGGATCCGAGCTTATGCATATTCTGTACATATTTGCCACTAGTAAATCCAATTCTGACTGTGCTAACATTTGGTCTCAGTTGTTTATTTCATGCTGTGCAAGCTGCCAGTATGGGTACGAGGATGTGGATATGTGCTTGTTACGCTTGCATCAAAAATACGATTTTGGTCACGTGTGCATGCTAAAAGTTTTCTCACTAAATTGCGGATATGTACGATATTTCAGCGAAAAGGACGACAGATATCTGGTTGAAATGATAATTAGAAAACTGAGAAAAAGTTACACAGGTGTCGTACGTATCTGGGCTAGTTTAAATATCCATATGTATATTTCATTAAGTATTTTCCAGCTTTTGGGAAAATGGCTCAGTCACACCATAGGGTGGTATGGAAGTATTTGACATTCAAATATACATACTCGTATTTCATTTCCGCCAGCAAATTAAGGTTGCACTAAAAGCTTCGCAGATGCGTTGAAGTTCAATTTGAAGCGAATATTTTTCTGCTAATTAACCCGAACTGTGCTAGCGTTAATGCACATTTGACGACCCGAAAAATGCCTCTGGCGTTCATCTAGCGTTGTGAAATTAAAACTATTATTATAAGTTTGCTATGTAAGATTTAATTTTTTTCGATGTACAGTGGCTCACAGCTTATTTCGTGTGACCAACATTTTTGAAAATCCAACCATAAAATTGGTATGTTTTATTCTGAACTCAACAAACAAATGATGCAGTTTTGTAGAAAATTTAGTCTCCAATATAAAACATCAAAAAAATTTACACAAACATCAACATAGAACGATTTATTGAAAAAAAAACTATACAAGTACATAATTATTATGTCACAGCTTATTTCGTGTGATTATTTTCATTCTTATTTTTCTTGGAAATATTGGATTCTAATAACTAACGGTACATCAAAACATAAACAATGATGACTGTAGGAAGAGTGAGTCTACTCAAAAATATTAAAATTAGTTATAATTGTGTGATTTTACAAGATGGGTCGACGAACGCCATGTGATTCTAGGACTTCCTCTTTTTCGGCATTGGTTGGAAAAGGGGTTCTACATATTTCATGTCATGCAAAGCAATGCAGTTATCATTCTTTCGCAATGTGTGACCTATCCACTGCCATTTTCGCCTCCGTATCTATTCGTTGATTGGCATCTGCCCCGTACGCCGAGTCTGCTCTTCATTTGATATTGTTTCAGGCCAGAATATTCTTAAAATTCGACGAAGACATGAGATGACGATAAGTTGCCGTTTTCTGGTAACTCTTACGGAAACTTTCCATATACTTACTGCTCCCATACAAAAGCACAGACAGTACCAGGGAGCGATACAGGCCCAGCTTGGTCTTGATGCTCAGATAACTGCTCTGCCAGATTTTAGACAGCATGCCGTATGCGTATTTGGCCTGTTTGATACGACGAGCGATGTCCTGCTCCGTACCACCATTTTTGGCAACAATGCTAGCCAGGTAGACGAAGTTGTCCAGCTTCTGCACAGGCTGCGGATTTCTTTTTCACAATGGCGGGCTGAGAACCTTGGTCTTGTTAGTATTAATCTTCAGACCAACCTTGCTTGCCTCCTTGTCGAGACCTAACGCCATTGCGGACAGACCCATTATTTTGTGAGAGAGTAGGCATATGTCGTCAGCGTAGTCAAGATGTTGTAGATAGGATGTCAAAGTTCATTGAATTCCTCTGTCCAGTCCGGATAGGGACTAAGAGGAATAAGATCGGTGAGGGGATGCACCGCCCGGCCGAACTCCACTGCGAATCTCAAAGTCCCCCGACACCTTACCTTTATGCAGAACGCGACATTTGGCGCCGTCATAGGTTGCCTAAATAATAGCCATAAGCTTCTCAGGGATGCCTTTTCTGCGCAAGGCCGTCTATATAGAATCCCGGTTCACACTATCGCAAGACTTTCTAAAATCGATGAAAAGCAAGTGAAGCGGAGCATCTTACTCAGAGCATTGCTCGATGATGATTCGCAAGGTGTTAATGTGATCGACACAGGAGAATCCGGATCGAAAACCAGCCTGCTCTTTATCAATTGTGCTTTCTAAGTGGGCCTTTAGTGTTTCTAGGTCCTAGCTATTATCTTAGCAACCGCAGAAAGCACACAAATGCCTCTCCAATTATTACAGTCTGTGAGGCCACCCTTCTTCGGAAGTTTGATGATTAAGGCTTCCTTCCACTCAGTGGGAAAGGTCTCTGTATTCCACGCTTTGTTAACAAGTGGGTGCAGCAAATCGAAATTTACGCTTGGCGCTGCTTGATAAAGTTCGGCAGGGATACCGTCGAGCCCGGCGACATGTCCTCGTTTGGGTGCAATCATTGCAGCGACTAATTCCTTTTTAGTCGGGGCGGTGGATCGTATACACACTTTGTGATGGTAAGCTAAATTATCTATATGAGGGGAACTTCACCAGAGGTTACACGGTTCAAGACCGCGGCGAAGTGTTCTTTCTACCGTCTCATTTGATCTTCTTCCAAGATAAGTAGCTTTCCATCACTATCCTTCACCGGATGTTGGCAGGAGTTACGACCACCTGTAAACTCCCTGATGACATTGTATACGGCGTTTAAGTTGTTGCTTCTTGCGGCTTCTTCTGTTGAGGCTAAAAGAGAATTCGCATAAACTCTTTTATTGCGTAGCACACTACGCTGAACTTCTCGAGCTTTCTGATGGTGAAGGAGTTTGATGCTACTCCGATTGTCATTTGATGCTGCAGCCAAACGAACCTGTAGTCCTTCTCTTTCAACAATCTGCTGCCATGAGGCGGCGAACATCCAAGGCTTATTCCGGCAATCCGGTCATTAAATTGTTGTAAGACAGCTAGGTTTTTTATTCGAGCGGTGTTGAATTTGTGGCGCCTGGATCTTTCGTCGCTAGAACGGCGCACGTCTGCAATACGCAATCGAATATTAGCTATCATAAGATAATGTTTTATCCCCATCCCAATTTCGCACCCTTCCTGTTTCGCACGTCCAGGCGGCAACTCTTGAATTTTTTACTAACGGTAAATTGGTCAATCTGATTTTGTGTTCTGGGCCGATCAGTAGAGGACCAACTGATTTTGTGGTGGTCCTTATGCTCAAACATAGTTCCACCGATAAAGAGACTGTGAAAGTTGCAGAACTCTACAAATTTTTCACCGTTGTCGTTATGATCACCAAGACCGTGTCTCCCCATCACATGTCTGAGCCCATAGTTATCACCGCCAACCTTTGCATTCAAATCACCCATAACCATTATAATGTCACATTTAGGTGTTCTGCCCTGAACGACGTTTAGTTCTTCGTAGAAGGAGTCTTTCGCCAAAGCATTGTCGGGTTCAGTTGGGGCATAACATTGTATTATTGAGATGTTCCTCATTTTGGTCCGGAACCTGACGGTTATGATTCTCTCAGAGACCGGCCCCCAGGATAGGATAAGAGACAATTCCGTGCGGCACTTGTTAAAAGGAGCCCCACACCTGACTCACGACGACTACCGGTAGCTTTACCGGAGTACAACAGTACAGTCCTGCCCGTTGAAGAGATACATTTTCCGCTGTTCCACTATCTTATCTCACTAACTCCTAAGATGTTTAATTTATATCTCAGAAATGCACTCTCTAATTGAAGAAATTGTTCTTTATGGGGACCTTCAAATCGATTGTCCAAGAGAGTACGCACATTCTAGAATCGAATCTTTAGGCGTGTTTTTTTGCGTAGCCTTGTAGGGTCCTTGCCCTGGTTGCGCAAAAAAACGCTCTAGGGCAGTATCCAGGTTAAATTCCGAATCGTGAAGTTGTCTACACTGACATCAAGTGGTGCGCCTCATATGTTGTGGAAATAAATTACAAATTCGAAGGAGATATCAGTTTGATTTTCGGATTGCGACAGCGGACATTTATATTTTGGCGTACCGCTCTAACTTAACAAACATCATTCAAACGAGTTATTTATCAGTGACAGCTACAAGTGCAATTCTATCCAAATGGGTCGCGGGTTCGATCCTCAGCAAATTCTTACTTTTTTTCCCCTTTATTTGTTCCATTGATAGTTTTAGTGATCCTGTTGAAAATGTATTGTATTATTATTATATAATAGGCATGGGCCCATCAGAGCAAGACGTAATATTAGTTTACCAATGAATTTGGCTGAGTGACAGAAACACAAGCTTGCCAGCATCGACAAATTACGTTCTACACGACACCAGAGCCATCTGTGTGTCATGCAAGTGGAATTTATTGAGGGGTTATAGCGTGTAGGGCAGCCACCCTACTAAGCTATCCAGGTTAATGTTGTTGGTGTAACGCGTGTGTTATTTTACCCTGCATGCGATAAAAAAAAAAAACACGCCTTTTGTTATTGTAAGATAGCCAAAAGTCGTCATCGTTGAGTCAGTCCTTGTAGAAGATTTCGGATAGTGCAAGTTGCTGCTGGCATACACAAACTGTGCTTTGTTGGTTGGTTTCAGCAACAGACCGCCAAAGGGAAAAGCCGTGGTATTATTCTTACGCCCCACACCACAGGGGGAAGGTAGTGTCTGCCAGCTTACGACTTAATCTGGCAGAGCACCAACAAATTTTTAATTTTTTTTTTCACTAAAAAGTGCTTCTTGTATTTAGTGCTAGTTTCAACAAGTTAGAAAAAATTGTTACCATAATTTAAAAAAAAAACTAGCTTCATTCTATCGAAAGTTATCGTGCGAACGGACAGACAGACAGACAGACAGACAGACATGGCTAAATCGAATCAGGAGGTGACCCTGATCATTTATATATATACATTGCTATACCTCCGGAGCCTCCTTTAAGGTGTTACATATTTCCGTCGTGATAAAAACAATATACCCTATACTAAAAGTCTAGGGTATAATTATAGGCACTCAAACATTCAGCGAATTCGTTTGCAAATTCAAGTCTTGCCCAGCAGTATAGGAGCATTCGTAACACACGATCGAAAAGGGGCAGACTCAATCATAAGGACAGTACTAAATCCATAAATCAATTCATAAAAAACTACAAATAGGGTAAATGAATTCAGCATCAGTTTTTGTGGACGCTCCAAATGGTAACTTGTATTAGTACTAGTCTTAATTGAATAAAAACATGTACACAATACAGTTCTTTTTCTGAAATTGGATTGCGTATTTTCCATATGCGGCAAACCACTTCTTCAGAAAACATGAAAAATAATTAGCAACACTAGTTGTGTTTTCTGAATCCGTACGACATTTTCATAAGCGCGAATTTTATTTCCAGCAGAAGCAATCGCTGGAGCAGAGTCACTTCTGCGGCATTCGCTGTGTCTTGGGTAATCTGCTTTGGGAACCATAATGAAAGCCACGACTATGGCAGCACGGAATGCCATATTGTTTACGTGAATTTGCGATTTTTCTCATTATTTTGCAAGAAAATGAGTTGCGAACATACTATATTTTAGAATTTTTTAGCGAAAAACAAAGCCACACCGACCGCTATGTTGAATCTGATTCCCTTGGACATTTCCGCAGTGCAGATGGTGGCAATTATGGTTATTCGCCTCCGTGAAACCGGCCATTGGGCTGCGTCAACCATAGGTCATTCGGCCGTATTGATTAACATTGATATTCCCGAAGAGACAGACTATATCTCCCCGAAATAGTTGTTCGAAATGGGTTTTGATTCCCTCTAGGAATGACTGGGTCGAAAACGCTTTTCAGGAATCAGATACTATTAGCATTTTACTGATGGTTTAAAACTGATGAATGAATGGGCGCTGGCGTATACTTGGAGGATGTAATGAACCACCTTCAATGATCTATGGCAGCACCTGATGAGTAAGGATCTGTTGGTGGTACGAAACCAGAGGCCGAGGGTCTCATTACGCCTGGACCCTGATGCGAACGCGCGGGAATGTGCGCCGTCCGCCAACCATTCCATCCTTATCGCCTCAGTTTTTCATCATTCCCCATTTTTACCTCCCCTGTTTGTGTTGTCTTCCCCAGGCCAATGAATTTTTTGTTAATACGTAAAGGACAGGGGCAACGAGCGGTGAAAACCTTGCCCACGTCTCCCGAACTGAGCAAGTGCAAGCATACGCCGCTGCTTAGCTCATTAAGGGGCCTTTTTCTTCGGATGCCTACCAAATCGTCCATTACATATTTGGCGCCCAACGTGGGGCCCATTTCTGGTCAAGAACGGGACTAAAAAGGACCCCATCCGGTTTCTTTTTAGTCCTTCCACCGTTATGCATCCCCACAAGCATACTAAGGCTACTTGTTCTAAGTCTTAGGACTTAGCCATCTTTACTTCACGTATTTTCCTTTCAAGTAGCTGTGCTTTCCTCTGTAGCACCCCCATGCTTCCTATAGGGTAGTTTTTCCTTTTAGAGTCAGTTGATTAAGGCAATCCTGGTGTTGTGTTTGTTTTTTGTGGTTTAGCCACGTACTTAAGGCCTCCATAAATGCTTTGAATTGCCGGCATTTGGAGCTTCTTCGGTGTCCGGACAAAGCGCGGAGGAGCCCTGCGTACCTTTCTGTTTGCCAGGATTGTCCTTTCACGTTAGTTTAAAATTTTTGATTGCCTAGTATTGCATTTCTGTATTATTCATGTGTTCAGCAGCTTACAGAGTTTCTGGGTGAATAACAGCAAGGAATGCAGTGTTGCGCCTCTGCTCGCTTAAGGATTATCTGTAACCTATTGATCATATGAATAATGGGTAAATGTAGTATTTTTTGTTTCTTTTTGCTAATCCCCTCTACAGTGGTTGCCGGCTGACTCTGGTGCCTAGTTCGCTTTTGCTTTTTTTAGTTAGCAGCATGCTCTGTCCTCAGCTTCTACTTCTTGGCAGGCCTCGAAGTAGAAGCTGCCGTGTAATGAACCACTGATGCGAACGCGAGGGAATGTGCGCCGTCCGTCAACCATTCCATCTTTATCGCCTCATTTTTTTTATCATTCCCCATTTTCACCTCCCCTGTTTGTGTTGTCTTCCCCAGGCCTATGCTTTTTTTTGTTAATACGCAAAGGACAGGGGCAACGAGCGGCGAAAACATCGCCCACGTCTCCCGAACTGAGCTACAGCAAGCATAGGACACTGCTTAGCCTGTTTGAGGGGCTTTTTTCTTCGCCAGATGGTACGGCCCGACCTTCACGGTCATTCTGCTACCTAAGGCTCCGTCCCCACGGGCATCTTCGGATGCCCACCAAACCGTCCATTACAAGGAGTTGGATATTATTGTCGTTCCGTCTCCCGGATTTCAGTAGTGTTTTTCAGGCGGAAGTTACAGTAGTATCTGAAGCTCTAGTCTGGTTGTCGTAAAAAAATTATATCAGGAAGGGACACTATAATCTATACGGATAGCCAACCGGCGAGTAAATCGCTTAGCTCTGTCTTGGTAAATTCGAAGGCAGTATTGAATTGTCTTAACTCCCCCATAGAGATGGGAAGACTCTTCAACATTTCCCTGCGCTGGGTGCCAGGCCATAGTGGCTATATGTTAGTATCTGCAAGGCCGACGAACTGGTTCGGGCGGGTACGATCAGTGAGATCAACGGGTTGTTGCGTAGCACTGGGATGCGTCTAGCTGCGTGTAAATTGGCTATCAAAGATGCGGCGTATGATAGGGCCTACATCAAATGGAGCAATGGCAATACATGCCATGTGGCTAGACAGATGTGGCCAAAACGGGAGCCCAAACGATCCTCTGGATTGCTAATGCTAACCATAAATCATGTAGGAACTGTCGGAGGAGTCTCAGCTGGACATTGCCTAATTGGGGAGCATGCCAGGAGACTTCGTCTTCTATATAATGATCTTTGCAAGAGCTGTGGGGACAAGGAGGAAAGAACGTCTCATTTTCTGTGTACCTGTTCGTCCCTGGCGAGTTTTAGGAAGGACCTCCTTGGTTCCAACTTCTTCACCGATCTGGCTGACCTGGAAGAGGTTAATGTTGGTCAGCTTCATTATGAGTATTGGCTGGCTCAACGGTTGAGTTGGTCTCAGTTTGTTGAGGCTAGGGGTATCACATAGGACCTAGTGGTAGTCTACATTTGTACAAGCAACCCTTTTAACCTAAAATAATATATTGTCTTGGAATGTTAAAAGTTTCCTTAGAAGCAGCAATTCGCTTAGCTCCAAAGGTTTTGTAACCTGCTCAGGTAATTGCTGTGAAAGAATCCATTCCCTAAAAAAAAAATAGTAAAGAAGCAAAATCTCTATCAAAATGCACAATTCCGCAATGTAGTCATGTTCTTTGTAGTTGTATCGATTCAAGGCAAAAAAAAACACTCCCAAGAAAAACCAAACGACGATTCAACAATCAAGAATACTCGCATCGCACGAAAATAGTCCATCGAGGTTATTGCTTCTCCAGGATTAATTCTCATTCAGAAATTTTCCGTATTCCTGGTTTTGTGCCCTTTTTTTTTTTTCTTTGCAATTCAGATTCTTCGGAATTTCGCCCGGAAATCGTCCTGCAATCGTCTGGACCTGTGTGCAGTTCTCTTTCGTGGGAATTTAACAGATGGGATACGATGGCAAACCATTGAATTGTGTTGAGAATGCAAGAGTAGCGTTGGAGTATGGTTGGAAATAGCTTCAAGCATGAGGAAAATTCATTGGAGTGTCTTATTCAATTCATGTTTCAGCAAGTCCACATGCAATCTGTGTTGGTTTTATGGTGTTTTTTGTTGTTGTTGTCGATTCTGTATTCGTTATTTATTCTCAAAACCGCAGATATTTGAGTAAGGTGGCTGATTTGGTAGTAGGTACTAATAACAAATCGAAGTATCGGGAATTATAGGTTTTGGGTGCAATAAAAAAAATTGGTTTTTGTTTGCTCTCTTTGAAATTAACGTTCACCAGTACAGTTTAAAAACATGAAGACGTACGAGTTAAACGAAAAGTGTTTTCTCTTTTTTCCATTTTTAAATGGCTAATGTAAGAAATGGAAGAAAATTAAAATGGACTATACCTATAGAGGGCTGCGCCCACAAATCGTGGTTTTTTCTATGTAAACATTTTTAAAGGAAAAAATGGTACAATTTTAAATTTGCATAATTACTATAAATATTATGTGATTAATATGAAACTTGGTAAGTTTCTTGCCTATGATCTTGTTAATCGAATTTCGCATTAACACTTTCCTCTTAAATTCACGTTAGGGGCCTGCTATACTGTAGCCAATTAAGCACCTCCTGCAAAGTATTATGGTGATTTCATTTCAAACTATTCGTGACCAATTGAGAAAAGGAGGCATGTCTCATATTCTTGCCAGTTTATCCGCAGCTTCGTTGCCATCAATGCTTCGATGTCCAGGTACCCAACAAAGAGTAACCCGATTAGTGTTTGTAAGAAACTGAAGGGTATCAAAACACACCTTCACGAGTTTCGCATCGCCGCCGGTACATGTTCCAGCTCCAGATGTCTCGATTGCCAGTGCTAGCCTCATAACTCAAACACAATGGGAGCCGGTCCTAACACTGTCTTCTGACCACTTACCAATCGTGATAAGGCTTGACAAACCGACAAATATCAAATCTGCCGAACACCGCACGTTTGTCAACCACAGCCTTATTGTGGTATTATTGGAACGGTTTCACCTCCTATACCCACGCTAAATTCCTCACTCTGCCAACTCCAACCGATGTTCGTACAGCCGAATCCAACATAAGGAAAGTCCTGAACAAAGCTGCTGCGAAGTTCATTTCTGCAGGACAGATTCCGAAAATTCGGCCCAACTTTCCAACCATTGCCGCCAGATTGGCAGACGAGAGAGACAGTATCAGGAGCGTAAATTCGGACGACACCAGAATCCACGAGTTGAACTGTGAGATCCATAGACAAGTAGCCAAACACATGAGGTCAAAATAGAGCACCCATCTGAATAACTGCCATCTAACCTCAGAGTTGAGCAAGTTATGGTCTACTGTTCGTGCCCTTTCTAATCCATCAAAACAACGCCGCCATTCAGTTCGTTGACCCCGCACCAGACAGACTTAAGCGCAAAATTCGTAGGAAGATTCACAACCGAATTATAGACAGCATACCTGTTTTCACCACGGACGAAGTAGTTGCAGCTATAAGGAAGGTGAAAAACTCGAAAGCATTGGGACCAGATGGCGTTTTAATGACTATGCTCAAGCACCGATCTGCCAGCCATCATCGGCTACCTTCAATCCATTTATCTCCTCGCTGATCGTTTCAGAAATCTGGAAAAAAGGGAGAGTCATCCCAATACTAAAACCTGGAGAGAAAGCGACACTCGGCGAATCTTATCGTCCTATAACTCTCTTGTCACCAATTGCCAAAACGCTTGAAGCACTAATTCACCCTGTACTTGCGGCCCACATCCAGCTAGCGGATCACCTAACCGTCTCAGCGTCTAAATCCTCGGCAACCCTATTTACCATCTGTACGAAGTAAGTCAAGATGCTGCTTGGAATTTCGATTGGGAATCATCCAATTCCTAGTATAAACCATCCTAAAATCCTAGGAGTCACGCTGCCAAAGTGCCGCTCTCCGTATTGTTACTGGCTGTCTCCTGATGTCACCCCAGGACCATCTATATCAGGAAACCAGGATGATGCCTTTAAGGGACCATAATCAGCTTCTTGCCAAGCAATACCTGTGTGCGCCACTACCGAAGTGATCAACCAAACTCCAACTTCATGGACAAGACGCCGCCGCCCAGACATGTTTGGCTCGACTTGAGGGACCTAAAAAGGGATATCTAAAGATTTAAAAGGGTACCCTTTGATAGCAGCGCACACAGGTCGGCCATCGCAGCGATACATCAATAGGAGGTTCATCAGTCAGTTGCAGGTTTAGGTCTGAATCCAGTTCTCTCGTCCATACCACCAACGATATCTCCGGAGGAGGAAAGACTTCCGAGAGCCACAGGAACGGCACTCGCTTAACTTCGCTCAGGCTGGTGTTCACGACTGAACTCCTGAACCTATCCCGCATCGACCATTATGTCTCAAACATCTGTCCTGCCTGTCATGGAGCCCCTCACGACGTGGACCACATCTTTCACTGCCCAGATTCACCCACGCACCTGACTGGAGAATCCAATAGAGGCAGCTAATCTTCTATCCTTTGACACCGGGGGTGACGACGAACCGTAGGCAAGTAACCAGCTAACACACCGCATTCTGGCCATTGCTACAACAACAACAACTGGTTATGGAAATTCAATAACCAAATGAGATGGCGTAATAAGCAAGTGTTGCGATTTCCTGAAAGCGTTGTTGCTCGTCCAACAAAATTTAAAAATTTCCGGAGACACCATCATGTTTTTGGGCGACCAGTAGCTCAGTGCGTTGAGGCGTTAGTCTCATATCCGACTACGGTCGTTACGGGTTCAAGCCCCATACACGGTGTTCGTGGCCATGGATGTTTGTGTTGTCTTCCCCCTGTAGTGCGGGGCGTCTTAATAAGCCGCAATATCTCCCGAGTTGACGCAGGTAGGCGCCTAAATGCGAGCAGAAGGTGTACCGGCAACGAGCATCTTCCGAAACTGGTTTAAACGAACGTCATCTAAGCCATATGGAATAGTTGATGCGCTATGCCCCACTAGGGGTTAGGGCAAATGAGTATCAGGTTTTTGCACCCCAAAAACAACAAAAGACTACCAACCCTTGGATCAGGGTTTGATTAACATTTTTAAATGTCATTACCGGTCCAGATTTGGTTATTTGACGCGTACTTTTAAGCGGGCACCCTCCATTACCGGATAAAATTGTTGTTCCCGATGGTGTCCGATTATGAGAGCGTACACTAATCCCCTCACGACACACTCCCAGACTCTTCTGATTCAAATGCCCAAAAATATGTCGAAATTATGTTTTTTCCTTTGTTTTAGCTAGACTTGGGGAAATAATGTGTCAAATCCAATATCCACTACCACTCTTCAAGTAACAAAGAATTTACATATCAATATTCATAATTCGATGTCCTTGTATGAAATGCACGCTGTGAACTTTTTGAAAGAAATTCAAATTTAATTGCCTTGTCACCTTGCCGCCTCAAAAGTCACGCAATCAACCCAAATCAATTCACGACAGCCATTCAGGATCAGGCTCTTAAAGAAAAAATGAATAGACAGTCACAATGAAATATATCGTTTTACCCAAACAATAAAATATGTCACATTGTCATAGTTGTCGAGGCGTTACATAACATACTAAACTTCTCTCTGACTTTTCTTCGCATCCTACTAAACCGTCATTCCGCGAACGACGAGCCAACAACTTCTTGAGAAACTTAGCGAAAATTGCCGTGAAGAAAGTCATCCTTGTTTATCGTTTGCCTTCATTTTGAAATATTTATAGACTTGAACCGTGCCATCTTTAACGGTTGCCTAGCCTCCATAAATGGGACATGAAGCACGACTTTGGCATAACTTGGCGTCACAGTAGCTAGTGTCGTATTGGGGACAAACAGCGAGAATTGTTTTTTTAACGTATATAAGGTATGAAAATGTCCTGGGCAATGTAGTGGGAGGAGATCAAGTTAACGACTGGAGGACTTTGTTGAGCTGGATTTTTTTTACGTAACCGTAAACTTGAAGATCTTAAGACATTTTAGATGATGAAATTTTCAGATATGCTATTTTTAATGTTGGCTGGAAAAGTGTAGTGGGGTTAAATAACTACTGGGTCAGTGTTACTTGGAAGTTAAGAAATGGCACGTATACATGGGTCAGGAATTATTCATTTGGAGGACATGAAACCATCAAATTTATTTTGTAAATAATTATCTGATCGAGTGAATAGCGCAAAGTAAAACCACAGAGCAGAGATATACCAGAGTTGGAACTCAGTATAAATTAACAGGATGTGCAAAAAGAGAAAACTAAAGCCCCCCATATACCTTGCGATCAGTCGACATCGATCTGACGATATTGTGATCGTCACATTGATTGCACAGTGTATGTACTTATCGTTGACGATTTCTTTTACAGTTCCATTCCATCGTCAGATTGATCCGAAGATGAGTATCATTGTCGTCTAACGATGAATTGCATTGTCTACGGGGGTCTTATATCCACGTCCATTGTGCCAGGCGGGGCCTCTAAAATGGGATTGAACGTCGCATGCTAAAAGAATGATTGCTGATAAAGTGAGAAATGGCGGCAACCGTGCGCTCGTCTGGTAAGGGAACCATGCGAAATTGAGGGATGATGACGAAGAGTCCATCTTTGCAGGCATGAATGAAAAGTGTGTGATGAAAAATCGGATACTGACTCTTTATGGTCGCATTTTAGGATGTCCGGAAAGAAAAAACAAAACATGCTATGTGGTCAATGATCTAGTATGATATATGATTTATGGCATATGAATTATGATGTAAAATGATTTTTTCTAAAGTGGTGGAGGTGCTATTAGGGTGTTTTTAAAATTTGTAAAATTTTTCAAATAAATCGTTTTTTCATCACAGACGTTTCATCATTCATTTGGAGCGACCGGTAGCGCAGTGTGTTGAGGCATCAGTCTCATGTTTGACTACCGGCGTTTCGGGTTGGAATATCGTCCACGACGACGTTCGTGGCCATGAATGTGCAGGAGGTGCATGCTGGCAACTGCATTCTATGAAACCAATTTATGTCAACGAAACGTCAACTGGGCCACATGGAACAATTGACGCGCTATGCCCCACAAGGGTTAGGGCAATTGAGTAACAAGCCACGCCCACAAAGATGGAAATGCACGAATGCAATGGCCGGGGGGCAAAGACCTTTTCCATAGTCCTCCACGTGGGCGCCCCCTGGTAACGGCAGTGTATTAAATCGCTGACGGCCAATGTCTTAGCGATAAGACAGTTTGGAAAAGGCAGATAGCTGAAGCCTGAATGGCTGACGAACACCTAAGCGTCTCAGGTTTAGTAGGATGGAATGAATTGCATAGTTGGACCTGCAGCATAGTTGTGTGAACTTCAGCACGTTTATTAAACCATCTGAAGCAGCTATCTTCCGAGGCTGAATGAGGTTAAGCGACGTGCTGACAACTCGTCCTCGCAAAAACCACTCCATGTTAAGAAACCTGGAACAAAAGCCTCGGATTGGACGGATCAACAACGACGACCACGCAAACGACTAAAGGATTATTCTTTCGGATCCTGGAATGTTTGCTCCCTGAACAAACCGGGGGCCGAGAATGCCCTCCTTCAACAGGTCGAAAAGTGCACGCTGAGCATTACTGCAGTCCAGGAAACAAATTGGCTTGGCAGCGAGATCAATGACAAGAAATCGCACACAATTTTTACAAGTGGCAAACCATCGGGCCGCAAGGAGTTTGGAGTACAATTTATAGTGAACAATCACCTCAAACTGCATATTACTGACTTCAAACCCATAAATGAACGGCTGTGTGCGATTCGCATCAAGACTCGATTCTTCAATCTCTGACTCATCAATGTGCAGGCCCCCACTGAAGTTAAAGAAGACGCAGTAAAAGACGAGTTCTACGCCCTCATTGAGACTCTCTTCGACTCACTTCCAACAAACGACGTCAAATTGCTGCTGGGAGAATTTAACGCGAAATTCGGAAATGAAAGTTGGCACCGGGGGACCACTGGAGGCCACAGTCTCCATGAAGAATGTAACCACAACGGCCAGCGACTTATCGACTTCGCCTGCAGCAGGAATCTAGTCGTAATCTCTACGTGTTTCCCGCACCAACGCATTCACAAGCAGACCTGGAAATCTCCAGACGCACACACCGGTAACCAAATTGAGCACGTCCTCATTTGCAGGAGATGGGCGTCTAGTGTCATGGATGTCCGCTCCTATCGAGGAGCAAACTTCGACTCAGATCCTCACCTGGTGAAGACGACCTACAGATGTAGAATTTCCTTAGTGCACCAATCGAGAATCAGACCTCCCAAAATCTTTGCGGTTGATAAGCTTCTGAACGATGCTACGGCGGTGGCGTATGCTACCGCCCATGAGGAAAGACTATCACCTATCCTACACAACATCAGCAACACAGGCGTCCATGGGTTCTGGGAAGAACTCAAGGGTACCATCAAGGATGTCGCAGAGAAGGTCGTGGGATATAAAGCCCGGCGAGCGCGAAATGACTGGTTCGACGAACCATGCAAAAATTCACTTGACGCGAAAAACGAGGCTTACAGACAATGGATTCAACGAGCAACCAGAGCCAGAAGAGAAAAATATGACGAGCTACGGCGAATATCGAATAGAATAATTAGAGGTAAGAAACGTAAATACTTTGACGAGCAGTTGCTGAATATTAACGAAAACTTAGCTAATAGGAACAGCAGACAAGCGTACAAACTAGTAAATACAATTAAGAACGGCCACCAACCCATGACTAGCCTTTGTAAGGACAACGATGGAAACATCATCAGCGACACCGATGGCGTCAACAAACGATGGGCCTCTTATTTTGAAGAGCTTCTTAACCGACTATCTAACATCCCCACACAAGAAGCTCTCGACGATATTGTTGATCTAGACCCCCTTATTCAACCCCCGATAGTAGAGGAAGTTGATCTCGCGTTGCGGTCGCTAAAACGAAATAAAGCGCCGGGCGCTGACGTAATTCCAGCTGAACTGCTAAAATTCGGTGGAACGAGTCTATGATGCCATACATCAATTACTGCTGCGAGTATGGGAGGACGAGGAGATCCCAGACGATTGGCGCAGAAGCATCATCAGTCCAATTCATAAAAAGGGAGATAAATTGCGGTGTGAGAGTTACAGAGGCATCTCACTAGTTTGCACGTCCTATAAAATTTTGACGAAATTTTCTGGAAAATAGAATAAAACCGTACGCAGAACGAATCATTGGCGAATATCAAAGCGGTTTCAGACCTGGTCGCTCCACAACCGATCAGCTCTTCTCAGTCAAACTGATACTCCAGAAGTGCTGGGAATACAACGTAAACGTATACCAAATCTTTGTCGACTTCAAGCAGGCATACGACAGTATCGATCGTGGAGTACTGTACAACATCATGCTGCGATTTGGTATACCGGCCAAATTAGTGCGGCTGACTAAGATGACGATGACCAACTCCATCTCACAAGTCAGGATACATAATAGACTTACTGGTCTATTTGAAACACGCACTGGTTTGAAACAGGGCGATGGACTGGCACCAACGCTCTTCAAACTAGCATTGGAATACGTTATTCGGGCCATGAATATGAACAACAGCAATACGCTACTCATCAAGTCGACACAATTAGCAGCGTACGCCGACGACATCAACATCATGTCACGAAGATTGGCCGACGCAGAAGAACTTCTGCACACACTGGATACCGCTGCAAAAGAAGTTGGACTACGTATTAACGAGGGTAAAACTAAAATAATGATGCAATGGACGACAAGAACACCTGCACAACCGAGCACCAATGTGGGGGACCTCAACATCGAGTTCGTAAACAACTTCATTTACCTGGGTGGCAACTTGTCAAGGGACGCCAACGAAACTGACGAAATCAAGCGACGGATACAGTTAGCTAATAAGACTTTTTTCTCGGTTCTTCCCATAATGAAATCGAAGCATGTGCACAGAAACACGAAGCTCCGTGTGTACAAAACCATTATACGACCAGTGCTATGCTATGGCTGCGAAGCATGGACCCTAAATCAAGCCTCCGAAAACATGTTAGACACTTTTGAACGTAAGGTTCTACGGCAAATTTTCGGGGCTGTTTGCGATCGAGGTGGATGGCGCATCAGGTAAAACCATGAGTTGTATGAAATATACGTTGAGCTGGAAGTTTCGAAAATCGTCAAACTACAACGACTTCAATGGGCAGGGCATGTATAAAGAATGGACGATGATCGCATGCCTAAGAGAGTAATGAATACAGAACGAGTCGACGGAGCGAGACTGCGAGGACGATCGAGATCTCGTTGGGAGAGCTCAGTAGGTGCGGAGACCGCGCAGCTGCTGGGCTTCCAAAATTGGAGGACGCGGTCACGTGACCGAGATAATTGGAGGACAATGATCCAGGCGGCCAAGGCCCGACGTCGGGCTGCCGCGCCACGATGATGATGATGGATTAGAGTTCCAAGGTGGCGTTTGGCCCTGTTTATTTGCTGTCCAGTGTATATTAATTTTACAAAATTTCGAAACTACACGATTTTTTTCTGTTATTATATCGATGTCTACACTAAATTAAATAAATTTATTAAAGAAAAGAGATAATTGAAAATGTGAAAAGTAAAAGTAAATATTAAAAGCGAAGAATTTAACAAATTAAAGGAAGACCGTCAAAAACGTCAAACCCTGTAAAAAGGATTGTGAGGTCCCTTTTAAAAAGAAAGAGGGAGGATGGAAATGGCCCAAGTTGAAGACCATCATGGTTACGCGGCAATCTAAGCAAAGGTGAATAATAGTAAAGATCAGTGTAAACTGACACGCATTTGAATGTTATGTGTTTGGAGATTTTGATTTTAGAATTGTGTTTTGAGGAGCTTAGTTTGGGGATTGGCAATTTCCAAGCGGTTTTTTTGCTGGGCTTTATTGGGAATCTACCTACTGTTGAGAGTTCTGCTTAGTGCGAATCTGCAGAAAACAGCCCTCATTGAATGAAGCTTCAAAGTTTTTCAACTTTGAATCTAGGTAATGAAGGAGACAATTAGATAATATGCTGATATTGATTGAATTTATTTTCGCGTTTACATAGTTTTACATAATCGTATTTCATTTACATATGATCATTCAAATGTCATCTATCAGAAACCAATGATAAAATATGTACAAGCCTAGTTCTATATAAAAAACCAAGGCAAACATGCACCCTTACATATAGAAGTATAATCCTTATGCGTGTGAATCTATAATGTATCCTGGCAACAGCAACAGCAAATGCGTTTTGCATAACTGCAACTGGTTCGTTAAGTATCCCATCCGGGAAAGTCCATCCGTGGTCTGTCCCGACGGGAATAAGTTTTTGGAATTATTTTAGCAATTCTTGTATATCACAGTATTTCATATTTCAGGTCATGCAGCCATTATATTTGTGGGATCAAAATACGGGTACAACATGAAAACTGATGATGTTTACCAAGCCAAAGAGCTGCAGAGTTGGAGCTCATATTTTAGGAAATATATTTCCGTAAACATGTTTATCAGTTCATCGTCGTGCCAGTTCTATGACCATAGTGGCAAAACTAGAAACGTTTCCATTTTTTATTTCAAGCGAACCCCCCCCCCCCCCCCCCCCCCCCTCCATGCATACTGGTAATAACGAACTATGCGAGAAATGAATGGTGTATCCAAACAGAAATTCAATTCAAAAATCAGAATCACTTGGGAAGCTTCATATATTGCTTTTAATTTGGATTTTTTTTTTCAAAACAATGTTGAACTATGCAACGTGCTATAAATTGGTATGTAGGGAGGGAGGATTAAAATGCATATGAGGATTGCATTTCACATTTCATTTCACATTTCCAAATAAATGCATGCACATATAGTCTTTATCACGTTCAACAAAACACTTAAGTTGAAAGGTACTGTTAAGGTTCTGATACACAGGACGCGTAAACGCCTGGCGCTTGACAATTCCACGATACCAGTCCCGTGTAAACAGAAAACTGGTATACGACAGCTCATAACATTTTAGACGACGACGGGTACCGATGCATAAGGCGTAGCTTACTTGAATTACGTGTAATCGCGTTTACGCTACCCGGGTGAAAATTACGCGATCGCGTGTACGCATTGCGCGTTCCAAATTTACAATACCCGTCCCGTGTAAACAGTGAACAGTGTACACGACAGCTCATAGGCTCTTGTGTAATTAAGTTCTCGTGTAATTATTAATCGGGTTTTCGTGCTACGCGTGTATTCGTCGCGTAAATGCTTTCGAACGTGATGAAATCGTATTTAACAATCTGATCGCATAAAATCACTGCCATCTTCATTATATAGGCTGGCTTGTGTATTGAGGAAGTAAGCATGTTGGCTGTTCCCGATTTTGAAATGTTGAGTTATGTTTTATGTAGGTATCATCTACATCTTAGGGGGCTTTGTAGGTATGGCAATAATTACATGGAAGTGATCAAGGTCACCCCCTGAGTCGATTTAATTGTATCCGCCTGTCTGTCCAATCGCACGAAAAGCCTCAACAGAATGAAGCTAGCGAGTTTAAATATTGGTCAAATGATTGTAGTAAGATCTTGGTTGATTTAAACATGGGCATGAGCCGATCTCTGGAACACCTACTTTCCACACAGATGTAAAACAATTAAATGTATCTACGAACAAATGAGTAATTACTTTGGTAGGTAACTGTGATCATTTGGCAACCAAATGCTTCTTACAAAGTACTTCTGTAACTCTTGATCAAATTGACCTAGAAAGCTAATTTTTGAATTGTAACTCAGATGGGAAATTGATTCAGTTTTAGTAAAACGGGCATGAAACGACCAATGAACGCCTATCTCCCGTACAAATATCAATATTTTGGTAGAATGAAGCAAGCGATTTGAAGTGAATTTACCTCAAATGCTGACAGTAGTTGGTAATAAAAATGGGCAACACCCGTCCAATCGAGCGCCTATCCTAATTCCCATAGCCCATTCTTGCGAAGTAGCACGACGAAGGGCGAGGCTCTCTCTCAATTGCCCTAACCCCTTGTGGGGCATATTGCGTTTCATCGACGTAAACTGGTTTCGGAGAATGCAGTTGCCAGCATGCACCTCCTGCACATCCATGGCCACGGTCGTCGTGAACGGGATTCGAACCCGAAACGCTCGTAGTAAAACATGAGACTGATGAGTGTTGGGAACCCGAAATTCTCCCTAAAGAGCGGAAGAAGGGCGCCATTATTGCAATAATTGGGATGGCATCTGTCTTCTCCCAGCAGTCTCCAAACTGATGGCAAAAATAATCTTGAACCGTATCAAACAAACAGCTGACGGCACAGTGAATGATGAACCAGCCGGCTTTCGAAAGGGCTTCTCATGTAGCGACCACATCAACACCGTCCGAATTATTATTGAACAATCCGCAGAGTAGATATCGCCATTATGTCTCATGTTCATCGATTTCGAGATGGCGTTTGACAGCGTTGGACGGGAATACATTTGGAGGGCTTTACGTAGGAGAGGGATACCAGATTAAATAATTTCCATCATCAAGGAGTCACGTCTTACACAAGGTTAAGCTCCCAGATCCTTTCGAGGTGCATAACGGAGTGAGGCAAGTCTGCATTTGGTCACCTATACTGTTTTTAATTGTACTAACCGGCGCGCTTCAAGAACACCAGAACAAAGGTGTAAGAAGGAAGTTATTCAAATACCTTTAACACCTGGACTATGCAGACAATATTTGTCTTCTACCAAATAGGATCAAGTAGCTTAAATGTCTGATGCTCTGCATTGCGAAAGCTGCAATACTACTCAATTGCCCTAACCCCTTGTGGGGCATAGCGCGTCAACTGTTCCATGTGGCCCAGTTGACGTTTCGTTGGCATAATCTGGTTTCGGAGAATGCAGTTGCCAGCATACACCTCCTGACGCTGTCAAGGCTAAGTACTTAAGCTTGGATCCAGCAAGGCAAAGCGGAATTTGTGTTTCGGGGAAGGCAGTGGAAAAATTTGACAATTTCTGCTATCTCGGAAGCGTAATTACAGCAGATGGTGGAACGAATGCTGATATACAGTCTCGCATCAACAAGGCTCAAGCATTTTTTTTCAGTTTGACTCCTTTCTGGCAAAACAACATTTCCAGACGCACCAAACTCCGGATCTTCGAGACCAACGTAAAATCCGTGCTTCTATATGGCTCTTCACCTTGGAAGGTGATCAACAAGAGAACAACTAGATTGCAAACTTTTGTGAATCAGTGTCTAGGGCACATCCTACACGTACGGTGGCCGGAGGTCATTTCTAACGACGGCCTTCTTACTATTACTGGTCTGGACAGGATAGACACTTCCAGGCGAAAGTGGCAATGGATATGTCATACTCTCCGAAAAGGGCCGAACAACATTGATCAACAGGCCTTCGATTGGAACCGACAGGGAACCAATGTATGTCGCCGTGTTGGACGACCTAGTAACACCTGAAAAGGATAAATGTGTGTGTGAGTCGTGGTGTGAGCTGAAAGAGATGGCGATGAATAGGACCAGGTGGAAAGTAGGCGTGGTTTATGTTCTATGCCCCACAAGGGGTTAGATTAGATTAGATTGAGGGAGGGGCAGCGGGCGAAAAAAGGCCCACTAGCACCGATGCCAAATTATCTATTGTGTTATAGCCCCAGGTCTGGCATCAGGCATAGGCCAGTCGATCAATTTTGATCGCGCTTATGAATTTGCTTAAAAGGGTGAGCGGGATCGAAGCAATGTTATCTGCTTCCGGAAGGCGATGCCGAGGTGTACTAGGCGATGTTGGGCCAGTGCCTCACATTCGCAAAGAACGTGGAAAGCTGCATTTAATCTTCCCATGACATTCCCATCCGAAAACCTATTCGCGCTAGTAAATCTACTACACATAAAGAAGCTATACGTCAAAAGCACACTTTGTCACCTATGCTCTCACTTCAACACCAATTTCATCTCACATCAAACAAATGCACGCCACAGAAACTTTAGACTAATAGTCCCGTGAATGAAGAAAACATTTTCACAAAGATACCGCCAATTAACATCAGAACTGACATTCATGACATCCAAAGATTCAAAATAAAAACTAAATTTTGGCTACTTAACCTTGCTCTAATTGTAAGTGATTTCTTTCTATTATTTGAATTTCATTGCACCGATCAATTAGTATAATATCATGAATTACATACGCTACATTTTATATTTTCTCTCATTTTAATTGTACACCATATATCTACAATATCTCATTTGTTACTTATCGCACATTTAACATTATTTAATTTTGAATAAGTTCACTAAATTTCAAGAATATATTTTCTCCTCGCACAAGCTTGTCTTTAGAGGAGAGAAGCAAGAAATGAACTGTAATTATAATACTATTTGTACCAAGAATTTAATTTACGTGCAGTGACGTTTCATCATCGGCCTCGCAGAAACGACAGCTAGTGTCCGATACTATACCCATTATCTTTAAGTGACCCTGGTACGGTTCATTTTTAAAAGTTCAAATGTCCTGCTGCGCCAGTAGCCAGATATGAACATTTTCACTTGCCTCAGGCCTGGGAGATAGTCCCATTGCATGGTGGCCCCAGTATGGTCCCAGTACATACATTTACTGACGGAGCTTAGAGGAATCCCGTAAAAGGGCTCAGGTCCGAGAGCATCCTGGCCAGGTCATCAGCCTGTTCATTCCCAGAAATCCTGACGTGGCTAGGAACCCAGTATAACGTTACCATGTTCGAGGAGCCAACTTTTTGTAAGGTATTCTGGCAGGTGCGCAATAGCTTGGACGAGAGAGACCAGTTGCTTAGCGCCAGTATGGCTGCCTGGCTGTCAGTAAATATATCTATATGTACTTTATGTATTAATGTTCTTGCAAATGTACAAGTGCGAATCATTTTCAATTTAAATTGGAATTGTTTGTGACACTTGGTTTCATTCTGCACACCAACTTAGTATGCGTCTGTAGCTTAGCTCGGTAACGCACCGGGCATTTTTTGCTACTCGAAACACGGTCTCTGCGGTTCGCGCCCCGCAACGGGACCAACTATTTTTATACCCTAGACTTTTAGTATAGGGTATATTGTTTTTGTCACGACGGAAATATGTAACACCTTAAAGGAGGCTCCGGAGGTATAGCAATGTATATATATAAATGATCAGGGTCACCTCCTGATTCGATTTAGCCATGTCTGTCTGTCTGTCTGTCTGTCTGTCCGTCTGTCTGTCTGTCTGTCTGTCTGTCCGTCTGTCTGTCCGTTCGCACGATAACTTTCGATAGAATGAAGCTAGAGCCTTGAAATTTTGGTCAAATATTGGTAGTGTAATCTAGTTGGATGGTATTGAAAATGGGCATGATCAGGCCAAGAGAACGCCTACCTCCCCTACATATGTAAAATACATAAATGTATCTATAACTCCCGATTAAATAAACGTGAAAAGCTCTAGCTTAGGTAGATTACTCATGAGGGTAATCTTATACTCTCCTGGGAAAATAAAATCGATCAGTTGGAAACTAACGGTAATTTTCTTACAAAGAACCCCGTACTACCCTAATTTTCAGGTTTTTTGTATATAACTCCTGAACCAATTGACGTAGGCACCTGATTTTTGGCATGTAACCTTGAAGTGAGAAGCTGCTTAAGGTTTTGTAAGTTGGGCATAATCAGATCAAAGGAACGCCTACCTCCCCTACAAATTTCAAAAAATTAAATATTCCCTTAATTACGATAACTTTCGAAAAAATTATACTAGCAAGTCGAAAATTTGACAAAATGTTGCTAGTAAGACCTACTTTGTTGGTATTGAAATTGGGCATGATCCGACCAAAGGAACTCCCGACTCCCCTACAAATGAAACTTCAAATAAGCGATAATTTTTGATAGAATGAAGCCGGCAGCTTGAAATTTTGGTCAAATGTTTAAAGTGAGATTGAGTTAGTTGACATTAAAGATGGGTAAGATCCGACTTAAGGAACCCCTACCTCCTCTAGAAATGAAACTTTAAATAAGCGATAAGTTAACGACAAAATAAAGCTATCGACTTGAAATTTTGGTCCAATGTTTGTAGTATGATCCAGTTGGCTAATATTGAAAATACGTAAAATCCGACCAACGAAACCCCTACTTCTCCTACAAATGAAACTTCAAATAAGCGATAACTTTCGATAGAGTGAAGCTTGAGACTTGAAATTTTTTTTAAATGTTTGTAAGGGGATCTAATTGGTTGGTGACAATGATGGGCAAGATCCGACCCAAGGAAACCCTACCTCCCCTACAAGTGAAACTTCAAATAAGCGTTAACTTTCGATAGAATGAAGCTAGCAACTTGAAAACTGCGACAAATATTTGTAGAATGGGTCAGTTAATTGATTTTGAGAATTGTCAAGATCCCACTGAATGAGTGCCAAACTCCCCTATGAACTGGCCATATAGGAGACCCACTTCTAGTACATATGGTCGTTGCCAATTGGGACTTTTGGTATCACCACTAGGTCTGTACAAGTCTAGGGTATATACGCTTCGGACTCCGGGCCGAAGCTTCGCTTCGGCCTGGTTTATTCTCAAATTCCCTCTGAATTAATTTCTCCGAGCTTAGTGGTTTCGTATGGATAGTAGCACTCATCAGGTCTTGCATCTTTGCAGCTATCCATGTGCAAGACGACCACGAAAGTGTGAGAATTCTGTTTGTATAAGCCGTGAAGGCGTGATTTTACTTGAAAACTCGACCGTGGAGGTCTAGATGGTGTGAAGCACTTATATTAACTCACTAGAGGGGTGGAGAGAGGGTGAGAAGTGGAGATATTTGTTCCCTGGCAATTTTACTTTATGTATTAATGTTCTTGCAAATGTACAAGTGCGAATCATTTTCAATTTAAATTGGAATTGTTTGTGACACTTGGTCGTCTTGCACATGGATAGCTGCAAAGATGCAAGACCTGATGAGTGCTACTATCCATACGAAACCACTAAGCTCGGAGAAATTAATTCAGAGGGAATTTGAGAATAAAAAATAGTTGGTCCCGTTGCGGGGCGCGAACCGCAGAGACCGTGTTTCGAGTAGCAAAAAATGCCCAGTGCGTTACCGAGCTAAGCTACAGACGCATATTAAGTTGGTGTGCAGAATGAAACCAAGTGTCACAAACAATTCCAATATCTATATGTATTCTTGCAACGGAATTCGGCTTTCAGGCAGAGCTCCACACACGACTCGATGGCATGTGCTTCTGCCTGGAATACTGTTGCGAACCTATCCATAGGTATAGAAATACCCTGGTTAGGGCCCACTATTCCGGCACCTCTACCATTAACCTTCTTTGATCCATCCGTGAACCACTTGATGGTATCTGGAAGAAGAGTGGAATGTTTCTCCAACCAGTTTTCACTGCTCCAGATTATAGTGGGGGTTAACAGGAACCGGAGAGAGGGAGAGATCGAGTGTAGGGTAGCCACCTTACTAAGCTATCCAGACTAATGTTGTTGGTGTAACGCGTGTGTTATTTTACCCTACACCCGGTATATTCCCAAAAAAAAAACACGTCTAATCAAATAAAGAGCTTAGTACGGGTCAGTTACCAACCCACGAATTGATACGCAGGCTAAAATGGCAGTGGATAGGTCACACATTGCGGAAGGATGATAGCTGTATTGCCCTACATGCCTTGAACCCCATTGGAACCCCATTTCCAATCAAAGCCTACCAAGGGGGTGTCCTCAAATGTAATGGTGCCGTTTTGTGGAAAAATAGTGTGAGCCTCTTAGTAAGACGTGGGGGGAGTTGCGTCTGATTGCCCAGAACAGAATACGATATGGCGCGCAGGAATAGTTGACGCGCTATGCCCCACTAGGGGTTAAGGTAAAGTAGTACGTGTCCGTATCGTGATTCGTATCTGGGCTAAAAGGGGCTTTACCGCTGGCGTATAGAGCGAGGGTAGTATCATCTCGATTTAAAATCCACTATTGGTCAAAGATGCAAACTACTATGAATCACCCGGTTAATTAGGAATGTTCCGAAACAACTGGCACAAGTAGATGAAAGGTGTGAGCCAAAAAATAAATTAATGTTTCTTTTTTTGCACTCTCTTCTGCCGAAAAAAGTAACTTGTAGCGCAAAAAAACCCCAACAACGACATTGTAAGCTCAATATTAACGGAGTTATTGCGAGTTATAAAAAAAAACATATGTATGTATTTTAATGTTTTTCATTCTATCAAAAAAAGCCAAACCCGGTTCAGAGGTCGAACACTTAGTGTTAAGCTGTTCTTGACCTCCCCTAAACTCTTCAGAAGGAATTTCATTTGGAGGTTCACTTGCTTATTTAAATGTCATAGTGACCGCACTATAAGTGAAGTTGTAAGTTGTCAATTATTCAAAGCTAATACAAGCCGCTTTAACTTGACACTACATTTAGAGGATAATGGCAAGCATGACCCATGTCTTTTTCATTATATCTATGAGAAACAAGTCATTTAGCAGCTACGTTAGCCGTTGTGCATAATAACAAGTAGCCAGGCTTGCGTAAGGCTCAACTTGTTCAACACCTCCTTCTGCCTTGAACTTTGTATTCGAAACAAAGCGGAAACATTATACATACTCGTATACATACGTATAAATAAAAAGTTCCCGGCAAGGGAGCAGGACAATTTAATTATTGGCGTGCTTAATTGCATGTCCCTGCTGGGACACAATCGTTGAAAAATGTTCACGGCAAGCGTCGCAAGAACTTCGTGCTACATATTGACTGAACAGGGGAGGGGGGTTCGATGTGGTGTACGCGACATAAAATTAAACGTCAGAACAAGGACGTTACAAGAGCTCCTTTGGCTTACTACAACAACTTCCGAACAGCATTTTTGTTGAGTGGGGAGCATATAATTTTAAGGTAGGATTAAGGGCGAGTGTTATGGCTCATTTTCGAGTTATTACAACGAAGCCGGCCACCATAGTCGCAAGTGCCGATGAATTTGTATGAATATTCTTGGCATTTCGAAAGGACGATAGTTAACGCCGTCTGTAGCCAGTCGTTTGACGAGGATAACATTCGGATGGGTAATGTATGGTCGCCCGAACAGGACCATCGCGAAACGAACGAAGTGGCAGACGATTCCATGGACTTTATATGACAGTTTGTTAAATGTTCCAGGCAAGTGGAATAAATTGTGATAATTGTCAATTAAAATGTTTTGTCCGGAATATTGCTTTATAAATTTTAATGAGACATTGTCGGAATACTTTTTTTTCCATTGTTTAATGTCGGTCGTAACAATTCATATTTTATTTTCATTAGCACGGCGAATTTGGCAGCGTATGACACAGTGGTACTTTAATTATTGGTGTACATTTTGCAAGTAGTATTGAAGGGAAACATCTGCTACCGAAGTACGGTTGTAATGGGATACCTAGACACAATAAGCAGCCTGCAGGAAAATGTTGAGGATGGCCAGGTGATGTTAACAGCCCAACAGCCCAGATATGACTGAGGAGTTCCTGGCCATTCTCTTCTAAAATAAAATGGAATAATAAGCGCGTGGCATAAAATTAAGCTTAATGTTTACCTACATATTTTTTACATAAATGATACTTTAATATGGGTAGAGTTTAGAGCAATATAAATGTAAATACTGCACATCTTCTATTTTCCTTATATTGAGTTCCATAGAAAATTAAAAAAAATGGGGCAGAGTAAAGTGTGGGAAACAAAACAAATAATTATGCTTTTGTAGAGGGTTCTTGCAGGGTATGTTCGCCATCGTTTGAAAATTTATTTTTGAAGTTACTAACTCGGGGGGCAAAAGACTTTTTCGATAGTCCTCCTCGTGAGCGCCCCCTGGTAACGGCAGTGCGTCAAATCGCTGACGGCCAAGTCTTAGCGATAAGACAGTTTAGAAAAAGGCAGATAGCTGTAGCCTAAATGGCTGACCAACACCTAAGCGTCTCAGGTTTAGTAGGATGGAACGATCGGTGTAGTTGGACCTGCAACATAGTTGTATGAACACCAGCACGTTTATCAAACCATCTGAAGCAGCTGTCTTCCGAGGCCATCCCCTGAATGGGGTTAAAAGCGATGTTCTGACAACTCGTCTTTGTAAAAACCACTCCACGTCAAGAAACCTGGAACAAAAACCTCGGATTGGACGGATGAAACAACGACGATCACGCAAACGATTAAAAGATTATTCTTTTGGATCCTGGAATGTACGCTCCCTGAACAAACCGGGGGTCGGAAAGGATCGCATACAATTTTTACAAGTGGCAAACCATCGGGCCGCAAGGAGTTTGGAGTAGCATTTATAGTGAACAATCACCTCAAGCCGCACATTACTGGCTTCTAACCCATAAATGAACGGCTGTGAGCGATTCGCAATAAGACTCGATTCTTCAATCTCTGGCTCATCAATGTGCACGTCCCCATTGAAGTTAAAGAAAACGCTGTAAAAGACGAATTCTACGCCCGCATTGAGACTCTCTTCGGCTCACTTCCAACAAACGACGTCAAATAACTGCTGGGAGACTTTAACGCGAAAGTCGGAAATGAAAGTTGGCACCGGGGGACAACTCGAGGCCACAGTCTCCATGAAAAATGTAACGACAACGGCCAGCGACCTACCGACTTCGCCTGCAGTAGAAATCTAGTTGTAAGCTCTAGGTGTTTCTCGAATCGACGCATTCACAAGCAGACCTGGAAATCTCCAGACGCACATACCGTCAACCAAATTGACCACGTCCTCATTTGCAGGTGATGAGCATCTAGTGTGATGGATGTCCGCTCCAATCGAGGAGCAAACTGCGACTCAGATCATCATTTGGTGAAAACGACCTACAGATGTAGAATTTCCTCAGGCACCAATCGAGAATCAGCCCTCTTAAAATCTTTGCGGTTGATAGGCATCTGAGCGATTCTACGGCGGTGGCGTATACTACCACCCTTGAGGAAAGACTATTGCCTATGCTACACAACATCAGCAACACAGGCGTCCATGGATTCAGGAAAGAGCTCAAAGGAACCATCAAAAATGTCGCAGAGAAAGTCGTGGGATTAAAGTCCGGCGAGTGCGAAATGACTGGTTCGACGAAGAATGCAAAAACTCTTTTGACGCGAAAAACGAGACCTACAGACAATGGATTTAACGAGGAACCAGAGCCAGAAGAGAAAAATATGACGAGCTACGGCGAATATCGAATAGAATAATTAGACGTAAGAAACGTAAATAGTTTGACGACCAGTTACTGCATATAAACAAAAACTTAGCTAATAGGAACACCAGACAAGCGTATAAACTAGTCAACACAATTAAGAACTTCAATCAACCCAGGACTAGTCTTTCCAGGACAAGGATGGAAACATCATCAGCGACACGGATGGCATTATCAAACGACGGGCTTCTTATTTTGAAGAGCTTCTGAGTCTACCATCTAACATCCCCACGCAAGAAACTCTCGACGATATTGTTGATCTAGGCCCACCCACAAACATACAACCCCCGACAATAGAGGAAGTTGATCTCGCGTTACGGTCGCTAAAACAAAATAAATCGCCGGGCGCAGACGAGATTCCAGCTGAACTGCTAAAATTCGGTGGAACGGGAGTAATTAATGCGGTACATCAATTACTCTTACGAGTATGGGAGGACGAGATAATCCCAGACGATTGGCGCAGAAGCATCATCTGTCCAATTCACAAAAAGGGAGATAAACTGCGGTGTTAGAATTACTGAGGCATGTCACTAGTTTGGACTCCTATAAAATCTTGACGAAAATTCTGGAAAGTAGAATAAAACCGTACGCAGAACGATTCATTGGCGAATATCAAAGTGGTTTCAGACCTGGTCGCTCCACAGCCGATCAGCTCTTTACGGTCAAACTGATTCTCCAAGGGTGCTGGGAATACAACGTAGACGTATACCAAATCTTTGTCGACTTCAAGCAGGCATACGATAGTATCGATCGTGGAGTACTGTACAACATCATGCTGCAATTTGGGATACCGGCAAAATTAGTGCGACTGACAAAGATGACGATGACCAACTCCGTCTCACAGGCCAGGATCCATAATAGACTTACTGATCTATTTGAAACAAATACTGGTTTGAAACAGGGCGATGGACTGGCACCGACGCTCTTCAACCTAGCACTGGAAAACGCTATTCGGGCTATGAATATGGACAACAACAATACGCTACTCATCAAGTCGACACATTTAGCAGCGTACGCCGACGACATCAATATCATGTCCCGAAGATTGGTCTACGCAGAAGAACTTCGGCAAACGCTCGATGCCGCGGCAAAAAAAGTTGGACCAGGCATCAACGAGGGTAAAACTAAAATAATGATGCAATCGACGACAAGGACACCTGCACAATCGAGCATCAATGCGGGGAACCTCAACATCGAGTTCGTGAACGACTTCATATACCTGGGTGGCAACTTGTCAAGGGACGCCAACATAACTGACGAAATCAAGCGACGGATACAGTTACCTAACAAAACTTTTTCCTCGGTTCTCCCCATAATGAAATCGAAGCATGTGCACAGAAACACGAAGCTCCGCGTGTACAAAACCATTAAACGACCAGTGCTATGCTATGGCTGCGAAGCACGGACCCTAACTCAAGCCTCCGGAAACATGCTAGACACATTTGTACGTAAGGTTCTGCAGCGAATTTTCGAGGCCGTTTGCGATCGAGATGGATGGCGCATCCGGTACAACCATGAGTTGTATGAACTGTACGATGAGTTGGAAGTTTCCAAAAGCGTCAAACTACAACGATTTCAATAGGCAGGGCATGTACAACGAATGGACGATAATCGCATGCCAAAGAGAGTAATGGACGCGAGACTGCGAGGACGACCGAGATCTCGTTGGGAGAGCACAGTTTATGTGGACGCCGCGCAAGTACTGGGCTTCCAAGAACGGAGGACGCGGTCACGTGACAGAGATAATTGGAGGACAACGATCCAGGCGGCCAAGGCTGTCGCGCCACGATGATGATGATTTAACATAACGGTACAGCTATGATTTAGTTTGCACCCTGTGGATGATTATTCTAATTGAGCAAATAAATTAATTTTTATTTGATGAAAAAAAATACATTGTGGTAAAAAAATCGCTTTTAACTACGAATTAAGTTATGTTGCTTGTGAGTTTGCCAACCCCTTGTCTAGCCTACTATCATCTTAATTTGAAATTTATTAAACCTTTTTGATTCATCTTTTTTCCTTTCAACGAACTGCCAACAAACAGCTAACAATCCCTCAGATAATTTTTTATGTGCTTATTTACTTAACCGCTTTTCTGCCAAATAATCTGCTACAAGTGCCTATAATACATTGCACCCAAAAGAACGATAAACGCAACCATGTTTTCAAAACAGATTTTTTTTTCTGCCGTCTTCTATAATTAAAGTCCAATATAGACTGGACCACATCTGCTCGGGTCATTTATTTCAATTTTACGAACAGAAATCCGGCAGGCAATTCAATCTAGTGGGACAGGGGCGTCCTCTTTTTTTTGGCATGAATCCATGGGCAAACGCGACATGAAGTCAAAGTCAGGATGGTATAAGTATTAAGCGACATCGTTATCATTTATCTGGACCATGAAATGTTGTAGATGTTATTTTGTGGTTTCGGGCTGTTGAATAATCTGTTGTAAAGCGTCAGCAGTTAGCAACGTCGAACAAATTTTTTTATGACCAGGTCGAATTTTCAAATATTTCTACTCATACCTACCTACCAGTCGGTTTGCGCTCTACCCTAAATACCATTCATCCATGAAAGTTGAAAGCATAGGGTGTACGTCATGAGCGGCAAATAGAATGTTTTAACTAAATATTTCATGGCCGGAGGAAAGATATTAATCACCGTGTATTACCATGACTTTAATTAACTTCCTTGCTCGTGATTTGTAGAAGTTGGATAAATAGTCATGGTTGTTATGTATTGAAGAGCTACCCAAAGAAAACAAGTTCGCATTTTTCATTAAGGTTTCTTTAAAAAATACTCCAAAGCTAAATGCAACCTCTGCAGTTTCATATTTTTATATTTATGATTTTTCCAAAGCTCGGTCAAAACGAGTATGTATGCATACTAGCGTACTTTTACGAACAGATACTGATTCGCAGATGTAACCAATAAACTACAGAATCGATGCTATCCACTTCCTACAATGCAAACAAATTCGCTGGTAATAGATAGGAGGATGTCCATCGGAAGAAGTTTCTTCAAAGTTTTTTAATATATCTTTTAACGGCGCTGGGATAATGGTTTTATTTCGACTATAAAATATATTTTTCTTATCCTCTTCCCGAAGGTAAGACACGGCTTCGAATGTCCGTAAGGACGATACACGGTACGTTAAAATATACAATCTATCCGTATACGACCAGCATTTTGTCGTAATGGCAGACGAAAAGTTTGTTTAACGATTTTCCAGGGATATACGTATACTCCTACGTTATCCCTATGCTAATCGACATCGAAGGGAAAAGTTCCAAATGATGAATTGATGCATTTTATGGTCTGGCAATGAATGGTTATAATTCAAACCTTTAATATGGTGAAGTGGTTTTTATTGGATTTTCTCGAAGTTAGATAAAGTGGATCAAACATATCAGCGAATTATAAACCACAAGGTTTGGCAAATCTTTTTATTGGAGGCATAAATGACGGTTTTGGGTTTAATCAAATATGATTAAGGATCTGTGAAGATTGGTTTGAAGGTGTCCCGGATGGTCGTAAAAATATGTAAGGAGATAATAGTGTGTTTAACCATTTTGCAACTTTTTTTCTCATCCATTTAGCATACTCGTTTATTTTATTATATAGGTACGGCGAAAAAATAAAATCCACATTTTGAAAGGCTATAAAAAAAATAAGTATACAATTTAAGCTATATCTTTTTTATTTTTTAAAAGCACATAGTCTTTTTTCCACAATTTTGTTTTTATTTTCCACAATTTTTGTTTTTCATTTCGGTGACGTTAGTTATTTATGATAAACAGCCAAAGTTGTTTTCGAAAGTTTGTCATGACTCTCTGTTTGTTTTCACTCCCCGTAGATACGAGTAATGGCTGTTTGTTTGTTTGATCCGGTTTAAGATTATTTTTGCCATCAGTTTGGAAACTGTTGGGAGAAGACAGATCCTACGCCAATTATTGCAATCCTTTCGGTCACTTTTTTCCGGGATCTTAATAATGACGCCTTTCTTCAACTCTTTAGGGAGAGTTTCCGTTTCCCAACACTCATGGATAAGGGAGAGAAGGATATCCGCAGTCAGAGGTGCCGACTGTTAGAAAATATTAGGGGGCACAACAACTTTTCATACATTTTTGATTGACGGTCAGATTTCTTTCTTGGGTGATTTCTTTGTGATGGTATCCTCACAATAAACTGACCCATTCTTAAAATAACAATTAACGTATCTCTTACACTTTAAAAAAATTTACTGATGATGGGTCCACGAACAGAACGGACAATAGTCCTAGGTAAGAAAGTCGACGTCTTAAAGCGGGTAAATATTTCATGCTGTCAATCAAAATGGTCTCACGATTGAGGTGAACCAAATTAGAACCAATTTCTTCGACAAGTCTTGAGTTGTACGGTCCCGATCGTGCAAATCATCAGCGTTGTATGAAAATGGCGTTTGTTGTTTGTTTTTAAGTATGAAGCCATTTTTTTAAGCATTTGTAAATTGAAACATTATGCTTTATTGTTTGATAACACAAAATAATAAATTAAATTTTAATTCAATTCAAACTCAAAAATTTTTACCGTCCAAGATGCATCCAACGAAAATCAGCTGTTCAGCATGTTATAGTTAAATCTTGTCCGCATTCATTTGACACATTTGAACTGTGGAAAACTGACTTTCTAACAAACTTACAACGCTTTTTTTAAATTAAAAGTAGAAACATGCGCTTCCAAGAGCGTAAAAGTAACTTACAACAAAATAAATAGTCGCCCACAGTTTTAAAACACAAGCATATGTAAATTGACACTTCGTGACGCGTTGACTCCGACAAAGTTGAACTCATCGTGAACCACGTGTTGTTCGCGCAAAGTAAACTTATCGCTATCTGAAATACATTCTCTCTGGATCCTGTCAACCTCTTGTGGGGCATTAACCATGCCCACTTTCCACCACGTCCTGTTCGCCGCCATCGCCTTCAACTGTCTCCACGATTTGCCTAATGACTTACCCTCGACCTCAACTGATCTTCTCCAGGTGTTTCTAGGTCGTCCAACGCGGCGACTTGCATCGGTTCCCTGAGGGTTTCAATCGAGGGCCTGTTTAGCAATGTTTTCCGGCCCCTTTCGGAGTGTGTGACCTATCCATTGCCACTTTGGCCTTTTTATAGAGGTGTCTATCCTGTCCTGGTCAGTAATGAATAGGAGGTCGTCGTTAGAAATTACCTCTGGCCAGCGTATGTGTAGGATGCGCCGTAGACACTGGTTCACGAAAGTTTGCAATCTAGTTGTTGTCGCCCTGGTCACCTTCCAAGTTGAACAGCCACAAAAAAGCACAGATTTTATATTGGTTTCGAAGATCCTGAGTTTGGTACGTCTTTAGATGTTGTTGTTTTGCCAGAAAGGAGTTAAACTGAAAAAAGCTGCCCGAGCCATATTGATGCGAGACTGTACATCGGCATCCGCTCCACCATATGCTGTAACTACGCTTCCGAGGTAGCAGAAATTGACCACTTTTTCCACCGTCTGCCCCGAAATTATTACAATCCTTAATGTTACCTTTCTTCGGGATATTAATAATGACGCCCTCCTTCCATTCTTTAGGGAGAGTTTCGGTTTCCCGACACTCTTGGATAAGGCGGAGAAGAATATCCGCAGTAGCGTTGATATCCGCCTTAAAGAGTTCCACCGGAATTCCATCTATCCCCGGGGCTTAAACCACTTCCATAGATTTAATAGCCAAATTTAATTCCTGTTTAGATGGTGGGCTGGTATCAACTCTTGCTATTTGCGGAATATTTTCTACTTCAGGTGAAGATGAGCTCAAATGTCCAGAGGTGTTGTTGAGGACCTCAATGAAGTGCTCTCTCCACCGTCGCAGTTGGTCTTCATCAGTGACCAGTAAGGACCCGTCTTTATCTTTCACGGGATGCTCAGTTGTAAAAGATTTGCCAGTTAATGGCTTCATAAGTTTGTAAAGGGTTCCACTGTCACCACGGTAAGCCGCTTCCTCTGCCTTCTCCGCTAATGCACTGATGTTATTGCGTTTGTCTCGTCTTACCTTTCTTTGCACGCCTTTCTTTGCACGCCTTTCTGAAGAGAACGGCATTCAGCTCTAAGTTGATCTTTGACTGCGTCTTCAGTGGCTGAGTTGATTTGTTCTTTAATTCTCTTGCGTGCCGACTGCCGAGATTAGAGACCATGTAGAGTCACTAATGAATGGCCTTCTACCGTGCTCCAATCCGCCCGCAAAAGTTTCACCGCACGAAATAAATGAGTCCTTAGCGACTATCCATCTATCATCAATTGTAGGAGTCTCATAAGGGGGTGATGCATTAGCTCTTTCGTGCAAGGCGGCGGCAAAAGCACGTCTTATAGATAGATGTTTAAGCTTTTGCACATTAAAACGTTACAAGATTCTTGCATTTTGCGGGCGATGGGTTGCTGCCGTTCGTGAGCGTACTTTTGCGACAACAAGTTGGTGATCGCTGCCAATATCAGCACCCCGCTTCAACCTGACGTCTAAGAGACAGTTCCATGTATTGGAAATGGCTATATGGTCAATCTGGTTCTCTGTTCTGCCATCCGGAGAAACCCAGGTTGTTAAATGGCATCGTTTGTGCTTGAACAAAGTACCGCCAATGTCGAACTGACGAGAGTTGCAAAACTACACGAACATCTCGCCATTTTGGTTCCTGCTGCCTAGACCATGATTGCCCATTAGATGTTCCAAACCAAGATTGTCAGACCCAACTTTGGCATTGAGATCCCCCATAATCCATCTCTTTTTGTCACCTTTGGGAGCCTTGTCGAAGGTGTCGCCGAGTCGGTGATAGAATGCGTCTTTAGCTAATTGATCCGCTGGTTCTGTCGGGGCGTAGCACTGAATTATTGTGAGGTTTCTTATCCTGGATTTAAATCTGGCTGTAATGATACGGTCGGAGATGGGCTTCCAGTAAATTAGAGATAGGCGTGCCTCCCTAGTCAACAGGATTCCGACGCCTGTCATTCGAGGTGACGTATCGTCCTCATTTCCAGAGTAGAGTAGTACTGTTTGGGAACTTGGTGATAAAGTCTTGTTTCGCTTAGTCCTAGTATATCGATGTTATATGCGGTCATTTCCCGTTCGACTTCAGTGAGCCTCGCACTATTACACTCGCCCCACATCGTTCGAACGTTCCAAAAACCGATCGTGGTCCGTTGTTTGTAGCCAAAAGTCGTTGCCGGTGAATCAGTCCGTGGTATCCGAGGCTCGTTTAATGTTTCAAGTGTAAATTTATTTCAGGTACGCAGGTTACAAGCCCACATACCCAATCTTAGGGGAAGGGTTGCTTTCTTAGGTGTCCTAAGAGTTGCCGGGAGCTTTTTTTTATATAGCGCAGAAGTAGCTCTCCAATGGCGTTTTTAATTGCACGTTCTTTTAATGATCTTTCAGTTGGGTGTGACATGTTGGTGCTCTCATAACTACGTTGCAGTACCACCGTTCGCCTATTTCCTGAAACGCACTGGTGTTATTGGCCATTCAGGATGATCATCGTTATGTGCCTCTACCAGATGTTTTGCAGTGCTAAACTCGGTTGGCTTGGTTAGCCGTTCCAGGGGGCGCCCACGCGGAGGACTATGGAAGAGGTCTTTTGCCCCTTTTGCCTGAAATACATTGGTTCAACTTTATTTGACAGCAGAAGTCGTGTTAGTCGCGCACACTATAATCCAGTGTTTAAGATTATTACAGTTAGAACAACAGATGCATGAAGTTTTGACGGCATCTTAAGGAACCATAACCAAATTGAACGACGAGTTTTAATACGTTCCTACAGCAGCCGGTTCTTCGTGCCGGAACGACTCGTTTTTCAACGGCCAAGAGCTGCCAAACTTCTCGATGCAAGAAGAACTGCAATATTCCAAGCATCGCTACTACCACCACCACGAGTTTTAATACCATATACGGCCATTATGGTTCGGGCTAATACCACGCGGGTTCTCAAGACCCGGGGCCCGGAAGCTTGACGGCTGTCAAGCATTGTAAAAGGAGCGTTACTATTAGGCACACGATCGTCGGACATTATTCGCGATTATTGATCAAACCATAGAGCACGGGACACTATTTGTATGCATCTTTTTGATTGTCGCCTGCGATCAACATAGTGGTGCCTAGCAAAACGCATCTTAAAGCACAGGATTCAATGGTACAATCTTCATATTTACGTCCTTTCTTCCGTCCCTATTTGTCATAGCTAAATACGTGTTCGATTGTTTGGACGAAGAAGTCGAGTGAGGAAACGATATTTGTGTCTGAAATATTGGAGGGGCGTTGCCCCCCCCCCCCAATATTTGGATTGAAGGGGGGGGGGGGGCAAAAAGTGCCTTGCTCCTCATAGTCGGCGCCTATCTCCGCAGCAGCGTTGGCATCGGCTCTAAAAAGTTTCACCGGAATTCTATCTATCCCCGAGGCTTTACCCGCATCCATCGATTTAATAGCCGTAATTACTTCCAGCTTAGATGGTGGGCTGGTATCAACCCTGGCTATTTACGGAATATCTTCTGCTACTAATGAAGATGCATTCGAAGGTCCAAAGGTGTTGTCGAGGACCTCAACGGAGTGTTCTCTCCATCTCCGCAATTTGTGTTTTTCGGTTACAAGTAGAGATTCATATTTATCTTCCACAGGATGTTCTGTAAAAGATTTGTGAGTTAATCTCTTGATAAGCTTAAAAAGGATTTCACTGTCACGGCGGTAAACTGTTTCCTCTGTCTTATCCGCTAATGCGTTGATTTAATTTCGCTTGTCCCATCTTACGCTTCTTTTCGCGACTTTCTGTAGTGAACTATATTCAACTCTGAGTTGGTCTTTTGCCATGGTTCAAGCATAGAAGGTTACGCAAAGAAGTGTGCAACTTTTTCGTTCTCTCTGCGCATGACGTCACAGTTTTACTTTTCAAAAGCTTTCCGTGAATTTGTTAGGAAATCAGATACTTTTTATAGAGAATTCGCTTACAAATCTACAGTTTTAATCCGATTTTCGTGAAATTTTGAGAATTTGGTCTCCACAACTAGGGGAAAGTAAATGTTTACATGCGATTTCAAAAAAACTACTCTCATCCCCCTTCCCACCCCTAAAAGGAAATCTGCGAATTTAGCTACAGTTTATTCCGATCTTATGAAATTTTGTATTTGAGATCTTCCAGACAAGGGAAAGTTGACTGTCTACATCAGCCTTAGGAAAACTACCCCCAACTCCCTTCTCACCCTTAAAAGAATATTTGCAAATGTATCTGCAGTTTTATTGCGATTGTGATGAAACTTTGTATATTAAACTTTAAACACTAGAGGAAGGAGAGTTTCTACATAGGTTTTGAAAAACCTCCCTCATCCACCTTCTTACCCCTAAAAGGAAATCTGCAAATTTATCCACAGTGTTATTCCGATTTTGATGAAATTCTTTATATTAGATCTTCAAAGCTGGGGGAAAGTTGCTGTCTAAGTAAGATGTTGGAAAACCACCTCAATCCCCCTTTTTACCCATAAAAGGAAATCTGCGAATTTCCCTGTAGTTATAGTCCGATCTTGGTGAAACTTTTCATATTAGACCTTTAAGGGGAGGTGAATGTCTACACAGGTTTTCAAAGAACCACCCCCATCATCGAATTTCAGCGCTAAATCTCCAAATGCGCCTACCGTTTTATTCCGATTTTGATGAAACTTTGAATATTAGAGCTTCAAGGCTAGAGGAAGGTGGGTGTCTACATAGATTTTCAAAAACCAACCCCATCTGCCTTCCCACCCCTAAAAGGAAATCTGTCTATTATACAAAATTTCATTAAAATCGGAATAAAACTGTAGATAAATTCACAGATTTCCTTTTAGGGATTAGAAGAGGGATGGGGGTGGTTTTCCGAAATCCTATGTAGACAGTCACCTTCATCTACCCATGAAGATCAAATGTACAAAGTTTCATTAAGATCGAAATAAAACTGTAGATATATTTGCCGATTTACTTTTATTGGTGAGAGGGGGGGGGGGGGGATGGTTTTCCGAAATCTTATGTAGACAGTCACCTTCTCATTGCCTGTAAGGTCTCATATACTAAATTTCATTCAGATCGGAATAAAACTGTAGGTAAATTCGCAGATTTCGTTTTAGGGGTTGGGAAAGGGGATGAGGGTGGTTTTTTGAAATCTTATGTGAATATATAATCTGTATCGTCCGATGTTTGTAGTTGTGATTTAGATAAGTGAGAAAACGAAGCTTTTCCCCAAACTACAAGATTTATTTTGTGTATTATATATACATGTATTTCGGGAGCAACTTACTCCCTTCCTCAGTATACAAGCTACTAAACCTAATGGCAAAATTACAGAACAATTTAAGAATCTTAACATTAACGTTGCAAGTAGTCGAGAGCCATAAAAAGTATACCTGTGTCCTAAAAAGTGAGGGGCCATATGTCACCAGTTTAGGGTCCTTTACTACCTGCTTCTCTACATCTATTCGCGGCGAGTTTAATTAGTTTCGAAGTGCAATTTCCTTGGTCCGTGTTTAATAATTCCTCCGGATTTTCGCGCATGATTTCGAGGCTTTCCCATTGATCCAGGGTGTACGGCTTGTTGATGTGTCGAAGTATTTCCAAGTTTTCGCGGGTAACGGTATGTCCTTTTTCGATGATGTGCGCGGCGACTGACGATCGAATTGTTCGGTTCGGATTTCGTTTGGAGTTTTCGGCTTCTCGGATGTGTTCGTTGAATCTAGTCGTGACTATTCGCTTCGTTTGCCCGATGTAACATTTCCTGCAGTCATTGCAATGGATCCGGTATATCCCGCTTCTATTGAGATCAGACGGTTCGTATACTGAAGGTCCAAAAGAAACATTAAAGTTGCTTCTTCAGACCCATTTCCCAGGGTCCGTACTGTCTGATGGTGACCCCTGCCCAACTGCAAGGCCCCAACGGGTTCCCGTAAGCCGGGCTCGCAGTTTATCGGGGGTCATCTTTGACATGGACAAAGTAAAATGGGCGATAGAATCCTTTGAGCCATTTAAAGCTCCCGGAGTAGACGGCATCTTCCCCGCTCTGTTACAAAACAGCTTGGAGATCATAATAACTCCGCTAATCGAACTTTTTAGGGCAAGTTACACCCTAGGGTACATACCACAACCTTGGAGGAAAGTTAACGTGGTCTTCATACCCAAAGCGGGCAATAAGCCGGAACATATGCCCAAATCCTATAGACCGATTAGCCTTACTTCCTTCTTCCTTAAAACCATGGAAAAGTTGCTTGATTTGCATATCAGGCACAAGATGGAACTGTCGAGCCCTCTACATCGTATGCAATTCGCGTACACGAAGGGTAAGTCAACAGTAACCGCCTTGCATAGCCTTGTCAGTACAATCGAAAAGTCCCTCAGTGAAAAGGAATTCGCGCTGTGCGCGTTTCTTGACATTGAGGGGGCTTTCGATAATACCGGCTACGAGTGCATTTCCAGAGCACTGGAACTCAGGGACATCCCGCCCGCTACCATTGCATGGATAGATGCCATGCTCCGGGGACGGGATATTCACTCAACTCTAGGCAGTACATCCATTTGCGTGAACGCCGTAAAGGGTTGTCCACAAGGTGGCGTTCTGTCACCCCTTTTGTGGTCCCTTGTCGTGGACGAGCTGATTTCCATGCTTAATGAGCGCGGTTATCTTACTATCGGATACGCGGATGATTTAACTATCATAGTCAGGGGCAAATTCGAATCTACCATCACTGAGGTGATGAGGTCGGCCCTTGACATAGTTCTACACTGGTGTGTGGATGTGGGCTTACATGTAAACCCACAAAAAACTGTCGTTGTGCCGTTCACACGAAAACGAAACTTAACATTGGATCCAATTTCGTTAGGCGGCACGACCTTAGATTATTCCACTGAAGTTAAATGTCTCGGGGTAACTCTAGACTCGAAACTCACCTGGAATACCTACATAGATAATGTACTTGGCAAAGCCACACGCACAATGTGGGCTTGCAGAAGTTTCTTTGGACGGACATGGGGGCTCACCCCAAAGATAATTGAGTGGTTATACACCATGCTGGTGCGGCCTATGGTGACCTACGCAGCGCTTGTGTGGTGGCCGAAAACTCAGCAATCTTCTGTCTTACTGAAGTGCAATAAGCTTCAACGCCTTGCCTGCCTTGGCATCACTGGAGCTATGCGCACTTGTCCTACGCCAGCCCTGGAGGCGATTATTGGACTTACTCCGTTGCATATATTCATTCAAGAATCAGCAGCTCTAAATGCTCTCAGACTTCGTTTAACTTCCGATGTGCGTAGTGAAGAAAGCGGTCACATGAGCATTCTGAATCAAATTCCTGACGTGCAGATCTGCTTGAGATCAGATTACATGATCACGGAGGTTTGCTTCGGCAGAAAATATTCAGCCCTCATCCCTAACCGCTCTGAATGGGTAAATGGCACACCCTGTCCAGACCCTAGATGTATGAAGTGGTTCACCGATGGGTCTAAAACAGAACAGGGTGTTGGTGCAGGTGTCTTTGGACCCAACACCAGGATTTCGATCGCAATGGGAGTCTCGCCCAGCGTTTTTCAAGCTGAGATCCACGCCATTGAGGTCTGCGCCAGGGTAATCTTGGAAACTGGACTTCGCGGCGCTCACATTGCTATCTACTCAGACAGCCAAGCAGCTATAAAAGCGCTCTCCTCATTTAAGGTCTCTTCAAAACAGGTGAAGGAGTGTTACAATCTCCTTCAACTGTTGGCAACCAAAAACCGAGTCTTCTTGTGTTGGGTGCCAGGCCACCAGGGCATTGAGGGGAACGAGGCTGTGGATGAACTTGCTAGACAAGGATCATCCAGTCGTTTTCATGGACCTGAGCCTTACTGTGGCTTTGGACTGGCCTCGGCCAAACTGCGGATCACAGATTGGTTTGCACGATTGCGTCAACAGTACTGGGATAACCTTCCAGGGCTTCGTCAATCAAAGGAGCTGATAATGCCCTTCAGTCACAAGGGTACTGCTCATATGAGTAGAACCCACCTAAGACTTCTAGTGGGGTACTTATCTGGCCATCACCTGGTCAGATATCACCTGAACAAGATGGGTCTGTCAAGCGAGACTGAATGCCGTCTTTGTCTGGAAGACGTGGAAACGACCAAGCACATCTTGTGCGAATGTCCCGCCATCGCGCGTTTTAGGATGTCACTCCTCGGGCAGGCTACTATCAGCACTGCAGAATTCAGGTTGATTCCTGCTAAAGACTTACTGCCCTTTATTAGAAGGGTGGACGGTCTTTTGGATTAATGAGCTACGGCACAATAGATTTTTATGGTCGCAGTGCCTTCCTGCTAGGAAAGTAGCTCGAATTTTTATATCTATCTATCTATCTATCTATATATTACAGCTTCCTTTTATTCTGAAGTCGGAATATGAGATGAAAAATGTAGTAGCGGAGCTCATTTTTGAGACCTTTGTACGGGATGATGGTCATTGGGAGGTGAATGGTTTCTCCCCTTGAAGCTACCACAGTTAAATATTATAGTAGTTGTCAGAATATATAGAATATATATATATATATATATGTAGTCCGGATGGCGCAACGGTTAGCACGTTCGCCTTCAACGCACTGGGCCCCGGTTCGATTCCGGGGACTTACGTGTCGGACTATGAGCCCACTCAGCTGTTAAATGAGTACCCATTATGGGGTAAATAACTCGGTTGAGCGTATTGCTGATTACATACCTCTGCACAAAAACCGTCACGATCTAGAAAATGAGATGATGCTAACTCATCTCGAGGCCGTGGTTCAAATTGGACTGTTGCGCCGGTTATTTATTTATTATTTATATATATAATATAGAAACAAACCCTTTAAACATTTTCTAATATCCCGAACAGTTATACGAAAAAGAAGGTACTCATTAGCACCCACAAAACAATCCGAAAGACCTAGAAGGCCATAAAAAGGTAAAATACTCCCGAATTTATGATCCTCAATGAAACTATCTACACACCGGGCTGTGCTTTCCTTGAACTTTTAATCGTGTTTTTTTCTAACTGGCAACTTTGCTTTCTTCATTCATAATTTAGAATGTAGCTCGTTGTAGTTGCGGAAACCCTGTGAGCAGATATTGACAGTCATACCAGAGATATCAATGAAACTATCAAATCGAATTATTGCAATCAAGGTACATATGGCAGCTGGTTGTTAGTGTAATATGTGCGACTGTTGCTCTGCACTTTATCTGTTACAAAAACGCAGTATGTACAATAATTCAATGTTTGCCGAATTTCTTTGGTAGTTTTAACGTTATCAGTGCTACCACTGTCTCATACAATTAATATGTAACCGTGGTAGCTCCATAGGTGCAGCGTTGGTCTGTCAAGCGAGAGGTCTTCACCATGCTGACAGAAAATTTGAATTCTCGCTTTTCTTGCCGATTACCAGTCGACTCAGTTGAAAATGAAATTATTGATTTCATAAGAATTATTGGGGGCTAAGCGTGGTACTGACCATTCACCTCCCCATTACCATCATCCCGTACAACGGTCTCGAAAAACAGCTCCTCTACTACATTACATTACATACATATTACATAGATAATATACCATATAGGATCCGCTACAGCACAATTCAAAATTTGTTCAAGTTTCCAGCCAACCAACAAATTATATTTCAACGATTATCAGTATAATTACATAATTCCTATTTACCTGCAGGCTGAATTTATTATTGCACCTGTTCAACTTTGATTAAGGAGACGGTGAAGATCTACCCAATCTTAATAACAACGAGACTTCTATAATACTCACATATGTACGTGCATGTATACGTATATAATATCGTGCCTATAAATTCTGCATTGAAAAATTCGTCAATAAGCAGACCATACTGTACTTTGACACACACCGTAATCGTTCATTCACAACAATTCGCCTATTCAAATACCGGTCGGACTCTATATTGAAATTGTTGTTGGGTTGGATCTGGGTCGGTCAGAGCCAACCCAAACAACAACTACAATATGGGATCAGAAAAGGTAGTCGCGCGGGCTGTCGCTGTACACTTATGCGGAGCGTGTCGCGGCGATAGGGAATACTTGTTTGTTTTCTTGAGTAAAATTGTGTGAATACGGTTCGCGTATCAGTGGTTGACTTGCGACCAATCCGACGGATTGATACGAGCGTCTATGGCTTGCATTAGGGAACATATTCAATAAAAGTCGTTATTATGTGAAATGAAATTTACATACTACATATATCTTCTAAAAAAAAATATCCTATTAAATTTCCTCGGAGACATGTTTCTTAAATATACTGCTTATATCGTACAAAAAAGTACACATAAATTGCTACATATTGTAACGAGTTATCGTTAATTTTGTTCGTTGCGGTACAGGTAATCTTGAAGTTTTCGGTACAATCAGCACCTGAATGTAGATTGTAGATTATACCAAAATCAGGATCGTTGGAAATAAGTATGGTAGTTACTTTTGTACGATTTCACGGTTTCTTAATTTCAGTTTTATCTTCAGATCACTTTTCAAAACATAGCATTAAAATGTATTGACAAAATATTTGTTGTCGTTTATATAATACAAAAAAGTTGGGTTGCATTTACACCCCACTTGGTCTTTAACGTAAGTTTTCGAGTTCAGTGCTATCAAGGTTAACTACCTTGCTTTTTCGCGTACTCATAATAAACCAGGCCGAAGCTTCGGAGTCCGAAGCGTATATACCCTAGACTTGTACAAACCTAGTGGTGATGGCAAAAGTACCAATTGGTAACGACCATTTGCATTAAAAGCGAGTTTCCTATATGACCAGTTTATAAGGGAGGTTGGCACTCATTCAGGAGGATGTTGGCCATTCTTAAATCAATTAACTAACCCATTCTACAAATATTTGCCGAGTTTTTTAAGTCATTAGCTTCATTTTATTGAAAGTTATCGCTTAGTTGAAGTTTTATTTGTAGGGGAGCTAGGAGTTCCTTGGGTTAGATCTTGCCCGTTATTGCCACCAACCAATAAGATCTTGCTATGAACATTTAAGGAAAATTTCAAATCTCCAGCTTCATTCTTTTGAAGTTATCGGTTATTTGAAGTTTCATTTGTAGGGGAGTACTGGTTTGGCTGGTCGGATTTTACGTATTTTCAATATCAGCCAGCTAAATCCTACTACAAACATGTAACCAAAATTTCAAGTCGTTAGCTTTATTTTATCGTATGTTATCGTTGTTTTAAGTTTCATTTGTAGGGGAGGAAGGGGTTGCTTGAGTCGGATCTGGCCTATCTTTAATACCAACTAACTCAATCTTACTTTAAACATTTGACCAAAATTTCAAGTTGCTGGCTTCATTCTATCAAAAGTTATCGCTTACTGAAGTTTCATTTGTAGGAGAGGTAGGGGTTCCTTCGGTGATATCTTACCCATTTTCAATACCAATTAACTAGATCTTACTAGCAACATTCTACCAAATTTTCAACTTACTAGTGTCATTCTATCGAAAGTTATCGTAATTAAAGTAATATTTAATTTTTTGAAATTAGTAGGGGAGGTAGGCGTTCCTTTGATCCAATTATGCCCAACTTACTAAAATTCAAGCAGCTTCTCACCTCAGGGTTACATGCCAAAAATCAGGTGTCTACGTCAATTGGTTCAAGAGTTATACACAAAAAACCTGAAAAGTAGGGTAGTACGGGGCTCTTTGTAAGAAAATTACCGTTAGTTTTCAATTGATCGATTTTATTTTTCCAGGAGAGTATAAGATTACCCTTACGAGAAATCTGCCAAAGCTAGAGCTTTTCATGTTTATTTAGTCGGGAGTTATAGATACATTTAATTATTTTACATATGTAGGGGAGGTAGGCGTTCTCTTGGCCTGATCATACCCATTTTCAATACCAACCAACTAGATCATACTTCCAACATTTCACCATATTTCCAAATTTCAAGGCTCTAGCTTCATTCTATCGAAAGTTATCGTGCGAACGGACAGACAGACAGACAGACAGACGGACAGACAGACAGGCAGACAGACAGACAGACATACGGACAGACAGACATGGCTAAATCGAATCAGGAGGTGATCCTGATCATTTATATATATACATTGCTATACCTCCGGAGCCTCCTTTAAGGTGTTACATATTTTCGTCGTGACAAAAACAATATACCCTATACTAAAAGTCTAGGGTATAAAAATGGAAAGGAAAGTATTCATTATTCCTTTTGATATGACTACATTGAAGCATATATATAAACATAATTTGTGGCCCCCCCCCCCCCTTTCGTCCTTTTCAGACCCATCAATATTTTATTGTAACAAAATTCTTCGACCTACGACCCTTAAGCCTAACATACACCATCCGGAATTCTTATCCGGAAAAACTGATCAGGCCCGGCCTTGAGGAATTCCGGATCGTGTATGGTCGTTTCTGGCCGCCGGAAACTGATCAGGCCAAGCCTTGAGAAATTACGGATCGTGAATGGCATGTGCAGGCCGCTTTGAGGCGGCCGGATGAATTTTACTTTTCATGGCCAAGCTTCAGATACATTGGTCTAATGAAATAAACTCCAGTGAAAATTCATTCTGGTCACGCAGCCGGACAGTTCGCCTTGATGCGGCCGGACAGGCCGCCAGACAGGATGGATAATTGGAAATCGATCAGGCCTTTGAGGCGGCCTCAAGGCGGCCTGTCCGGCCGCGTGATTAGAATGAATTTTCACTGAAGTTTATTTCAATAGACGAATTTATCTGAAATTTGGCTATGGAAAGTAAAATGCCGTACAATTCAATGCAATAGATAGATATTTTGATTCTATAGCGATAAGATCGATCTCCAAGTATCCATCCGGCCGCCTCAAAGGCCTGTCCGGCGGCCTTAAGGCGGCCTAAAGCAGCCATACACGATCCGGAATTCCTTAAGGCTGGACCTGGCAAACCGGAAGGCCGGGCCTGATCAGGTTTTCCGGACAGGAATTCCGGATAGTGCATGTTCGGCTTAATATTCAAACAGTATTTCTAGTTGACCGTCGATTCATAATGCGATGTGATGCTTACACATAGACTTCGAGTTCAGAAAAATTGGCTCCGATTTCATTTTTCTAGGGTTAATAGTTACGGAGATAAAAGCAAAAAATGAAAAATAAAAAAAGTCCCCCCTTAACCCCCTCCCCTCGCGCGAGCTCTCACCCCACGGGCGGGGACTTTCAGTACGATATACTTCTAGTAGGTGCCAACCAACAAATCGTTCAAAGTTCCTTTATTTTTTTCCCTCGATTTTTACTCGTCACCTGGGGTAAAATACCAGTATAGAACAAGAATATAAATGCTCACCACTATAAATAGAAGCTTCTTGGTTACAGTGTTATTCATTATCTCTCTCACAGAAGGAAAATTCCTTTATCACCGCATTATTTGCTTCTGGGCATCAATCTTATTAAGTCCTAATTTCCAACTGTTATTTTCCACACTCATAATAAAATTGCACCTTCATATTAATTCAGCATTTTCCGTCGATTTTCTGCTACACTGGCAAATGATTAATGCTCGTGATATAATTGCTCGCCTAAAATATTCTTAAGACGATAATAAAACCAAACCATGAATTTATGAAGCATTCACGATTTCCTACCGGTCGCAGTGCGGCTACAGTTCTTCCAGTTTTCCGCTTTTAATAACTCAATAGGCAACTTTGCGTTGGTCGTTGGAAAACTCCATGAAATTTCTCTAAGGACATGTTCAATGTGTGCAAGTTATTTGTGTAATGAGCACTCATAAATTTTATAGAAAATTAGCATGAACAGGAGGCTCATTTTATACTTGAATCCGAGATATATCTAATTTGATGGCATTTTATCATACTTAAGAGTAACAATGTTGGAGAAGTTGCACGGCGTTGTAGGAAGTTGAATTAGGTGTAATGTGAAAAATGAAATATTGCCCTATACTCCGTCGCAGCAAATATGAGGTTATGTACAACATACGAGCCTTTACGTACAGGGTTGAAACAGTGCAAAATCCGGTGAAACTTTTTAATGGGTGGAGAGAGGAAAGTTCGTAAAGAGAGTTTCCGAGTATAGTAATTAGTGAGCTTTGATAGTTCATGATGAATTTCCACCACGTAACTAGTTGGAAAGAACATTTTCTTCAATTAATCAGAGGTAGTCGACGCCACACAATGACACAGAGTATGCTACACTAAATCATTACGCCCTCGGATACGAATCAATCATTCGTAAAGTATGAGTACGGGCTTCCATTAATCATATGATTTGACCGTATGCTTGTTTTTATCGCAAACACCGAATCTTAATGGATATTCTTATTACGCCGACAAAAAGGTCAAAAAAATTGCACAATCGACATCTCCTCCTGACAAATCGTCTGAATCGGAACAGGAAGGACAAATTACAGTCTCTTCTCTTCCGAGCGGATTAGTGTAAATTAGACTTCTACTGGTTGCGAACATTTTTCAATTCTTTTTTTTTTGTCCTCTCGACAAAGTCAACTTACCGGAACAAGAAACCTTCGAACTTCGGCTAAGGCGTACGCTATTCGGGCATGTGCTTCTGCTGGTGCAGCAAATGTTGAAATCTCTACATGAAGATCCTCTGACAAATGAGCATATCGTGGCTCACCGCTTGCTCGAAGTTCCTCTTCCTTTTTTCGATCCTTCATTGAACCACGCCCGAGCACTGCCATTTTACACATTGTATCCTCTTGTAAGCGTTTCATTGAATTTCCTTTTGGTCCCAGCAATTTGCCCACAAAATTGAACTGTAAAAAAAAAGAAAAATTATTTGAGATATGAGAATGGGGTCGAACGATTAGTGTGCAATTTGTATGTATTTGTATTCAGACGCATACTTTATTTGCAAAATTCACGCAGGCTGACAATGTGCGACATGGGAGAATTATAGTATATTAACTATACCTTGGGTACCTCACAGTCAATTTGAAAAGTACAACAATTTACATGTGTTAAGTGCCATTCCGCATAATTTCCCGGGAGACTTTTAAACATTAAAACTTATATTCAAAAAGTACAAAATTTTAAACTTCAGAGCTGACAAAGATTTTAAGTTATAATAATACATACATAAATGTATAACAGGTAGAGTACAATAAAAGTCTCCATAAATCGATCAAAGTCTGGTTTCGTACTATGGTGCAAGGCATGAACTCATCAGGCACCCCCACACCTCGTGCCTCGCACCATGGGAGAGGCGCAACCAGATTAGTGATGATTGGTTAGATCTCACTTCGCCTTATATACACTCAACAACATTACGGGGCGACGAATCATTTCTCTACGAAAACACACCTGGGCTTTCTGCGATATGTTGTTCTAGCATGCCGCTAGTAGCAATTCAAGTAGAAAGGTGTTTGCAGGGAGCCGGCATCGAACCCATACCATGGGTTTTAACATTCGCCTCCCCTTTTACTAATACTTTTTTAGAGTAAACATCTTCAAAATCGTTCTGAGTCTGGTTTCGTACCATGGTGCAAGGCACGAACTCATCAGGCGCCTCCACACAATGTGCCTTGGACCTAGTGATATGCTAGAACAACATATCTCAGAAAACCCAGGCAACGTGCCTGGGACCTAGTGGCATGCTAGAGCAACATATTGCAGAAACCCAGATGTGTTTTCCGTATGGATATGATTCGTCCCCGTGTCGTGCTGTTGACTGTATATCCGTATAAGGCGAAGTGAAATCTAGCGAATGGTGAATGATCTGGTCGCACCTCTCCCATGCTTCGAGGGCATGAGGCATGAAGGCGCCTGATGAGTTCGTGTTCGTGCTTTCCACCATGTTACGAAACCAGACGATTTTTGGGGACATTTATTCTTAAAGAGTTCCAGTTCCTCGCAAACACTTTTTTATTTGAATTGCTACTAAAAAGCATGATAGAACAACATATCGCAGAAAGCCCAGGTGTGTTTTCGTAGAGATATGATCCGTCCCAATGTCGTGTTTTTGAGTCTATATAAAGCGAAGTGAGATGTAGCCAATCATCACTAATCTGGTCGCACCTCTCCCGTGGTGCGAGGGACGAGGTGTGGAGGCACCTTTTGAGTTCGCGCCTTGCACCATGGTACGAAACCAGATTCAGGCCGATTTTTGGGGACTTTAATTATTAAAGAGTATTACTATAAGGAGAGTCGGATGTAAAGACCCATATAAGTGAGTTCGATGTGAGGTAGAGTACAGCTGAAGAGTGTCAAAATATCACCTAAACCCACGTTTAGCAAATATACTACTCTACCTTAACCCCTAGTGGTGCATAGTGCGTCAACAACTCCTGCTTGCCATCGCACTCTGTTCTGGGTAATGGGGCGCAACTCTCCAAACGATTTACCCAGCGTCTGACACTCTTTTGCGATAAGTCGACGCCATGTGATTTTCGAACCATCTCTTGGCCGGCCTTAGTTGGAAATGGGGTTCCATTTCATGGCAGGCAAAGCAATGTAGTAATCATCCTTTCGCAATGTGTGACCTAACCACTGCCATTTTCGAATGCGTATCAATTCGTCGATTGGCATCTGATCCGTACGCCGAATCAGCTACCCAACAAACCACACCGAGGGAATTCTTTCGGAATATGGAACCATTTTCCGTAGATCTGAGTCGGAATCCAAGCCTTAACATCTCGGAATACTGACAGTTCGTCATATGAAAAGTGTCCCAGCATTTCCGAGAGCACTAATATGTACATGACACATACAATGACAAATTTGGAAAATGCAGAGACATTTCCGAGATTTTTCTGCACAGTTATCGTTACAGATTTCGGTTTGGTCATTTCGGAATTTTATACGGAATTTGAAGAGAATTTGGATCGGAATCGAGTATCGCTTTTGGAACATAACAAGTGGGAATATGCAGAGCGGTGATCTCAATTCGAGGGTTTTGTATTGTTATTTATTTGATTTCAAAAAAGGAAAAATTCGGTTGAATTTTAATTTATTGTGGAGGTTTCCGAAGTTTTGTGGTGCAGGAAACCCGTGGCAGGGATCGTATGTAAAGCACCCGGACGCAAAACTATCTGCGGTCCACCACCTTCGCCGAACAACACCTAAAGTTGATGGTAAGCCAATATCCTGAAAGAAAAAAGGATCTGCCCGAATTGGACGGTCATCTCGTCCCTATAATGGATGAGGGTACATGCATGCTGCACAGCTCTTAGGGCATGGGCACAAAATTCAAGAGCAATTTTTTTAATAATATTTAATTTCAATGTGAAAACGAATATTTTTCTTAAAAAAAAAAATTGAGAGTCAAATAATGCCTATGAAAATAATTATTTCAATTTTCTTTGGCGGTGCTTGGCTTGATTGAAAATTTTTTTAATCGTAGTTTCAATGCCGGCATCGTTTGCCTTTTCAAACCATTGTTTTGTTGCATCTAAAAATGAAACCGGAATATTGAGGGCTACGCCCGCAATCCGAGGGTTTTGTAGCAAGCGCTTATTTTGGTATATATCGGCTCGTTGCTCTTCTTGATACCACTCAGATGGACAAAAAAAAAACATAATTAAACTGTCTTACCCACTTACATTTTACATGCCAATTCATATTACGTGATTGTAACGAAACTTAGAACATATTATTGCCTAAGGTGTTGGTTATCAGTACTTTTGACCTCGAACGTGTTTAAGGCATACAGAGGTGTGCTAACTGTAACTACAGAAATAAACTATTACTTACCTATTCTGAGAAGATATACAGATTCTATTATTTTCCATTTTATATGCTATTCGGAACCCACCTTCCTGTAAGTTTTCATAATTCTAACAGTCTCGTGATGCCAGGGGGGGGGGGGGGCAAATTACGAACTAATATTTTTTCCTCCCCCACTATTCCCCTTTCTACAAATTTCAAGAAAATGCGAAAAAATGGAATGTACTCAACATTACCTTTCTCACGACACCTCACTTGCCTATACCAGTCGAAAAAAAAATGTTGAGCTTAATTTCGCCTCTATGTGGACCCCTCCCCCCTTCCACTCGGTAAAGTTTGCCAATTACGACGTAGCGCCCCCAACTAATCTTCACCCTTTCAAAAATGATTAATTAAATAACTGCAATTCGCACTACGAAAAACAACATAAAAGTAGTACTCACACCTACATATGAGGCCGGTAGGTGTAATTTTTGTGTGGATAGTGTCAAAATGCCTAATTTTAAATGAGTGTACTATTATTAAATATTATGTGATTATAATGAAACTTAAAGATATTATTGCCGATGATGTTGGTTATCATTGGCCATCAATATTTTTGACCTCGGCTGTGCTTAGGGCGTGTAGGGGTATGCTAACTGCAACTATAGAAATGTACTATTATTAACCTTTTTTGTTGAGATATCAAAATTCTACGATTTTCGGTTTTCTACACTAGTAAAATGCCGCCTTTCTGCAAATTTTCATATTTCTAAGTATAACGGTATCGAAATGCGAGGGGGGGGGGGGGCAAACTCGGATCACATATTTTCCCCTCTATCTCTTTTCCCCTTTTTTCAAATTTGATGAAAATACCGGAAATGAAATGTACTCGGTGTTACCTTTCTCATGATACCCCACTTGCCTATACCAGATGAAAAAAAAAATTTGACCTTCATTTCCCCTCTATGGGGACATCCCCTTAAAGTAAGCCTATTACAACGAATCGCTTTCTCCGGCGAATTATAATAATTCTACATACTCCCACAAAATTTCATGTATGTAGCTTCAGCCGTTCGTGAGATATTTCATGGACAGACGGACAGACGGACAGACGGACAGACGGACAGACATTTGACCGATTTCATAAGGGTTTTGTTTTTAATACAAAACCCTAAAAATGAGCTATAGATTCCAAATTTGTGTTTATTAATGAGTAGAGTTACCTTTCAAAATTTTGAAAATTAAAAAGTCTTTGACTTTTTTATTTCCATGTAGTTCGAACCACGAATATTACGCATTACACAATACGCAATTGGTATTTATAATATTACGAGGGGATTGGAAATCAGAAGGGGACTTTGGAATGGACTGTGAATGGGAGGTACCATGCGGTGAGAAATGGGCTCTAACGTTGAATATCCGAGGAACTGCTTTGCAGCTTTTGAAACATCTCTGTTGAATTTTCGGGACATTATCTCTAATACTATAATAGATCCAAATTTGTCACAACTATTACAGAATAGATTAAAAAAATAGAAAATACGAACCAAACTGCTATTGTTTGAAATTTTACTTCGGTTAATGTTATTTTTTCAAAAATTACAACAGGCACAACACAGAACTCACTTAAGTCTTCCACATTCAAACTGATGCACTACGATCGAAAAATAACATCAATTAACGGCGAATGCAGTTTAGTTTGTGTGCTCCCGGAGTTTTCTCGGAAAAGTTTGATACTTTTCCGAAACAATTCCGAGACCGTCTCCACGTGGAGAGGGTCTCGGAATTTTCTCGGAAAAGTTGATACTTTTTCGGGACAATTCCGAGACCGTCTCCACGTTTTGGGAAAAGTACAAACTCGAACAAAAAAATTTACAACAGTTTGCATGTGTTAGTGCGGTCTCGGAATTGTTCTCGGAAAAGTGTTGTGAAATCCGGAATGAATTCCGTCGCTCGGAAAAATTGTTTGTTGGGTATTCATTTGAAATTGTTTCGGGCCAGAAAATTCTAAGAATCAGACGAAGACATCAGTTGACGAAAACTTGCAGCTTTCTGGTAACTCTTACGGAAACGTTCCATGTACTGCTCTCATACAAAAGCACAGACAGTACCAGGGAGCCAAACATTCTCAGCTTGGTTTTGAGACTGAGATAACTGCTCTGCCAGATTGTGAAAATTCTTTCCCAGAGTCTTCCTTGTGGGCGCCCCCTTGAAAAGCAGTGGTCACTAACCATTGCTAGCCAAGTCAAGCCGCCAGTATCGGCAGTGTGATAATTTGGTTGTGATGGAGCGCAAGAATAATGCGGCCTTACTTTCGACGGCCTGTGGGATCCAACCACTTCCACTATTCGAAATCGTATATATGTTAACGAAACGTCAACTATGCCTCGGGCAAGGACTCACTCAACGGTTACGACTTTTGGCTATCTTACAATGACAAAGATGGGATTCTGGAATGTGCGTACTCTCCTGGACAATGGATCAGAAGGTCCCCAGAATCGTACATTCTGCATTTTTCAATTAGAGAGTGAATTTCTGAGGTATAAATTAAATATCTTAAGAGTTAGTAAGATAAGGTGGTGGAACAGCGGAGAATTTATCTCTCCAACGGGAAGCACTGAAATGTTGTACTGCGGTGGAGCTACCGGTAGGTGTCGTGAGTCAGGTGTTCGGATGGTCTTAACTAGAACCGCACGAAACTGTTTCTTATCCTGGGACCTGGTGTCCGACAGAATAATGATCGCCAGGTTCCGGACCAAAATGGGGAACATCACAATGATACAATGGTATGCTCTAATGTCTTGGCGAAAGACTTCTTCTCCGAACAACTAAACGCCGTTCAGAGCAAAACAAGGTGACATTATGCGAAATTTGGCGCTGATAACTATGGGCTCAGACATGTGATGGGGAGATACGGTCTTGATGCTCGTAATGACAACGGTGAAAGATTTGTAGAGTTCTGCAACTTTCACAGCCACTTTCTCGAATGTACTATGGTTAAGCATAAGGACCACCACAAAAGCAGTTGGTCCTCTGTTGATCGCCGCAGAATACAAAATCAGATCGACCAATCAAGATCAAGAGTTACCTCCTGGACATGCGAAACAAGAAGGGTGTCTATATTGGGATGGGAAGAGACCATTATCTTATGATCGCTAATGTTCGATTGCGTATTGCAGCCGTGCGCCGTCCTACTGATGAAAGACCCAGGCGCCGCGAATTCAACACCACTCGACTAAAAAATCCAGCTGTCTTACAGCAATATAACGACCATCTTGTGCAAAAAACAGCTGAGATAATCAGTCACCCATATAGTGAAGTTAATGAAAATTGGGATGCCATAAAAAAATGCATACATTGATAGCGCAGATGCCGTCTTTGGCGTCAACCCGGATTGCTGGAAAAAGCCCTGGATATCCGACGCTTCATGGCAGCGGATGGTTGAAAGAAAAGAACTGAAAGTTCGTTTGGCTGCAGCATCAGATGAAAACCGAAGCAGTCTCAAGCTCCTCTACCATCAGAAAGATCGAGAAGTTCAGCGTAGTGTGCGACGCGATAAAAGAGTTTTAGCGAATTCTCTTTTAGCCTCAGCAGAAGAAGCCGCAAGAAGTAACAACTTCAACGCCGTATACAGTGTCATCAACGAGTTTACAGGTGGACGTAACTTTTGCCAACATCCGGTGAAGGATAGTGATGGCCAGCTACTTATCTTGGAAGAAGATCAAATGAGGCGGTGGAAAGAACACTTCGCCACGGTCTAAAACCGTGTAATCTCTGGTAAAGTCCCCCCTCATATAGATAATTTAGCTAACCATCAAAATGTGCATATACGGTCCACTGCCCCCGACGCTGTAATTATTACACTAAAGCAAGGAAAAGCCGCCGGAATTGACGGTATCCTTGCCGAACTTTATCAAGCAATGCCATGCTGCACCTACTTGTTGACAAAGCGTGGAATACACAGACCTTTCCCAAGTTTAAGGAAGGCTTGATCATCAAACTTTTGAAGAAGGGTAGCCTTCGAGACTGTAATAATTGGAGAGGCATTTGTGTGCTTATTGCCGTTGCCGAGATAGTAGCTAAAATCCTCCTGGAAAGACTAAAGGTTCGCTTAGCGCAATTGACGAGAACAACCAGAGATCCGGATTCTCCAGTATTGATCACATTAGCACATTGTGAATCATCATCGAGCAATGCGCTGAGTACGATTCTACGCTTCACTTGCTTTCCAACGATTTCGAAAAGGCTTTCGATTGTGTGGACCGGGATTCTATTTGGCCGGCCTTGCGCAGGAGAGGCATCCCTGAGAAGCTTGTGGCTATTATTAAGGTAACCTATGACGGCGCGAGGTGTCACGGTCTGCAAAGTGGTAAGGTGTTGGGGAACTTTTAAACTCGTAGTGGAGTTCGGCAGAGGTGCATCCTTTCACCGATCCTATTCCTCATTGTGATCCGCGAAGTGTTTCATGCAGACTATCCAGACTAGACAGAGGAATGCAATGGGCTTTAGCATTTTATCTACAGCATCTTGACTACGCTGACGACATATGCGTATTCTCCCACAAAATCATTGATCTGTCCGCAATGGCGTTAGATCTTAAGTGGGAGGCAAGCAAGGTTGGACCAAAGATTTAATACCAACAAGATCAAGGTTCTTAGCTCGCCATTGCGAAAAAGAAATCCGACGCCTATTGCCATCAATATTAGTGGGCAGAATGTGGAGAAGGTGGACAACTTCGTCTACCTGTGTAGCATTATTGTCAAAAACGGTGGTACGGAGCAGGACATCGCTCGTCGTATCAGCCAGGCTAAATGCGCATACGGCATGCTGTCCGAAATCTGGCAAAGCTGTTATCTCCACATCAGGAGCAAGCTGGACCTTTTTCGCTCCCTGGTACTGTTAGTGCTTTTGTATGGGAGCAGCACATGGAAATTTTCCTTGTTACCAGAAAGCTGTAAGTTTTCGTTAACTTATGTCTTCGTCGAATTCTACAAATATTCTGGCCCGAAACAATATCGAATGAAGAGCTAAGTCGGCGTACGACTCAGATGCCATTCGACGAATTGATACGCAGGCGAAAATGGCAGTGGATAGGTCACACATTGTGTTCGACCGGTAGCGCAGTGTGTTGAGGCATCAGTCTCATGTTTGACTACCGGCGTTTCGGGTTCGAATCCCGTCCACGCCGACGTTCGTGGCCATGGATGTGCAGGAGGTGCATGCTGGCAACTGCATCCTCCAAAACCAGTTTATGCCAATGAAACGTCAACTGGGCCACATGGAACAGTTGACGCGCTATGCCCCACAAGGGGTTAGGGCAATTGAGTATAACTGCATTGCTCTACATGCCGTGTAATGGAACCCCATTTCCAACCAAGGCCGACAAAGAGGGGGTTAGATGGCGGCGAAGTGTGGCAAAAGAGTGTATGCTGCTTAGTAAATCGTTTCGAGAGTTGCGCCCCATTGCCCAGAACAGAGTACGATGGCGTACAGGAGGGGTTGACACGCTATGCCCCACTAGGGATTTAGGCAAAGTAGTAAGCAAGTAGGGCGACCGGTAGCGCAGTGTGTTGAGACATCATTCTCATCTTTGACTATCGGCGTTTCGGGTTAGAATCCCGTCCAGGACGACGTTCGTGGCCATTGATGTGCAGGAGGTGCATGCTGGCGACTGCATTCTCCGAAATCAGTTTATGCTGACGAAACGTCAACTGGGGCACATGAAACAGTTGACGCGCTATGTCCCACAAAAGGTTAGGGCAATTGAGAGAGAGAGAGTAGGCGACAAAAAGGGACGCCAGCTTACTTGTGGGGTCCCGCGGTAGAGAGGCTGTTCAGGCGAAGAACAAAAAACTGAAAATTCGAGTCCTTTTTTAAATATTCTCCCCATAACTTAAGAAAACCTAGGATCGAAAACTTTATACTTTATAGGATGTAAATTAAAGAGTGTAAAAGTCTGGGTCAGAAGCATATGCTCCAAGTCAAATTTCGGTTCAATAGCATGGTGAAAATTGATAATCAAAAATCGTAAATTAGTGAGGCTTGGGAGGAGATTATACAGTCAATTATAAAATCTTACATCTTACAAAATTAGAGGTAAATATCATATGTAAACAGATTCCCTCTAATAAATTCACCAGTCCGATGAATTTCCGTCACTTTTGCAGCTACATTTCGTCTACTGAATAAACTACCAAAGACTCATTTTACAAAACCATTTCGTCCTGTAAGAATATGCTCTCAAGTAAAGTGGAAAGCCACAAGAAAACGCTCGGGGGTTACATTTACTAATTACTCCGACGCAGCTTTGTCTCTAATCATTTTGCGTTTTCATCACTTGTAGTATACCAGACTGCGGGGACTTTTCCATCTTTTACTTACCTTCGGGTGGTCTCTAACAGGTACTGCAACTTTAACAGCGACCTTAATTGGTTTATCTCGGGTGATGTCAAGCATTTTCATTTTTTCCGTTGTTATCGATCCTGCAGAGAAAAAGACAAAGGAAATGTAAAGGAATTGTTATTAAAGTTGGCCATTTTATTAGGAGTATTAGATGATGGAAAAGGAAAAAAAAAAAGAAAAGTTGAATAAAATGAAAAAATCTGGTCCCAAGAGAATATGTCATGTAGAAGCCATTTTTTCGGAGACAAATGAAATTTCAAGGAATAAGTTTTATAAGTTTTATTTCGACAAAGCTAAAATAATTGTGAGATATACGGAATGTGAAATCAGTTATTTGAAGCATATTTTATGAATAATGTAGTTGGGACGGTCTTTAGGGATCTGATTTAACCCAGAGTGGGTTCTGATGAAAGTGAAGTGAAGAAAAGCATTGAAATGATACGAGCGTTGACCAAGGAAATTTCAGTTAAGATTATATCCAGAATATATTATAGTTATAACCTTGCAAAACGTCGCTTCAATTCGTAGGAAACCTGGCGTCCGGTGAAAAGATTAGTAGATTTCATTATGGGGAGAACCGAGAAAAAAGTCTTATTAGCTAACTGTATCCGTCGCTTGATTTCGTTAGTTTCGTTGGCGTCCCTTGACAAGTTGCAACCCAGGTAAATGAAGTTGTTCACGAACTCGATGTTGAGGTCCCCCACATTGATGCTCGGTTGTGCAGGTGTCCTTGCCACCGATTGCATCATTATTTTAGTTTTACCCTCATTAATACGTAATCCAACTTCCTTTGCAGCGGTATCGAGCGTATGCAGAAGTTCTTCTGCGTCAGCCAATCTTCGGGACATGATGTTGATGTCGTCGGCGTACGCTGCTAATTGTGTCGACTTGATGAGTAGCGTCTTGCTGTTGTCCATATTCATGGCCCGAATAACGTATTCCAGTGCTAGGTTGAAGAGCGTTGGTGCCAGTCCATCGCCCTGTTTCAAACCAGTGCGTGTTTCAAATAGATCAGTAAGTCTACACTGGATCCTGACTTGTGAGACGGAGTTGGTCATCGTCATCTTTGTCAGTCGCACTAATTTTGCCGGTATACCAAATTGCAGCATGATGTTGTACAGTACTCCACGATCGATACTGTCGTATGCCTGCTTGAAGTCGACAAAGATTTGGTATACGTTTACGTTGTATTCCCAGCACCTCTGGAGTATCAGTTTGACTGAGAAGAGCTGATCGGTTGTGGAGCGCCCAGGTCTGAAACCGCTTTGATATTCGCCAATGACTCGTTCTGCGTACGGTTTTATTCTATTTTCCAGAATTTTCATCAAAATTTTATAGGACGTACAAACTAGTGAGATGCCCCTGTAATTCTCACAACGCAGTTTATCTCCCTTTTTATGAATTGGACAGATGATGCTTCTGCGCCAATCGTCTGGAATCTCCTCGTTCTCCCATACTCGCAGGAGTAATTGATGTATGGCATCAACTAGACTCGTTCCACCGAATTTTAGCAGTTCAGCTGGAATCTCGTCAGCGCCCGGCGCCTTATTTCGTTTTAGTGACCGCAAGGCGAGATCAACTTCCTCTACTGTCGGGGGTTGAATGGGTGGGCCTAGATCAACAATATCGTCGAGAGCTTCCTGTGTGGGGATGTTAGATGGTCGGTTTAGAAGCTCTTCAAAATAAGAGGCCCATCGCTTGTTAATACCATCGGTGTCGCTGATGATGTTTCCATCCTTGTCCTTACAAAGGCTAGTCCTGGGTTGGTAGCCGTTCTTAATTGTATTTACTAGTTTGTACGCTTGTCTGGTGTTCCTATTAGCTAAGTTTTCGTTTATGTTCAGCAACTGCTCGTCAAAGTATTTACGTTTCTTACGTCTAATTATTCTATTCGATATTCGCCGTAGCTCGTCATATTTTTCTCTTCTGGCTCTGGTTCCTCGTTGAATCCATTGTCTGTAGGCCTCGTTTTTTGCGTCAAGTGAGTCTTTGCATTCTTCGTCGAACCAGTCATTTCGCGCTCGCCGGGCTTTATATCCCACGACCTTCTCTGCGACATCCTTGATGGTACCCTTGAGTTCTTCCCAGAACCCATGGACGCCTGTGTTGCTGATGTTGTGTAGCATAGGTGATAGTCTTTCCTCAAGGGCGGTAGTGTACGCCACCGCTGTAGCATCACTCAAAAGCTTATCAACCGCAAAGATTTTGGGAGGGCTGATTCTTGCTTTTTGCACTGAGGAAATTCTACATCTGTAGGTCGTCTTCACCAAGTGATGATCTGAGTCGGAGTTTGCTCCTCGATAGGAGCGGACATCCATGACACTAGACGCCCATCTCCTGCAAATGAGGACGTGGTCAATTTGGTTGACGGTATGTGCGTCTGGAGACTTCCAGGTCTGCTTGTGAATGCGTCGGTGCGGGAAGCACGTAGAGCTTACGACTAGATTCCTGCTGCAGGCGAAGTCGATAAGTCGCTGGCCGTTATCGTTACATTCTTCATGGAGGCTGTGGCCTCCAGTTGTCCCCCGGTGCCAACTTTCATTTCCGACTTTCGCGTTAAAGTCTCCCAGCAGCAATTTGACGTCGTTTGTTGGAAGTGAGTCGAAGAGAGTTTCAAGGCGGGCGTAGAACTCGTCTTTTACTGCGTCTTCTTTAACTTCAGTGGGGGCGTGCACATTGATGAGCCAGAGATTGAAGAATCGAGTCTGGATGCGAATCGCACACAGCCGTTCATTTATGGGTTTGAAGTCAGTAATATGCGGTTTGAGGCGATTGTTCACTATAAATGCTACTCCAAACTCCTTGCGGCCCGATGGTTTGCCACTTGTAAAAATTGTGTGCGATTTCTTGTCATTAATCTCGCTGCCAAGCCAATTTGTTTTCTGGACTGCAGTAATGCTCAGTTTGTACTTTTCAACCTGTTGAAGGAGGGCCTTCTCGGCCCCCGGTTTGTTCAGGGAGCATACATTCCAGGATCCGAAAGAATAATCCTTTATTCGTTTGCGTGGTCGTCGTTGTTGATCCGTCCAATCCGAGGCTTTTGTTCCAGGTTTCTTGACATGGAGTGGTTTTTACAAGGACGAGTTGTCAGCACGTCGCTTAACCCCATTCAGGGGATGGCCTCGGAGATAGCTGCTTCAGATGGTTTAATAAACGTGCTGGAGCCCACACAACTATGTAGCAGGTCCAACTACGCAAGTCATTCCATCCTACTAAACCTGAGACGCTTAGGTGTTCGTCAGCCATTCAGGCTACAGCTATCTGCCTTTTCCAAACTGTCTTATCGCTAAGACATTGGCCGTCAGCGAATTGATACACTGCCGTTACCAGGGGGCGCCCACGTGGAGGACTATGGAAAAGGTCTTTGCCCCTCTTCTTCTGTATCAATATTGGAAATTGGCTTTAGATATTTTCTTCGCCTAAATATTGGCCCGACGCATACAGACCACCCGCTGACACTGAGTCCTTTTTTTCCAACAGTCATTGCTTTGAGGCTTCAGTTAATTGGACCAACTCTCCGTCGCGCTCGTCGTCGTTTACGGAACTGGCTATCTTATCTTATCGGTAAGCAAATATTTCATAATAATTTTAATATATTTTGTAAGTACACAGTTATATTTTTAAAAAGAAAACACAATTGCAGAAATGTTAAGGACACGGATGAAATTGTTGATTCGTGCGTATTAAGCGGGTCGAGACAACCAAAAAATTACGGTAGCTTAACCATGCATTGCTTCTTATATAAAAGAAATGGATGAAATATTTGGAGATTGTCTCATCATTTCAAATCAGCACACATTGAGCCTCTTTAGTTGCCCAATATCAGCATTAGAAGTATAGAACAAGGAATAACGTCAACACGTAACAGTGGTCAATGAAATTCAAACTTTTTGGCACACAAAAACTGATATCAAATGCTGAATTTACTCTGGCCACACAACAATAGTATATTTAAAAAAAAATTGACACGTCGCATTTCTTTGTGTCATCAAAGTATATATTTTCATTTCAAATACAAAAATTGCCTACAGTTAGACAATTATTATTTACTGTACAATAAATAGTTATGATTTTCGTGAGTGTTTGGCTGCTGGTAGGTTCCTTTTAAGTCTCCAACAGTAATCAGCTAGTATTATTGGATTGCATTTGCCTTGATAACGCTTCACTATTAAAGAAAGGCCCTGACGAAATCCCTCGCTTTGTTCGTCATTTACAGCACTCAAGTTTTCGGTGTAATGTAATGTGTAATGTGTAAATGGTAAATGTCTAGATCCTTTAGCCCAACCTATTAAGAGTCTCACACATGATATACAACATATATGTGAAACCTAGGATTTATCGTGGTGGCGCACAGGAAAACCAAAATAGTTTAAACAATACTTTTCTATTAATTGTGTAAATTTTCGACGCTGAGATACATAAGTTACTTCTCCACGCACATAACAAAATTGTCCGGATTATTTAAGCACTTTCGTGGCATATTTACAACTTAACTAACGTCAATAAATTTAAGTTATCGAATAAGATAGTTATCTAGTCACCAAAATTAAGTTATTCAAACAAAATCACGTAAATGAGTGATTGTTTTCTTTCCGTTACTTGTAGTGGTTTTAATAAAAACACGTAGATGGGAGCAACTTCCTCAGTACCTTCAATCAAATTGGTAACCATCAATGAACCTTTTTTTATAAAAGTGGTAACCAGGTATGCACAATAGCTCTTATAAAATTGGACCTGGATATTTAATTAAGAATATACATGAAGATAAGTTTTAGTCTTATTAAGGCCAATGTAAAACAACCTAAAAGTCGCTACACATGAATGAGCGCAACCACCTCCAACTTCCATCGAACCATCAATTTCAAAGAACAAAAGTTCCCTTAATTCCCACCGTTCCACAGTGGAGTATTTATACCAAAAAGCTGGCCAAAAGTAAAAAATCTTAAGTTTAGCAAATCCCGTTAAAATTGTATTTTTCTAGTACAAGACTTATGGCTGAATGATATCCTAAGCACTCGTGCGCCGCTTCCCTCTCTACCCCTTTTGCGAAGGGTTAGAACTCAAAAAAAGTGCAATTTGTATTGTATTTTTTCTTGCAAAGTCATATTTTTGCTTGAATTTCATGTATTTTTCAATTGGTTTCCGATTCAATCAGCAAAAAAATTGTTTTATATAATCAAGCATTGGGGTGTGTACTTTACCCAAAAAAATATTTCATCATCCCTTTAGTTACGAAAATACTTCTTTTTTTCAAATAACTAAATAGTAAGGGCAAAATGTGATATTTTTCGTGAAAAAAAATAATCAATAGTGTTTTTGTTTGGGTTCCCTGTGGTCTCCGGCAATCAGACCTTCATGGTAATTTAGTTTAATGCCTCCTTAATATTGCCATAAAAAAATGTATTCCACTTTTCCCCCCCTTCCCTTTTACCACGTGTTTCTGTCCGTCTAGTTCTATGCAAACTAGTCTCTCAGTTTTGAAGCTATCGAGCCGAAATTTTGCACAAAGCCTTCTTTCTGTTGCAGGCTGTATATATGTCGGAACCAATGGAATCGGACCACTACGTCATATAGCTGCCATAGGAACGACCGTTCCGAGATTCGGTCTTTGTGAGAAAAACTTTTTTATTTCTAAAGCTATCTTTTTCAAATTTGATATCATTCAATGGTATATACAACCAAATCACATTCTCGAATTTCGTCAAAATTGGACTACTCTCAAATTTCATATTATTCAATCATATTTATCGTCAAACCATATCCCAAAATTCGGTTGAAATCGGCCCACTATTTCATATACCTCTCATAGGAACAGTGAAATCGGAACAAGTTTTATCACTAATTTCAAAGTGGTAAATATACCGTGAAACTAAAGGAAGGTATGCGTTAAGGGCGTGAAGGGTATCATACTTTTGTTTTCAATTTAATTTTTTTTAATTTAATTTAATTGTTTTTATTTTTTTTTTATTTAGTTTTGATATTTAATTTTATACTTTTTTATAATAAATAAAAAAAAATATCTTAATCGTATTTCAATGCATTTGCACCTGAAAAATGGTACTAAATAATTTTGGCCAGCTTTTTTGTATCAAACAAATACTCCACTGTGCGTTCTATGAAATTGATGGTTCGGTGGAAGTTCGGTCGTGGTTGTGGGCGTTCATGTCTGGCGACCTTAAATATTTAGTAGCTGACGTACCGAGGAAAGGAGTAAATTGCTCCCGAAATATGTATTTACGAGTAACATATAAACTTCAGATTTAGAAGCCGCCTAACAGAGTAAAATGACCGCGACAATCGCGAATTCGCGGTCGCCTGTCACTCGAAGCCGGTATAAGTTATAAACACTAAAACGCGTCGTTTATGATAACATTATAAATTTTATTCTTAATTCTAAGCGCAAACTCGAAATCGGCCGATATTATTACGTTACTTAAATCTATCACTAATTCTCAGTTATTATCACTTATTAACTATTACCCTACATGTAAAATTCACCTACCTAGGTGGCGGCAGCTAAAACTATAATAAATTCGTCTCCAACAGCGCCGAGCTCAATCCTCCGTCGTCGTCAGCTCACGTCGCTGCAATGTAGTCTCTGTTCTCGGTGGGACTTCCCCGTATACGATACCGTCTTCCACAATATCTTGCCTCACTTCGCTGCATCCAATTCCACTTTCCACTCTCGTTGGGGCCCTTTTGTTGTCGTCGCCAAATTGAACAAAGAGAAGCCATCAGCGTGATCACCGGGGAAGAAAAAGTGGTATCAGTATCTTTTTTGAGTTTCCAATTATCCTTAAAAAAAATTAACATCAACGGCGAACCCACCTTTTGCTTTCGTCGCCAAATTGAACAAAGAGGGTTCCCGTTCTTTTCGTCGGTCTTTTATAAGGTTCCGAACACTCCCGTTCTCGAATCCGCTTCATAATCGAAGTGAGCCACTGCAGAATCCCCCAACCTTATCATCTGTCATAATAGTGCATTTGTTTACAAGGGTATTCCGTCGTTGCAGCTGTTCGTTTTCCAGTGTGCTGACACAACGCGGAAAAATACTCGAGGCAAGTACAGTGCCGATGACCATTGCCTGATAATCGAGGATGTCGAGACGTCGGGTTCAAATATTTTGGACACGGTGAAAGATCTGTGAGCGGAGGGCATCGGGGTCACGGTCTCAGTGGTTGTTGTCGATCGGGAACCGGATGGCACGGCCAATGTGCATGGACAGTGGGTTCGCATGCATTCGCTGTTCACGCTGTCGTACCTGTTGAATGTATTCAAGGAGGCGGGTAAAGTTGAGGAGACGACGGTCAAGTCGGTGGCCTTCTGCAGCTCATCATCAGATAAGTATTTCATATGATATAGTATTTATTATTCCCGATACTTTCAGTCGGCCAGTTGGAGATCGCCGAGACACAATCGTTGGAAGTCTGACGCATCCGGTAAGTCAGCCCCTATCCTACCGCCACCCCCCTAATTGCCGCCGATAAATTAACCTGTCTACTTTTTTATACCCTAGACTTTTAGTATAGGGTATATTGTTTTTGTCACGACGGAAATATGTAACACCTTAAAGGAGGCTCCGGAGGTATAGCAATGTATATATATAAATGATCAGGGTCACCTCCTGATTCGATTAAGCCATGTCTGTCTGTCTGTCTGTCCGTTCGCACGATAACTTTCGATAGAATGAAGCTAGAGCCTTGAAATTTTGGTCAAATGTTGGTAGTGTAATCTAGTTGGATGGTATTGAAAATGGGCATGATCAAGCCAAGAGAACGCCTACCTCCCCTACATATCTAAAATACTTAAATGTATCTGTAACTCCCGACTAAATAAATATGAAAAGCTCTAGCTTTGGTAGATTACTCGTGAGGGTAATCTTATAAACTCCTGGGAAAATAAAATCGATCAGTTGAAAACTAACGGTAATTTTCTTACAAAGAGCCCCGTACTACCCTACTTTTCGGGTTTTTTGTCTATAACTCTTGAACCAATTGACGTAGACACCTAATTTTTGGCATGTGACCCTCGGGTAAGAAGCTGCTTGAGTTCTAGTAAGTTGGGCATTATCAGATCAAAGGAACGCCTACCTCCCCTACAAATTTAAAAAAATTCAATATTCCTTTAATTACGATAACTTTCGATAGAATGACACTAGCGAGTTGAAAATTTGACAAAATGTTGTTAGTAGGATCTACTTGGTTGGTATTGAAAATGGGCAAGATCCAACCCAAGGAACCCCCACCTCCCCTACATATGAAACTTCAAATAAGCGATAACTTTTGATGGAATGAAGCCAGTGACTTGAAATTTTGGTCAATTGTTTGAAGTGAGATTGAGTTAGTTGGCATTAAAGCTGGGTAACATCCGACCAACGAAACCCCTACTTCCCCTACAAACGAAACTTTAAATAAGGGATAACTTTCGATAGAGTGAAGTTAGAGACTTGAAATTTTGTTTAAATGGTTGTAGGGTGATCTAATTGGTTGGTGGCAATGATGAGCAAGATCCGACCTAAGGAACCCTTACCTCCTCAACAAGTGAAACTTCAAATAAGCAATACCTTCCGATAGAATGAAGCTATCGACTTGAAAAATTCGACAAATATTGTAGAATGGGTTAGTTAGTTAATTGATTTTGAGAATGGTCAAGATCCTAATGAATGAGTGCCAACCTCTCCTATGAACTGGCCATATAGGAGACCCATTCTTAATGCATATGGTCGTTGCCAATTGGTACTTTTGGTATCTCCACTAGGTCTGTACAAGTCTAGGGTATATACGCTTCGGACACCGGGCCGAAGCGAAGCTTCGGCCTGGTTTTACTTATAGATTACATGACTGTACGGCGCGGGCGTATCGGAAGTGCGACAGAGTAACAACCTTCTGGAGAAAACTCCGATTTACCGGCCTATGGCTGATTAAATCCATAAAAACAATATTGATTAAGAAACTACACAGAATACCCGTTAGAATTGTACCTCAACGGCTTCGAAATTCATGCTACCACCCGAGATACAAACGTTCAAATTTTAGAGAAACTTCGTCATCAACTTTTGATGGGAAAATTTAACCCACATTTCATAACGGGGCTTTGAACTAACAGCTCTACAAAATCTCCAAAAAAGAGATTCAGAATTTCTTACATTTCGAATGACATATAACTATCTACGACTTAGATTTGAAAATTTTCGAATATTAGATCATAAAAGGAAGAAAAACGTGGTCAGAAAACGAACAAATTTACTTGACTCTTGACTTTACAAGTCTTCTTATTAGTGAAAAACACCACTAGCAGCTTTAGTTTTGAATTAAAAAATAAATATTAAAGCACAAACAAAATTTATTGATAGAATTCAAATAAAAATCAAAACAATATCTACTTAAATCGATCTAAAGGAATTGCTGAAAATTGCCTCTTTCGTGGTTTACACAAATGGCATCTTCTGCTTATTGACGAAATTGCTCAGAGAACTTGTTCGCGTTTTTCGTTTAATTCATGGCACGCAGCATGAATTCTTTGCAGCAGATAATCTCGGGAGGTGATCGCTTGGCTATCAACTACCCCATACATATAAATCTAGAGGTGAGGAAAAATTATAGGATCAAGCAGCTCATCGCCTACTACAATACATCTATCCAGACAATCACGCTGAACTCATGTTGGAATCGAGAAGTGCGAATTGCATGGGGTTTTCTTAGCCCCAAACGTGGTTGTTCCTCTTATTGAATACACCACTTCGCGTGAAGGTAGCCTCATCGATCCATAGGATTTTCCTGGAAAAATTTGAATCTGAAGAGTTTCGCTGCAGTAACTATCTACAGAAAGTCATCCTCTTCTCATTATCTGTTGGGAGTAGATCCTGCACTTCGATGATGTGGTAAGGGTAACGATTGTCTGCAAGAAGAGTTTGATGAATTGTCAAAGGGGTAAATCTAGCTGAAGTGCGACCCTTCTTGTGCTCAAGCCAGGATTTTATGTGAAGACCTCCAGGATTCTTTCTTCCCTGGTAACTCCGATACCCTCATTATGTTCTGAGTCATTACGGTTTTGACTTCCTCCAGTTTCCCCAAAGAAACGATACGTTGTTTCGAACGTATGCCTGCCAGGAAGACTTCTTTCTGGAAAACGTCGAATATACTCTCCAACTGCCTCGTGACCATTTCCTCCAGCCAAACCATACACAAAAACCATATCAGCATATTCTATATCCGTTAATCGAAAAGGTATCGTGTAATGGAAGGTTTGGTGGGCATCCGAAGATGCCCGTGGGGACGGAGCCTAAGGTGGCATGTTGACCGTGTAGGTCGGGCCTTGCCATCTGGCGAAGAAAAAGGCCCCTCAACGAGCTAAGCAGCGGCCTATGCTTGCTGTAGCTCAGTTCGGGAGATGTGGGCGGGGTTTTCGCCGCTCGTTGCCCCTGTCCTTTACGTATTAACAAAAATGCATAGGCCTGGCGAAGACAACACAAACAGGGGAGGTAAAAATGGGGAACGAAAAAAAATAGTCGATAAGGATGGAATGGTTGACGGACGGATCAGACGCCCACACGGTCGCACCTGGGTCCGGGTGTAATGGGACCCGCGGCCTCTGGTTTCGTACCACCAACAGATCACTACTCATCAGGTGCTGCTTCGATCTGCTGGTGGGAGCAGCACTACTAGACCATAATATGGTTCATTACAGGTGGTTCATTACAATCGCTTCTTACTATTGTTGTATATATCATTCAATGAATCAAACAATTACACCTGAGAAATAATGATAGAAATTAGTTTATCTGCTGCACTCGGAAAATCCGACACGCTAATACTAGACTTTTCGGAACATTCCTGTTTCGCGAATATTATGAGAATTCTCTCTATTACAATTAGAGAGAATTTTATTAATTCCTTAATTTCCGGAATTTTCGCTTTAGGTAGTCCATTTCCGCTTTAGGTGGTAAGAACCTAGAACCCTCCCAGGGGGATTAGTAGGTTCTAAAGCGGAAAATTCCTGAGTTTTGTGAAAATTCTCCCTAATTTAATAGAGAGAACTCTCCCAATTTTTGCGAAACAGGAATGTTCCCATTAGGTTTGATCATTCGAAATCACCCGAATTATTACGCAATCATACAGTAGCACTACCAAAATGTTTTATAAATTAACTGTTAAAACAAAATTCACGAATCACTTTTGTTTGATACCTACATACATAGGTATTAAGTCAAAATCAAATTGATTTGTTCGATTTTCAGACCATGTTTTTCTTCCTTTCAAATCTAATATTCGAAAATTTTCAAATCTGAGTAGTAGATATTTAATATGTATGTCATTCGAAAGGTAAGAAATTGGGCCATCTTTTGGAGATTTTGTAGAGCTCTTAGTGCAAAGCCCCCTTAAAAAATGGGTTCAATTTTCCCATCAAAAGTTGATAACGATTTTTTTTTTTCTAAAATTTGAACGTTTGTATCTCGAGCGGTAGAATGAATTTGGAGACCGTTGAGATATCATTCTAACGGGTATTTGTGTAGTTTCTGAATCAATATTGTTTTTATGGATTTAATCAGCCATATGCCGGCAAATTGGAGCTTTTTCTAGAAGGTCAGACTTGCTGACAAGAATTGGGGAAAACAAAAGTTCTGTAACGGCAAAAGGGTTCATTTGGTCGACATTTTTCCATCTTAAAGTGGGACACCCTGAACAGTTGTCACAAAAAAACTGGATGTGACTCCAGCAAAATAATGTATTTTTTGTAATGAGGGTACTATAACACAAATAAAAATCATCACAGAATTGGTGTGCCAAGAACCGTGTTTACCAGTGCATTTATTGATGATGCGTACGTGCGTCGTAAATATTGAAACTAGAAAAAAAAGGAGGAAATCACCTCGCCAGTTTTATTTGGATCAAAAGCTTGAGGTTATAAAAAAAGTCGAGAGGCGAACTAGTAAAAAATCCTGCTGAAACAAATCCGATAACGTGCTTACCGACCCTATACAAATACATAACAGTTGTTATTAGTAGCAGGATCTACACACACTTAGAGCAAAACGACATCCTTGCCGAGGAGCCGAAGGGCTGCCGAGTCGGATCTAGGGGAACCAAAGAACAACTCAGGTGGCTTCGTGCGGGGTATCACTATGCCGAAACAGAAGGGTCAATTATCGCCATTCAGACGGCTTGGTTCCCATCCGTGCATATCTTAAACATATACAAGCAACAGGTGGACGATGACCGATGCAGAATGTGTGGTTGGGTGCTATAAACATTAATCAATCTCATCTCTGGCTGTTCTGCATTGGCATCGCCGGAGTACAAGGATAGACAAAAGTCAGTATACAAGGTAATCCATCAACACCTTGCATAAAAGCACGAGGTGATCAGTGGAACACCACTGATCCACCAGTACACTCCACAAGCAGTGCTTAACAGCACTCGCTTCACGATGAATTGGGGTCGCCAGATTATCAGTGATCACTCAATCGCCCACAAAAAACTCGACGAGTTGCTCCGCATACATAATCAATGTTGCCATCCTCCATAATAGCAACATCGACAGAAAGCATGCGAAGAAGAGGGTAAAGAGCTTTGCAATATTCACCATATGCGAATAGTGCCTGTAATATTGTCGGCTACCGGTATAGTACCTAAAGCCCTTCTTACTTCCCTGGACCAACTAACTATACCTGCCGCATAGCCTCATCGACGCAATGCAGAAGTATGTTATTCTGCATACTTGTGCAATGGTCCGAAGGTGCTTGATTAAGTGCACTACGACTACGACTTCTCCGCATCGTGATTGGAATTGCTCCATTGATCCCCTCTTGAGCGGCTACTTCCTCTTCGTGGTAAACATTTTTCACGCTCTCTGGGCTTGGAGCCCGCTACATTTCACTTCACAGGTACGTATGTGTGTTGTCACAGTGACATTTGTTTGTGTACTAAAAGCACAAATAAAATCCGCGTCGTATCGCGCAGAAGTAAGTAAAGTGTGATGTCAACAAATATATAATTGCAGCCATGGCACCATACTTTAGCGACACAAATATCAAATATTTGCGGTGTCAGCTGTTTTCCAGATATTTGATATGTAGCCGTTCAATCACGAAACAAGTCTTGTGATCGGTAGCGGCTCCTAAAATGTGTAGTAAAGGGGATATTTTGATACATAGCTACTACCTGCTGCCTGAATGCAGCCATTGTCTGGATGTCGGCGGAACATCAGCCAAATACGTCCGAGCCCAGCAATATGGCGCTGGCATCCGTTGCGGGTAAGCCCCGGTCAATACCGCCAAAATTCTCCCAACTCGGTGAAAACATATATTATAATAATATATATAAAGATATTATATGTAGGATAATTCCGCAGTCGTTCACAATTTCGAATCACATTTTCGGTTCACTGGATTTCGGGGGATCTGCGACAAGCGATTTGAAACTGCCACCATATAGATCATCGTGGGAACGAATTGGGGGCTCAGTATAAATTTACATAGGCAAAACAAGTTGACGTACAGCCAATCAACTTTGTTCTGATGAGCGATGAGATCCCATAAGACACCTGGATTAAAAGCGGTCTGTCGTTTTGTATGAAAATTGTCTGAGATCAGGTGAATCGAAAACGGCTATTATGTATTCGAAAACTTGTTGAAGCGAAATTTTCAATTTGTAGAAATTAACCCCAACTGCTCATAAAATACTTCATATCATGTACGTAGATGTACATACTCGTACGTATAATATACGAGTACATACAAATATAATATACTATACAGTGAATTGAAAGCAACATTTGGTTGAAATGTATAATTTATATCATCGATTCGATTCCACTCCATATAAGGCATGAATAATTGCTTGTTAGTTTCAATCAATTTCAGGTATATGAGTAGTGTAATTACACACCTATCTCGGGAATGAGGCGCTATATCATCAACCGAGAGTCACTGAATTAATTAGGCCACTTGTTAGCAGGCTCACTGGCGGCAAAGCTTTTAGTACCATCCAAGTATCGATTTGAGGGTGTCTTGTCGAAATTGTGGCGGATTTTAAATTAAAATCACAAATTGTATGGAAACTTAATGAGAAGTTGCCACAGAGATTTTAGATTTAATGGAATGTTCGAAATTGAAATTTGTCGAGGGTAAATAATGTAGTTTATAAGTGTATAATAACAATAAGTATATTTCGGAGCAACTCGAATTCGGCATTTTTGAATGTTTCAAGTGCACTATTTAAATTAATTAATAATTGCATATGATTTCAGCAATGGTCTACCGCCTTCTCGCACATGTGTTTTTTGTATGCAATAGCTGCAGCCGCCCGATTTGAGTCGCTTGTTTAACTTTCTATCTCAGCAATAGAAAACCAGGAAAACTATAATACTTATTGCACATATTAACGATTCGAAAACTCAAACAATTGCTCTGCTCCCATGGATTGGCCAGCACAGACAGCCCAGACACAAATCTCGGTTATTTTGGACACAATTATTTTGATTGCCCAGCCACCTTCATTGTTATGCTGTTTTACACGCTAGACCAACTACGCGCGTTACAGCGTTTTCCCCCCTTGCCGATACTTTGCCGGGATGTCCGCCGACATTCTTAAGCTGAAAACGCACAGTGTACGCTTAAAGCTTGAGACGGGGAAATTCAGTACACCGATAATAAAAAATTTTAATTTCCCCACTGTTTCTCTGTCGAATAATGCGTTTTGGTGTGAATTCCCCCCAAATACTAAATCCAGCGTTTTTTTGGTTGCGGTGAAGTGGCAAAGTGGTAATTTACAATGGTGGATATTCTTTCCAAGTCAAACTTTGGTAAAGTGCATTTGAACATGTCAACCTGCCTTAAATTTAAATAATGAACACTGAAATGTCAATCCTATACACACTGAACTAAATAAGAATTAAAAATACACATTTTCATGAATATCTCGACTCCAGCGCCACCTACCGGGTCAAAAATTTGTCATCATCATCATCGTGGTGCGACAGCCCAACTTCGGGCTTTGGCCCCTGGATCGTTATCCTCCACTTATCTCGGTCACGTTACCGCGTCCTCCAATCTTGGAAGCCCAGTAGCTGCTCGGCGTCCGCATATACTGAGCTCTCCCAACGAGATCTCGGTCGTCAAGGCAGTCTCGCTCCGTCAACTCGTTTTGCATCCATCACTCTCTTTGTAATGCGATCATCGTCCATCCGTTTTACATGCCCTGCCCATTGAAGTCGTTGTAGTTTGACGATTTTCGAAACTTCCAGCTCATCGTACAGTTCATACAACTCATGGTTGTACCTGATGCGCCAGCCATCTCGATCGCAAACAGCCCCGAAAATTCACCGCAGAACCTTACGTGTCTAGCATGTTTCCGGAGGCTTGAGTTAGGGTCCATGCTTTGCAGCCATAGCATAGCACTGGTCATATAATGGTTTTGTACACGCGGAGCTTCGTGTTTCTGTGCACATGCTTCGATTTCATTATGGGGAGAACTGCGAACAAAATCTCACTAGCTAACTGTATCCGTCGCACGATTTCGTCAGTTTTGTTAGCGTCCCTTGACAAGCTTCAACCCAGGTATATGAAGTTCACGAACACTATGTTGAGGTTCCCCACTTTGATGCTCAGTTGTGCAGGTGTCATTGTCGTCGATTGCATCATTATTTTAGTTTCACCCTAGTTGATACGTAGTTCAACTTCTTTTGCAGCGGTATCGAGCGTATGCCGAAGTTCTCTGCGTCGGTCAATCTTCGAGACATGATGTTGCGGCGTACGCTGCTAATTGTGTCGACTTGAAGACTAGCGTCTTGTTGCTGTCCATATTCGTAGCTCCAATAGCGTATTCGAGTGCTAGGTTGAAGAGCGTCGGTGGCAGTCCATCGCCCTGTTTCAAACCAGTGCGTGTTTCGAATAGATCAGTAAGTCTATTATGGATCCTGAGCTGTGAGACGGAGTTAGTCATCGTCATCTTTGTCAGTCGCACTAATTTTGCCGGTATACCAAATTGCATGATGTTATACAATACTCCCCGATCGATACTGTCGTATGCCTGCTTGAAGTCGACAAAGATTTGGTATACGTTTACGTTGTATTCCCAGCACTTCTGGATCTGGAGTATCAGTTTGACTGTAAAGACCTGATCGGTTGTGGAGCGACCAGGTCTGAAACCGCTTTGATATTCGCCAATGATTCGTTCTGCGTACGGTTTTATTCTATTTTCCAGAATTTTGGTCAAAATTTTATAGGACGTACAAAATGGTGATATGCCCCTGTAGTTCTCACATAGCAGTTTACCTACCTTTTTGTGAGACAGATGATGCTTCTGCGCCAATCGTCTGGGATCTCCTTGTCCTCCCATGCTCGCAGGAGTTATTGATGTATGGCATTAGCTAGACCCGTTCCACCGAATTTTAGCAGTTCAGCTGGAATGTCGTCGGTGCCCGGCACTTTATTTCGTTTTAGTGACCGCAAGGCGAGATCAACTTCCTCTACTGACGGGGGTAGTATGGGTGGGCCTAGATCAACAATATCGTCGAGAGCTCCTTGTGTGGGGATATTAGATGGTAGGTTCAGAAGCACTTCAAAATAAGAAGCCCATCGTTTCGTCATTTCGCACTCGTCGGGCTTTATATCCCACGACCTTCTCTGCGACATCCCTGATGGTACCCTTGAGTTCTTCCCGGAACCCATGGATGCCTGTGTTGCTGATGTTGTGTAGCATAGGCGATAGTCTTTCCTCAAGAGTGGTAGTAGGTATACGCCACCGCCGTAGTATCGCTCAGAAGCTCATCAACCGCAAAGATTTTGTGAGGGCTGATTCTCGATTGGTGCACTGAGGAAATTCTACATCTGTAGGTCGTCTTCGCCAAGTGATGATCTGAGTCACAGTTTGCTCCTCGATAGGAGCGGACAACCATCACACTAGACGCCCATCTCCTGCAAATGAGGACGTGATCGATTTGGTTGACGGTATGTGCGTCTGGAGATTTCCAAGTGCTTGCGAATGCGTCGATACGGGGAACACGTAGAGTTTACGACTAGATTCCTGCTGCAGGTGAAGTCGATAAATCGCTGGCCGTTGTTGTTACATTTTTCATGGAGACTGTGGCCTTCAGTTGTTCCCGGGTGCCAACTTTTATTTCCGACTTTCGCGTTAAAGTCTCCCAGCAGTAATTTGACGTGGTTTGTTGGAAGTGAGTCGCAGAGAGTCTCAAGGCGGGCGTAGAACTCGTCTTTTGCGTCTTCTTTAACTTCAGTGGGGGCGTGCACATTGATGAGCCAGAGATTGAAGAATCCAGTCTTAATTCGAATTGTACATAGCCGTTAATTTATGGGTTTGAAATCAGTAATGTGCGGCTTGAAGTGAATGTTTATAATAAATGCTACTCCAAACTCCTTGCTGCCCGATGGTTTGCCACTTGTAAAAATTATGAGCGATTTCTTGTCACTGATCTCGCTACAAAGCCAATTCGTTTCCTGGACTGCAGTAATGCTCAGTTTGTACTTTTCGACCTGTTGAAGGAGGGCCTTCTCGGCTCCCAGTTTTTTGCAGGGAGCGTACATTCCAGGATCCGAAGGAATAATCCTTTAGTCGTGCGTGGTCGTCGTTGTTGATCCGTCCAATCCGAGGCTTTTGTTCCAGGTTTCTTGACGTGTAGTGGTTTTTACAAGGACGAGTTGTCAGAACATTCAGGGGATGGCCTCGGAAGATGGTTTAATAAACGTGCTGGAGTTCACGCAACTATGTTGGAGGTCCAACTACGCAAGTCATTCCATCCTACTTAACCTGAGACACCTAGGTGGTGGTCAGCCATTCAGGCTACAGCTATCTGCCTTTTTCCAAACTATCTTATCGCTAAGACTTGGCCGTCAGCGGTTTGAAACACTGCCGTTACCAGAGGACGCCCACGTGGAGGACTGTGGAAAAGCTCTCTTGTCCCCCTAGAAGTCTAGAAGAAGCCTAGAACTCTTGGTAATTTAATTTAATGATAATTCTTATGTGAAATAGTTATTGAAATGTATCTTTAATCACTTTTCGAAAAATACATTTGTAATTCGTTGCTCAAAGAGTTTGTTAGCCTCCTTTTTATATCCAACGGGGTGCACTTGTTTTTGATCACATAGAATTGTCGCGAATTGAAAGCTCGCCTTACGATCCAGCAGTCGTTCCGAGCTTCTTCGTATTTTCTATTCAAGTCCTTCATTTCGTCGTTCAGGCCAGCTATTAGGTTGGTGGCAACAAGTGGAAATGCGGGTGGGTTGGGCCGTTGCGCGTGGACATGAATGGTGCAGGTAAACATATACTTCGAAGTTGCAGCGTCCGGCTCGGCAGGTTTAGAAGAATTATTTCCTATGGGTTTGACAAAGCCTTTGCCGAACTTTTATTGTCAAGTTCGAAATTTGAGGTCCCATGAAAGAATACGGCTCGCCGTAGCAGTCTTCCGTGTCGAATCATCTGAGATGGATAAAATTGTTGGAAGTCCTTCAAACGAATTTAAATTAGTCGTACAATTTACCAGATACGAGGAGACAAATTGTTGCAGTAAGAACGCGGTACACTGCCACGTAGTAACTCCGCAACTTCTGCTCGTCGTCCACAAAAAATCTTGGCGCTTTTGTCTGATCGCCCCGGCAATGAACGATCCATAGTGCGGACTATCGATCGATCCCTCCCGGAATCGGTAAAAATGGCAAAGACACCCATTTCTACTATCCACCTGTCAAAATTACGCCAAGCCAGAAAAGCGGAGTACTCGTGGGATATAATTAAGAAAATTCGATTAAACATTAAAATATGTAGCTCAACATGTCAAAAATGATGAAAAGCTCGATCCTATGATTCTGACGTCCGTAACCTTCTCCGGAATGCAGTGTGTCATGGCTAGGAGTTTACGGAACGAGGTTATCTATAGTGTCTCTTCAGTATTAAGGTAATTAGTAACAAGAAAGAGATTTTTGAAAGTACCAATAAATAAAAGTTGTTTGTACTATTTATTCGAATAATTATGTTTTTGGTTAAACTCTTCTCTTAAGCTCGCTATTTTCAATCAAAAGAAAAAAAAATAAAACCTCATAATTAGCAAAACACGCAGTTAAAATATTCAAAGGGTTTTGCCATCCGCGGTAGGTATCCTTTTAATTATTCAAGAATATTTTCCTCACCAATTCACCATTAATTAATCATACACAAAGAAATGTTTCAACCGACCGCTCGACATTTACAGCAATTTCTCATTCTAATTGTTGTCATTAGGCTGATGGCTTGTCTAGAGGCCATGATGCTTTCGACAATGTCTTGTCATTTATTCACTAAAACTCGTCCTTGAGAACCATGTTTCTTTTCACCATAGAAGATAATTCAATTAAGTTTTGTGCTAAGCAAAGTTTACCCCGATCCTGTTCGGGTACTAGGAAAAAAATGACCAAAAGTTCGTGTAATTAACTAATTTCCCATTAACTGGGTTAATGTGTCCCTATCGTTCGCTTGTTTCATCACAAGATGTATAGGACATTTAACTTGCCTATTGACCTTTTCGCTGGGGTGGAAACAACGAGCGAATGTGTGCTAGATATGACTGTGACATGTTCATCTCGAAGTTGGAAATAGTTCTTCATTTGCTTAATGGACCAATTTACTTGAGCGCTAACACAATTCCCGGCCTTTATTTTCACACTTCACATATGGATATGGTATAGTTGAGTCCTGTGTCGAAGTACAACGACGTATCCTCCGGAGCCTAGGACATTATATACGTGTGTTTACGTACACGCTGACTAGATGTGAGCTAGCAGCTCAAGCTGCTTTCATTCCCAGGACATTTTGCCAGGTTTTGTCCTGGCACCTTACAGCACTTCCGCATAAATTCATTTTGATCGTTTGAATTTTCACTTCATTTGCATATTCTCGAACAGGAGTATAGCACCGACTGTACTAGTAAGGGCGAGATGGGCATTTGAGGGTGTATAGGGCGGCTGTTAACGAACTTTCCTTTGGAAAACAGTGCTAGGTATCGTCTTGCCGACGTGGCAAGGATTAGATGAGGAAGTCAAAACAAGTAGGTAAACGGAGTGTTGTATGACTAAAATATTTTAAATTTTCTTCAGTTGTTACCCAGTCAATCGGATGATGGTTGTTGCCTCCGTTTGCATGAAATATTCTTCATTTGAACAAATTTCTAATGAACCTGACTTGTTGTGGTCTTCGTTTAAGGATTACAACTGACATTTAATTCATGATTAAACCATTCATTTACTTTTTTTTTCTTTAGTAACGTTTTGTATAATATTATATTGTATATTGTATATTCCTCTGTGGCGGTAGCGGGACTGGATAGTTCAGGATAGTCGTAAAGGGTGACTAAATGGAAAGGATGTATATTCTAGCTACTTTAGGTTACGTTAGGTTAAATGAGCTGCCTTGCCAAAGAAGAGCAAGGTACACTTACTACTTTGCTCTAACCCCTAGTGGGGCATAGTGCGTCAACTACTCCTGCGCGCCATCCTACTCTGTTCTGGGCAATGGTGCGCAACATCCCAAAAGACTTTCCCAGTGCCTGACACTCCTTTCAGATCGACGCTATGTGATTCTAGGACCCCCTCTTGGTCGGCCTTGGTTGAAAATGGGATTCCATTTTATGGCATGAAAAACAATGCAGTTATCTCTCTTCCGCAATGTGTGACCTATCCACTGCCATTTTCGCCTGCGTATCAATTCATCGAATGGCACCTGTCCCGTATACCGACTTAGCTCTTCATTTGATATTGTTTCGGGCCAAAATATTCTTAGAATTCTATGAAGACATGAGTTGACGAAAACTTGCAGGTTTCTGGTAACTTTTACGGAAACTTTCCATGTACAGGGCCTTGATGCTAAGATAACCGCTCTGCTCTACCCTGGTTGATACGATGAGCGATGTCCTGCTCCGGACCACCATTTTCGGCAACAATACTACACAGGTAGAAGAAGTTGTCCACATTCTCCACAGGCTGCCCATTAATATTGATGGCAATAGGTGTCGCATTTCGCGCTGCCATTGCCTTAATAATAGCCACAAGCTTCTTAGAGATGCCGCTGCCCATATAGAGTCCCGGTTTACACTATCGAAAGCCTTTTCGAAATCGATGAAAAGCAAGTGAAGCGGATTGCTCGATGATTATTCGCAAGGTGTTAATGTGATCGACACAGGAAAATCCAGATCGAAAACCAGCCAATCGTGCTTTCTAAGTGGGCCTTTAGTCTTTCCAGGACGATTTTAGCTATTATTTTGGCAACGGCAGGGAACACACAAATGCCTCTCCAATTATTGCAGTCTGTGAGGCTACCCTTGTTCGGAAGTTTGATGATCAAACCTTCCTTCCACTCAGTGGGAAAGGCCTCTGTATTCCACGCATTATCAGCAAGTGCGTGCAGCAACTCGGCAGTTACGCTTGGCGTTGCTTGATAAAGTTCGGCAGGGATACCGTCGAGTCCGGCAGCTTTTCCTCGTTTTAGTGCAATAATAGCAGTGACTTATTCCTCTTTAGTCGGGGCAGTGGACCGTATACGCATATTTTGATGGTAAACTATTAAATTATCTATGTGGGGGGGATCTTCACCTGAGGTTACACGGTTCAAGACAGCGGCAAAGTGTTCTTTCCACCGTTTCATTTGATCTTCAAGAAACGTAGCTTTCCATCACTATCCTTCGCCGGATGTTTGCAGGAGTTACGACCACCTGTAAACTCCTTGATGACACTGTATACGGCGTTTAAGTTGGCACACTTAGACCCACTAGATTTAGCATGAGTCCCTTTCAATCGTCAAACTAATGAAACCGACCGGCGTTAACATTCTTTAGATCGTCCACAAAAAAGTAGGATCCAAGGATGTCACTGAGACAGCAACTTTCTTTCTCCTCCTAGTCCCCACGGCTCGTACGGTAATCATTATTTAGTAGCATAAGTTTCGTAGCATGCTCCCGGATTATGCAATGTCCAGCGCTAAACCCCACCACATTTCTTAAATGCTTTCTACTCAGCTTCAGTAGCCCACGGGATCGGTTGGGATCCAGCTTTGGCCATAATTGCCTAGTTGTATGACATTTAGTGCCACTACTCCATCTCGCGTTGGCCCTATCGTACGCTACAGCGTAAGTAACCAATTTACAAGCTGTTGGACGAATATCTGTGCTACGCAGGCAGTTAGTGAACTTATTACTATATTCTAGCTACTTGCTTCATCCAATTTCGTCATAGCGATAAAAAAAAGCAGATAGCTGCAGCCTAAATGGCAGACCAACACCTAAGCGTCTCAGATTTAGTAGGATGGAATGACTGGCGTAGTTGGACCTGCAAAATAGTTGTGTGAACTCCAGCACGTTTATTAAACCATCTGAAGCAGCTATCTTCCGAGGCCATCCCCTGAATGGGGTTAAGTGATGTGCTGACAACCCGTCCTTGTAAAAACCACTCCACGTCAAGAAACCTGGAACAAAAGCCTCGGATTGGGCTGATCAACAGCGACGCCCACGCAAACGACTAACGGATTATTCATTCGGATCCTGGAATGTACGCTCCCTGAACAACCGGGGCCGAGAAGGCCCTCCTTCAACAGGTCGAAAAGTGTAAACTCAACATTACTGCAGTCCAGAAAAAAACTGGCTTGGCAGCGAGATCAATGACAAGAAATCGCACACAATGTTTACAAGTGGCAAACCATCGGGCCGCAAGGAGTTTGGAGTAGCGTTTATAGTAAACAATCACCTCAAGCCGCACATTAGTGACTTCAAACCCATAAATGAACTGCTATGTGCGATTCGCATTAACACTCGATTCTTCAATCTCTGGCTCATCAATGTGCATGCCCCCACTGAAGTTAAAGAAGACGCAGTAAAAGACGAGTTCTGCGCCCGCCTTGAGACTCTCTTCGACTCACTTCCAACAAACGACGTCAAATTGCTGCTGGGAGACTTTAACGTCAAAGTCGGAAATGAAAGTTGGCACCGGGGGACCACTGGCGGCCACAGTCTCGATGCAAAATGTAACAACAACGGCCAGCGACTTATCGACTTCGCCCGCAGCAGGAATCTAATCGTAAGCTCTACGTGTTTCCCGCATCGATACATTCACAAGCAGACTTGGAAATCAGCAGACGCACATACCGTCAACCAAATTGATCACGTTCTCATTTGCAAGAGATGGGCGTCTAGTGTGATGGATGTCCGCTCCTATCGAGGAGCAAACTGCGACTCAGATCATTACTTGGTGAAGACGACCTACAGATGTGGAATTTCCTCAGTGCACCAATCGAAAATGAGCCCTCCCAAAATCTTTGCGGTTAATGAGCTTCTGAGCGATGTTACGGCGGTGGCGTAATCTACCGCCCTTGAGGAAAGACTATCACCTATCCTACACAACATCAGCAACACAGGCGTCCATGGGTTCTGGGAAGAACTCAAGGGTACCATAAGGGATGTCGCAGAGAAGGTCGTGGGAAATAAAGCCCGGCGAGCGCGAAATGACTGGTTCGACAATGAATGCAAAAATTCACTTGACGCGAAAAACGAGGCCTATAGACAATGGATTCAACGAGGAACCAGAGCCAAAAGACAAAAATTATGACGATCTACTGCGAATATCGAATAGAATAATTAGACGTAAGAAACGTAAATACTTTGACGAGCAGTTGCTGAATATAAACGAAAACTTACCTTATAGGAACACCAGACAAGCGTACAAACTAGTAAATAAAATTAAGAACGGCTGCCAACCCAGGACTAGCCTTTGTAATGACAAGGATGGAAACATCATCAGCGGCACCGATGGCATTAACAAACAATTGGCCTCTTATTTTGAAGAGCTTCTGAACCTACCATATAACATCCCCACCAAGAAGAAGCTCTCGAGGATATTGTTGATCTAGGCCGACCCATACAACCCCCGACAGTAGAAGAAGTTGATCTCGCGTTGCGGTCACTAAAACGAAATAAAGCGCCGGGCGCTGACGAGATTCCAGCTGAACTGCTAAAATTCGGTGGAACGGGTCTAACTAATGCCATACATCAATTGCTCCTGCGAATATGGGAGGAGATCCCAGATGATTGGCGCAGAAGCATCATCTGCTAAAATTCGGTGGAACGGGTCTAACTAATGCCATACATCAATTGCTCCTGCGAATATGGGAGGAGATCCCAGATGATTGGCGCAGAAGCATCATCTGTCCAATATGCAAAAATGGAGATAAACTGCGGTGTGTGAACTACAGGGGTATATCCCTAGTTTGTACGTTTTATAAAATTTTGACGAAAGTTCTGGAAAATAGAATAAAACCGTACGCAGAACGAATCATTGGCGGATATCAAAGCGGTTTCAGACCTGGTCGCTCCACAACCGATCAGCTCTTCTCGGTCAAACTGATACTCCAGAAGTGCTGGGAATACAACGTAAACGTATACCAAATCTTTGTCGACTTCAAGCAGGCATACGACAGTATCGATCGTGGAGTACTGTACAACATCATCCTGCAATTTGGTATACCGGCCAAATTAGTGCGACTAACAAGGATGACGATGACCAAGTCCATCTCACAAGTCAGGATCCATAATAGACGTACTGATCTCTTTGAAACACGCACTGGTCTGAAACACGGCGATGGACTGGCACCGACGCTGTTCAACCTAGCACTGGAAAACGCTATTCGAGTTGTGAATATGGACAACAGCAAGACGATATTTATCAAGTCGACACAATTAGCAGCGTACGACGACGACGGCCGATGCAGAAGAACTTCTGCCTACGCTCGACACCGCTGAAAAAGAAGTTGAACTACGAATCATTGAGGGTTAAACTAAAATAATGAAGAAATCGACGACAAGGACACCTGCACAACTGAGCATCTGTGTGGGGGACCTCAACATCGAGTTCTTGAACAACTTCATATACCTGGGTTGCAACTTGTCAGGAGACGCCAGATGCAGTTAGCTAATAAGACTTTTTCTCGGTTCTCCCCATAATGAAACCGAAGCATGTGCAAAAAAACGCGAAGCTCCGCGTGCCAGTGCTATACTACGGCTGCGAAGCATATACCCTAACTGAAGCAGAAGCTAGACACATTTGAACGTAATGTTCTACGGCGAATTTTCGGGGCTGGAGATGAATGGCGCATCCGTTACAACCATGAGTTGTGTGAACTGTACGTTGAGCTGTACATGGGCAGGGCATGTACTGCGAATGGACGATGATCGCATGCCAAATAGAGTGATGAGTGCAAAACGAGTTGACGGAGCGAGACTGTTTAGACGACCGACACCGAGATCTCGTTGGGAGAGCTCAGTATATGTGGACGCCGAGCAGCTACTCGGCTTCCAAGATTGGAGGACGCAGTCACGTGACCGAGATAACTGGAGGACAACGATCCAGGCGGCCAAGGCCCGACATCGGGCTGTCGCGCCACGATGATGATGATGAAAAATCAGATGTGTCGTCCATTGATCTGCGTCTAAGCATTTATAGGAAAAGAAAGACGCATTTTTAACTGATTTTTTAAAAGAAAAAAAGTAAATCGACCCCGGAGTTGGTTCATGACCCACGGATCTATTGGCATCATTAGATTGTTTTGTGTCATTTATATATATACATATATTCCAACATCGAGAAACATCTAGCCACGTGTACCCCGGGCAACGTTTTAGAAAACGGCTAACAGAGCCATGTTAGCCGTAACCCCATTAAGGAGATCTAATAACCCACGGAAACAAGAAACATGGCAAGAAGAAGACGGGTAGGGATATCTGCCCAAGTGTCGGGGGGAACCACAACCTCCGACGAGGGCTTGTCCTGTGAACAAGAGAGCAGTCGCCAGCGGTAAACGTGCGTAGGGGCGTGCGTCCACCGTCACGACTGCCTCGAGTGCTTCCGCACAAAGCCCTCTTTCACCTATGGTTCATATTTCACCTGGCATCCAGGCGACCATGGCTGCAGGTTCGCGTACACCAGAGGTTCGTCCAGCGATTTCAGCACATAGCGCATGGGTCAATACAGCGAGTAGAAAGTCAATACCAATATCCGTAATATCCCAACGAATTCAATTTGGCAGACCTAATTCAGTTCGACTGCTTAGGGCCTTATTATACTTTTAGGTAAAAATTAGTTTAATCGGATGAAAACCAAAGCTAATTTTCATACAAGGAAGAGTTTTCTATTCTGTTCATCGAACGAAAAACCGGAAAAAAAACATGTAGTTTTGAAATTTGGCACAATCTATGTGGAGAGTCCTCTGAATATTTGCTCCAAAGTCCCCGTTGATAGAGGGTGCAGGATAAAGGGGGTCGAAGCCATTTTTTTTTGGTTTTCCGTGAATATTTCAATTTTTAGTGTAGATATAGCTAAAGGAACAGGAAACAGGAAGGTATAATACCTTCGTTGTATTTTGTGGTACATTTGCCTTTTAGAAATTAGTAGTAAAACTTGTTTCGATTTCACTGTTCCTATAAGAGTTATATGAAATAGTGGGCTGATTTCAGCCAAATTTAGGAACGTCGCTTAGCAGTCAATACAATTGAATAATATGCAATTTCGTAAAGATAACTTCAGAAATAAAAAAGTTTTTCTGACAAAAACTTGCTTTTGGGACGGTCGTTCCTATGACAGCTATTTGATAGAATATTCCGATTTCAACCAAATTCGGAACTATAATTTTACTAAAGATACTATGAATGAATTTCAAAAACAATATCTTTGGAAATAAAAAAGTTTTTCTCACAAAGACGAATTTTTGGACCGGTCGTTCCTATGGCAGCTATATGACATAGTGGTCCGATTTCAACCAAATTCAGGAAAGTGATTTAACTATAGATACTATTGATTGGTGTGAAGTCTGAAAACGATATCTTTAGAAATAAAAAAAATTTTCTCACAAAGACGAATTTTTGGACCGGTCGTTCCTATGGCAGCTATATGACGTAGTGGCCCGATTCCTTTGGTTCCGACATATATACTGCCTGCAACAAAAAGAAGGTTTTGTACAAAATTTCAGCTCGATAGCTTTAAAACTGAGGGACTAGTTTGCATTGAAACAGACTGACAGACGGACAGACGGACAAAGCTTAATCGACTCGTCTCATAATACCGACCAAGAATATATATAGTTTATATGGTCGGAGATGCTTCCTTCTGTGCGTTGCAAACTTCATGACAAAGTTAATATACCCTATCACATCCGTGAAGGGTATAAAAAATCGTGTAGTTTTGAAGTGTGGTACAACAGATGTGGAGAATCCTATGAATATATGCTCCAAAGTCTTCGTTGATAGAGCGTCCAGAAATGTGGGAAAAAGTGGGTTAAATGTCTTTTTTTTTTTCAGTTTTCTTGTATTATATATTTAGGTTTTTGGTGTCGATATCACTGTAGAAACAGAAAAAAAATCGTGTAGTTTTGAAATTTTGTAAAATTAATGAGGGCAGTCCCCTGAATATATGCTCTAAAGTCCCCGTTGACAACCGATCCGGAAGTGTAGGGAAAAAGGGGCCGAAGTCAATTTTGAAGTTCTCCATGAATATTCACATACAAGGACTACCTATGGAAAGTAGCCTTGGTTTCCATCTGATTGAACTAATTTTACAGGGGAGTATAGTAAGGTTCTAGGGAGTCCTCCACTCGAATTTGAATTGCCTACTTTAATTCGGTGGGGCGTTACTGGCATATTTGAAAATTTAAAAAAATATATAACATTTTTAGGGTAGCTTTGATCAGATCATACCTTTTTGCGGTACCAACCAACGAGATCTCAATCAGAATATTTGACCAAATTTTCAAGTCGCTAACTATATTTGGTCTGCAGTTACCGTGCTATTTTGCCTTGTGAGGAAATCAATTTACCTTATATTATTTTATGGTCGATTATAATATATCATTTGACAGTCGAGGGTATGGTACAGTATTTTGAAGGAAATTTTATGTAAAATACTTTCATTCGGCCTTGGAACATTTTTTGTAGAGTCATCGGTTTTTAAAATAATTGAGGAAAACTCGAAAAAGGGACTTTTGACCCCCTCTTCCCTACACTTCCGATCCCTTTATCTTTGGACTTTTGAGCACATATTCAGGGGACTGTCTACAACAATTATGTCAAATTTCAGAACTACACTATTTATTATACCCTTCACGAATGTAATAGGGTATATTAACTTTGTCATGAAGTTTGCAACGCACAGATGGAAGCATCTCCGACCATATAAACTATATATATATTCTTGGTCAGTATGATGAGACGAGTCGATTAAGCTTTGTCCGAATGTCCGTCTGTCTGTCTGTTTCTATTTTATAAAAACTAGTCCCTCAGTTTTAAAGCTATCGAGCTGAAATTTTGTACGGAGTCTTCTTTCTATTGCACGCAGTTATATGTCGGAACCAACGGAACCGGACTACTACGTCATATAGCTGCCATAGGAACGACCGGTCCAAAAATTTGTCTTTGTGAGAAAAACTTTTTTATTTCTAAAGATATCGTTTTTAGATTTCACACTGATCAATAATATCTTTAGTTAAATCACATTCACGAATTTGGTTGAAATCGGACCACTACGTCATATAGCTGCCATAGGAACGACCGGTCCATAAATTCGTTTTTATGAGAAAATTTTTTTTATTTCTAAAGATATCGCTTTTAGATTTCGCACTTATCAATAGTATTTTTAGCTAAATCACATTCGCGAATTTGGTTGAAATCGGACATTACGTCATATAGCTGCCATTGGAACGACCGGTCCAAAAATTCGTCTTTGTGAAAAAAACTTTTTTATTTCTAAAGATATTGTTTTCAAAATTCACAATAATCAATGTTGTCTTTAGTGAAATCACATTTCCGAATTTTGTTGAAATCGGACTACTCTATCATATAGCTGTCATAGGAACGACCGTCCCAAAAGCAAGATTTTGTCAAAAAAACTTTTTTTCTTTCTGAAGATATTTCTATAAAATTGCATATTATTCAAACGTATTGACTGCTAAGCCTTGTTCCTAAATTTGGTTTGAAATCGGCCCACTATTTCATATACCTCTTATAGGAACAGTGAAATTGGAACAAGTTTTACTACTAATTTCAAAAAGGCAAATGTACCACAATGCTTCGCGTGAAGGGTATCATACCTTCGGCTAGCTTGTTTTTCTTATATTTCGTCCCTACTAGTAGATTATTGCCCATGGTGTTGGTTATTGTAAGCCATCAATATTTTTGACCTCGGATGTGTTTGGGGAATGCAGAAGTGTGCTTACTGTAACTATAGAAATATACTACTAACCTATGTAGAGAAGAAATCAAAATCCCATAATTTTTAGTTTTCTATGCTATTTGAAAGCCACCTTTCTGTAAGTTTTCGTATTTCTAAGTGTAACGGTCTTAAAATGCAAGGGAGGTGGCACAAATAATGATCTCATATTTTCCTCTCTACCTCTTTTCCCCTTTTTTGAAATTTGATGAAAATGCCAAAAATAGAATGTACTCGTACATATACCAGATGAAAAAAAAATGTTGACCTTAATTTCTTCTCTATGGCGACCTACCCTAAAAGCTAGCATATTACGACGCATCGGTTTCTCCGGCGAATTATAATAATTCTACACATATGTACCTACAAAATTTCATTTATAGTATGTAGCTTCAGCAGTTCGTGAGATATTCTATGGACAGACGGACAGACAGACATTTGACCGATTTTATAAGGGTTTTGTTTTTACTACAAAACTCTAAAAAGACCTTGCGGATACTAATATTACACTGTAGGCTGAAAATGTTTAACGACCCTGGTGTCCTTTCGGCCAGTAGGAATCTTACTTACCCTACTTACCCAGAAAAAGCTCTGGAAGTCATCCTTCATCCTTGAATCTAACTACTGTTCCATAAAACCACTGTTGCTTATAGCATCATCAACTCATACTTTAAAAAGTCCTTGAATATGCACATCTTTAAATTACTTGAAGTTTCCCTCCATAAAATGCATCTCTAAACATCTTTAATACCACAACAGCTCTTATACAGCGACTCGTGAATGAATTCATTTCTTGAATGCACTTCCTCGACCAAACTGCAATCACATTGTCGACAATTCCCGCTTCAACTTGAACGCATCTCAACATTCTCATTTGCCACCCCCACAGGTAAATGTTCAAGTTGTTATATTAAATACGGTTCCGGTAGCATTCGTGATGAAAGGATCAGGAAGCGTCGGTGGAGTTGAACTACCTGTTCCCCGCGTCCCAGTTTCGTTAGTGGTAAACGACGCCATCTGTGAATTGGTGGAAAGAAATTGTCACCTTTGTCGGTGGCAAGTTTAATGATGTCGGGATCATAGAAACGGGCACTGTTTTCAAGAATAAATTTAATTGGTGGACGTGTTTTTTAATACTTAGTGTTTCACGCTTTATTTATTGTTAATGACGCGCTTCCCCTATGCTTGGAAAATAAACAAAAGCCCCAAGAAACGTGCAAACGAACGAGTCGAATAAACACATTCGGTTCAGTGGAAAGTGGTTGAGGTCGAATGAATTATGCATGGTGAGAAGAGAGGAGGATTAGATTACGTAATCTCACTCAGTATGCGGAGGTTGGTCTTTTTGAGTCACCGGCTTTGATAAAAGGATATGGCTCAGAGATGTCCTTTTTGCTGTGACATTAAGCAAAGTCGGTTGCAAAGTTAATTGGTTCACGAGGCTACGAAAGAAAATGGAAGCCGAAGAGATGTTTAGTATTTCCGTTTACCGGACAGAAGTAAGCTTAGGGTATTGCGGGCCATCCAGGTGGACAAGGTGAGTAATGAATGAGAAACATTGTTTCTTGTCGGGTCGCAATGAATAATGAAGGGATTCGCTATAAATGTACTTGTGTCCAAAGGAATTAGAGACAAATTGGTTTCTTTTGGTAAATGTGGCGTTGACTATGGAAGAGTATTGTAGATTGGGAGATTTTTCTTTTTTTTTCGTGTTATTAAAACCGCTGTCTTGTAGATGGTGGTGATTACAGCATTATCATTTATTATTGTTAATTAAATAACAAATTGTATTTGAAATCATTCCTCTTGCACTTGTAACCCTAAATGCTACACTGCACTTTTATTCTCACAATGAACTGTAACTATCATCATCATGTTTTAGTTTTAACAAAGAACTCATTACAATAGGTTATGGGCTACCTGACACGCGGGGGAAAATATCGCAGTTTTAGTTTTTGTAGTTCTCTGAAAAGTAATTCGAAAATACAAAATTCGGGATCGTCTGGCATGGGAAATTTTCCAATAAAACGTGTACGTGGCCGCGAAAACTTTAATGTTTGGAAATTGTAGGCGAGGTCCTGTTTTATCATCAAAGGCACCTGGACTGTTGTCGAAAAAGGCGCCACAACTGAGAAAGATGCTGTACACGACCAGCGTTCGTTAGCTGAGATGACTGTAATGGTGGAACTTAGCAGCTACAGCCATATAGCTGCTGTAACTAATAGAAAGGAAGCGTGTGATGCCCTTATCAAGGCCTATGAGGACACCGGATTAACTCGGAAAGTAGAATTACTGAAGCAATTGGTGAACATCAAACTTAAAAATTATTCGACGGTACATGAGTACATCAATCATTTGGTGATGACTGCCATTAAAGTCAATACGTCTGGCTTAAAAGTGGACGATGAGCTGATACCTTCTTTAATGCTCGCTCGACTTCCTCATGGCTACAAGCCTTTGGTCATCATCATCATCATCGTGGCGCGACAGGCCGACGTCGGGCCTTGGCCGCCTGGATTGTTGTCCTCCAATTATCTCGGTCCCGTGACCGCGTCCTCCAATTTTGGAAGCCCAGTAGCTGCGCGGCGTCTACACACACTGAGATCTCCCAACGAGATCTCGGTCGTCTAGGCAGTCTCGCTCCTTCGACTCGTTCTGTGTTCATTACTCTCTTTGGCATGCGATCATCGTCCATTCTTTGTACATGCCCTGCCCATTGAAGTCGTTGTAGTTTGACGATTTTCGAAACTTCCAGCTCGTCGTACAGTTCATACAATTCATAGTTGTACCGGATGCGCCATTCATCTCGTTCGCAAACAGCCCCGTTCTAATGTGTCTAGCATGTTTTCGGAGGCTTGAGGCTGAGGCTTCGCAGCCATAGCATAGCACTGGTCGTATAATGGTTTTGTACACGAGGAGCTTCGTGTTTCTGTGCACATGCTTCGATTTCATTATGGGGAGAGCCGAGAAAAAAGTATTATTAGCTAACTTTTTCAGTCGCTTGATTTCGTCAGTTTCGTTGGCGTTCCTTGACAAGTTGCAACCTAAGTAAATGAAGTTGTTCACGAACTCGATGTTGAGGTCCCCCACAATAATGCTCGATTGTGCAGGTGTCCTTGTCGTCGATTGCAAACATTATTTTAGTTTTACCCTAGTTGATATTTTACATAGTCCTTCTTTTGCAGCGGTATCGAGCGTATGCAGAAGTTCTTCTGAATCGGCCAATCTTCTCAATCTTCTTCGTACGCTGAAAATTGTGTCGATTTGATGAGTAGCGTCTTGCTGTTGTCCATATTCATAGCCCGAATAGCGTATTCCAATGCTAGGTTGAAGAGCGTCGGTGCCAGTCCATCGCCCAGTTTCAGACCAGTGCGTCTTTCGAATAGATCAGTAAGTCTGTTGTGGATCCTGACTTGTGAGACGGAGTTGGTCATCGTCATCTTTGTCAGTCGCACTAATTTCGCCGGTATACCAAATTGCAGCATGATGTTGTACAGTACTCCACGATCGATACTGTCGTATGCCTGCTTGAAGTCGACAAAGATTTGGTATACGTTTACGTTGTATTCCCAGCACTTCTCGAGTATCAGTTTGACTGAGAAGAGCTGATCGGTTGTAGAGCGACCAGGTCTGAAACCGGTTTGATATTCGCCAATAATTCGTTGTGCGTACGGTTTTATTCTATTTTCCAGAATTTTCGTCAAAATTTTATAGGACGTGCAAACTAGTAAGATGCCCCTGTAATTCTCACACCGCAGTTTATCTCCCTTTTTATGAATTGGACTGATGATGCTTCTGCGCCAATCGTCTGGGATCCCCTCGTCCTCCCATAGTCGCAAGAATAATTGATGTATGGCATTAGCTAGACCCGTTCCACCGAATTTTAGCAGTTCAGCTGGAATCTTGTTAGCGCCCGGCGCTTTATTTTGTTTTAGTGACCGCAACGCGAGAACAACTTCCTCTTATGTCGGGGGTTAAATGGGTGGGCCTGGATCAACAATATGGTCGAGATGTTATTGAATGGGGATGTTAGATGGTAGGCTCAGAAGCTCTTCAAAATAAGAGGCCCATCGTTTGTTGATGTCATCCGTGTCGCTGATGATGTTTCCATCGTTGTCCTTACAAAGGCTAGTCCTGGGTTGGTAGCCATTCTTAATTGTATTTACTAGTTTGTACGCTTGTCTGCTGTTCCTATTAGCTAAGTTTTTGTTATTATTCAGCAACTGCTCGCCAAAGTATTTACGTTTCTTACCTCTAATTATTCTATTCGATATTCGCCGTAGCTCGTCATATTTTTCTCTTTTGGCTCGGGTTGCTCGTTGAATCCATTGTCTGAAGGCCTCGTTTTTCGCGTCAAGTGAATTTTTGCATTATTCGTCGAACCAGTCATTACGCGCTCGCCGGACTTTGTATTCCACGACCTCCTCTGCGAACTCTTTGATGGTATCCTTGAGTTCTTCCCAGAACCCCTGGACGCCTGTGTTGCTAATGTTGTGTAGCATAGGTGATAGTCATTCCTCAAGGGCGGTAGTATACGCCACCCCCGTAGCATCGCTCGGGAAATTTACCAACCGCAAAGAGTTTGGGAGGGCTGACTCTCGATTGGTGCACTGAAGAAATTCTACATCGTCGTCTTCACCAAGTGATGGTCTGAGTCGCAGTTTGCTTCTCGATTGCTTCTCGATAGGAGCGAACATTTATTAAACTAGACATCTATTTCTTGCAAATAGGGACGTGATCAATTTGGTTGACGGTGCGATTTCCAGGTCTGCTTGTGAATGTGTCGGCGCGGGAAACACGTAGAGCTTACGACCAGATTCCTGTGCAGGCGAAGTCGATAAGTTGCTGGCCGTTATCGTTACATTCTTCATGGAGACTGTGCCCTCCAGTCGTCCCCAGAGGCGAACTTTCATTTCCGACTTTCGTGTTAAAGTCTCCCGGCACCAGTTTCACGTCGTTTGCTCGAAGCAAATTGAAGAGAGTTTCAAGGGGGGCGTAGAACTCATCTTTTACTGCGTCTTCTTTAGCTTCAGTGGGGACGTGCACATTGATGAGCCAGAGATTGAAAAATCGAGTCTTAATGCGAATCGCACACAGCCGTTCATTTATGGGTTTGAAGTCAATGTGTGGCTTGAGGTGATTGTTCACTATAAATGCTACTCCAAACTCCTTGTGGCCCGATGGTTTGCGACTTCACTTTTAAAAATTCTGAGTAATTTCTTGTCATTGCTCTCGCTGCCAAGCTAATTTGGTTCCTGGACTACGGTTTGTTCAGGAAGCGTACATTGCAGGATCCGATAGAATAATCCTTTAGTCATTTGCGTGGTCGTCGTTGTTGATCCGTCCACACCGAGGCTTTTGTTCCGTGGAATGATTTTTACAAGGACGAGTTGTCAGCACATCGCTTAACCCCATTCAGGGAATGGCCTCGGAGATAACTGCTTCAGATGGTTTAATAAACGTGCTGGTTGCAGGTTCAACTACACAAATCATTCCATTCTACTAAACCTGACACGCTTAGGTGTTGGTCAGCCATTCAGGCTACAACTATCTGCTTTTTCCAAACTGTCTTATCGCTAACACTTGGCCATCAGTGATTTGAGTCACTGCCGTTACCAGGGGGCACCCACAAGGAGGGCTGTGCAAAAGGTCTTTGCCCCCAAGATCGAACGTAATTTTTGAAAAAAAGTGCCGCCATTCTCGATTTGCTGTTTTGTTTTTCATAATTCTGACTTCTGATTCGCCATCAGCGACCCCAAAAATCTCATATAGTAACATTGGACATTTTACAAAAAAACCGTCTTGCCATTCTAGACCCGTCGCTTTGTTTATTGGAATTTCGACTTCAGATTCGCAATCAGCGATCACCAAAACACCCGAGTACAGATTTTCGACTTAATATCTTAATGCAAGGAAAATCTTTCATGTTATTCACGCCATACACGCAATTTCGAGCTTTTCTACCTTTGGCCATTTTTTGTTTATTTTTGTTTCATCTGACAAAATATTTATGAAAATCTTACTATTTTAGATTTTTGCTACATACAACGTATTCATAGAAAACCAATTTCATTAGAATCTCTTGTCCCAAATGAGACTTTCCATTTACCCGTTCTACTTAGCCCATTTATATTTAAACGATGATTTCATGTTTGACCTTATAAAATATGTAAGAAAGTTGTAGCTTTCAGCTATCATGATAAACTTGCTCCCAATTCATGTGACTTGATCCTCTGGGAAAGAATACATCATGCAACCATTCTATGAATACAGGATGTTTTCCTTTCACTTCTCGTCTTGTGATCTTTGTTTTCTTACACACGAACACACCGTTAAATCGGATTACGTTATGGTACACCTACTATCCGATTTCTACATACCGCTGAAAAGTCTTATGCACACCCACACACCCATAGAGACATCCTCATATTATCCAGCCCGGATTCGGATAATTTAAGAGGAAGGAGATTTAAGTACACAGATTGAACGCTCGTCGTCTTAATTCCACGAAGACTAGGGACTACGTACGTGACTTAACACTATGTTTCTGAGCTCTGAAATTTAACTGAAATTCTAGTCTTTCGTCAGCAGAGTTTAATTATAAAGCGTCGAAGTGTAACAAAGGATTATGCAATACGTACATGAAATTATTATTTGATGAAATTTCGTCGGTGTCGTGATGCTACTCGTATGTAGTAATCACAACACGAGACCACATATGGTTTGTAATGAAAGGAATCACGTGCAAAAAAGCAGCATCTTGCCCCGGGGACCGATGTAAGATTCCGGATGATGTTTGTGTTGGACGTGATATTTAATGAAGTACGTAATTCCTAGAGGTTATGCAAAGCCGTAGTTGTTTGCTCCAGATGTTAATGGATAGTATCTAATATCTTGATTAATACAAATTTTACATAATTTAGAGCATAATTTGCGGGAACGATCCCCACATTAGAGGTGTAAATGAATGGGAAGCATCCTTTTGGCGTTTGGGAGGTGTCACAGCAAACAAACTTAAGGTTCAGTTCGTATTAGGGATGCCAAAAGCCCGCGGTTAAACCGAACAACCGGTGCTTTGAAAAAAAATAAACTCGGTTTTTCGGTTTTTGTTCCTCGCTGTTTATACCCGGTCGGTTTTTCCTCCATTGGGCTAAAAACCGAATTTAAAAAAAAAGTTTATATGTACTCGATAGCCGCAACTCAGGCAGTTACGTATTTCAGCTCGGAAATAAAAAGAAAATACTGATCGGGAGAAATTTGCAAAACAACGAAAATCAATAACTTTAAGAGATAGTTCGAATGAAAGCACCAAAACGTTATGCATATTTTCGATATCTTCAACTGAATCGGAAAGGAAATGAGCAGCTTTTTCAATATTACCGTTTGTTGGATTCCAGGCAACAGTGGTTTCATGGGCAATTGCGATGCTGATGAGCTAGCCCGATACGTGTCTTAACCATATTAGGGCGCCTGTAGCCATGTGTAAAATACCAATCGAGTCCACTGCGATCGGTAGGGCCAATGCTAGATGGCTCGGTGTTAGTACTTGACAAACAACGAGGATGATATGGATAAATCCTAATCACTCTGCCTCATTGCTCTCATTGAATAGTAAGAATAAACGAAATGAATAACTTCGGCTAAACCGGGATTTTTGCTTCCTGAATCCCTGAAGGCTTTTCCTTTTTCCTCTCTCTCCGCGTAGTCTAATCGGTTTTCGAATGGGGTTGAGCAATATTGGGCGGCTCAACCCAAGATCGGGGAGGGAGCGCGTAGCTTCATCGCCATCAGGGGGCTCCCGTGCTAGTGGCAGGAACATTGGGGAATTTCGCGGGCTAATTTCTTTGTATAATATCCTTGGAGGGACATCCGTGCGGCTTAGGTCCTCGGGCAGACGCGTCAGTTTTTTGACGTGATAACGTCTTTGAGGAGTATGTCAGAAAAGCTCGGGACGGAAGTAGAAATGCTTTAAAATCTGTTTGGAGATCTCAGCGCCCATGTGATAAATTTTTCTTTGAAAGCTTATTGTATATTCTAACCAAGCTTTATCCTAAATCCCATCCAATAAATGTTGCTATTACCACCGCATCATTGGCAGGAAGCGCTGCAATCGTGTTAATTAACAGCCGCTGATTTCCGTTGGGATGACGGCGCAGGCGCAGGATCTATAACTCATGCCGGAATTTCAATGCCGGCATCGGCAGCAGCAGCGGCATCGCCTGTGTCTAGGCTAATTAGAATGCACACATTTGCCGAATTAGGCCCGAAGCAGATTGAACGCAGAAAGCAGCAGCAGCGGCGGCGAACAATAACAACAACATGCAGATCTGATTTCGCCGCTGTCGCTCTGACAGCATGAAATCAGATCAGCAGATCTGCATGTTGTTGTTATCGTTCGCTGCCTTGCTGCTGCTTTCTGCGTTCAATTTGGTACGGGCCTTACATTGGAGCAGCAGCAGCGGCTGTAGCATCGTCAGTGCTGGTTTTTTTTAGGAAAATTTCTAAAATGCTCCTTTAGTGGTAGGATCTATCAGCATGCTGGAGAAACTTTTGAAATGTCAGAAAGAAAAAAAGAGATTTTAAGCATTAGGGTGTCGAACGCAACATTGACATCAAGAGCAATTCCGACTTTATACCATCTATGTAGCGGAATTTTAATCTCGACTGCGTCTCCGACACCTCAACAACCTTGGGAAATACTTGTCTGGATACAACATTAACCAGACATATTACTGTTGAAATATTACGATTCGTATCGTATTTTTCATATCATCGGCCAATACTGAATCGGTTGTACACTCCAGCGAGCTAAAATTGGAATTACCCTAGTAAAAAATAATACAAAATAAAAAAAAATTGTTTAATTTAAATTGCATCGATTCAATGACGTTATCACGCAACTACTTGTCCATTTTTTTTGTAGCGATGGGAGGCAGACTGACCTACAACAACCCCGCCCACACTATCGAGAGCTGAGCTAGTGTCGAGCACGCGTCAACTCAGGTCATGTCTGAGGTGATATTGGTACTTAGGTGTCACGGCAGGTCTGAACGACCAGCCTGGATCTCCGTCCTCCTCGTGCGTTCAACTCACGGAACACAACCCGTTACAAAGTAAATAAACATTATTAAACCAGCTCAAGAATTAGATGCTCAAGCATAAAAAAATTTTCCAAGCTTATTTCTCGAAACAAAATGGCGAATTTTTTGCGTATTCCTGCCTGTTAAGTTAAGGTCGAAACAAATTTGTTTCATCTGAAAACCATATTTTTTTACCTCCAATGCGATTTTAAAATGCTCAAATCCAAATGTATCAAAAAAATAATACCGTTGTAAAGTCAACATATTAGGGCAAGTTTTGTCAAATTTGCAGATATGCCACTTCAAAGTACCGTTACAACATTTTTATTTGAATTTTCGATGAAAAACAGATTTCGAAAATTCTTCAAAGTATGGATAGTTGTGTCTTTGAAGTAACGTTGATTTTCGCAATCGGAAAAAAAGTTATTATAAAATACTTTATATGAAATTTTATGTAGTTTTAGAAAGTCATGTCAGGTCACAGGTTTGGTAATTGGGGAAGTGGCCATTTTTGATGTTGTGTGGCAGGTCACAGTTTTTGACAACAATCACAAAAACAGTTATATTTTGGTAGCTATTAAAGGTATGCGAACTTAATTGGTATCATTACTCCTCAAAGTAAGTGTGGTATAACCCCTATAAATATTGCTCACTTAACGCGGGACACCCTGTATAATAGTCCAGGTTAAAAAGTCAGAAAATGCTGGATTTGGGGGGGAATGGTGTAGTTTTGAAATTTGGCACAATTGCTGGCGACAGTCGCCACAATATGTGCTCAAAAGTCTCCGATCATAGAGGGTCCGGAAGTGTAGGCAAGCCAAAGGTCCTTTTATTCAGTTTTTTTTATTATTTTAAAAACTATTTTATGACTATGAAGAAGACTATAAAACTAATAAATAACTGGCGTAACAGTCCAATTTTGAACCACGGCCTCGAGATGAGTTAGCATCATCTCATTTTCTAGATCGTGACGGTTTTTGTGCAGAGGTATGTGATCAGCAACACGCTCAACCGAGTTATTTACCCCATAATGGGTACTCATTTAACAGCTGAGTGGGCTCATAGTCCGACACGTAAATCCACGGAATCGAACCGAGGCCCAGTGCGCTGAAGGCGAACGTGCTAACCGTTGCGCCATCCGGAAGACTATGCCCAAGCCCAAAAATTGTGCGATTTATTTTTCCATATTTCGTTCTTAGCCTGGACTAATACTATGCATAGAATTATGTATGTCCTTGTACATACTCATAGATACGTCTCAAAAAAACAATATTCCGATGTTTTCTTGTACCAACTTAAAAAAAAAAACAAAAACAAACAGATGGCAAGATAAGAAAAACTTCCTTTGTTCTACTAATGGGATCCTGTCTTTGATGTTTATACTCTAGATGAAATCTGAGAGTATTATAAGTTTGCCACAAAGTTTGTAACGCTAAGAAATAAGGCTCGCAGAAAAAAATGAATGATACAGAAGTTCATATTATCACTCGAGTATCTCAAAACCGGATGTCCGTCTGTCCGTCTGTCCGTCTGTCCGTCTGTCCGTCTGTCCGTCCGTCCGTCCGTGACCTCTCTAGCTCGAGAACGCGTTGAGCTATGAAGTTCAAATTTTGCACACGTTATTTTTTACAAAAAATGAAGGCTAAGTTCGTGAACGGGCTAAATTGCTCCACCCCTTCTACCCCCTCCCATACAAAATGACACATTTTTGAAAATTTACAATAATCAGATTTTCTCAGAAACTATAAAACATATTGCTTTGAAATTTTGAATATATCACTTTTATGATAATTGTAACCTATGTTATAAAACTTATTGTAATCCTCACCCTCCTTCTACCCCCTCCCATACAAACTGCACTATTTCATGAAATACGTTAAGCCAATTTACTCAGTACGTATACAATTTATCGGGCTGAAATTTTGTACTTAACACTTAATTAACAATATCAGTTAGATTCAAAAAAATTAATCGATTACCCTTACTCCGTCTACCCCCTCCCATACAAAATGACACATTTTTGATAATTTACAATAATCAGATTTTCTCAGAAACTATAAAACATCTTGCTTTGAAATTTTGAATATATCACTTTTATGATAATTGTAACCTACATTATAAAATTTATTGTAATCCTCACCCTCCTTCTACCCCCTCCCATACAAACTGCACTATTTCATGAAATACGTTAAGCCAATTTACTCAGTACGTATACAATTTATCGGGCTGAAATTTTGTACTTAACACTTAATTAACAATATCAGTTAGATTCAAAAAAAGTAATCGATTACCCTTACTCCGTCTACCCCCTCCCATACAAAATGACACATTTTTGATAATTTACAATAATCAGATTTTCTCAGAAACTATAAAACATCTTGCTTTGAAATTTTGAATATATCACTTTTATGATAATTGTAACCTACATTATAAAATTTATTGTAATCCTCACCCTCCTTCTACCCCCTCCCATACAAACTGCACTATTTCATGAAATACGTTAAGCCAATTTACTCAGTACGTATACAATTTATCGGGCTGAAATTTTGTACTTAACACTTAATTAACAATATCAGTTAGATTCAAAAAAATTAATCGATTAACCTTACTCCGTCTACCCCCTCCCATACAAAATGACACATTTTTGATAATTTACAATAATCAGATTTTCTCAGAAACTATAAAACATATTGCTTTGAAATTTTGAATATATCACTTTTGTGATAATTGTAACCTACATTATAAAATTTATTGTAATCCTCACCCTCCTTCTACCCCCTTCCATACAAACTGCACTATTTCATGAAATACGTGTTAACGTCTTAACGACTTACGTCTTACGTCTTAACGATGCATCCGAGATTGCAACCAAAATTATTTATTGGCTTTAACCAGGTTCAAATTCATCTAGAGTATTGCATGATTGGGGTTTACCCCAATCGTAGTTCTTTTATGTTTTTATTTTTAAGATTGAAATCACTGCGAAATTTTGGATTCTTTTGTTTATGGGAGGAAAAAAATCCAATGAAACACAAGACTATGATTCGGCAGTCATCTTTAGAAATGTTTCCCGTTAACTTTGATGGACAATATGCCACCATAAGTAGATGAGATTACAATGCCTGCGTTCACGTTCCGCAACGTTGTAATTGCGGTAAGGATTTTCCCTCCACCCAACCATAAACTCCTCACCCGAACTACTTGTTTTGCAGTTGTCATGTATTAAACAGCTGATAGTCGATTCGCTATTGAATTTCAAACAAAACTTCAGTTAAATTTGGGACGGTTTCAGGAAAAATGAACAACACTGCAAAATCGCCACAAATTTGTGTTGCTCCGGTGTAAATAAGCACACAAGACGCTATGTAAAAATCAAGAAACCGAAAACGAAAATCCACACCATCTGGCAGTCACATGCAATACGTCAACTAACAACTGTCAAATACGCTAATACCCCTTACCCCCCCCCAGTTGACCGGAAATTAACCAGGAAAAATTTCTGGTTAATTTCCCCGATGTGTGGTTGATCAAACGCAAACTGGAACGGACCGTCCACGAGTAAAATCAGTCGAACTGTTTGGAATTGCGTTTACACGTTGCGTGACCTGAACCCACCCAATGTGAGACTTTGTGCTGTTTCTTAACTCGGCCGGCAACGAGTTTCCGCGGCAATGCGTACCAGATTCAAAGTTGAGGATTTTCATGAACACACAACAAGCGTATTTGAGCAAAGTGGCTACGTGCGTCACGCGACTCGAGAGCCAGCTCCAAAAAAAATTGGATTTGTCACTCGTAACCGCGCGTTGCTTCAAAGAACGTTTGAAAAAGACGCTTTGCACCAATTGATTCTGTGTATAATGGGAGAGATATAGTTAAGCAAACTGAGACGGGAGGACGACGGCAATGGACGATGTTGCTTATTTCGCGAAAGCTTCTTGACGCTTGTGTTGCGGGAATACGTAGCATAACGAGCTTCCTCAACATAACATATACGTGAAGCTATTAAATGACTTTAGGTTACATGCCCCCTCCCCTTTTGCCTATTGCTTTCTTATAGGAATGCAAGGCAGTGGTAGCCTAAAGGCCAACACCATGGCGCGTAGCAGTTCGTTGGTATAAGTGGTGACTGTGGCAAGACTTTGCAGAGCCTAATTAGCGCAGAAAGCGCCGTTTCGAAGCTACAAACCTCGTGAAAATTTGTTATTGGATGAAAGTCGGAAATTCGAAGGATGCTGGGATGCCAAGAGTTAACGAAGTAAACTAACTACCGAATCCTCATCCCCCACCACATCCCCTAGGTTGCCAAGAAAGGCCTTGCCCAATGCACGATGTCTGGTCCTAGCAAGGCCAGGGCATTCGCAAAGGAAGTGAGTGAGGGCTTCTTTCTCATTTTTAATCCCGCAACTTCGGCAATGCGTGTTATAGGGGATACTCAGCCTAACTGCGTGATCCCCTATAGACCAATGTCCCGTGATGGCCGCCGTGAGCCTGGTGACATCTCTACGTGATTTGGTCATCAGCTCCGATATTCTTCAGCTACCATAGGAGGGCCATATCAACATTGATATGACGCAAGTGGGCAGATTCGGCCATTTGGAACCGCAAGGAAGGAAATCTTGTTTGATTTTGTCCATTGGTATTGGGCTACCTTCGTGAAGCACTATCACTTTATTAATAATTAGCGTCAACTTTTGTTCTATCGTGTCGTAAAACTGAGATATTGCTGATTTCCTTTGCCGTAAGGTTAAGATATCTTGTTCAAGTATGTAAACCGGTCTCTTGTCCGAGTGAAACCAAGAGGCGCCATGATAGTTTTGAAGTTTAAAATCGTATTAAAAGATGACAAAAGAAGATCTGCGGAGCCGACAATCTTATTTCCGATTATAGCCACCGCCTGGTAATGCTTCGAGCTACCACTATGCGCTTCAAACAGCTTATAGGCAGCATGTGCCGCTTGCCGCCAGGAAACGTAGCGTGCTTGTTCGCCATTAAACTTTGGTAAGGATTTCACTTAATCCAATGATTCCTCGAATTTAATTGCGGGATCGAATGATACGGGCTCGTATTTTTCATCAACAGTGTAATGGAAAGGTGTTAGGGACACCAAAGTGTCCATGGTGACGGAGTGAAAATTTGCCAAACTGACCGTGAAGGTCCGGCAGCGCCATCTGACTTCTCCGGGTCCAGATGAAGGACCCTGGCCTCTATACCCACCCAACTCGCCAGATCTCTTGGCCAAAACAATGAGACCTTCATAACGAAACAAAAATATGAAACCTTCACTTCATATCACCAGCACTGACCTGAAATGGAGGCGGGGTTGTTCCGTGAAGGAAACGCACGGGTTTTAATACGTTTCATAGCTTGGTAAATTCCAGCAGCATAGGCACGAGATGTTTAGAATGATAATAGTACGGGGCAGCGAGTGGGTAAAAACCCCGCCTACATCTCCCGTCACTGAGCTACAGCAAGCTCGTGCTGCTGCCTATCTTGCTAAGCAGTTTTTGCCAGATAGCGTTGTCGGACCTTAGCTCAGCAAAGTAGTAATCTCCAAAAATTGAAATAGAAAGTGGAATGTACTCTCCTCTTCTTCCTCATACTGGTAGCTTCTACAGAAGTCGTTATATGGAAGCCGAAGCCTACTGGTGTGCTCTCCGACTGCATAATGCCATAATGCATAATGCCACCGCACTAATATGAAGCCTTTTTAGCGATAATTGCTTACCAGAACGACTCATGACCAGCTTGAGCCATATCAGCTTTGTTGTATAACAAATGCTCCCGCTTAGCCACCTCATGTTAGTCCTACAAAATGCAGCCTGCATTATGCCATGGTTACATGCATCGATGGGCAACTAAACTTTGCGGCGAGTACTTCAGCTTCTTCCGGTGTCCCCGTTCTAGCAAGTTCGTCAGTTCGGTAGTTGCCAACGAAACCACTGACCCGGAATCCAGCACAAAAAATATCATAGAAATTACCCATCTGCATGCGAGATTCGCGGCACTCGAACACCATCCTTAAGGTGTTACGTACAGATTCCCGTGTTCTAATGGCAGCCAAGCTGTTAAAATAATAATAATCCTCACAGATACGACATGACGCCCCACGACAGTGGCAGCTCCTACACCATTGTCGGTCTTAGACCCATTCGTGTAGATGTGTTTCGTTTCTGTTGTCGGAAGAAAATCTTCATTTAATTGGTGTTTGTGATGGGATAAGACATTTGAAATGCTTGGTGAGGATGTCGCGATTGCTTAAAGTTGTTGAGTGTTCACAGATTAAAGTCAACCGCTGACCTGTTTCGCGAATACGGATGGCTGTGCATCCAGCCATCAGCTCACTAAAAATATATACGAGGAGTAGGTTGATCATTATATTCACGGCATCAGACAACTACACCGTGCAATGAAATGGGTGGTATAACCGCCAGGTAGAGCCAGTGCAATAATTTTGGCTGCAGGCCTTAGATTTTACCGATGGCCTTCCACAGCAATACTGTGTAATATTGGCCTTATTTACGCGTTGCTGAATATTTAGCTTCCAAATGAACTTCCTGTCTAGAATAAGGCAAAGGAAGTTTGGTCGCTCAGTAAGCTTCAGTCTCGCCCCTTCCAAGCCGAGGGGTTAAAACGAGGAATCCTATGTTTCTTTGTGAATAGGACAACTTCCGTCTTACTCTTACGAACCCCACATGTGGAGGCCATATTCGCTAACAATGGGAGGGAATTCTGTAAAAATTCACCAAAAAACTGCCTGTGAATACTAATAGAACTTTCACAGTGCTCCGAGCTTGTCAGTATAAAAACGGCGCGGATAGGAGGTCCATGTCAGCAACTGTACTTACGAGAAGTAGATATGCTATCGAAACGTCAACAAGGCATATAAATGCTAGAAATGTCGATGCGCCCATGCCCCTGGAGGGGTCAAGGCAATTAACAATAGCAACCTCATCCACGTAGGCAATCACTTTACAACTGGGCTGACCTAGAGGTTCAGCCAAGGAGATGACCATTAAACGTGGTGTTCCTCAGAAGGGGGGAGGAACCCTCCTTGCTGAGTACCTATATGCACGCATCTTCGTAGGGATGATGTGTCCAATTCAGTACATGTCAACATCAGGTAGATTAGTTTACACATCGATTCCCAGACTCGATAATTATTGTGTTTGGTTTAACGTTATTAAAGGCACCTACAATGTCCACGAAAGCGAGTAAGGTGTACTAATTAAAACTTAGCGCTTTCCCAATGTAGGTCACGATAAAATGCGGCGCAGTATCTACCGACTTATCTGTTTAGTAAGCATGTTGCGCTGTTCATATAAATCTAGTAAAAATGCCACTCTTCCTTTCTAAAATTTCCAATGAAGTCGAGGACAAACTGATCTTTTTAGGTAATTTGGACGTGAGTGTGAACTCCTATCCGCTTTAGGATTAAAAGCCACTTTGACCTCTGACCAGTTTTTAGGAATATAGACTAAGTCTAAACAAGCCTTGAAAATGACTTTAATCCAGGGATATGTAACGTCAGATAGGTGCTGCATATCCGCTGGAATGATGCCGTCACGCCCATCAGATTTATACTGCTCAAAAGCATACAGAATCTTTTCCCTTGACAGAATATATGAAGAGTCACAGGAAACTCAGTCGCCTTCTTGTTAATTCCCGAGCTGCACGATCACTGAGAAATAAGTCTCTAATAGGACGCCGATAGTCTCCTTACTAGAGTACGTACACCATCTATCAGTCTTTATTAGGTAGCTGAGAGTAGATGGGTTAGAGGCTTATACGAAGCCTGTAGGCACTGCTTGACTTATCTATACGTTCGCAAACACACTCCACGAACTTCGCTTCGCGTTCCTTAGTTCTTTCTTAAACCTTCTTTGGTGCTTTTTGTAGGTACTCCAATCCCAATGATTTAGCTCTAACAACACATGGTGGCAATCAATCTGTATACCGTATTTGCCCTAGGTCTTCGTGTTACATAGCGCGTCAATTGCTGCTAACAGGTTTAGTTGACTTTTCGTTTGCATATTTCTAGCATGCAACTCCTTTCCATTTAGCAGTACTTTGCTACAAGTCCTAAAGGGTTCTGGCTTATTCTTATACATCCCCCATACAGACAGGGGGATAGAGACGAGATATCGTCAGCTGGGATCGATTGTTACACTCAGTTTCAGGTGCAGTCGACGATACCCCTGAAGACATCTCCAGTATATAACAAAGGTCAGTCGTTTCTACTGAACCGCAGAAAATTTCACCTCATCTTTTCGCCGCTCCACTGAATGACACAATAACAACTCTACAACACTTTCTCACCACTGTCATTAACAGCTACTTCGGGTGGAAAGTAGACGACGGCACTGTGTCGAATATCTTACGATAGGTAAAGCGTAACCTCAAAGGCGGCGTGGAATTTCTGCATTTCGTTGACTCTTTTGCAGATGCAAGTCATGTGGGGGCGACCGGTAGCGCAGTGTGTTGAGGAATCAGTCTCACGTTTGACTACCGGCGTTTCGGGTTCGAATCCCATCCACAACAACGTTCGTGGCCATGGATGTGCAGGCGGTGCATGATGGCAACTGCATTCTCCGAAACCAATTTATGCCGACGAAACGTCAACTGGGCCATATGGAACAGTTGACGCGCTATGCCGCACAAGGGGTTAGGGCAATTGACAGAGAGAGTTATGTCGTACGAGGACGACGCTAAATTATAAATCGCCGTTGCAATTAAGCTGATATTGCAGCGTGAGTGCCTCACGTTGGGCGCCACTCCTCACCTGGACAGTTTTCTCGAGGCTTGTGTCACATTGGGGGTTCGCGATTCGGTCGCGGGTAAACCGTGGACAGTGGACACACCGCCCGCTCTAAAGAGACAGTATGTTTGCTGGCCCGTGAAAAAAGATGTAACGAAAAATGACCAAAAAGAAAATTGTGCTGCGACCCTCCAGCGCGAGCGGCGTCAGAGCTGCGGCCCGCATTGCACACTCACGCTACGTCACCCGGCCTTGTATCGGCACTCGTACTACGGGAATAGGTCGATCCCGAATAACAATCAGGTCGTGCGCGATCAGCAGAGCATCGTAACAAAAGGGGGTAGCTTTTATGTCGCTTATTGTGCAATTCGACCACATACATATTAAAACGGTCCTATAAATATGCTTACAATTGATTATCGGTGCTATCTGGACGGTCAGAACGAATTTAGCTGGAAATCCGCTACAAATGGCGCCCAATGTGTGGTCGATGTTATTTTTGCTTAGTTAATAAAAACGAAATCTGCATCTGGGTGCGGCATAAGTCCCAAAAACCGGAAACGTGTTGCACCTTACTTTCAGGGTATCTTGATCTACAACTGCCATATAAGCTACAGTAGAAAAAATGTCCCACTAGTGGCAAGACACAAAAATCGCAAACATTTTCGGACGAACCTCTAGGCTTCTTTAATCTACCTTAAAGTTACCTCATGGCTTTTTATTCTGTCAGTGAGAATTTACGGTGAAAAATAATCATGAAAGCTTGGAAGTATGCGGCGGGCCCAACGTGGGGTCAGTGTCATTTTATCTAGTCAATGTAACACTCAAGGGGTGAGGGGCCCGAATCATTTCCCGAGCACTTATTAAAAAATGTAGTGCCGATGGCATATCCCCTCCCTCCACTGTTAAACTTAACTTATGTTTTCGTTACTGCAGTACCAATAAAACTATTGATTTCATAGACAACCCTTCAATATTCTTCGGGAATATATTAGGTACATTCACTTCTCAGTAATCTTATTAACACCTCATTCAAAATTCAATGTACTCCAATAAAATCTTAAGCAATAAACTTGAAACTAAAGTGAACTCTTAACACCCACATTTTCAAATCAAAACAAAATTTAATCGAAAAACCCTTCCAGCGGTAAACATTAATGCAGCTCCTAAGCATTCACCTTTAAGCGATAACTGAAATAACCAAGAGTGGAGTAACGCTAACTTCCAAACCCTTTCCGTTGCGGAAACAGCGAAATCTACACTCATCAAGTGTCCAAGTATTTTCATAAAAAAAAAAAACAGGCCAAACTTTAATTTTAAGTTGCAAGCTGCTCAAGCTCCTGGATATACAGAACAGAGCTCTAATGTATTTCCCGTGCCAAGAGCAAGGCACCTGACTGACGTACAACACCAAAAACATACTTAAGAGCGCCTGAAGCAGCAAGAGTACAGTGAGCTGGAACTCAAATCCTTTTTCATACGACGACGTAGTTGGTAGAGGGTGGGCACTTGGCGATGTCCGACCAAGTTTTTAACACGATACGGTACGCTACTGTACGTGTGCAGGTCAGAAGATGAATTGCTAGAAATTGTGAAGTCATGTAAAAGCACTTGTTGGAGCATTTTGTTAGCATTTCATTAAGCAAAAGTATCTTAATCCTTTTTATATTCGGGTGGCAAAGAAAGTTTCAGGCCAGCACGGCCTTGGCTTCGTTCACCCTTGTACGTGAATGGTAGCTTCAAAAAGATTTTAAACGGGGACACGATTTCTTGGCAGCGGGAAAGTGCAAGACAGAATTGCAGTTTTCTTTTTTTTTGAAATTTATATGTTTTTGTCGAAGCCAGTGAAGTTTTTCAGTTGTTCTACTTTGAAGAGTTATTGCAAACAAAGTTTTCCTCTAGACATTTTGCTAAAAGGCAACTCTCAACTAATCGTAATCGGGATCCGATGTGTGACATTAGACATTTTACTTGCGCAGACAAGGGAGGACAACTTGTTGGAAATATAAATAGTTGTATTTGGATGGAAAGTGGTTTTAAGCTTGCCATTCAACAGCGGACTAATCCGCCGGATTGGTCGGACGTCAACCTTTGTCTCGCGTTTCATATCCATTCATTTAATGCGCAATTTAAGCAGCCATTCTCTACAGCAGTAAACCTGCACCGCATACCTGCCTTGCTGTCCCCATTAGGGATGACAAAAACCGGAGGATAGAATCGAAGAACTGGTACTTCCAGAACAGTTAACTGGGTTTTTTGGTGAGTCTTCTACGGATATCCACTGGCTATTTATGTTGATAATTATTATTATACTTAATCACACTTCCAGCATTTATGATTTATTTGATTTATTGTCAACGTTTCGCCTTTAAGGCATCGTCAGGGCTTATTTCCACAATCGAGATATATTTACACTTCTTAGGTTAATCATTATATATAGTTTGCATTAATATTTTTACTTAAATGTTATTTAATTAATAGAAACTATCTGTAGAATGATACATTCTGTGTCCACCTTCTATCGATAATACTTTCTTTGTGTCTTTATGATCTGTCAAATGAATTTATGTATTGTAAGTCGAAGGCAGAGTGGCTATGGCGAATGCATCCATCCGTGGCGGTTGTGTATTTAAATATGCGGTGTATCTAAATATGTGTATCAAGACCAGTCGAAGAACACGTAGAGTGCATGGAATATACGATAATCTTTGACTTCTGGACTTCGTTAGGAGAAGTTAGGAGGTAAACATACTAAAAGTCCCCGCCCCTGGGAGGTGAGCTTACGGTAGGAGGGGGGGGCAAGGTCCCACTTTTGGGGTTTTCGATTATATCTCGGAAACGGTGGACTCTAGAAAAATATGTTCTATGCAAAAATGAAAGCTTTTTAAATTTCCTATAAAATTGTTGATACTACTACTTTGCCTTAACCCCTAGCGGGGCATAGCGCGTCAACTACTCCTGCGCGCCATCGTACTCTGTTCTGGGCAATGGGGCGCAACTCCCCAAAAGACTTACCCAGTTGTTAGGCACCTTTGCTACAGATAGACGCCATGTGATTCTAGGACCCCCTCTTGTTGGGCCTTGGTTGGAAAAGGGGTTCTATTTCATGTCATGCAAAGCAATGCAGTTGTCACTCTTCCGCAATGTGTGGCCTATCCCCTGCCATTTCCGCCTCCGTATCAATTCGTCGATTGGCATCTGCCCCGTACGCCGAGTCAGCTATTCATTTGATATTGTTTCAGGCCAGAATATTCTTAAAATTCGACGAAGGCATGAGATGACGATAACTTACAGTTTTCTGGTAACTCTTACGGAAACTTTCCATGTACTGCTCCTATACAAAAGCACAGGCAGTACCAGGGAGCGATACAGGCCCAGCTTGGTCTTGATGCTGAGATATCTGCTCTGCCAGATTTTGGATTTTGGATGCCGTATGCGCGTTTAGCCTGGCTGATTTGACGAACGATGTCCTGCTCCGTACCACCATTTTCGGCAACAATGCTACCTAGGTAGACGAAGTTGTCCACCTTCTCCACAGGCTGCCCATTAATATTGATGGCAATAGGTGTCGGATTTCTTTTTCGCAACGGCGGGCTAAGAACCTTGGTCTTGTCTCTCGAGATCTAACGCCATTGCGGACAGACCCATGATTTTGTGGGAGAGTAGGCATATGTCGTCAGTATGTTAGGTGTCGTCCGACGTTTGTAGTTGTCAACTAAATCAAAGGAGACGCAGCTTTCCCAAACTACAAATTTTATTTATATGTATATATATATTTCGGGAGCGACTTACCCCCTTCTTCAGTACAAAAGCTACTGATATGTCGTCAGCATAGTCAAGATGTTGTAGATAAGATGTCAAAGTCCATTTAATTCCTCCGTCGAGCCCGGATAGGGCTGCATGCAACACGTCGCCGATCATTATGAGGAATAGGATCGGTGAGAGGGTGCACTCCTGCCGAGCTCCACTGTGAATCTCAAAGTCCCCCGACACCTTACCTTTATGCAAAACGCGACATTTTGCGCCGTCATAGGCTGCCTTAATAATAGTCACACGCTTCTCAGGGATGCCTCTCCTGCGCAAGGCCGCCCATATAGAATCCCGGTTCACACTATCGAAAGCCTTTTCGAAATCGATGAAAAGCAAGTGAAGCGGAGAATCGTATTCAGCGCATTACTCGATGATGATTCGCAAGGTGTTAATGTGATCGACACAGGAGTATCCGGATCGAAAAACAGCCTGCTCTTCATCAATTGTGCTTTCTAAGTGGGCCTTTAGTCTTTCCTGGACGATTTTAGCTATTATCTTGGCAACGGCAGGAAGCACACAAATGCCTCTCCAATTATTACAGTCTCTTCTTTGGAAGTTTGATGATCAAACCTCCCTTCCACTCAGTGGGAAAGGTCTCTGTATTCTCTGTGAGATTGGTAGTGTATCGATGGCATCGTCGTCACCTTCTTCTTGAATTACAATTCCGACTCCATTATCGCAACTGCCCTTGCAATTCAGGCATGCGACAGAGCAGTTTAATGTTGCTTTTCTACAACCACACCTGCCACTCTCACATCCTTTCGTGCATCGGCAAAAAATCATCCTCAATATTTCATCAGGAGCACCATCCAACTCTGAGAGTTTCGCAACTAGTTGGTCATTCCTCCTCTCCCAACCCCAATTCGACGCCCCACCATTAGGTTTCTCCCCTAACCGCAGGTGTACTTGGTGGTAGGTCCGGAATGCATGCTGCTTAACAGCTCCTTCAGTTTTAGGAAGAGTTGAGAGATCGGGCCTTATGTTTGTAGCTGCTTTGATGAATGATTTGTAGCGGAACACGTTTACGGATTTTTCTGTGGCTGGAGCGCCATACAATGAGAGAGTACTTATGATCCCCGCTATCTCAATGGAGTCAGACGAAGAAGAACTGCTGGCATATACCTCAGCTGTACGTTGAATGATTTTGGACTTCTGGTACGATTTGAAATAACCCACTTTACTCTTGCGATAAGCTGCGGATGTTGAGTCACAGCCTGTGAATGCATGTAAGAATAACAAATGGGCATTGTCCCTCAGTTTCAACTCCTACTGCAGCTGTTGTAAGAAATATACAGTAGTCTTGACCTTTCCCTTGCCAGGTTTTACCAGAATATGTTATAATCGGATGGGTTTTTGGCTACTAAGAGAACAGCCAAGTCAACGTCCTCTCCTCGTCTCTCTTTTGCGATCTGTCGATAGCTGTCTTCACAATATCAACGTCAGCATCGCCTGAAGCTTGGAGCGTATTTATCCCATTTTTCTGCAGCTGCATCATCAGCAGGTTTATCTGCTGACTCTTATTATGAAAGTTGAAAAGGAAATCCTCCTGTTTGACTTTAATTTCGCTTTCCAAACTGATATTGATGTCCACACATCTCCTGAGCTGATATCGTCGACTCTGTTCAGCTACTTTTGTGCTCTCTGATGTGCCAATGTACCCCTCAAAAACCACTGTACAACCTCCCCCATTATAATGAATATTCAAAAATGTTAACGTAATAATCACAAATGGTTGATACAGTTGTGCCTTTTTGCCAAACAACTTTGTGGACTAGGAATCCCCAACAATCAGCAACAAATTCAAAGTTAGTTAAATCAACGTTCCTATTAATTTCCTTAAAGAGAGTGTATAGTGCTGACTTTCTGCACTTCCTCATTCCACATTCGTTAACTAATACCACGGGCTAGAGAGCTAATTCATACTGCATACAATTCTTCACATGCTTGCCCGATTTTTTGGGTAATGGGGATTCACTAAAAAAGCAAGAATGGATCCACGACAACTTTTTCATTGTCACTCTTGGTTCTACATTCACTACCTTTTACAATTCCACTTGTGAAATTCAACATAAAATAAATTTCTTTCTGATTCATATACGAGAATGGAATAATTAAAATTATTAAGTTATAAGGGAACAAATTCGCAAATAACTGAACAGATGTTTTAACAATATTATCTATATCTATGTATGTATATAAATATATAAAACAAAGTCGTGTGTGTTACACCATTTATAACTCAAGAACCGCTGGACCGATTTTTATGACTTTTGATTTGTTGGATTTGTCTCCGCCCCGAATAGCAGAATAACTATTAAAACATCGAAAAAATTCACGGAAAAAAAATTATGAAGAAAATGCATTTCTCATACATTTTGTATGAAACGGCGTTTTTGATGATGTTTTCTGAGAACCGATCGTGGGATGCACTAGAAGCAAGTGATTTCTTCGAAAATGATCGACTTTCAATAAGGTATAACTCATAAACCGTTAGAAATTCGGCTAATACATATGTGAACTAACAATTTTATAGGAAATTTAATAAGCTTTCAGCTTTTTGCATAAAATATATTTTTCTAGAGTCGACCGTTTCCGAGATATAATCGAAAAACCCAAAAATGGTTTCGGGATTTGGTAATCTATCAAGATTTACATAAGTTTCTGGTGTGCACATACTACATATAACATTAAGTTTGCAGTAGCGGCCAAATCATTTAATCTGGAATGTTTTCATTTCACAATATCAGATCAAGTTATTTGGGATTGTATTCCAACTATTGCTAACGTTTAAACCATTTTATTATATCGGCTGTTAAGGGCGCTGTATACTTCATCGTTAAACCAGAAAAAAAAAAACACTTTCTATGAAAGCAATTTTTTACGTACAGATTAGTGATGGGCATCTTTTCACTGTGCCAGCACATAAGCCCTGACTCTTTCTAATGAGTCGTTCAAAAAGAGTCGTTCAAAAAGAGTCATGCAAAGAGTCTGAAACTTGGTTAATAACATATTCAATAAAAGTCGTAGATGGGCAACCCCAATTTTTTTTTTCTCTTTTTTGACCCCATATTCGGAGTTGGCGACCCCCCAATGCCCTTTAGTTCGAGCCAGCCCGATCGGAGCACTATTTCCCATGAAAGGGGGCTGCCAGTCTGGGATGGGCGACCCCAATTTTTTTTATCTCTTTTTTGACCCCATATTCGGAGCTGGCGACCCCCCAATGCCCTTTAGTTAGAGCCAGCCCGATCGGACCACTATTTCCCATGAAAGGGGGCTGCCAGTCTGGGATGGGGGACCCCAATTTTTTTTTCTCTTTTTTGACCCCAGATTCGGACTTAGCGACCCCCAATACCCTTTAGTTCGAGCCAGCCCGATCGGACCACTATTTTCCATGAAAAGGGGGCTGCCAGCCTGGGATGGGCGACCCCAATTTTTTTTCTCTTTTTTGACCCCAGATTCGGACTTAGCGACCCTCCAATACCCTTTAGTTCGAGCCAGCCCTTTCGGACCACTATTTCCCATGAAAAGGGGCTGCCAGCTTAAGATGGGCGACCCCAATTTTTTTTTCTCTTTTTTGACCCCAGATTCGGACTTAGCGACCCCCCAATACCCTTTAGTTCGAGCCAACCCGATCGGACCACTATTTCCCATGAAAACGGGGCAGCCAATCTGGGGCGGGCATACAAAATCAACTTGCACAAAAAGATTCGTTCAAAAAGAGCGATACAAAATCAAACCGCACAAAAAGATTCGTTCGAAAAGAGCGATACAAAATTGAACCGCACAAAAAGATTCGTTCGAAAAGAGTCAATTGACTCTTTTGACTCTTTTTGAACGTGTCGCTCTTTTTGAATGAATCTTATTGTGCGGTATGATTTTGTATCGCTCTTTTTGAACGAATTTTACATAGAGAAGGGAGAGGGATAGGGAGGGAGAGGGCTGGGGAGCATCCAAATAGTGGGGATGGATGCTCCTCAGGAGCATTCAAATAGTTGGGATGGATGCTCCTCAGCCCGGATGGGGATCTAAAGGGGGGTCAAAATGGTGTCAAAAATGCGAAATTCCTTATATTTTAGAAGTTATGGCCACAAAACAGTTTATTTAAAACTAGGGTATAGTAGTGGTGTAATTGCTTGAAACAGAATGATTTATGGGATAAACTAAATAGTGGTCGTGTGAACGGTCCACAACCCAAGGCAAAAGCAGTTCACTTTTCAGTCCACGCTCGATACAAGCATGAGATCGAAAGCGTGCCACGATGTCATGTATTGGCCCCGTCAGAACGCTGCTTTACACTGTAGCTGTAGTGGAAGTGCAAGCTATGGGTTTTTGTTTGGTTTCATCTAAAGTTGAGCTTGAGATGATGATACGTAAGACCAATACTTTTGTTTTAGAATGTTGGGATTGTTTTCTGTATTTGGAGAAACTTGTCTGTGCGGTGCGACTCGACGTAAGTAAATAATTTTTGATATGTTTGCATTTGCAGTCAGCATGGGTATATATTTAGAAGTATACACAATGCGTGCATTGCATACTGCATAGAGATGAATATGAATGGATTTAGATGGGATTGCTTTGGTAGATAAATGACGGTGGTTTTGCTTTTAGATAGATAATGGGATGGGATGTGAGTGAATGAATGTATTGTAGTACATTATATGTATTGAGAAATGAGCGTGGATTGGTTATGCGTTGGGTAATATTTATGCGATGGGCTAGTTTGGGAATTAATTTTACAGTGAGGCATTCTTAAATTGAACGACTCGAAGGCTATGTCGTTGTGCCGAATCTGTCGCTCATCCTGATGAGTCGTTCAAAAAGAGCGATTCGTTACTGTGTTACACATCACTAGTACAGAGTATACATTGGAATAAATGGAGAATTCAATAAAGTACATGTTGAATATATTTGCAAAATTTGATGTTGAGATTCCATACACTTTTTTAAATTCCCCGTACATTCCGCGATGATTTTTTCTTTTCACGGTGAAATGAACGGGAATTAAAAAAGTTTAAAATTCTAATGTGAAATTGGGAAAATATATCCAAAGTGTAGTTTATCGAATTCTCCATTTATTTCAATACAATCCCTGTACGTGAAAAAAATAATTTCCATAGATATTTTCCAAGAAAGAATTTTTTTTCCATTTTCACTTTCACATTGAAGTGTACAGCGCTTTCACAGTCAAACAATTTTATTCAGTGAGATTATTGGATGCTATTATACAATACGAATTAATGGGCCGTAAATGCTCAAAAATGATGATTGTTATTTATAGGGATCTTTGACGAATGGTCATTCAGCGAATGATAAGTTATTTACAATGACGAATTGGACGTACACGCTTACGGCGAAATTAACTGAAGAAAACCGATATTTTCGAATTAATATTGTTTATTTCGTTTAGCAACGAATACATCGCTTAGCAACGAGTGAATATAATTGCTACTCAATGACAATTTGTCGGATATGTGGCGCTGCATCACTGCATACACACAGAAGGAATAATATTTGTCCTGCCAATTTTAAAGGTTATTTTACACGTCGTAAATATTTGGCCAAAAAAGGCAAACATTTACGAAAATCTTTTTTGTACGTCTCTATCGCAAAATATTAACCCATCTAAATTGCTTTTTGTTATATTTTGGCAAATATGAGTTACTATGACAAATATGATAAATTACATTTGCTTCATGAATATTTTGTTGTTATATTTGGACAAATATGAACTACCCAAGTAGCACAAATGAATTTGTCATATACATACTCAATTAACCCCTAACCCCTTGTAGGGCATATCGCGTCAACTGTTCCATGTGGCCCAATTGACGTTTCGTTGGCATAAACTGGTTTCGGAGAATGCAGTTGTCAGCATGCACCTCCTGCACATCCATGGGCACGAACATCGTCGTGGACGGGATTCAAACCCGAAACGCCGGTAGCCAAACATGAGACTGATACCTAAGCACACTGCGCTACCGGTCGCGCCAACTTTCATATATATTAGAAAATCATAATTGCGTTGTTTAAACGTTTGCCAAACCGCAAAGTTACCGTTTTTGCATAGTTTATAAAATAAAATAAATAACTGGCGCAACAGTCCAATTTGAACCATGGCCTCGAGATTAGTTAGCATCACCTCATTTCCTAGATCGTGACGGTCTTATGCAGAGGTGTGTGATCAGCAACACGCTCAACCGAACTATTTACCTCATAAACCACAGGTGAGTTGGCTCATAGTCCGACACGTAAATCCCCCTTTTTTTTATCGAAAACTGCCGCATTCAGTAGGAATCGAACCGGGGCCCAGTGCGTAGAAGGCGAACATGCTAGCCGTTGCGCCATCCGGACTACTACTATAAGCCAGCCAAATACTGTAAATTTACGGTAAACGTTGAAACAACGCTAATATGACAGATTCATTTGTGCTACGTGGGTACCGTGGCAACCACAAGAAATTGAATTTACTACAAAAGCTGGAAATTAATATTGCGCATGTCATACTTTGCCTAAAGTGGCCCCTAGACGGTCAATATATTGAGCAATATAATATTGTACCATATATGGCGCAATATAATTTTGGTCAATATGTACACCATATATTGCGCAATACTATATTGCGAAATATTTGCATAGCAGACGACTCAATTAATGTGCCATACTTTGTAGTTTGAAGCAGACGTTGGATTAATTAACATGCCGGAACGAAAAGCTTGTTTGGCAATTATTTATTTATTATTTTATATTTTGCTAGTAAAGAACGTAAACGGCGGCGGCGTCGTTGGTCAAAAGAGTTGTATTTGAAAGTGGTATTGGCCGAACATAAAAGGTCAAAATGGAGTTCGCATCTGAATGAATGCAACCTAACCACAGGTATTAGCAAACTATGGTCGACAGTCCGTGCTCTCTCTAATCCACCGAAACAGAAGGGAAATGTCGCCATAAAGTTCGGAGAAAACTCAATCTCCAACCCTGCCCACTGTGCAAGTCGCTTCAATAGGCAGTTTATTGAACATCTTCCACCAGACAGACAAAAGCGTATAATCCGGAGGAGGATTCATAAAAGAACTTCAGACAACATACCTGTCTTCACCAGGGACGAAGTGGCTGTAGCAATCAGGAAAGCGAACAACTCGAAAGCCTTGGGACCTGATGGAATCTCAATGACAATGCTTAAACACCTCGACGCACCAGCTATCGAATACCTCACGGCCACATTCAATCTATTCCATCACATCACTGATCGTTCCGGAACTCTGGAAGAAAAAGGAGAGTAATCCCAATCCTGAAGCCTGGGAAAAAAGCGGCACTCGGCGAGTCCTATCGTCCCATCACACTTCTATCACCAGTTGCCAAAACGCTCGAAGCACTGATCCACCCTGTTCTTGCGGCCCGCATCAAGCATGCAAACCACCAGCACGGCTTCAGAAGGATGCACAGTACGACGACGGCCCTGGATGCCATTTCAACTGGCCTCAACCAACCTCGTTCATGTCACAGAACAATTCTGGTGGCACTTGACCTGTCGAAAGCCTTCGAAACAGTCAGCCACTCAGCACTTCTGTTCGACCTTTACAATGCATCTCTTCCAACGCATATCACAAAATGGATTGCCAACTATCTCGCGGGCAGGCAGTCCTACACCGAATTCAGGAGCAAGAAATCGAAGCTAAGGAAGATCAACAGGCAACAGGGAGCGACGACATCCCGGAAATATGCGAGCGATTAAATGCTTAACTGGAAGAGCTTAACTCCTTCACGGGCAAGAATTTAATCGTATCCGCGGCCAAATCCTCGGCAACCTTATTCACCACCTGTGTGTGCATCAATGCTTAAATAGACCTTCTCATGAGAATGGTATCATGAGACTGATTTCGTTTTCGAGAATCATATGTAAAATGTACATTTTCTACGCACGAATGCAGCAAACCATTTCATCTAAATTCCCGGTACTCAATTTCCTTCGTCACTGAGTGTTTTGAAACAAATCTAAAATGCACAATATTGTCCCTACACGGACAAATAATGATAAAGTGCAATAAATTTCAAACAAGCACAATATCAGCTCCATATTTACGCAATGAACGCAATATCGGCCCTAGACACTCAATATCAGTTTGTGCATGCCAATATTGCACCAAAAAATGGAGCGTATAGGGGCCGTTTAAGCCATGTCAATAGAACAACTTTTTAGCAAATACTTACCGCCATGTGAACACGCGAGAAAACTGCTTTGCCAGAGCAACTCTATTTGGACAAATAGTCCCTCAAAAAAAAATTTGGACAAGTATTGACGTGTGAACTCACCTTAATTCGAAAATTATCATTCGGACGATGTTCGAATGATCATTCGCAAGGATACACCACCAAGAAGTTGGCACCCAAAGTTTTAAAAAGTTTTCAAGAGTTCCCTGCTTATTAGCTCTAAAGTTCTCGAAAGGATGCGGCGATAAATAAAATAAATAACTGGCGCAACAGTCCAATTTGAACCACGGCCTCGAGATGAGTTAGCATCATCTCATTTTCTAGATCGTGACGGTTTTTGTGCAGAGGTATGTGATCAGCAACACGCTCAACCGAGTTATTTACCCCATAATGGGTACTCATTTAACAGCTGAGTGGGCTCATAGTCCGACACGTAAATCCCCGGAATCGAACCGGGGCCCAGTGCGTTGAAGGCGAACGTGCTAACCGTTGCGCCATCCGGACTACAAAAATAGTTCCGGGGTTTTAGTGACTTTTTTAATAATTAAGTTTTGGGGTGCCAACTTCACGTAAAAGCTTTTGTCATGCAAAAATAGTTCCAATGCATAAAATCGCTTGACAATAAAGAATTCTAGAGTTCCTCACTTCTGCAAAAATTTAAATTTTATAAAAAAATTAAATTTAGAGGTTACAACCTGACGATATGTACTTTAACCCATGGAGATTAGTTCCCAGTTATCAAATCAAGTTTTAATCTGTTTTTTAAATAAAAAAACCCCCTATAGGTCAAGATTTCACAGGTTATGACAGGACGACGTGGAATGTAGACGTGGTTAATGCCCTATGCCCCACAAGTGGTTAACACGAACCAGAGAGAGAGAGACATTATACCAGTCAGTGGTCTAAATTGTGATTGTCCGTAAAGGCTCACAGTATTACCTCGTCTAATCCATCAGTAAAGTCAGTTTTGACACCAATTTTCTGAATCTGACATTTCTAATAGATTCTTTTCGTATTCGAAACGTCAGATTTAGGAATGTTTAAACAAATGTGAATTTTTGTGCCGTACGATCTGGGAAGCCAATCACATTTTTTACCAGTCAATATCCCCACTAAAGGTCGACATTATCGGATTCAAATTTACATTTAACAATTTTCATTTTCATTAACATTTTCGTGACACTGATTCAGAGTCAGTGGCTAAGTTCATAAAACAAAACGGAATCGCAACACGCTGTGCCAGCAGTATCGAAGCAGCTTTGCAACAGGTTGTTGTGTTATGAACAGTCGCATCTAGTCATCCATCAATTGTCAAATTTCATACCTCAAAATTGACTACTGACAAAAAATCGTATGGCTATGACAATGCGGATGTCATTTCTGAATTGTCATCATATGCTGATCCTAATCAGCGGAGAAATTTTTGTAATGGAGAAAATGGCATTTTTCAGAACATGTTGTGTCCATCAAAAACTTAGTGGAGAGAATTCATAAAACAAATTGGCAACAGTATGCCAACCGTTGTGTGATATGAACTTAGCCCCGTGTTACCTCCGCCATTCTCAGAACATTGATGGTGCGTGAAATTACATACTAATTGTATCGTGAGCATCTGGATTGAATGGGTATTTCTTATGATAATTTGGAAATGAAAACGGGAATTTCGGGATATTATTCTATTCAATAACTCGCGGTTAAAAATTACAGGCGCCTCATAAATTGGGAATGAAATGTCAGAACTGACAGCTGGTAAATTCGACTACTTATTAATTTTTAAACTTTTGGTCTAAAACTGTCAGAAATTCTAACCACGCGGTTCGGCCACTTTTCCGATGGGTAATTATAGGACAAGCGCAATACGCATGCATATATATTCGTAGTTGTAATTAAAAAACCATTATACGACCAGTGCTATGCTAGGGCTGCGAAGCATGGACCCTAACTCAAGCCTCCGGAAACATGCTAGATACATTTGAACGTAAGGTTCTACGGCAAATTTTCGGGTCTGTTTGCGATCGAGATGGATGGCGCATCCGGTACAACCATGAGTTAAAATGATACAAAGTATCTACACTGCATGCAGATACATCGGAACATGGATATGTCTTTGGCTACCGACTGTGTGGAACCTGTTGTGTTGAAGATATCGACGTAAGTTTTATAAAGATCCCAGTATAGTTATACTGGATGAAATCATTCGACAAAACACGTCCCACGCATTCGGTAGGCATAAGACATATCCATGTACCGATGTATCTGCATGCAGTGTAGATACTTTGTATCATTTTCAAGACATACCGTCCCGCATAGTGTACAGGAGAATACAAATTAACCCAACCGTTGCCCCGTGTGTGGATCAAGCGATTATACACTCTACATATTTTATATGTGCCTGTGCTTCGTTAGTACGTAAATCCGCGATTGATCGCGTCAAGCCGCGGTCTAGCTAAACACACTTACTATTAGATAGATACTTAGATAGTACTCGTCTAAGTCTAAAGACGGTAAGCACGACAACACAATTTTATTGCATTAACGTTTACGTTATCCGCGCTGCACAAACTGCATCATTTGCACTATTCTCCTCACTAAATCAGAATTGTGCACTGTTAGTTGATATATCATCGATCGTGATAGCACGCGGTATGCGCGATACAACTACGGTCGTAAGTTCCTTACATCTCACGGGAAAAACACGTTGGTGACTTTGGTGACACTGATTTCAGTCGGCTGGATGGGATTGGCCATCACAAGAAAGGGGTGGATCCGCCGCGGAAGTGTAGTCCAAGGTCCGTGGAGCAAGCATCTCTTTCGCACTGTCGCCGATGACGAAGCAACATCCATCCATTGAACTTCTTCGACTCAACCGTTTCTCCATTGCGTGCATACGAGTGTGTGTGTATGTGTGTGTGTTTGTGTGTGTGAAGTTGAAGCTATTTCCCGACCTACCCCAACGATTTTCTTACTGAGTCAGGTTAGTGACTAATTGATGAAAACAAAAAGATTGGTGTGAAGGAGAAGCCATAGCGCTGTGCACGAGTGAGGGAGACAGGTTGTCCGGATGTGGCTGGTGTTGTGAGCAGATTTGAATCACGAGGGGATGGCAGTTGAATGATGTTAACTTGTGTTATGGGTGCCTGGTTGTTTAGTCAGTTCATGACGCGATGTTTTTCGATTTTCGTGAGTTCCCTTTGATAACTGACTCGGATTGACTGAGGATCGGCCACTACATTCATATAACTCGGAAAAATTTTCAATGGGCATGTTTCCTCTTCTGACCCCCGAGTAGAAAAACAGACATTTCGTGTGACGGACAGATTTTTAGGATGACCCCCAGCTATAAGACATATCCATGTCAAAAAAAATATTATTTCTACTTCTATGCGAGCTGTTATACGGTTATCAACCAAATGCGTGCTATAGACACTGGACATATCTGGCGGCTGAAAGCTACTGCTATAATTTACCCAAGGAGTCCGGTTAAAAGGGAGTGTACTGTAAAACATTTCTTAATTTTCAGTGCCACGTGCCGAGCGGAAATTATAATTTACAGGCGAGGGCCTCCAAATGAAACTTTGCTGAGACCTTGAAAACCTTCAGTACACCCCTGAGCTCTATTTATCTACATCTAAAACAAACTTTCAGCTGAGCATATTCTACTAGGAATATGTTACGAGTATTTCACAAATACCACAATTTAAAGTTGTTAATGTCCTCTTTCAACTTTGACATGTCAAAAAAAGAAGCAAAATTGATGATTTAGTATACTGTGCATTCATGCCATGTGATTTTAGCCGACGACGACCCAACCGTTGAAATTTATTTACTTCGATAAAAACACAAATGACAAATGACTCTTGAACTCCACAACTCATGTACTAAGTTAGACTACGTGAAGTCTGTAGTATAGTTACCAGATGACTGGCCCCATTTATCTTTCGTATAAACATAAGTCCTAGAACTGTCTAGACTTTTAGGGTATCGGAGTGAGTCCAATAGACGATTTGTCTCTATTTCAAAATGTCAACCCAAATTTTGATATTAAGATGAATTTCAGAATCGTAAAACTTTAAAATATGCGTGTAGTAGTGTATCATATTAATGGATTTACATGATATACGAGTAAATGCACATAAATAATCTGGTTTAATGAATATGGTATTTATGAACCCTCCGTCGTCAGAAAGTTTAAGGATATTCATCTTTTGGGTTCTCATTGCGACACTGTTAAGCGTTTCGATGGTTTAAATGTCATCGATATCATCTCAGTAAATGAATGGGTTTTGTCTTCATTACTTTATTTTTTATTCTTTAATTCGTATACGATGAACGCGAGTTACGAGTGCAAACACTCTCAACATATAAAAATCAGAATAACATCCTTAATATCCTTATAGAATAATCTAGAGGACCTTTTGAATCAAATATACTTCATATTACATACATATATACATACAAATATACTTCATACACACATACATACGTAAATTATAATAACATATGTATTTCACCATATAACTATTTGATTGCAAATCCAACTTCATTAATCATCAATTATGACTCATCGATCCACATATCGATCAATCCCAAAGTCAATTCGAACATTCGAGACTAATAAGTAAATTCGCTTAGATCAGCAGAAACTAATGTGAAGAAATGAACTAATCAATATGATGAAACAATGCAGATATCGTTCCATGAAATCTTTAATGTAAACAAAAGAACAGTATAAAAGCCCTTCGATCTAGATGTTAAGTCAGTATTCAATAATGGTTAGTATTCAAGTGGTAGTTCTGTATTCAGTAGTATTCAGTTGAAGTTAAGTTCAACAGTAGTTCAAGTTAAGTTGAAAATCAAGTTGTAATTTTATACTAAGTGTATTGTTTTTTAAAATAAAAATTGTTTTTTTTAACATAAACCAAGTGTTGAAAAATAACTGGCGCAGTCGGTAGGATCTTTTGTGGGCAAACCCATTAGATCAAATCCGAATCTACTAAACGGTCATATCACTACTAAGTACAAAATAATGTACAAAGTGAACATTAATAATTAAACCGTTAACAAAACTTTTGATCCGTATAAACTACGAGCGAAAATCGTAAATACTGTGCTATACGGTCAACCTATAAAAATAATACAAATAATAATAAAAAATATTAAAACTAAAACACAATTATTTGAAATTATACGAGTTAATTCGTAATAATCTTCAAATAATACATCGAATTGTCACAAAATTCGATACCCGTCTAAGTGTCAATACTTAAGACGTAAAACATAATACAAACCAATAATAAAAACAATAAAATATAGTGCAATAATTACAACTCATCTTGAACCAACAAGCCAACGAAAATGGCAGCTGCAGATCAACCACAAGTACCGATTGATCTTCCATTCGAGGAACTTCTAAAGGAAGCCAGGAGACTACCGGTATACACAGGAAACAACCACGAATACTCATTGAACTCATGGATAAATGAGGCCAGCATCATTTTATCATTAGCACCACCAGGTAATCATTCAGTCTACATATTCAGACTCATCCTCAACCGCATCCAGGGACATGCTAGACAAGTTATCCAGAAAATCACCGAACCAACGTGGCAAAACATACAACATATTCTCATCTCAACATTTGGAATCACCGAAACTTATAGTAATTTGGTAAATCAAATACATAAGGTGAGTGTAGGTCCTATGGATAGTATATATCATAAATTAAACTATCTCCTCAACAAATTGAATACAAAATACATACAAGATCCGAATAAACATTTATACATAGAATTCAGTCCAGCTCGCAATGAGAGTCTAGTGTTAAATAAATTTAAAAGTTTAATTCCAGAATACAAAATGTTTTTGCTAGAATCAAAAAATTGTGAAACATTAGACCAGTCATACATACTTTTGAGACAATTACAACAAAATACGGATAACCATCATGAATATAATTCAAACAAAAATTATCATTCCAGAAATAATAATAAATATTCAAATTTCAATCAAAATAATCGAAATCAAAATAGTCAAAATAGAAACAACAATAATCATCATAACTATAACCGAAATAACCATAATCAAAATTACAATCGAAACCAAAATCAAAATCATAATAATTATTACTCTAATAACCAAAATCGAAACAATTATAATAATTATAGACCTCAAAAAATAGAAACTAGTAGATCTAATCAAAATAGAAATCCAGAGCCAATGGACATAAATTTTCAAACACCTGCCTCGGAAATAAATTACCAATAATAAATTTAACCATAAATGGTGAAACAATTCCTGCTCTGTTTGACACAGGAGCCTCTACTTCTAGCATTGATAAAAATTGTCTAAAACACCTCCCTAGAACACAATTAACAAACCCCATTCCGATCTATGGATTAGGTGGCATATTTTATGTAACTCAAAAATTAAAAACAAACATGCCGGTTGAATTCAAATTACCTGATAATCACACAATACTGTGGAATGTAATGAACTTCAAAAATAACCACTCATTTAGGGCTGTAATAGGGCAAAACCTACTATATCCTCTAAATGTGAAAATTTCTTCTGGTGAAGGTTATTTTGAATTAAATAATGAAAAATTATTTTTCAATTATGCCGTACCTGAAGAAATAAATCTTCAATGTGAAATCCTTAGTAGTAATTCAAACACATTCAGTGAAAAACTGTTTGAACATTTGAATAGTGAGGAAACCTCTGTACTTAAAAATATACTCAGGGAATATGAGGACTTATTTTTCAAAGAGGGTCAAAATCTCACTTGTACTACTAGCATAAATCACAAAATTTTGACCAAGTCAAACAAACCACTCTATACAAAAACGTATAGATTTCCACAAGTACATGACCAGGAAGTCGCATCTCAAATTGATGATATGCTTCAACAGGGTATAATTCGTCCTTCTAATTCACCATACAACGCACCAATATGGGTCGTGCCTAAAAAAATGGATAACTCTGGAAAAACAAAGTGGAGAATAGTAGTCGATTACAGATTACTAAACCAGGAAACAATTGATGATAAGTTTCCCATTCCAAATATTGAGTCTATTTTCGATAAATTAGGGAAAGCCCAATATTTCACAACTTTGGATCTTGCCAAAGGTTTTCATCAAATCGAAGTAGATGAAAACGACAGATATAAAACTGCATTTTCAACACCACAGGGACATTATGAGTTCAATCGTATGCCTTTTGGATTGAAAAACGCCCCGGCTACATTCCAAAGGATGATGAATGAAGTATTAAGGGACTATATAAACAAAATTTGTGTTGTCTATTTAGATGACATTCTAATATTCGGAACTTCACTTCAAGAAATGGAACTCAATACAAAAAAAATTCTATCTGCTCTTAGAAAAGCCAATCTAAAAATACAAGTAGATAAATGTAAGTTTTTCGCGAAAGAAACAGACTACCTTGGACACATTTTAACAACGGATGGTATCAAACCAAATCCTGATAAAATTGAAGTAATTAAAAATCTTAAAATTCCTAATACAGTAAAAAGGATAAAATCTTTTCTGGGAATAACAGGATATTACCGTAAATTTATAAACAACTATGCTAAAATTGCATTACCACTAACTGATGCATTAAAAAAATCCAATAAAATTAACGTAGATGATCCAAAATATATTGCAGCTTTTGAGAAACTCAAAGAGCTAATAACAAATCATCCAATACTTCGTTATCCAAATTTCAAATTAAAATTTACACTTACAACTGATGCTTCAGATAAAGCAATAGGTGCAGTATTATCTCAAGAAGGACATCCTATCTCATTTGCCAGTAGAACACTCAACGAACATGAGAGAAACTACTCAACAATTGAGAAGGAATTATTATCAATTGTGTGGGCAACACAATATTTCAGACCTTATTTGTTTGGAGTAAATTTAACTATCAGAACTGATCATAGACCTCTCGTATGGTTAAATAACCTTAAAGAGCCAAATAATAAGTTACAAAGATGGAAAATAAAGTTGAATGAATATAATTATAATATTGAATATGTTAAAGGGAAAGAAAATAAAGTCGCAGATTTTTTGAGTAGAATCGACGTTGATAAACACGAGATAAATGTAAATTGTGAGGAAAGTAATGTTAAACAAAATACAAATTATAAATCGTCCGAGCCTAGCAACTTTGCAGGTGAAATCCGATCAATAGGATCGAGATTGTCTCAACTCGGTTATAAAAATAATAAAAATAAAACTAATAAAACAACAAACGTTCTTTCAGGGAATTCAAACGAAAATTCCGCTTGCGATAGAACTACTAATAAAGTAACTAAAAATAAAAATTTAAGTTTCGTTGATATTCTTTCAGGGAATCTAAAACTTGATTCCGCTTGCGAGAGAATTAATGCGAAATTAAATAAAAAACGTAAAAGTAGAAAATATAAAACAATTGAATTTAATGATAATGAGGAAGTAAACGTAAATATGGAAGTAGAAAGTGATATTGCGACTATACATTCTTGTAGAGAAGATGTGAATGATTTAATACCATTAAAAGATGGAATTGTGAATAATTACAAAACACAGATTATAGTTAAAAGGAGGAAACAACGAGAATTTAAAGTAATTAATAAAAATCGTAAAATATTTCTTGACGAAAACGACATAAATAATAGGAATATACTAATAGATATTTTAAGGAGATACATGCCAGAAAATGGGACAGTTGGTATATATTGTGAATTGAACGATCATGAATGGAATAAATTACAAATGGTAATATCAAGTTTATATAGTAAAAGTTTGAGATTTATAAAATGTACTAAATTAGCACTTGATTTACTAAACGAAGAAGAATGTTACAGTAAAATCAAAGAAATACATGAAAACGGAAATCATAGAGGCATAGCAGAAAATTATGAGGAAATGAAAAATACATATTATTATAAAAACTTAATCAAATTTATCACCAAGTTTATAAATAATTGTGACATCTGTAACCGTGCAAAATACGATCGTAATCCATTAAAACCAAAATTTAAAATCACAGAAACCCCATCAAATATCAACCAAATAATACATATAGATATATTACATATTGGTAAAAGACTATATTTCACAACTATTGATAAATTCTCTAAACATTTATATACAAAAGAAACCCCAGATAGAAATGCTATAACCTTTATAAATTTAATTCGTGAGAGAAACGCCATAATAGGGAAACCTAATAAAATTATTGCTGATAATGAATTCAATGTAATTAACATAAAAGAATATCTTCGAAATGAAAATATAGAAATTCATTTTTCGTCACCAAAATCCCATACTGGAAATTCGGATATGAATTGATGTCATAATACCTTAATTGAACAAATTAGAATCTTAACACTTACACATCCTGAATTAAATATAACAGCAAAAGTTTTAAAAGCAACAGAATATTATAATAATACAATTCATTCGAGTACAAATTGCAAACCAATAGATATTCAATATGGAATATGTGACAAAAATAAAATTTTTAAACAATTAAAAAATAAAAAATTAAAATGGATAGAGTATCATAATAAAAACCGTGAGGAATTACCAAAAATACCAGATAATAAAATATTTATTAAAAATTACAGTTCTGAAAGACATAAAGAAAAACCTAGATACCGTGAAATCGACATAATCAAAAATAAAAACAATGAAATAATACAAGTAAAACGTGGAAAACAACTTAACAAAATTCATCCAGTAAGAATCAAACGTCCTAAAAAACAATGTCATAACATAATCGAACAATCTATAGATTCAAAATCAGAAACAGAATATCCAGAATCGGAGAACACTTCCGATATTTCCAAAATAAACTCATCTTCAGATGTAAGTTATAGAACTACTATAAATAAAATTACTGATGAACAAAAATTAATTATTGAAACTGCATTAAATGAAAAACAAGATAATAAAATACTAATTTCAAAATTTAATCTGCATATTACTAGAAACGATATTGAAACATTAAAAGAAAATAATTGGTTAAATGATCAAATTATAAATTTCTACATGAATCTCATAGCTGAACGAAATCAACAAAATCCCAATTTACCAAAAGTATATGCAATGAATACCTTTTTCTCAGTTAAACTTTTAAGTCAAGGATACGAATCAGTTAGTCGATGGACACGTAAAATCGATATATTTTCATTCGATAAAATTTTAATTCCAGTCCATGTAAACACGAATCATTGGTGTTTAGCAGTCATAGATTTCAGAGATTATTCTATTAAATATTATGATTCGCTTTATAAAACAAATGATCGTGAATCCGAAAATATTCTTCAAAAACTTGGAGATTATCTAATAAAAGAATCTTGCGATAAAAAACAGGAACTTCTAAACATATCAACCTATGAAATAAAAAGAGTAAAGGAAACACCACAACAAACAAATCAAAGTGATTGTGGAGTATTTGTTTGTGAAATAGCTAAATATTTAACAGAAAATAAAATTATTAATTTCACACAATCTGATATACCATTATTTAGACAACAAATCATTTTAGAGATTCTTCAAGGAAAATTACTTTCTTAAATCCTATCGACTATTTTTCATTAAATCCTACTGACTGTTTTCTATAAATCCTACCAACATTACAATTTTCCAAAATAACCAAAACATTCATATATTTTAAATTTGTCATTACAGACAAATTCTACAAATTCTACAAACCAATATTGTTACAAACTTTCAAAAATACTAATCATCCTTCTAATGTTAATGGGAATCGTACGAAGTGAAATGGCAATAGAACAAATCCAACCTAACTCTGGAATAATACTAATTAAAAAAGACCCTATCCGATTAATACAAAATTATAAACGAATATATCATAAAATTAATCTAACCCAATATGAAATAGCGGTATCTAACATAATAAAACAAATTGATTTGAATCCATACACTATTGAGGTAATAAAAACCATTAAATCTGAATTAAAACTATTACATTTTGACCAAACCAATTTAACTGACAACTTGGAAATAATAAACTTTAATAATAGTAATCCAATATTATATAATCATATAATGAATAAATTTGAAAGAGGAAATTTGAAAAACGCTAAAAGATCAAAACGAGGTTTAATTAATCCTGTCGGAACTTTATATAAATGGTTGTTTGGAGTTATGGATAATGATGATTATGAGGAAATAATGCAACATTTAAAAATAATTGATACTAACAACCATGCAATAATCGAATCTATGAATAACCAAATTAAAATCAATAATGTATTTCAAGATAATATAAACAAAATATTAAATAATATCAATAAATTTAATGATGCTTATAATACACTTAATAATGATATAACTAATCTTACCAATTACTTGAATAGAATTCTAATGGATATTCATTTAAATCGTAATCTTGAATTAATTAAAGAAGAACTAGAAAAAATAATTGATAACGTAAATTCGGCAAAAACTGGTATAATGTCTAGATCAATATTGAATCATGATGAAATAGACGCATATAACCTCTCATTTGATGAACTTAAAGAAATCCAAATTAATGTATTAACTAAAGGAAAAACAATTATATTTGTGATTAATATACCTATTTTAACCAAACCATTATTATCGTACCATGTAAGACAAATTCCAAATAAAAATTCAGAAACATTAGACATAAATATTAAACAAGTTATATACTATAATCATCAATACTTTAAATATACTAAACATATAAAACAACTTAAAAATACTCTATCATGTAAAAACATAAAATGTATTGTTAAAAAAGCAAAAAATAATTATGTTGAAGAAATTGAAAAGGGCTTACTATTGATTGTAAATTCATTTAATAAATTAAAACATAATTGTAATGAGAAAAATTATCAATTAAACGGATCATATGTAATTAGATTCAGTAATTGTAAAATTGAAATTAATCAGACTTCATTCACAAATGATGTTAAAGAATTTGAACAAATATTAATATTAGAACCCATTCAAAACATATCAAATTATAAACCAAAAATTAACATGGAACAATTACATCTCGAAAATATTAAAAATTTAGATAAAATAACAGAAGTACATTATATACATAATAGAAACATAGTTACTGCTGGATCGATTTTAACCATAATAATTGTACTTACCACAATATTAATTTTATATTTATACTTTAAAAATCGTAAATCTTCAATTAACGTAAATATTAAACCTATTCAAAAGGATAACATTGTCGAGGACGACAAGTGTCAAAAGGAGGGTCGAGTTACGAGTCCATTAGACTCTTCACCCAACTATATATCCACTACCTTTGTTTAAATTTTTTCTCTTGACTTTATTGTTGAGGACAACAATAGTCAAAGGAGGGTCGAGTTACGAGTGCAAACACTCTCAACATATAAAAATCAGAATAACATCCTTAATATCCTTATAGAATAATCTAGAGGACCTTTTGAATCAAATATACTTCATATTACATACATATATACATACAAATATACTTCATACATACATACATACGTAAATTATAATAACATATGTATTTCACCATATAACTATTTGATTGCAAATCCAACTTCATTAATCATCAATTATGACTCATCGATCCACATATCGATCAATCCCAAAGTCAATTCGAACATTCGAGACTAATAAGTAAATTCGCTTAGATCAGCAGAAACTAATGTGAAGAAATGAACTAATCAATATGATGAAACAATGCAGATATCGTTCCATGAAATCTTTAATGTAAACAAAAGAACAGTATAAAAGCCCTTCGATCTAGATGTTAAGTCAGTATTCAATAATGGTTAGTATTCAAGTGGTAGTTCTGTATTCAGTAGTATTCAGTTGAAGTTAAGTTCAACAGTAGTTCAAGTTAAGTTGAAAATCAAGTTGTAATTTTATACTAAGTGTATTGTTTTTTAAAATAAAAATTGTTTTTTTTAACATAAACCAAGTGTTGAAAAATAACTCGCGCGACAACCTGACCTAATTTAAACCCATCTCATTCAAGTTACCGAATTGTTCACACTAGCGAATATTATAATTTTATAGTTTGAAACCTGTTTTTAAGACATTTTCAAATAGGTTTATGGTTTTATTAAAACATTTTGAAATTCATATGATGTATGAATACTAATTTTAATCTTATTTAGAAAAAAATGTGTGCTCTTCGTTTCAAGATTCTTTAATTCAGACAAAACTAACGGAGTACAGAACTAAAGCAAGATAGGTTGGCCGAGGACAAAGCTTCCCGCTCTCAATTTCCACCAGATTTACCAGCCAGGCATGGTCTTTATCAAGTAATTTTCGAATTATAATTATATTTATTATTTCTCTGCAAACAAAATTCGGTAAATATTTTCGATTTCTTTTTTTTTAACTACTACTAGGTTAGGTTAGTAACAGGGGATGCCATGATGTATCACAGCACGCTTAGACCACAATTGGGTCTTTTGTGGTACCACCAAGATCACCTTCATTAGAACCAACGTTTCAAACCAGCCTGTACTGGCGATGTAACGGTTGAGCTTTGTGACGGTCAAATCCTTAAAGTCATCCACATCGTAAAAGACCCGAGAACTCAGAAATTTGCTTTGCTCTCCCGCTAAGGCCGGTCAATGACAGGGAAGGTGTAGAATGCACGCCTTCTCATTCACATCGCCACAACCCCTGCAGAAGTTGTGATGAGGAAGATGGAGCCTCCAGGCTAGGTCTCCTACTGGGCAGTGCTATGTGATAACCACTACTACCCTGTCAATGTGCTTCCTGTTCAGTGAAAGCAAATTGGTAGAACGGCTGGGCTGGGATCAATTTTCGACCAAATAATCCTCGTTGTTTGGAATGAGTTACCGCATAGTCAGGGTGTCCCAATAGGAATTTCCACATTAAATTTGTCAAACATACCTAAACGCCAAAACGCTGTAGCCTGAGTGGCTGACCAACACCTAAGCGTCTCAGGTTTAGTAGGATGGAATGACTTGCGTAGTTGGACCTGCAACATAGTTGTGGGAACTCCAGCACGTTTATTAAACCATCTGAAGCAGCTATCTTCCGAGGCCATCCCCTAAATGGGGTTAAGCGATATGCTGACAACTCGTCCTAGTAAAAAACGCTCCACGTCAAGAAACCTGGAATCAAAGTCTCGGAGTGTACGGATCAACAACGACGACCATGCAAACGATTAAAGGACTATTCTTTCGGATCCTGGAATGTACACTCCCTGAACAAACCGGTGGCCGAGAAGGCCACCTTCAACAGGTCGAAAAGTATAAACTGAGCATTATTGCAGTCCAGAAAACAAATTGGGTTAGCAGCGATATCAATGACAAGAAATCGCACACAATTTTTACAAGTGGCAAGCCATCGGGCCGCAAGGAGTTTGGAGTAGCATTTGTAGTGAGCAATCACCTCAAGCCGCACATTAGTGACTTCAAACCCATAAATGAACGGCTGTGTGCGATTCACATTAAGACTCGATTCTTCAATCTCTGGCTCATCAATGTGCATGCCCCCACTGAAATTACAGTAGACGCAGCAAAAGACGAGTTCTACGCCAGCCTTGAGACTCTCTTCGACTCAAATCCAAAAAAAAGACGTCGAACTGCTGCTGGGAGACTTTAACGCAAAAGTCGAAAATGAAAGTTGGCACCGAGGAACCACTGGAGGCCACAGTCTCCATGAAGAATGTAACGACAATGGCCAGGAATTTTATCGACTTCGCCTGCAGCAGGAATCTAATCGTAAGCTCTTCATGTTTCCCGCATCGATACATTCACAAGCAGACTTGGAAATCAGCTGACGCACATACCGTCAATCAAATTGACTACGTCCTCATTGCAGGATATGGGTGTCTTGTGTGATGGATGTCTGCTCCTATCGAGGAACAAACTGCGAATCAGATCATCACTTGGTAAAGACCACCTACAGATGTGGAATTTCCTCAGTGCAACAATCGAGAATCAGCCCTCCCAAAATCTTTGCGGTTGATAAGCTTCTGAGCGATGCTAGGGCGGTGGCGCCTATGCTACACAACGTCAACAACACAGGCGTCCATGGGTTCTATGAAGAACTCAAGGGTACCATCAGGGATGTCGCAGAGAAGGTCGTGGGATATAAAGCCCGGCGAGCGCGAAATGACTGGTTCGACGAAGAATGCAAAAATTCACTTGACGCGAAAAACCAGTCCAGTAGACAATGGATTCAACGAGGAACGAGAGCGAGAAGAGAAAAATATGACGAGCTACGGCGAATGTCGAATAGAATAATAAGACGTAAGAAGTGTAAATACGAGTATTTTGACGAGCATTTGCTGAATATAAAAGAAAACTTAGCCAATAGGAACACCGGACAAGCGTACAAACTAGTTAATACAATTAAGAACGGCTATCAACCCAGGCCTAGTCTTTGTAAGGACAAAGATGGAAACATCATCAGCGACACCGTTGGCATTAAGAAACGATGGGCCTCTTATTTTGAAGAGCTTCTGAGAATGCCAGCTAATATCCCCATACAAGAATCTCTCGACGATATTGTTGATCTAGGTCCACACATACAACCCCCGACAGTAGATGAAGTTGATCTCGCGTTGTTGTCACTAAAACAAAATTAAGCGCCGGGCGCTGACGAGATTCCAGCTGAACTGCTAAAATTCGGTGGTACGGGTCTAGCTAATGTCATACATCAATTACTCCTGCGAGTATGGGAGAACGAGGAGATCCCAGACGATTGGCGCAGAAGCATCATCTGTCCAATTCATAAAAAGGGAGATAAACTGCGGTGTGAGAATTACAGTGGCATATCACTAGTTTGAACGTCCTATAAAATTTTGACGAAAGTTCTGGGAAATAGAATAAAACCGTACGCAGAACGAATCATTGGCGAATATCAAAGCGGTTTCAGACCTAGTCGCTCCACAACCGATCAGCTCTTCTCAGTCAAACTGATACTCCAGAAGTGCTGGGAATACAACATAAACGTATAGCAAATCTTTGTCGACTTCAAGCAGGCATACGACAGTATCGATCGTGGAGGACTGTACAACATCATGCTGCAATTTGGTATACCGGCCAAATTAGTGCGATTGACAAAGAGGACGATGACCAACTCCGTCTAGCAAGTCACGATCCATAATAGACTTACTGATCTATTTGAAACACGCACTGGTCTGAAATAGGGCGATGGACTGGCACCGACGCTGTTCAACCTAGCACTGGAATACGCTATTCGGGCTATGAATATGGACAATAGCAAGACCCTATTCATCAAGTTGACACAATTAACAGCGTACGCCGACGACATCAACATCATGTCCCGAAGATTGGCCGACGCAAAAGAACTTTTGCATACGCTCGATACCGCTGGAATAGAAGTTGGATTACGTATCGGTGAGGGTAAAACTAAAATAATGATGCAATAAACGACAAGGATACCTGCACAACCAAGCATCAATGTGGGGGACCTTATCATCGAGTTTGAACGACTTCATATACCTGTGTTGCAACTTGTCGAGGGACGCCAACGAAACTGACAAAATCAAGCAGCGGAAGTCCTAGAAACACCTGGAGAAGATCATTTGAGATCAAGGGGAAGTCACTAGGCAAATCGTGGAAACAACTGAAGGCGATGGTGGCGAACAGGACGAGGTGAAAAGTCGGCGTGGTTAATGCCCTATGCCCCACAAGGGGTTGATAGGATACAGAGAGAGAGCTATCAAACCTTCCTTCCACTCAGTGGGAAAGGTCGGAGTGTTCCACGCTTTACCAACAAGTGAGTGCAGCAACTCGACAGTTATGCTTGGCGCAGCTTGATAAAGGCAGGAATTTTGTCGAATCCGGCCGCCTTACCTCATTTCAGTGGAATAATTTCAGTGACTATTTCCTCTTTAGTCGGTGCAGTTGACGGTGTACGCGCATTTTGATGGCCAGCTAAATTGTCTACATGCACGGCCCTCCCCAGAAGTTACACGGCTATGAACACATGAATGTGCGAAGTGCTCCTTACACCGCCTCATCGGTTCTTCATATGACTTAAGTAACTTCCGTCACTATCCTTCACCGAATGTTGATGGGAGTTACGACCACCTTTAAAATCCTTGATGACACCGTATACGGCGTTTAAGTTGTTGCTTTTTGTAGCTTCTTCTGCCGAGGCCAGTAGAGAGTTTGCATACTCGCATTTATCGCGTCTCACACTACGTTGAGCTTCACGATCTTTCTGAGAGTAAAGAAGCTCTTTAGCTGAAAACATTAATTCCCTTAATTAAATAAACTACTAAGGTTGGTATTTCGTGCGAAGTCTCACACAAAAGCTGTCAAAAGTTTCGTTCGCACGAAAAATTTTCGCTTTTACTCATATATTTCATTCGGAGGAAAAAATCTCCACATCATTATGAGCAATTTTCACGCGAAAACAATTACTTTGCACTTTATTTCGCTTGAAAACCGGTCTTTTGAGTAGGAAGGGAAGTTCAAGTGTCGTGTAGGGCGCCGAGGTTATGTGCTGTGTGCAAGTTTACACTGTCACTGTTTCGTGGGAGAGATAAGTGCAACATTTTCGCATGAAAAGCTTAGTACCAGCCTTAACAAGCATTGTCAATACGACAAATAACATACGTACATATGCTTTTATGAAAGCCCCTGAAATGAAAACCCTAATATTGTGGTAGGTTTTGCATTCCAAACAAAAAATACGATTACATACTCGTAGGTACATAAAACTCAGTTTCCATGTATTCAGTATCTATAGAAGGGATTAAAATTATTTCCAGGTCTTTTATAATTTTTAGTAATAAAATTTAATTTTACTGGCCTATTATTGGAGGTGAATGCTTTATTAAATTGTGTCTATTCAGACCGTACTTGAGGTGAGCTCTAATTTGAACCGTAAGTTTGCTTGAACACAACCGCAAATCAAATCGCATGGCATTTCTCATTTGCCAAGCATTTCATTTGATATGGAAGACTAATTGATTGTCTGACGTTTGATGATGATGAAGAACTTCTCAACCGAAATAGGGAAAATTACTCTTTATTCAGATGTAAATGTTCATCATCATACTATGGGTCATATGATATGCTCATGCAGTGGTGGAAATTTGAGTAGGTTCAGTCACAAAAAGAGACATTTCACTGGAAGGATAATCATGCATTAGTGTCACCATACACTGTCAAACTCCAACTCGAACACGACCATGGTACAAACATCCTCTAAATAGCTCAAGACGCAAACACACACTTTACATAAACCTGAAGCGAACCGGTCGACTTGTAACATGTCCGAGTTCGTGTTCGAGTTCGACAGTATATGGTGACACTAAGAAGTCTCTCATGATTTATGTGGTGAGTGGGATCTATATCGTTCCACACTGACTGAGTACAATAAAAAGGTTAGAGTAGCTAAACACAATAGCTGGACGCACTTTTGTGAAGGGGTACAGAAGACCAGGACGGCAACCAGACTGGATTGCGTTTTGGCCAAGAAAGGCTCTAATTCAGTAAGCACACTCAAGAAACGGGATGGCAGTATCACTGAAGAATCTGGAAGCACTGGAAAGCTTCTTCTTCAGATGCATTTCCCCGGATGTATCATCGGACATGAAGATAGCAGCAATCTGGACAACCACCTAATGCTCCTCAGGACTGGACAGCTGCAAGTAAAATCTGTACATATGAAAAAGTCGATTGAGCAATTGGAACTTTTAAGCCCTGCCAATCGCCTAGCACTGACGTATTTTTTCCAGCCCTTCTGCAACAAAGGTGCAATTCTGTTTTAGGCTACATTTCGAAAACCTGGAGGTCAGTGAGAGTCTTCTTTAGTCCTAGAGTGGGCATCAGACCCATGGATGATTCTACATCCTACAGACCAATCAGCCTGACATCTTTTATGCTAAGGGCAATGGAAAAGATCGTTGATGCTCACTCGCTCCTTGTGAGTACCTCCATTAACCCTAGACAATTTTCCTAGCAAGCCGGCTAATCTACTGAATACGCTCTGCACAACCTTGTTGGTGAGATTGAAGTGGCTTTGACAGCGAACGAAACGGCTCTATGCGCTTTCTTGATATTGAAGGTGCGCTTGACAACACCTCCTTTGATTCCATCGACAGCGCTCTCATGGCAAAAAGTGTCGATACCACTCCGTCTGGGTGGAACGCATCCTCTCTTCCAGAAGGGCTATCACTCAAATTGGAGACACCTGAGATGTGGTGCGTCGTTGTAGACGCTTTCATGTGGAGATTATCCTCACTTGGATTCTGAACACAAGAATACGCGGACGACCTGGAGTCACACCTGATAGCATTCGATTTTCGGCAGAACACCTTAAGGTAACATCAGAAAAGGCCACAAAAGGGTTGTGAATCTGGAGGCAGGACGTGTGGCACTAAGCCTCTCATTCTCCTCTGGATTTACAAGGCCAGTTTCGGCCAATTATTGATTATGGAGCAAACGTTTGGTTTAAAAGATCCACCACCTTATTTGGTAGGGACACTTTCACCAAAATACAAAGGCTTGCATGCCTAATAATAACGGGAGCCATGCGCTCCTGCCATACTGTTGCCCTTGATGCTTTGCTTCACCTTCCGCCACTGCACATCCACACTGCGGCGGAGGCGAAAATTGCAATTGTAAAGCTTAAAGCCGCAATGTATAAATCAAACTAAATCCGGAACAAACTAGCTGGCTGCTAAGTAACAATACACCCAGGATGCCTGTAATAAACCATATTCTGGTCAGGTAGTGCTGCTTCCACCGGCAGATCTATGGCAGCACCTGATGAGTAAGGATCTGTCGATAGTACGAAACCAGAGGCCGAGGGTCCCATTACGCCTGGACCCTGATGCGAATGCCAACCATTACATCCTTATCGCTTCATTTTTTATTCTTCCCCATTTTTACCTCCCCTGATTGTGTTGTTTTCCCCCGGCCAATGAATTTTTGTTAATACGTAAAGGACAGGGGCAATGAGCGGCGAAATCCGCGCGCACGTCTCCCGAACTGAGCTACAGCAAGCATAGGCCGCTGCTTAGCTCGTTGAGGAGCCTTTTTCTTCGCCAGATGGCACAGCCTGACCTTCACTGTCAATTAAGCTACCTTACGCTCCGTCACCACGGGCATTTTCGGATGCCCACCAAACCGTCCGTTACACCTGCTATACCCATAAATAACTGGGAGATCCTCAAGGTTAAGGAATCCCTGTCTAATAGCCCAATTTTTCTCTTCCTCGTAAATGAGGAGTTCTTAGAGGCGTTTGAAAAGGCGGGTTACAGATTCTGTTTTGGCATCAGGAATGCCAAAGTGAAGATATCTCGCTCCTCGGGATTGGAAGCAGATCCGGTGCAGGATGCATAGGAGATGCAAGATGAGCTCAGCTTCGAAAAGAGGGAAGAAAACACCTTATTGCAAGACGAAGAGAAGACGGATTTTGAAGTATGTGCAACCCGGATAATTTACAAATTCTCCTCAGGTAGGTGGATATTGATATCAGACTCATACAAAACCATGGGCAAGGGACCTTTAGGTTAATTGACTTGATGACGACAATTACAATCTATTTTACACCAGTAGCGACGAGATAAGGCCTAGAAGCTGTATTTTAGCAAAGAAGCGCATCAAGGCCATGTGTCAAAATTTCAGAACACCTAACCTAATCCTTGTAACGTTGGAAACAGTTGATGGAAGGGCTATCTACATTTCCTCCGTATATATGGCCAACAGCACCCAGCGAACAACTAGTCCTACTTAGGGATGGGAAAAACCTACCGGTTATTCCGACAACCGGTATTTTCCATTTCGAATAACCGGTTATCTCCGGTACTATTTTTGTCCGGTTTTTTTACCGGTACTACTTTCTAAATCCAATAACCGGGGAAAAACAACCGACATGCGAAAATGCTAACTTGTTTTTTTCAAATCGTTCGACGCCAGATAAGAAGAAAAATTCAGCTGTTTGTCCTTCTGATTCATATTTAATGTGACTGTTTTTTTTTAAATAGTCATTGCACATGCACCAACAACAATGTGCTTGAGCCCATTATTGCTAGTCAAGCCATCATTTTAGCCAAGAAGTTAAGCACCACTTCGCTGACATTGGCAAACTTTCACCCTTACCTCAAAGGGCAGAGGTAATAAACAACTAAAATCCTCTTTGGCCATTACATGACTAGGAAGTAGCCAAGAGTGCTCCAGTGGAATCATTTCCAAATGAATTGAAACTCTATCTTCAGCAGCCGTTGCTTCATAGGTTAAGTGATCCTTTTAATTTTTGGGAGAAGAGCAATGCCTGCATGCCGGGTTTGTCATTTATTGCACAAAAATATTTAGCTTTGATCGGAAGTTCCGTGGCCTCTGAACGACTGGTAATAATTTTAAATGATGTGGGTGGTATCTAATGAAAGGACCCGACTAACGGATCAACATATTAGCGAAAGAGTGTTTATGAATAGACTGGATACCAACTAAACTATTGGCCCAAAGCTTGATTTGTGAGAAGGGGAGATTTTGAGTTTGCGCTATTTTGTAGACCTTTTGACACACATGTGTTTGGGAAGCAAATTTTCTTCAGTGTAACTCTTACTTATATTGTAATTCTTACACTGAAGGCATAAGTTGCTCCCCAAACACAGGTATGCTAAAATATCTAGAAAATAACGCAAGTTTGTCAACAATTATTAACTTATTATTATTAAATAACCGGATAACCGGTTTTTCTTATAACCGGTAGATTGGGTCGGTTAAACCGAAGCGGTAAGATCGATGGCGAAAATAACCGGAACAACCGGACAACCGGTAGATTTTCCAATAACCGCCATCCCTACTCCTACTAACCATGGAAGTGGCAGCAAGTAAATAAAGCCTGGTCGTATGAGGGATGAGGGGATGCCAACGCCAGGGACACCTTGCGGGGAAGTACCACGACGAACAAAAGATGTGAGATTACTACCAACAACACTAAGGTTCTTAGCCCGCCGTTGCGAAGAAAAATCTAAGAGTCCAATTCTCTTATTGCCATCCGTATCAATAGGCAGCTTGCGGAGAAGGAGGACCACTTCGTCTACTTAGGTATCATTGTTGCCGAAAATGGTGGCACGGAGCAGGACATCGCTCGTCGTGTCAACCAGGCTAAATGCACCTTCGGCATGCTGGTTCTGTCTCTGCTGTTGTATGGGAGCAGTACATGGAAATTTTCCGCGGAACCAGTAGAAAGCTCACACATTACGGGAGGGTGAAAATTACATTGCCGGACGTGCTATGAAAAGGGACCACATTCCCAATGAAGGCCGACCAAGGGGGCGTCCTAGGAACTCATGACACCGATCTGTGGCCGACGAGTGTTCGTTGTTGGATAGATCGTGGAAGCTGATGCGTCTTAAAGCCCAGAACCAAATTCGATGGTTCGCAGGAGTAATTAACGCGCTATGCCCCACTACACATTTTGATGGATGGTGTACCTTTTCATGTACATATTCTAACGAAGCCAATGAACAATCAATAATTATAAATTTTATCGCACTTCGATTAGCATATATGCAATAGCAGCAACCATCCACAAATTATGAACTTGTACAGCAACTGCATTTCCACGTGTAATAAAGGCGAGGAACTTTAAGTCTTTGGTCATTTCAAGAGATAAAATGCCAAACAAAATTAAAAAGATGAAAATAATTAAAAACAGAAAACGTCAGATAAAAAATACAATCACTGCAAGCTAGAAAAATGTTGAATATCCCTTCAGAATCCTGATTCCGCTGGCTAAGAAAAACTAGGATATTGAGTATCGTTACAACTCACCCGACAGTTCTATACTAGTTGAAGTGTGTTTTTTTTTTCTCCCAACCGAGATACCAAGATTTCGAAGAATAACAGCATCTGCTCACCTTTCCTTCGCATACTTTCTGAAGATGCCTCCCACATAAATCCATCTATTTATTTCCTACCGTCAGCAATGGCTCGCTTAACGTGCTAGCCTTTGTCCTGGATGTATGGCGTTCCAGAAACAAAAGATGCAAAAATTTCAAAGAGACGGAAGCAAAAGCGGATACCAATAAGATGTAACCCATTTTCGGGGAGGAAGGAAAAGTTGTAGAAAGAAAAGCTCTTTATCAATATAAATTGTGTCTTCTAGACATGAACGAGCCGTTGATTAATAGGTAGAGGCTATCTTCGTTATTTATAGATGCGACATGATTTCGACGGAAGCAACGGCATGTCTAATTAAATATAAATTTCGGGAGGGAAATGTTTTTTTTTTGTTGTGCGGGAGCGAATGTCTGCGTGAATTAAGTCGGATGGGATTGGCCAGAATGCGAAGGACAATGAAGAAAAATGGATTCAAATTTACGATAGAGATTTACCTTCTATCTACATTGAACGCTTAAATAATGGCAGGAGAGCAATTTGATGACAGTCGAAGAAAATTGCATTACAGAATTGACAAAAACTTGAAAAGTTGATCAGAATTTGTTTTCTCTAATGAGGATGACAGACGGTCCGAAAATAAATGGAAATTTTGAAATAAATCTAGAAACGAAGCCCAATTTATTACTTTTTTTTTTTAATGAACAGGAGACGACAGCTCAGTTCGTAGAGGCGCCAGCCTCCTGTCTGAATACGGTCATTAGGGGTTCGAGTAAATTCCACGACATTCGTGGCCATGGATCTTTGTGTTTCCTTCTGCCTGTGGTGCGGGGCGTAATAATAAGCCACATCTCCCGACTTGTCGCAGATTGGCGGCTAAATGAGAACAGGAGGTGCACGCTGGCAGCAAAACTAGCTTATACCAAGGAAACGCCAGCTAAGTCACGTGGAATAGTTGACGTGCTATGCCCCACTAGGGGTTAAGGCAAATGAGTAAGCCCGGATGGCCGGCGATCTCTCCTTCCAGGGTGAGGTTTCTTGGAGATTCCACAGTGAGCTGTCATTAGGAGTTTTCCCACAAAGGACCTATGTACTTGCCTTTATTAGGCTGGTTGAGGGTTTTTTTTTTGAATAAGAAATGGCTGGGGCGCTATGTATCGCATAGTCGCAGTGTATACCACGATAGTTATTCTAGCCTGTCCTATTTATTTATTCATTTCTTGCTCCAGAATATATTCCCAACAGTTCCTGGGCCGAGCTTTATTCATGGGGCATACTTCTTTGCCGACCTAGGAGACTTGGAAAACGTTGATATTGGCCAGCTCCAACGTTGTGCTGAGGCTGGTTCGAGGCATTGAATAGCCGGGAGAAAGGCATATGTTAACGACACTGTTATTGCATTGGTGATAATTGGATAATGATAAACTCAAAACGTTGAATCTTTCAACAGTATCATAAGGATACTAAAAATCCCTATCAAGAAACTAGAGTGTCCTTACAAGCACGCTAGAAATCACTTACATATCCCGTAGCAGTCGCACCGATTCAGAGTCGACCTGTGTTTAAGAAATGAAGGTGTATCCCCGTATATTTTATTAATATTTCACCGCGCGACGCATCGTGGTTCGTGGCTTAGATAATACTAGTTCTACCGCATTGGGGTATAGAGCGAGCGAAGCGAGTGTTCTAGGGCGGTATACTGAGGGTTGCAACCCTTTAAGCCGCGGAGCCCATGCAAGGGGAGTGTGAAATCAACTCAATTTAAAACCCACTAAAAGTCAAAGATGCGAGGCACTATGCGTCGCCCGGTGAACTAGGAATGTCACAAGAAGAATATCGTTTCGATAATTTCGATGTCGTGCTACTTTGAGTTCTGCCGAAGCAATCCGAACATTTCAATCGACGGAGATGGCAATAAGTTCCATAGTGGAATACCATCGGGCGATTGCGATTTTGTGTTGCTTCGATCGCGTATTTTTCGATTTTCCCCTGGCGGCTGTCAAAAATCTTCTCCCCAAAATGTTTATCCTCACCAAATATTAATTAATATAGCCACTAGGGACATTATTAAAATTTCAATCCCTTCACACCGTATCGCCGTCAAACTTATCCTAATATTTATTTGAATTGTGTGTAAATGTCTTCCACGCAAAATAATTTTCCTTAAATTATCCCTTTCATATCCAATAAAGTTCAAAGAAACTTATCCGGTCTCTTAAATACCACCAAGTGCTGCTTTAAGTATTATTGCCCAACTACCCCCAAGCAGTTATCTATACATATCTTGAATATTTGTACTTGTGTCTATTGCCAACCGAAAAACAAAGACACTTTGAAAGTTAAAATTTCTTGTACATTGGAAATAACAACGAGCGTAACCACTTTGCCCACACAAGTTTTCTCCGTATTTTCCAGATTTTCCTGCGGCTATGGATTGTTTTGTTATGGGTTTTCTATGTTCTCGTAGACCTCAAAATGTGTTGAAATTCGGCTTGTTCCTACACATACTGGTGATAGGCGCGTTCGTTTCACCCTGTCTTGGATCAACTCCCAAACAAAATCACTGACCGGTCCTTGATCCAGGGAGATCCAGCACTGAAATTGGTCGCGTTGTTCCTGTGATTTTAATTGTGATACAGTAAATGACAGTAAGTAACAGAGATGTGAGGTGTTTTGTATCGGTAAGTGGGAGAGATAGTCGTTGTATCTGATGTCGTATCATGTGGATTTTTTGAGGGGAAATTGGCCGGAAAAAATTCTGGTTCGTGTCTCCAGATTACGATTTCTAAACAAATACATAGCTGAGAGAGAGAATTTAGAGAAACCGGCTTGTCTGTCTCTTTCTATTTAGTATGATGCAGTGACGGACCTAGAGGGGGACAATCGGGGCCCGGGCCTTCCTCCAAAATGAATAATAATAATTCCAGGGCTTTTCCCTTTCCCGGCCTGTCGTAGAAACCGACAAACAAAGGACAGAATGGGTATGCCAGCAAATTGCACTATCCGAAATATTCAATATGCTAAAGAAACTCCAACTATGCCTAAGATAGAACTGACGCAACGGCCACGACTTTTGGCTATCGTATACTGACAAAGATTGAATTTAGCAATGAGTGTACTGTCCCGGACAATGGATCAGAGGATCGCCAGAACGCACGATTTCTTCAATTAGAGAGTGAATTTCTGTGAAATAAATTAAACATCTTAGGAAGAGTTAGTGTGATAAGATGGTGGAACAGCGGAGAATTTATCTCTGTTTACAATGTTATGCTCCAAATGAACTTGTAATGAACCATTTCTAATGAACCATATTATGGTCTGGTAGTGCTGCTCCCACCGGCAGATCGAAGCAGCACCTGATGACCCAGGACCCAGGTGCGACCGCGTGGGCGTCTGATCCGTTCGCCAACCATTCCATCCTTATCGACTATTTTTTTTTTATTCCCCATTTTTACCTTCCCTGTTTGTGTTGTCTTCCCCAGGCCTATGAATTTTTGTTAATACGTAAAGGACAGGGGCAACGAGCGGCGAAAACCCCGCCCACATCTCTCGAACTGAGCTACAGCAAGCATAGGCCGCTGCTTAGTTCGTTGAGGGGCCTTTTTCTTCGCCAGATGGCACGGTCCGACCTTCACGGTCATTATGCTACCTAAGGCTCCGTCCCCACAGGCATCTCCGGATGCCCAACAATCTGTCCGTTACATATTTGGCGCCCAACGTGGGGCCCAATTCTGGTACAGGACAGAACTTAGAAGGACCTCTTTGGGTTCCTTTTTAGTCCTTACACCGATTTGTATCCCCACAAGCACATTAAGGGTACTTTCTCTAAGTCTTAGGACTTGGTCATTTTTACACGTATTTTCCCTTCAACAAGCTGTGCTTTGCTCTGTAGCACCCCAATCCTTCCTATAAAGTAGATTATCTTTTTAAAATCAGTTCAACAAGGCAATCCTGGCGTTGCGTTTGTCTTTTGCGGTTTAGCTACGTATTTTAGGCCTCCATAAATGCTTTGAATTGCCGGCTTTTGGAGTATCTCCGGTGACCGGACGAAGTGCGGAGGAGGCCTGGATATCTTTTTGTTTCCCAGGATTCTCCTTCTAAGTAACTTAAAAAAATTTCTTTAGTGTCACCATACATTGTCGAACTCGAACTTGAGTACGAACCTGGTACAAATGTCCTCTGACACACACACACTTCACATAGATGTGAAGAAAACCGGTCCACTTGTACTAGATTCGAGTTCGAGCTCAAGTTCGAATTCGACAGTGTATGGTGAGACTTACACAGTATTGCATTTTTCTATTATTCATGTGCTAAGCAGCTTACAGAGTTTATGAGTTAATTACGGCAAGGAATGCAGTGTTGCGCCTCTGCTGGCCTCAGAATTCTTTGTAACCTGTTGATCATCTAAATGATTGGGAAATGTAGTATTTTTTTTTTGCTTTGCTAATTTTTCCCCTCTTCAATGGTTGTCGGCCGACTCCGGTACCCAGAGCGCTTTTGTTTTGTTTTGATTTTTTATATTTTTAGCAGCACACTTTGTCTTCAGCTTCTTCTTCTTGGCAGGCCTCGAAGTAGAAGCTGCCCTGTAATGAACCATATTATGGTCTGGTAGTGCTACTCTCAACGGCAGATCGAAGCAGCACCTGATGAGTAGTGATCTGTTGGTGGTACGAAACTAGAAGCCGAGGGGCCCATTACACCCGGACCCAGGTGCGACCGCGTGGGCGTCTGATCCGTCCGCCAACCATTCCATCCTTATCGTCTTTTTTTTTTATTCCCATTTTTACCTCCCCAGTTTGTGTTGTCTTCCCCAGACCTATGAATTTTTGTTAATACGTAAAGGACAGGGGCAACGAGCGGCGAAAACCCCGTCCACATCTCCCGAACTGAGCCACGGCAGGCATAGGCCGCTGCTTAGTTCGTTGAGGGGCCTTTTTCTTCGCCATATGGCACGGCCCGACCTTCACGGTCATTATGCTACCTAAGGCTCCGTCCCCACAGGCATCTCCGGATGTCCACTAATCTGTCCGTTACAAACTCGTGAATGTCTTGGCGAAAGACTCCTTCAGCGAACAACTAAACGCCGTCCAGGAAAGAACAATTAAAATTTACATTATAATGGTTATGAGGGATTTTATTGCAAAAGTTGGCGCTGATAGCTATGGGCTCAGGCAAGTGATCGGTTGATATGCTCTTGGTGGCAACTTTTTAGTTTCCGGGGCCCCGGCTGGGGAAATCACTTTTCACTCGGATTTTTGTCACTTTTCACTCGCGTCACTCTAAAAGTTAAGAATTTGGAAAAAAAAAAATTTTTTTTTATTTTTTTTTTTATTTTTGTTTTAAGTTTCAATTTTTTTTTTATTTTTAATTTTTTTTTATTTTTAATTTTTTTTTTCATAATTTATACTGAGTGTTTGGAATATTGGAGGCATAGAAAATTGAAATATTCGCAAATCCCCTTGCGTGGGCTCCGCTCTCTACGCTCGCTCCGCGCTTAAGGGATCGCAACCCTCAGTATCGCACAAACATGAACGCTCACTTCGCTCGCTCTGCGTGCAACAGCGTTTTGATCAGTTTTAAACACACCAAACACTCAGTATAAATTATTAGAACAAGAAAATAAGGAAAAAAAATTAAAAAGAAAAATTTTATTTTTGCAAATTTGAGAGTCTTACAGAGATAAAGAGTGATAAAGTGACAAAAAATCCGAGTGAAAAACGATTTTTTCACCCCGGGCCCCGGAAACTAAAAATATCCCATTTGTATGTATCTATCCATACTATGTAGTTTATACTATGTTTATAAAATTTGTCAATACATACAAATCTCCTGGCAGAGGCGAAACTTCTATGGAGTGATAACTCTTGTGGAATCTATACTATTTGGTACGGCTGTTAAAGAAAAACACGCCTATTGTCTGTCACACTAACTCCAAATGAGAAACACGTTCTTTATTATATAATCTGGGAGACGTCTGCGTGTTTGCAACCCTCATCGAGTTTTCATTCCGGACTGTAATTATACTCTAGATGAAATCTGAGAGTATTATAAGTTTGCCACAAAGTTTGTAACGCTAAGAAATAAGGCTCGCAGAAAAAAATGAATGATACAGAAGTTCATATTATCACTCGAATATCTCAAAACCGGATGTCCGTCTGTCCGTCTGTCCGTCTGTCCGTCTGTCCGTCTGTCCGTCCGTCCGTCCGTGACCTCTCTAGCTCGAGAACACGTTGAGCTATGAAGTTCAAATTTTGCACACGTTGTTTTTGACAAAAGATGAAGGCTAAGTTCGTGAACGGGCTAAATCGCTCCACCCCTTCTACCCCCTCCCATACAAAATGACACATTTTTGAAAATTTACAATAATCAGATTTTCTCAGAAACTATAAAACGTATTGCTTTGAAATTTTTAATATATCACTTTTATGATAATTGTAACCTATGTTATAAAACTTATTGTAATCCTCACCCTCCTTCTACCCCCTCCCATACAAACTGCACTATTTCATGAAATACGTTAAGCCAATTTATTCAGTACGTATACAATTTATCGGGCTGAAATTTTGTACTTAACACTTAATTAACAATATCAGTTAGATCCAAAAAAATTAATCGATTACCCTTACTCCGTCTACCCCCTCCCATACAAAATGACACATTTTTGATAATTTTCAATAATCAGATTTTCTCAGAAACTATAAAACATCTTGCTTTGAAATTTTGAATATATCACTTTTATGATAATTGTAACCTATGTTATAAAACTTATTGTAATCCTCACCCTCCTTCTACCCCCTCCCATACAAACTGCACTATTTCATGAAACACGTTAAGCCAATTTACTCATTACCTATACAATTTATCGGGCTGAAATTTTGTACTTAACACTTAATTAACAATATCAGTTAGATTCAAAAAAAGTAATCGATTACCCTTACTCCGTCTACCCCCTCCCATACAAAATGACACATTTTTGATAATTTACAATAATCAGATTTTCTCAGAAACTATAAAACATATTGCTTTGAAATTTTGAATATATCACTTTTATGATAATTGTAACCTACATTATAAAATTTATTGTAATCCTCACCCTCCTTCTACCCCCTCCCATACAAACTGCACTATTTCATGAAATACGTTAAGCCAATTTACTCAGTACGTATACAATTTATCGGGCTGAAATTTTGTACTTAACACTTAATTAACAATATCAGTTAGATTCAAAAAAATAGTCGATTACCCTTACTCCGTCTACCCCCTCCTATACAATATCCGAGATTGCAACCAAAATTATTTATTGGCTTTAACCAGGTTCAAATTCATCTAGAGTATTGCATGATTGGGGTTTACCCCAATCGTAGTTCTTTTATGTTTAGTACATAGCTTTGACATGTACAATCACTGAATATCAGTTCTGCGTGAGCAGAGCCTGCCAGGAATGCCTTAATAAATTGCAAAATATAAAAAAAAAATTGTTTGCAAAACCCTCATGTCGGTTTCCACTAAATAAGGTGTTCAATTAATAGTGTTGATGTTCTCTTTCAAAAAAAAAAAAGAAAAAAACCAATCCTGCCTCCTGAAAGCTTGCCGGATTGTGAGTGGCAGGATCAGGCAAAGGTGACGTTTCAGGTCGATGAAAAATCCTCATCGAGGTTTGCGCTGAATTAGGTATTTAATCAATGGAATGGATGTCTTCTTTCTGAAAAACCAATCGGAAATAGATATCAGGAGCAAGCAAAGGTGTCGTTTCAGGTTGACGAACAACCCTCATCGAGTTTGCACTGAATTATGTGTTAAATCAAAGGTCTTTATGTCATCCTTCAGAAAAACCAGAAAAAACTAATTCTGCCTCGCGAAAGCTTTCCGGAAGTAGGTAGGTAATCGGAGCGTATGAGCAAACTTGTTTTTACAATAGGACGCACTTCCAGCAAGCCTTCACGAGGTAGGAATGGTTTTTCGGAAAGAGGACATCATTCCCTTTCCCTCATACCAGTGTTTCTACACTCTCTGGGGGCAAAACAAGTATTGAATTGAAGCTGCATTATGTCATTATATCTTTGTCTTTGGCGCCTACTGTATAATAATAATACTAATAATAATATTTATTTTGTTTTTAAATTCAGTTCGTGTGATACAATTTTGATACTTAGATTAGAGTTTAGACAAGGTCTTTTCAGCTAAATTAATGTTAGTTATATACATGACAAGACAGTATTTTGCATATTGCAGATTATGTGTTGAGGAAAAATTCACTAAAAAAATCTACTGTAACTTAACGCCTACCTTATCCAAATTTAAAATCTACTGCACTAACCTAACGTGTATTAAATGTGATTAACGCAAGCTCAGAGAAGATACTATAGTCTGATTAGTGGGTTGTCCAAAGATTAATACTTAGCAATGAATTTATTGTAAATTTTGAGCGTCTTAGCGGATATTAGATCTATTTTAGTCATTGTATGAAGTTTTTTAGTTGAGAAGAAGAATGGCTTTTTCGTTATAATTTTGAGACATTTGCTTTGTAGTATTTGTAGCTTATTTTTTGTGGGTAATGGCGCAACTGTGTCACACAGGGGAGTATCACCGGCTGCATGATTGTTTTATAGATTAGTTTCTTGTTATCCTGGGAAAGTCTAGATTTCCTATTGATGAAGGGATATACGGAGTGGATGCATTTATTCAGTTTGGATGTGGTTTCGTCAACATGGCTCTTGAAAGTGAGCTTATTATCCAAGTGTAAGCTTAGGTAATTAATGCTTTTGGTCCAGACGACAGTTTCTCCGAGGAAAATTAGTTGCGGATTTGGGATTTATCTCCTGGCACGTCTTTTGGTGAAAAATATGGATTGTGTTTTTCCCGCATTGATTTGAATCTTCCATTTGTTATAAAAATCATTTAGAACGATGAGTTGCTGTTGTAGGGTGTCAACAATTTCTGACGGAGAGCCAGAAGTGCAATAAATCGCAGTATTATCAGCATACATGGCAATTTGGCAATTTGGTAGCTTCTCATGGTCGGACGTGTGTTGTATAGAGTCGGACTTAATACGGATCCTTGTTGTACACCAGGGATGGTCTGTTTGGAAGATACAGACTTGGTTTTAACCGCGAAAGTTCTTGAATCTAAGAAGGAGTAAACAATTCTTAGGTAGTCCGGAAATGAATACTTGACCATTTTATATATTAGACCTTTGTGCCAAACAGAATCGATCGCTTTCTGGATATCTAGAGCAATTAAGCCACTTGATTGCTTATTGTCAAAGCCTGCCTGGATATGACTGACCACTCTTCGTAATTGGCGGTTTGTGGAAAGTCTGGGTCGAAAACCGAATTGCCAGTCTGGAATAATATGATCTTGCTCTAATTTGCGTTGAAGACGTGTGAGGTTGAGTTTCTCAAGAATTTTACTAAATGATGGCAGGAGGCTAATTGGACGGTAATTAGAAGCTATGTATGGATTTTTCCCAGGCTTAGGAATAGGAATGACGATAGCAAATATTTTAATTTCATGCAGCTATTGAAAATATAGGTGAGGGCAACAATTGCTTGTCTAGGTAGGTTTTTTATTAAAATATTTCCAATACAGTCATCACCAACTGCCTTCGTGGTTTTTAAACCTTTTATTACTTTCTTCAGTTCAGACGGTTGCAAAAATCTGCGGGAGAAAAATCGATAGAGGCTTCATTCAGGCAGTCTGCTACTGTATTTACCTCTTGGGTGATGCGCAAATCGCTGAGTTGATCAGTTAGCGTATGCGATTTTGCAAAACTGTTAGCAAGCAACTCTGCTTTGGCTTCTTTGTTGCACATTGGGGATCCGTCAACTGACTTAAGAGGTGGTTTATATGTATATAACGAGATTTTTTTTTTTAATTGCTTTATAGAGACTCGGCATTTTTCGTGATCCTTTCTCTTGCTTTGAAAGTAACTAATTCCATTTTCGATTTCTGCTTTCGTTTAATACTACACAGATCTGCTTATTTAGATCGCTGACCAATTTCCTTAAATATGGAATACGTGTGGGTTGCCACATTCGACGGAGATTATTACGTTCTTTGATTAGGCTAATGCTGGAGTTACCAAGGGCAGATACGTATGGCTTGGAAGTGGATTTAGGAGTTGATAGCTCGGTTGCATTAAGTATTGCTCCGACGAAATTTTCAATTAGTGAGGTGACCTGTACCTTTCCTGTGATTTTAGAAAGGTCGTTCGTCCTAAGATTGATTTTATGGGTAATGAGTCTTCGATACCTGCTCCATAATGTCTTCGAGTAGTTGAAGTAAGTATGTGGCACGTTAGGAAGACTATTTTCGATGTTAAACATAACAGGTAAGTGAAGAGATTTTCGATGTTAAACATAACAGGTAAGTGAAGAGAGGACAATTCATTTTCGACTGTGGGTTGTGATATAGGGTTAAGACCATTGATTATCACGAGATCTAATGTAGAAGGGTTTTCTCTAGGGGGAAAGCAATGTTGGGTCTGATGGAGTGTGCATTAAAAATTTATTGGCAGTTATTAAATCCTATAAAATTTTTCCTGCTTTATTTACTTTTTTTTCAGTTCCAGAATCGGTGACGAGATTTGAAGTCGGCGCATAGAATATATTTACCGCTTAAAGACGTGAGGAGATTAATAGCCTTCTAATTTCTTTCTTACAATAATATGTATGGGGTTTAGGTATCTGTTAAAAAAATTCTGAAATCCAATCGTTGTTCCATTTGTCGTATCTTGAATTTGGTTTTGATTTGAACGCGTGAAGTTTACCTAGCCCCTCCCTTTTCCCTCCTAAGAAAATGATAATAACGGCTTTGTATTTCACTGACATTATGAAGAAAGCGCGTTAGCCATCCCTGTGTAAAAAAGGTCGCTGTTTCGACACCGTATTTAGCGCGAACTGCGATGAGGGTTGTTCGACCTGCCACTCACGCGGTCGTCTCTCTAACTAATAGAAACGCTACTTTAGCTGCGTTCGTAAAACAAAATCGCCGAGTCAGCGCTTAGTCAGCGCTTCACAATTGCTGGCCAGCACATGACTATTTTCGTGTTTTAGAAACGGTATGCCATCTGTCTCATTTATCAAATACCATGTTCAGTTTGGCATTTTAGAGAAAACTCGAAATTTCTTGCTTTGATGAGTCCCAGGTGACATACAAGATATGGTAACAACTTTCCTTCCCGCAATAAAGTTTAAAAATTAAGTTAAAAACACAATTATCGACCATACACAACACAACCGGGGTTAGAATCGAAGTTTGTCAATTATTGTCGCAAGTGTCAGTTATTGCGCTGAGCCAGAAAAGCGAGAACATTTTATGCTGATCAAAAGTGAAATCGCTTACTCGTAGTGTCAGCGCTTAGCTCAGTTTAAGAGTTTCTACGGCAAACTACCATGCAAAACTAATCGCTTCTTAGTGCCGACTCAGTGATGGCGTTTTATGAAAGCAGCCATTAGGCGCATTTTTTTTAAGACCCGTATAGAGCAGAGCAGGTTAAGATCACACAATTACACTAACAAAAGGCGCGTTTTTTTCAAGATCCATATAGAGCAGAGCCGGTTAAGACCACACAATTACACTAACAATTTGATCTGAGTTGCTCTCGATAGAACGTTAGTGCAAGATTTGTACTCCATTAAATAGTTCCACATTTGAAATACAGGCGTAGCAGGCGTCGAAATTTTAGAACAGTTTACAGTTTGGGAAGCACTTAAAGTTCATTTCCTCTCAATAAAATGTCTGTTTTGTGTAATTATTTGGAATAGTAAACATACAAAATAATTTTGCTGCTTAAAGGAAATTTGTCCGATTGTATATGTACTAAGGATTTAAGTTTTCTCTTGAAATTCTAGTTGACATTTGAAATCTAACTAAACCAAGACACACTCCCTTAGCAAAGACAACAACTTACTCCGTTAAATTGCTCTGGATTGTTTTTTTTTTGTCGCTTAACCTGCTCTGCTCTGTACGAAAAAACGACCCTAACGTGTCTTGTCGGATCAGGAGGAATTTTGTCTTTGCTAAATGACAATCAATTTCCGATTTGAATGTTTTATATTTGAAACTTATAGCGTTCGATTCACTTGTGTTCCAAGATCTGCGTGCAACGAACGCTCCTCATACTATTGTATATTGTATCTGCTCGTATATTTGGTCTTTCTTTGTACAGCCAACACAAAAATAAATTTTTATATACCTATATACATGTAGCAGACGAGAGAATCAGATGTTTCCCAAACCTTCCGTATCCTTCCGTGGCTTGTTTAGCAGGCAAACTGAATGTGACGTTCCGGAAGAAATCTTCTTTCATTCTGCTCCATGCAATCTCATAAATACAATATATGCCGACACTGGTGTTACGAGGAGTAGACAGTCGGTTCTCACTTTGTTATTTCAAAAACTTTTTTTTTGGGACTTTTTGGTTAAATTTCGAGAGCTTTAAGGTTAGCAATCCTATGCTGGGTAGATGAATTTTTATCAGAGGATTCGCTTCGTAGATTATTCTCGCCCAATTTCTCAGTTACGCCTTTTTGGTCCTTCATTCCCGGAAGGCGTCCGTTTCTTTTATATCCACATATTCTGAAAATCATTTCACTCGGCTTCTGAATTCCAACATCACTCATTTGAGTTCATCTTACGAGTACGCTTAAATTTTGATTTATTTCTTCAGGACGAACACATGGCTGTAGCTTTATTTGCATATTAAACAGCAGGCGGTGAAAGAATATATTGAAGAGTGTCGTCTACGCTTCAGAGCGGTTGAAAAGGTTGAAAATGAAAGGATATACTTGAATTAAAAAAAAAGAGTTCGGAATTTGGTTTCATTTTGAGAAAGGTTTTCATTTCAAAGGTACTAAGAATTTCCAAAAATATTTGTCTTGGATATATATACGTATTTATTTAATCAAGTTTATTCGCAATACATACGGAATGGACTCGAATCTCAGTGAAGCAGAAACATCAAAGGTATTTTTTTCGGTCAACCAAATAGAAAGTCGAAGTCTACCCTGGCCATACAAGTAGAGGTGTACTTATACGAGTATACAAAACATCCAAACAACTTTTCAAAATTGTACCAATGTTAGGTCAGGTTAGAAGGTCTGTCTTGAAAGAGAAGAGCAAGGCGCACAAAGACCATCATTAGGTCCGTTGCGATATCCCGTGCCTTCAGCATACCTGAGCCTATTTCAATCGTCAAACCAGCCAAAATTGACTATGAAACGGAAAACCCGAGCGACAATACCTTCTTTAGATCGTCCAGATCGACAAAAAAAGAATGACCTTAGGATTTCCATCTCACGTTCCACCAGAGCAGGGCCAGTACACCTCCTCGTCTCACAGCTCCTGCAGTATTCATTGTGTGAGAGCCGAAGTCTCCTGCATACTCCTCGATTATGCAGTGTCTAATACATTGGACACACGTTGTGTCTGAATGATCATTCGGCGAATGACGAATTGCTGGCAATGGCGAATTGGACATACACTTATTACTGTACAGTGTACACGTCATGCCGACTGTTGCTGCGAATCGAATTAGCACTAATTTCTTCGAATAAATATTCTTTACTTCGTCTAGCAACGAATGTATCGCTTAGCAACGAGTGAATATTATTTCTATTGCAGAGCAACGAGTGAATGCTTTTGCTACTCGATGACACTTTATCGAATAGGTGCCACTGCATGCACAAAGAAGGAATTACGTTTGCCCTACCAATTGTAATTCGCGAATTATCATTCGGACGATGTTCGAATGATCATTCGCAAAGATACACATGAAATCGAATAATCATTCGAATAGGAATAATCATTCGCATGCATCGTGTGTCAAAGGAATAAGTGTCTTAATACACATAAAATTTTTCAAATTTCTTCCACTCAGCATCAGTAGAACTGTTGGGCTGAGGCTTGGACTGTTCAGCTCGTCCAGATCAACTTAACCAGGCAGCACAATTGATTGTCTATTGACCCAACTAGTAAGCAATGCTAGCATACTCATTTTGCCCTAACCCCTAGTGGGGCATAGCACGTCAACTATTCCATGTGAATAAGTGTGAAAACACACCGCATAGACAAAACGTTTTTTGTCTTAAAAGACAAGAAAACGTTTTGCATGGCAGCACACACCAAACGAAACACAGTGAAACAAAACAAAACGTTTTTTTGTCTTGTTTCGTTTGGTGTGTGTTGAGATGAGACAAAATTGAATTTGCAACTTGCTTTAGTGGTGTTCAACATGTGGCCGAACTCAGACGATGAAGTTGTGGCAGTTTTATTTTCGATTATTCAAGTTTGTCAGCAAAATGAAGCAAATAACAGAGAGAGGTGTGTCCATACAATGGAAAACGAGATGCAGAGGATGTCATAAGGAAGCTAATTGGAGAACTCAGGAAGTACCCTGAGAAATTTAAAAATTTCACAAGGATGCAGATGGAAACTTTCGATTATTAGCTTGCACTAATCGAAGATGCAATTGCCAAGTAAAATACGAATTATCGTAAAAGCATATCTCCAGCTGAAAGATTATTTATAACTCTACGGTAAGTAAAAACAAAGAACAAATTTTAGTGTATAAATAATATATTTCAAACTTTAAGAAACAATTAAATATAAATAATAATTTCGGGCGACCGGTAGCGCAGTGTGTTGAGGCATCAGTCTCATGTTTGACTACCGGCGTTTCGGGTTCGAATCCCATCCACGACGACGTTCGTGGCCATGGATGTGCAGGAGGTGCACGCTGACAACTGCATTCTCCGCAACCAGTTTATGCCACCGAAACGTCAACTGGGCCACATGGAAGAGTTGACGCGCTATGCCCCAAAAGGGGTTGGGTGGTTGGGGCAATTGAGTAGTAAACTTAAAAAAATAATACTTGTTATGTTATATTTACAATTTAAAAACACCTTCTTTGGGGGAAAACGAAAAATAAATAATAATTTAAAATTTCTCTATAATGATAAATAAGTGGAGTTTTGCTGTTCACCAGAGTAGTTATCAAGATTGAATATTTCATCTGCTAGTGATGGAGTTGAGTCATTGAAGGCGTCATTTTCCTTCTCTTGCTGCAAATCATTCATTTTGCTTAACATATTTATTCTGAAGGTTCCTTGCCTTTTGTTAGACAGCTTCTCAAAATCAACGAGCAAACTCTTAAAAAATAATGCGTTTGAATTCTCGGGTGGCTTTCCCTTGGTTCTCGATTTTTAAAAATCAATCATTGGCCCAGCTACCATTTCAGACACTAATGTCCTTTTCGATGGCAGTGGGCTGTCTGGGAGCACTTCTTTCTAGAGTATTCAGAAAGTTCATTTCCAATATTTCGGTTACAACTTCTTCAACGTCCGGGTTATCCAAACTGTTGGTAGTATTTCGATGCTGATTTACATACTACCTATATTTTAAAAAAGACATAGCATCAGCCAATACCATTTTCTTCTTTGCTTGCCACTCGATCCTGACGGTTTATTTCTTTCCTCTCTTAAATATCTATAGTAGCAATTTCGCAGGTGCGTTCGTTCGGGAACAATTTTTTGTTTCCGAAAGACAACTGGGAGCCTAGTGGCAATGAAACGTGTCTTTCTGTTATGTCTTGTCATTTTGATTCGTTTCATGCGGTGTGTGTTGCGCCTATTGCAATGTATGCAATTATCGACACCGACGTTTGTCTGAAACAAGTTTGTTTCATTCGGTGTGTGTTGATAATATCCACAGACATGTATTATTGACAACCAGTCATAAAACGCATCGAGACAAAAACTTTTGCTTTGTTTCGTTTCCTTTGGTGTGTGCTGCCTGATGAGAAGCAATGGTCGGTTGTTTCTTGAGACAAAACAAAACGTTTTGCCTTACGCGGTGTGTTTTCAGCCTTAGTTGACGTTTCGTTGGCATAAACTTGTTTCGGAGAATGCAGTTGCCAGCATACACCTCCTGCTACCTCATTTAGCCGCTTACCTGCGATAAATTGAGAGATGCTGTGGCTTATTATTACGCCCCGCACCGCACGGGGTAGACAACACAAATATCCATGACCACTAACACCGTGGCCGGGACTTGAACCCGTAACGACCGTAGACAGATACAGACATAAGACTGACGCCTGTGCGCAGTAAGTTGCTGGTCACCCCCTGAGCTACTGGTCGCCGCCGTAATAATTGCGGGAGACTACAATGCATGGTGACCGAATGGGGAAGTCGAGCTACATACGCTAGGGGAGGGTACTCCTTGACTCTCTCTCACAACTGGGTACGTTGCTCTTTGTAAGAATATTACCGTTAGTTTTCAACTGATCGATTTTAGTTTTCCAGGAGAGTATAAGATTACCCTCACGAGCAATCTAGCAAAGCTAGAGCTTTTGTGTATTTAATCGGGAGTTATAGATAAATTTAAATATTTTACATATGTAGTAGAGGTAGGCGTTTTCTTGGCCTGATCATGCGCATTTTCAATATCAACCAACTAGATCATACTGCCAACATTTAGCCAAAATTTAAGGCTCTAGTTTCATTCTGTCGAAAGTTATCGTGCGAACGCACTGACAGACAGACAAACAGATGAACAGACGGACAGACAGACAAACATGGCCAAATCGAATCAGGAGATGACCCTGATCATTTACATATATGCATTGCTATACCTACGGAGCCTACTTTAAGGTGTTATATATTTTCGTTGTGAGAAAAACAATATACCCTTTACTTAAAAAGTCTAGGGTATAATAACTGGCGCAACAGTCCAATCTGGACCGCGGCCTCGAGATGAGTTGGCGTCATCTGATTTTCGAGACCGTGACGGTGTGTTTTGTGCAGAGGTATGTGATCAACAACACGCTCAACCGAGTTATTTACCTTATAAATGGCTACTCATTTAACAGCTCCTAGTCCGACACGCAATCCTCTTTTTGACATGGATATGTCTTATAGCTGGGGGTCATCCTAAAAATCTGCCCGTAACACGAAATGTCTGCTGTGCTACTCGGGGGTCAGAAGAGGAAACAAGCCCATTGAAATTTTTTTCGAGTTCTATGAATGTAGTGGCCGATTGGTTTACAGAGTATTTCGAACCAGGCTCTCAGAATTTTGGCTTGTGCTCTCTGTCCAACACTCTCAGTCAACGCGACGACGCAACGCCATAATCAAAACTCCTGCATACTAACCATACCATACGGATACATTCAAAATCCCCAAAAATATAGAGTACGCTCCGTACTCCCTAACTTGACTAGGCCCCCAGAACATGTCGCAAGAAGTCGTCTGCTTTCCTCGCTCGACATGCTCATACTTAATTTATGATCTCCGAATGTATGCGAAATTTCGCTCAGGCCAGCGGACCTCCTCCTCTCATTCATTCATATCATTCTCACCATTTCATTAAACAAATTGTGCACTCCCGACACGCATAGACCAAATCCGAGGTCACAATAAATGAAATTCCATTTTGACATGGATATGTCTTATAGCTGGGGGTCATCCTAAAAATTTGTCCGTCACACGAAATGTCTGTTTTTCTACTTGGGGGTCAGAAGAGGAAACAAGCCCATTGAAAATTTTTCTTTTCTGGTTGTGCATGTCGTTTGAGTGAAGTGGTCATTGTGCATGGCTGTTGCTTGTTGATCCGCGCGGGCGGTGCACTTGCGGGGATCCTGTGTGTACATGTTGGGATGTTGATTTGATAGCGATAAAGGTTGACGTTGTGGACGGCAAAAAATAACATAGTGTACGGGTGAACGGGCGGACTTTCAATGACCTTCAATTTCCGCCAATTCCCATTCATCATTTAATAAAATAGCCCGTGTTGTACTATCTGAATCATTAGGGTCCCAGAAAAGGTAGCAAGTAGTCAGTTCGACTAACATTTGGACATGCGCAGACGCAATTTGAGAGAGTGTACATAGTTCCCGCCCCCCGAAGATGAGCGAGAGCGGATGAAGTTCATTCGAGCCAAATCGGGTGATCCAGCGACTGTGTTTGTGCATTTGCAATGGCGGCGATTTGAGGTCTGACTGGTCCACAAAGTGGGCCCCCACCCCACGTGCAATAAACACATAGAACAAAATGGCGGATTTATACTAGGCGAGTTAGAATCTCTCAAGTCCCGAAATAAAGAAATATACGTCGCAGGCTGTTATATGTTATGATGTACATTCAAAGGTCTGCAGAAGATCAAATGCCCCCCTTCCGCAAAAATTCCAAAATGTTCAAAATGGCTGGAATCCAAACAAATAAAATAGCACGCGTACTACATATTTGAATCAATAGGGTCCCAGAAAAAGTAGCAAGTAGTCAGTTCGACTAACCTTTGGACATGCGCAGACGCCATTTTGAGAGTGTGTACATTACATAGTTCCCGCCCCCGAAGATAGAGAGCGAGAGCCATCGCGGATGAAGTTCATTCTATCCAAATGGTTGTGCATTTGCAATGGCGGCGATTTGAGGTCTGACTGGCCCACAATGTGGGCCCCCACCACACGTTCAATAAACATATCATAAAACAAAATGGCGGATTCGTACTGCGCGAGTTAAAATCTCCCAAGCCCCGAAATAGAGAAATATTCGTCGCAAGATGTTATAGTTCCGGGCAGCTCATCGTGACATGATGTACATTCAGAGGTCTGCAGAAGATCAAATGCCCCCCCCCCCTTCTGCAAAAATTCCAAAATTTTTCTTGTGCATTCTCTTTGTGCGTGTGTTGGAATGTTTTGTTTACTTTTGTTAGTTTCCCTTTCTGTTTGCTGGACACAATCGCATAGAGTCGCACGCGTTACTTGAGAAACGGATTGTGTGTGCCGGACTGTTGATTAAAGGGGCGGGGTTTGGCGGATAGTGTGGGAGCGATTTTGCAATAGATACACAAACACAATACACGTCCGATTGGGAAAAGATGGTGGGAAGCGTGATTGCGATTAGCAGAAACCTACTCAGAGAAATGTCGATAGGCTGCAGTCTGCAACTGTACCGAACGGGTAGATGGAACAGGTAGATGGAACAGGGTGCACGAGAGGAGGTGAATATTGCACACACGCGATGCAAACGAAAACGAAACGATCCCGCGAGAGAAAGGAGCCCAAGCGGACAGGACAGAGCAAAGCAGAATTTATGACGAGTATCTACACTGCCACCAGATACATGGGTACATGGATATGTCTTATGCCTACCGAAAGCGTGGGATGTGTTTTTTCGAATGATTTCATCCAGTATAACTATACTGGGTTCTCTATAAAACTTACGTCGATATCGTCAACACAACAGGTTCCACGCAGTCGGTAGTCATAGCCATATCCATGTTCCGATGTATCTGCATGCAGTGTAGATACTTTGTATCTTTTTTACTCATTATTTAGGTCAAGGACGTCCAAGGACTTTCAATGACCTTCAATTCGCGCGTTGTACTATCTGAATCACCAGGGTCCCAGAAAAGTAGCAAGTCGTCAGTTCGACTAACATTTGGACATGCGCAGACGCAATTTGAGAGAGTGTACATAGTTCCCCCCCCCCCCCCCCCCCCCCGAACATAAGCGAGAGCGGATGAAGTTCATTCGAGCCAAATCGGGTTATCCAGCGACTGTGGTTGTGCATTTGCAATGGCGGCGATTTGAGGTCTGACTGACTCACAATGTGGGCCCCCACCACACATGCAATAAACATAGAACAAAAGCTCCACATACGGTACGATGCATTAGCAGCATAAATGTTGATTTTCAATAGGACGTGTCTGTCTGTCTCATGTGGTTGGATGTTCAATCTCATTAGAACGGGTGAATCCGGTTCATATGGGGGCGTTAGCTTTCAATGGGGTATGCGGGTATGTCTCTTTGTCTCTTAAAGGGGTGTTAAGTTTCATTTGGGGCGGGTTTATCGGGAATCGGTCCTTGGAAGACAGGTTATTGGCTTTTGGTGGGAACTGATACAAAGTACATATCTACACTGCATGCAGATACATCGGAACATGGGTATGTCTTTGGCTACCGACTGCATGAAACCTGTTGTGTTGAAGATATCGACGTAAGTTTTATAAAGATCCCAGTATAGTTATACTGAATGAAATCATTCGACAAAACAGGTCCCACGCTTTCGATAGGCATGAGACATATCCATGTACTGATGTATCTGCATGCAGAGAAGATACTTTGTATCATTTTTTATCGAAAACTACTGCATTCAGTACGAATCGAACTGGGGCCCAGTGTACAGAAAGCGAACGTGCTAAATGCTGTGCCATACGGACTTGAGTAATTTACCATTATGTCTGTGTAGTAGCCTTACAAATGGAATTTAATAAATTGATTTTAATTTAGGTTTTAAACCGTTGTTTAGTTGTTGTTGAGGAGGTGCATGCTGGTAGCTATATTTACCGAAACTAGTTTATGCCAACGAAACATCAACTGAGTCACATAGAACAGTTAACGCGTCATGCCCCACAAGGGGTTAGAGCAATTGAATAAACGGTGTTTAAAACATTTGTTTAAAATACACTCTTAATGTTAAAATACCGTTTAAAACAAGTGTTTTAAACATTACCAATCATTGAAAATTTCAAGGATTGAAATCAACCAGCGGTAAAAACAACCACGATGGAGTTTTGACTATAGAATATTAGGTTTCCTGTTACCTACTTACTCACCAGCCATTCGTCTCTACGGGGAGTTTTCAGTTAAAACCGCGAATGTACTCGTATGTACCTAAATAAATGCTAACGAATGTCATCTTGACAACAAATAATTTCGTTAAGTCGACATAAGGCGCGTACTTTTGCGTATCTATCGGTGTAGGGTAGGGTAACGAACACGCATTACGCAAACAACAAATCGCTTGTTGTTTGTGTAGTGTGTGTTACTTGATACGTAAAAAGATGCGCCTATAGTTTTCAGCAAGATAGTCTCCTAGTATTCGAAATATCCCTTCACATGTTAATTTTCTCAATTGAATAATATTGATAATCTCCCTCGGGCATATACTTTTACATTTCTTCCACCCCTAAAATAATAGGGATCATAACCATCTGTATGTCTGTCATTCGTTGCATTGGGTATGTTATTTGATTTAAGAATTATTGTATGTTTTTGGAACCCTTAGGCGGCTTTCACACGAAACGCACGATACACGAAAGTCTAGGACAGCACCAGTGGTGAGCGAGCTATGTATGTGCGACGAATTTAAAATTGCACTCGTATAGAAAGCTCGTTCACAACTGGTGCTTTTTGCTATATAGAATTTCGTGTATATTGCATTCCGTGTGAGAGCCGCCTTACTTTCTCATAAACGCACCTAGGTGTTTGTTTGTTGTATGTTGGTCTGTCCGTCTGTCTGTCATTCAGTTTCTCTGCTGGATATTGTGACGCATGGGTTTCAAGTAACATGAAATGGCTTTTACACGTGCCACCACCCTCCGCTAAAAAGATCCTCAAGCATTTTTTGATGTTTTCGTGTACGCAGGAAGACAAGTGAAATATCCCGCGAGACATGTACCAGACAGATAATATTTCATATCAACATGTACAATGGAAAGTTCATACGTGTAGCATGTACAGTAACCGGGACGGATATTCGTACAAATTTTGACTGAAAATTCCCTAATTTCGGGAATGAATTCGTTGAGAAATGTTGTCAGCATAATGTATAGCCCGAAGCGAGGTAAGGCTTGATTAGATGTTTCATTATTTGATATCCGAAAAGAGGCACGAGGAAAATGGCAATAACGTAATGTTCATCAAAAGTGAGAGTGTTGGTGAGTTGGGGAGAGGCCGAGCTTCCGATGTTTATAGATTTTGAATTGACTGGAAAGTGTGCTTTCCAGCTGAATAATTTAGCTAAGTTCCTTCTTGCAAAAAAAAAAAAAACAAAAAAAGAGTGTCCATCCCCCCAGACGTAAAAGTAAGCCACACAATAAACCGACAGGACGTGAATGTCAGCGAGCTCTATCATTCGCAACCGATCATATCCCAACAAAATGACAATAGAGTGCTACCGGTGCAATGCAATTGCAACTCAACTGCAACCCAACTTGTTGGCACAGTTATTGTATACGAAAGTCGCGTTGGCCGTTATTCGTCCATTGACGCAACTCTCCTGCGACTTGTGATCAACTCACAGGTTTATTCTTGCGTCAGTCTGCACCCGAAAGAAAAAAAAACCCCTGAAATAGGTACTCAAAAATCAAAACAGCAATCAACTAAAACGATGAGAGTCGATACGCAACTTGGCAGTCGTTTTGCAGTCGGTCGTTCTCGAGTTGCATCGCAGTCACACCAGTGGACGAGGTTCAGCGCAGTAGGATGTGTCCAGTGGCGGATCGAGAGGGAGGCCATGGGGTCCCGGGCCACCTCCAAAATGCTTGGTATATAGAGTTTGATCGTGGAATATTCGAGCAAATACTTGAAATAATTTCCAGAAAGCGAATTGATTGCGCTACGCGTTCCTTTTCGACTTTGGTTAATAATTTGAACGTAGACTTGTAAGATGAGAGACATCGTAAGGTGTTCCCTCTCTTTCTCGGGGATTCTGTTGTCAATATACTGCTTTAGGATCTGAAAGAATCGGGATGAAAAATGTGATGACGTTTTGGTCGCCGTATCTAAATTAAATTTCCTGGTGTTCTTAGTGAGATATTTCAGAGTGCTCTCTCACAATAAAGGCTAATCTGCACAGAACAGATTTTATTCTCTTCACAAGTATAGAAGACTTTCAGTCGAACCTACTGTGCTACATAGAACGAGCCTAGTTTTAACTGATAAGGCGAAGTTTCTATGTAGCTATTTTACTCGTATGTGGACAAACCGTAGCTTACTGCGTAGCTCAAATATTGTCATCCAGATTCCCTAAATTTTCTTCCTACTTCAATTTGAACTTAATTGCGCGAAATTGTCGCAATTGATTATAGCTGATGCATGCAATCGTTGCAAGAAACCTGTTTTCAACAACACCGGCCGTGTATATCGTTCTATGTTCATGTAAGTACCGTGTTTACGCGTCATCATTTTTCTTTTCTTTTTTAATTCTTTCTGTATTGAGACGCCGCAATCGACTCAGCATCCTTGGATCGTTGCGAGGATAGTCATACGATTGACTTTATCCCCATAATACACCTTCAATGAGGCTGATGCGTATGCATTGCAGAAACACACAGGGCCCACGTTGTTTTCGGCTTTGGAACCCTCAGGGACATCTTTGATCGACAATAATCGAAAAGGTGTATAAAATAAAAGAAGGCGAATGGTTCCACACCTTTGCAATAGATGGCTATCTATAGAGGGTACTTATGAGGAATGTTGTATGGGCTGAAATGTTGGAAAGGTGAAAGTGTTGGATAGATGGAAATAATTCACATTCATTTGATATAGATGGCGGTGATGCATGATTTTTCATGGCGAAAAATTGACTCTCTATCTGGGTATTATTAAATCTGTGGCGGTACTGAGCTGAACACAGCTGTCATAGTAAGTGAATTTTGCATTTTCTGCTGCCAAGATAACTCAGTTTTCGAAATCTTGGGTCACTTTCAGATTATTTTCTTTGGAGGCTATTTTCATTTTTCGTTTATATTTCAGTGTCCGTCATGGAAATTGCCTTTGAAAATGTCCGGGAATTCTTTGGTACAGTTCAATTGGGTACGCACTTGTGTCCAAAATCCAAATTTTCCCTGGTCGAATCCAAAATTTCTCAATCAAATCCGTACACTGATAGGGGAAATTTTGGATTCGACCGAAGAAAATTTGGATTTTGGACGCAGGTATGTGTCCACCTTTAAAATTCGGCATGGGAACTTCTCTGACTTTTTGATTTGCGTTTGCTAATAAAGTTGCTTCGTTCTCCTCAGATTCTGAATCAAAATCGAGGAGAAGCCACGATGTACAGTCCTGCGAAAAGGTAAGGGTCCTTTTATTTTACATCCAGCTGCAGGATTGGATACTGCTGCTTGCGACGAGGATAATATGACTTAAGTTGACAAGGCAAACAAACCAGCATTGTCGGGCAACAGGGTGCAGCAAGCAACTGTGTCAAGTGAATAGTACACGATCGTGATTGCTATCATTGTCAGTGAAATATTAAAACTATTTCATTGATTTTTGAGTTGGTATTCCAAATGGCCCCCGAATTACGACAGCAAAAGAAAACAACAGCAACCAAATTTATTAGAAAAAAATGATAACGGTAGTGGGGGCGAAAGACCTTTCCATATTCTTCCTTGTGGGCGCCTCCTGGTAGCGTTAAAATAGTTTGGAAAAAGGCAAATAGCTGTAGCCTGAATGGCTGACCAACACCCCAGCGTCTCAGGTTTAGTAGAATGGAATGATTTGTGTAGTTGGACTTACAACATAGCTGTGTGAACTCCAGCACGTATATTAAACCATCTGAAGCAACTATCTCCAAAGCCACGCCCTGAATGGGGTTAAGCGATGTGCTAAAAACTCGCCCTTGTAAAAACCACTCCATGTCAAGAAACCTGGAACAGAAGATTCGAATTGGACGGATCAACAATGACGACTACGCTAACGACTAAGGGATTATTTTTTCGGATCCTGGAATGTACGCTTCCTAAATAATCCGGGGGCCGAGAAGGCCCTCCATCAACAGGTGGAAATTTTCAAACTGAGCATTACTGCAGTCCAGGAAACAAATTCGCTTGGCAGCGAGATCAACAACATGAAATCGCCCACAATTTTTACAAGTGGCAAACCATCGGGCCGCAAGGAGTTAATGAAAACTTAGCTAAAAGGAATGCCAGACAATCGTACAAACTATGTAGTAAATACAATTAAGAATGACTACCAACCCAGGACTAGCGTTTGTAATGACAAGGATGGAAGCATAATCAGCGACACCGACATCATTAACAAACGATGTGCCTCTTATTTCGAAGAGCTTCTGAGCCTACCATCTAACATCCCCACGCAAGTAGCTCTCGACGATATTGTTGATCTAGGCCCACCCATACAACCCCCAACAGTAGAGGAAGTTGATCTCGCGTTGCGGTCACTAAAACGAAATAAAGCGCCGGGCGCTGACGAGATTCCAGCTGAACTGTTAAAATTCGGTGGAGCAGGAGTAGTTAATGCGATACATCAATTACTCCTGCGAGTATGGGAGGACAAGATGATCCCAGACGATTGGCGCAGAAGCATTATCTGCCCAATTCACAAAAAGGGAGATAAACTGCGGTGTGAGAACTACAGAGGCATATCACTAGTTTGTACGTCCTATAAAATTTTGACCAAAATTCTAGAAAATAGAATAAAACCGTACGCAGAACGAATCATTGGCGAATATCAAAGCGGTTTCAGACCTGGCCGCTCCACAACCGAACAGCTCTTTACAGTCAAACTGATACCCAAGAAGTGCTGGGAACCTTTGTCGACTTCAAGTATCGATCGTGGAGTACTGTACAACATCATGCTGCAATTTGGTATACCGGATAAATTAGTGCGACTGACAAAGATGACGATAATCAACTCCATCTCACAGGTCAGGATCCACAATACACTTACTGATCTATTTGAAACACGCACTGGTCTGAAAACGGGCGATGGACTGGCACAGACGCTCTTGAACCTAGCACTGGAATACGCTACTCATCAAGTCGACACAATTAGCAGCGTACGCCGAAGACATCAACATCATGTCCCGAAGATTGGCTGACGCAGAAGAACTTCTGCATACGCTCGATTCCGCTGCAAAAGAAGTTGGACTACGTATCAACGAAGGTAAAACTAAAATCGGCGACAAAGACACCTGCACAATCGAGCATCAATGTTGGTGGCTTCAACATCGAGTTCGAGAATGACTTCATATGGGGGGTGCAACTTGTCAAGGGACGCCAACGAAACTGACGAAATCAAGCGACGGATACAATTACCTAATAAGACTTTTTTCTCGGTTCTCCCCATAATGAAATCGAAGCATGTGCACAGAAACACGAAGCTCCGCGTGTACAAAACCATTATACGACCAGTGCTATGCTATGGCTGCGAAGCATGGACCCAGACTCAAGCCTCCGGAAACATGCTAGACACATTTGAACGTAAGGTTCTGCGGCGACTTTTCGGGGCTGTTTGCGATCGAGATGGATGGCGCATCCGGCACAACCATGAGTTGTATGAGCTGTACGCTGAGCTGGAAGTTTCGAAAATCGTCAAACTATAACGACTTCAATGGGCAGGGCATGTACAACGAATGGACGATGATCGCATGCCAAAGAGAGTAATGAATGCAGAACGAGTCGACGGAGCGAGACTGTCTAGACGACCGAGATCTCGTTGGGGAGCTCGGTATATGTGGACGCCGAGCAGCTACTGGGCTTTCAAGATTGAAGGACGCGGTCACGTTACCGAGATAATTGGAGGACAATGATCCAGGCGGCTAAGGCCCGACATCGGGCTGTCGCGCCACGATGATGATGATTATGTGTTTCGTACTTTTTAAAGCGGAAATTTTTTTATTTCAGTAGGAACCTCATTTAGGGACAGTAAATTAAACCTAATCGTATGCAATACTCAAAATATGATAATGCAGTAGAAAAATCAGCTAATGCCGTAGAAAAATCAGCTGATTTTCTTAGCGGAAGCCGCCCGTTCTATTTTATTCTACGTCTGTACCGTCTCTAAGCATTAATTTGCGCCTGAGTTGGTCTCAAATACTCATTCATCCGGAACTCTGTTCCTTATGACCAGTTCAATGGTCTCATTTGAATGTGCAAACGTAGAGAGTTTAGTTGTCAAAATCTCAGCAGCCCGTATCAACTGTTTCAAATTATCGTCCGATTAAATTTTTAACTGGAAGATGGGCGGCGGTTTATCTATACGGTCAACTTTAACCAGATATTGTGAAAACGGCCGTGTGTTATACTTTTTTTCTGATTTTTGCTGGATCCAGAATTTGCTGAAAGAAAAGTCCAAATTCGTTCATTTTTAATTGAAATTCTTTCAATTTCCTTCATTTATTGAAATGGGAAGTTTGTCAGCATTTTTGGGAAATTTGAAATTTTGTAATATTATATTTGGGGATCATGCATTGGAGAATTATGTATTTGGAGATTTTGTTTTTGGGGGATTTTGTGCTTGGGGATTTTGTAATTGGCGATATTTCTCCATTTGGGTATTTTGTATGGTTCCCTTCACCAGAGCCTTTATATCTGTTTGACTGAAATATGTAATGAAAACATTCTTGATGGATTACCGAAAAAGACACCCCCTTTTACAAAAAAAAAAACGAGGCGTCAAAAATCGAACAGTGGATAATTACGGTCGCGCAAAAAAATCGATGGTAAAATGAGATCATGAGGCAAAAAAGTCTAAGAAGCTCCTACCTACGCGACCAAGTTAATCTGTTTTACAGATACAAAATGTATGTCCTAAGGACAATATACTCGTAGTACATACCAACAACTGAAACTCCCACTGTAGCCGTATTCAAGTTTTGCCAGTGGTATCCATGTTGCATTTTCATATACGAGTAACATACCATCTGTTGATATAGGGTGATAGGTTGACAGGTAGTTCCATCTCAACATTTCATATTTACCTTTCCACTTCGCACATTATATTTAATTATTTGCATACCACGAAGAAGGGGAAGTGTTCTAAAGACGTTCATAATGTGAAGAAATTTGAGTTTAGGAAATGTAAAAAAAAAAAAATGTATACGCAGATATTTGTATCCATTTATTTGAATTTTAATATATGTATTCCTTTATATTGTTTGATGCCTGTGTGTCTGCAGGTGTAAAGTTAGACGTCAAGAAAAAAAAAGGAATAAACGTAGGATTATGGGGATTATACGAAAAAGGTAGACGAAGAATTAACAATTTATTCTGTCTTCGGATAACATGCGGTTGACGTATATTCATATTAACATATTTTAGCTGTAGGTAGTGATAAAACGTATTATCGTGAATATTGGTTTCCTTTGTAATTTTTTGTCGAGATAGTCCAAATGTAAAAATACATTAACAAACATACAGTTACTATACGTATTCAATGTTCTTGCAATCTGCAAGTGCGAATTATGTTTTTCAGTGAAATCGGAATGTTTGTGACACACAAAGATGCACTACAAGAGGGGGATAGAACCCCTCCTTGTGGGCATCCCCGAGTAACGTTTGCTGATAAAGTACAGTTTCCTATCTCCTTGATGACCTTTCTGGGCGATAGCATCCTTTTCACCCATAGTGCCGAGGTATTATCTACCCCTCTGTTTTGGGTGCAGAGTTAATGGAAGAGAAATAATTATTATCAAAAGCACCTTTCATGTCCAAAAAGGCACATTCCATGAGTACTTTGCTGCCAGTGTTGCCTCAATCTCTTCTACTAGACAGTGGAAAGCAATTTGAGTCGATTTACCTGACTGGTATTAAAAATGCTTACAGTGTAGCGAGAATTTCATGATAAGTGTGGATCTGATGTGGTATGTGAAGGTTAAACTGATTGGCCTCTATGATTTAGGGTCATCTTTTTGACAATTGCCCATTTTTGGGATGAAAATTACTTTAACCTAACTCCAGTAATCTGGAATATACCCAAGAGCAAAGCAAAGATAGGGGATAATTATATCCTTCCCTTTTTGTAGTAGAGAGGGGAAGATTACATTCATGCTGGTAGATTTATACGGATCGAAAGAGTCAATAGCCATGAAACAGTTGACGCGCTTTGCCCCACAATACTCAATTGCTCTAACCCCTTGTGGGGCATAGCGTGTAAACTGTTCCATGTGGCCCAGTTGACGTTTCGTTGGCATAAACTGGTTTCGGAGAATGCAGTTGCCAGCATGCACCTCCTGCACATCCATGGCCACGGACGTCGTCGTGGACGGGCAATTGAGAGAGAGAGAGAGAGAGATCACAGAAGCTTTCATCCCGGGCTGGGCCTCTCTTCATCACTTTACTTACTCAAAGTAAGTGACTTATCAATCCATCGAGTGCAAATCCTAGCAGATTGTCTGATTAGAATGGAAATTTCTTAAAATATTCTCTTTTAAAAATAAGTTTGTTAATTGAGTGAAAGTCAATTATATCCTTCAAGCTGTTCTATAGGATAATAGACCGTGTTATCCGTTCATTAAGACCATAATTCACTATATAAAAAGGCTAAATAAAAAGATTGTTACGCCACAAATTGTATGAGACATCTCTAACTACAAGGTAATTTTTAATATCTTCACACAAAATGTGAGAGACTAGCAAGTCTCTTATAAACATCGCGTTCAGAAAAGTCCTTCTATAAGCTAACGTTGTGACCCAAATAAGAAACAACGAGTACTATAATCAGGCTTAAAACGCCAGCCAATTTGGTAAATAGCAAAACGAGTAAAATTATGTTGAATTCTCTCTATACTTTCGATATGACCATTCTAGAAAGGATTGAACACAGTTGCACAATATTCAAGAATCGAGCGAACTAATGAACAACATAGAATTTTCAAAGTATAAGGATCATTGGAAGGGTAAGTCGGTGGACACGGCTCTGCACTCTTTGGTCAATTACATTGAGAAATCTCTCGACCAAAAGGAATACACGATGGTTGTATTCCTGGACATCGAGGGGGCTTTCAATAATATCAGACCTAGTGCGATCATTGAGGCACTCCGAGGTCTCCAGGTTGATGAGTCGCTCTGCAGACTCGTTAATATGTTACTAACTTCTAGGCGTATACACTCTACCTTGGGTGCATCGTCGGTATGCAGGAGTGTCTCCAGAGGAACCCCCCAAGGAGGGATATTGTCTCCCCTCCTTTGGGTCATAGGGATCAACAAACTGCTCTTGAGGCTGGAAGAAATTGGGTGTAAAGTCATCGCGTATGCAGATGACGTTGCCATTGCCGTCACAGGAAAGTTTCCTGATGTCCTCAGTGGGTTGTTGCAGAATACCTTGACCATTCTATCAGAATGGGCAAACTTTTGGGGAGTTGGAATTAACCCTGCCAAGACGGAGCTTGTGCTCTTCACTAGAAAGCACACGACTCCTCCCATTGAATCTCCCATTCTGGAGGGCACGAAATTGGTTTTCGCCGACAAGGCTAAGCTCCTGGGTCTTATTTTAGATAGGAAACTAAGGTGGAAGCTCAACATCGAGGAACGGGTCAATAAAGCTATTATCGCACTCTACTCGTGTAAAAGGGCCATTGGTAATAACTGGGGCCTGCAGCCTAAAGCTGTATATTGGCTATATACTGCTGTCGTACGTCCCATACTACTGTACGGAATTAGTGTCTGGTGGACAGCACTTCGAGTAGGGGCTTATATTAAATTACTGAACAAGGTACAAAGACTAGCTGCGATGGCCATGACGGGGGCCTTCAGGACCACTCCGTCAGCCGGGCTGGACATGGTGCTCCCGTTGGATATTTGTGGTGAACAACTGGCGGCAAACACGGCCCTGCGTCTTCGTGAGACTGGCCAGTGGCGCACGGTGAGATGCGGGCACTCAACTGTACTGGATAATTTGAGTCTCCCCACGGAGACTGACTATATTTCTCCCAAATACCTTTTTGGCCGAAACTACACCAGTTTGATTCCGTCGAGGGGTCAATGGGCTAATAGCGCGCCCCTGAGCATCTACTCCATAGTCATCTACACGGATGGCTCTAGGGTCGTTGGCGGTGTTGGGGAGGGCATCTATTCGGAGGGACTGGGGATTAACCTATCACTCCGCCTTCTGGATTTCTGCAGTGTCCTGCAGGCGGAGGTTACGGCAATTTTTGAAGCTTTGACCTGGCTAGGAAATCATGTAGTGACCATGAGAGACGTTACGATCTACACGGATAGTCAGGCTGCCATTCGTTCACTCGAATCCGTCCTGACTACATCGCAAACCATCGCAAAGTGTCGGTCGATTCTTAAAGAGATGGGTGCATTTTTCAACATTACGCTCTGTTGGATACCGAGTCATAGCGACTTCGTGGGTAACTGCATCGCGGATGAACTGGCTAAGGAAGGGACTACTGGCGCTCTCGACGGAGACCGTTTAAACATTAGAATGCCAATTGCATCGTGCAAAATTATAATTAAAGCCGTCGCGATTGACAGAGCGAACATAAGATGGCTAAACGGCGACACGTGCCAGACGACGAAATTGATTTGGCCGAAACTTGACCCTAACCGCTCTGCCGCACTGCTTTCATTGAATAGGAGGCACATTGGCATGGTTGTGGGGGTTATTACGGGCACTGTCCCATTGGTGAGCTCGCCTGGAGGCTCCGTATTCCTCATAACGACTACTGTAGGAGCTGTGAGGATGTGAATGAGGAGGAAAGCGTTCTGCATCTTCTCTGTCACTGTCCGGCCTTGGCTGCGAGGCGGAAGAAATTCCTTGGCTCTTGGTTTTTCCTGGACCTGGACGACATTAAAAACACGACTGTCATACAGCTCTATCGCTTTATCACCAGCTCAGGCTGGTTTAACGCCTAGGTTATAACAGGCTACTTTGGTGGTAACACAACGGTCCAAATGATGGACTAAGTGTGCTGGGTGAGCACCCGGCAGCCCCTTTACCTAACCTATAAGGATCATTCAATTCACGCGCATTACGTTTAAAAAACTCTAAGACGCTATTCGCTTTTGACAAAATGTAATCAGTATGAGGTCGAGATGAAAGCTTCTGATAAAAAATTACACCTAAAGGCCGGGCCACATATTTCATGCACCCATCCGATCATACTCCTGTCCGATTTTGCCCCAAGAATCGGATCGGTGCGTGATCGGAAAGCGGTGAACAGACACATCCGACACATTTCCGACTCCACTCAGATTTGCGGCTCTATCTTGATACAATGCTCACTCGCCATTCAAAGCTCAAACCAAAAATGCAATCGAAAGTGCAAAACAGTCCCATACGAAACTGAAACACAAAGAGAAATACACAAATACGCATCGATCGACACATCATGCAGTCGGAAAACGAATAGTCTACACAATCGGAGCATGATCGGATACTGGATCGGAGTCTGGTGGGAGTATGATTGGTTGCGTGTCGGAAATGTGTGAACTAACGCATCTGAAATCCCATGTCATTTCCCTCTCATACACTCGTCCGACTGTATGATCGGAGTATGATCGGATGGGTGCATGAAATATGTGGCCCGGCCTTAAGTCGGATATCTCAGAAACTCTTTCAAGAACACTACCTGCTAATGGGGTACTTATGAAAGAGAGAATTTTTAAATCTAAAATCGCTCAAAACTTTACATTTACTAACGTTTAGATTTAAATTAATATCGCGGCACCAATTTCGCAAATTCTCTAAATCGCATTGCATTTGGAGACGTTGTCAATTTTCATAGCAACTTTCATATCATCCTCGAACTGCCATACCCGCACGTATTCAAAATTTTTGATGATATCATTTACAATACAAAGCCTAAAAAGAATGTCGGCCCTAATTGACTTTCTTGTGGTACTCCCGATGTACATGTTATCATAGAGCGCGATGTACAGCCATTTACAATAACTTCACCAATTGAGTCCTGTCAGTTAAGTAGGGTCTCACCCAGCTGAGACTGTATGCCTAAATTTTCTAATTTGCGAATTAATATGTTGTGATCAACTTCACCGAAAGCCTTCGAAAAGTCGGTATATACCACATCAACCTTTTTGATGCGAGAGCACAGCGTTGGCGGTAAGGGTTTAAGGTAGTGGGGAGATGGGTTGAGTTTGAATAAGGTGACGGTGTACATTCCGTTTAAATTTTTGCAAGTCATAGTTGCAGGGGAGAACAAAAGATGGTAGATTGTTCCACATTCGTGTTGTCCTGGATACGAACGAGTCATAGAATTTGGCGGTGCGACTGCAGCTGAGTTGCAGCAGATGGGGATGGGCACGACTGGCTAGTCAGGTGTTACGTAAAGGAAAGGTACACTCAGGAATGAAGTTGGATATTTCATCGGAGCAACGGCGGTTGTAAAATAGTAGCGATAGAAGAGTGGGAGACAGCCGACACTTCGCCGGCGTTCAAGCGGTTCGATTTGAGATGTTATGGATTGATCGTCAATAAGTTTGAAGGCTTTCCGTTGGACTTTGTCTAACGCGGATAATGCGGTTCTACCTGCGCCTGCCCATATGTGGGAATTAAATTCAAGTCTCGGTTTTATATGAGCCTTGTAAATTTGAGCCAGATCAGATGGTGTAAATCTTTTACAGCGATTCAGAAAGCCCAGACACTTTATTGCATTTTTTGCAATGCAGAAGATGTGGTCGGACCAATTTAGTTTACTACAGATGTTAATACCTAGTATGTTCAGTGTGAGCGAATCAGGAATGCTGACCCCATCGACAAGAATGGGTTGGGCGACAGATGAAGCACATCACTTATTGGAAAGTAGACAACATTGGGTTTTTGAAGCATTAAAGTCTACTCGATTCGCTTTTCCTCATGCTATAATTTTTGAAATGTCTTTATTTAGTGAGTAAAACATGCAATTTCTGTTGATAGATGTTGAATTTCGGCGGAAGTCAGCTACAGAGTTGAAAGAGTTAGTGTAGTTAAGGTTGCTATCGTCTGCAAAACTATGGACTGAGTTGGAAGTCTCATTTAGAAGTTCGTTGATGAAGAGAAGGAAGAGCGTTGGTGAAAGGACAGTACCTTGGGGGACTCCTGCGTTGGTGGTATGACAATTTGATTTAACTCCATCAAGGACGACCTGAAGCGAGCGTTCGAGAAGGAAACTTTCGATTCATTTAACTAATTTTGGTTTCGAACCAAAAGCATTGAGCTTAGCTAGAAGAGCCGGATGCCAGACTCTATCAAAAGCTTTCGAAATATCGAGGGTAATGATTTTAGCTTAGCTAAGGAAGAGGGTTGGTGAAAGAACAGTACCTTGGGGGACTCCTGCGTTGGTGGTATGACAATTTGATTTAACTCCATCAAGGACGACCTGAAGCGAGCGTTCGTGAAGGAAACTTTCGATTCATTTAACTAATTTTGGTTTCGAACCAAAAGCATTGAGCTTAGCTAGAAGAGCCGGATGCCAAACTCTATCAAAAGCTTTCGAAATATCGAGGGCAATGATTTTAGCTTAGCCAAATTGGTGGATAACACGATTCAATCTTTCGGTGAGGTATGTCATAAAGTCGCCGGTGGAGCGCGAAGAACGGAAACCATATTGCTGTGTGGGATAAAGCAGCGCATTCCATACCAAATGATGTTATACTAATTGACTCGCTTATATACGAGTAGTATAATCGACGTTCTGTGTAGAGAAGCAGTCAGACCAGTTCAGTTCACTAATGAATTGATTAAATGCGACCAAGTCAGCCTTATCAGAATGCCACAATAGTCTCTTGGTGGAAGGTAGATTACTGACATTTAGTAAACTAGTTGTGAATTGGGTCGATATCAATTTGTGATCGAAATTTCCCAGAGGAGATGAAACCGATACTGAATATTTGTCATGGTGTAAGGTGATAAACAGGGCCAATAAGTCAGGTATTCTGTTTGGGGAATCTACTAATTGATGTAGGTTGTATGATTCACAGAATAGCTCAGCCAGTGTTCCTGCTTGGCTTGTAGATGAAGAATATTTAAGCCATTGAACATTGTCTACATTGAAGTCGCCTGCCAAGACGATTTCTGATGCAGGGAATTTATCTAATAGCTCATCGACATTAGTGGAAAGTATATCGAAGTAATGTTCTGTATCAGGATCAGAAATCACAGGGCTTCGATACAGAAAACACATGAATAGAGTATGTTTATTAAAATTGAACCTAATCCAGGTGTAGGTGAATTCTGGATTAGATAAAATTAACTAGGGACTGATGGTGGAATAGGCGACATTATTTCGGATGTACATTACAATCCCTATTTGGGTTGCAAAAACAGGCAAGAAACGATATGGATATTAAATTGGCTTATTTTGCAATCGCTAAGGCTATTTGTTTCGCTTAACGCCATACCTGCTGGGTTGTGTAACATGAGATGGGCATGTACCGCAGTATAATTCGCTCTAATTTCACGAATGTTGCAAAAATCAAATCTAAATTCTTGCATGTTTAGACGGAATGTACACAGTTATGGGGGGGGGGGGATGAATTTTGTCACTCGATAACTGAACGTAGCAGCAATGATCCAATCACTGCTAACAGTAGTGTTATGCCTACTTGCTAGATGTTATTGGATTGAAAGTGGCCAGTATTCAATTATGTTGCGATCACCGGGATTTTGCTGTGCTGTCACTAATGGGCCCTTCGCCACTGCACACAACACATATACACGCGCACACACGATTTTTTTTAACGGACAAATGTGGCGCACCATGTATCTTTAGCCCGGATGCACTTTGTTTCTATTTTTAGATTTTTATTTAGGAACGATGTCACTCACGTCCGTTCCTCTTGACGGTCCGAACTCAACTCTTCCATAGAATCAGCAACAAATTTAGTAAAGAAACTAAATTTATTGTAATTGATCTACCTTTAAGCAAGCCATGTTGACATGGCGATATCAACTCACTGAAAAAGATTCGGAATAGCTGATAATTAGCAATTGGCCTATAATTGTCTATATGATGTTTTGAACCCTTCTTATGAACAGGAGTAATAAATGAGACCTTCAATTCATCAAGGAAAACACCTGTAGACAATGACGTATTAAAAATATTCGTTAGAGGACGACATAATGACTGCATGCAATTCTTTAGATAAATATTAGGAATGCAATCAGGTCCGGCTTGAATACTTATATCAAGCTCAGTCATAGCACATAGCAGGTCTTCTTCAGAAATCTGAAGACCACTGCTAAGACGTTCATGAGATATTTGAGCGATCGGGAATCTCCAAGTGACATTGTTATTCAATTCCGACGGAACCGAACCTGGCATATCATAAACCGAATTGAAGAAACTGGCAGAGTTCTCACATAGTAATTGAACATCATTATAAGAAGTACCATTGAATTTTAAATTTTGTGGAATGCCTGTATTTTTGCGTTTACTGTTCATAAATTTCCAAAAAGCTTTACTATCATTCTTTATGTTTTCCTCCGCTCGAGCAATATATTATAAAGATACAATATTTATTCAACAATTAATACTCTTTCCTCAATATAAAAAAAATAGCTTTGTTAACAAGAGACTGAGCATTTTTAAATAATTAATTCGTTTTATTTTTTTGAATTTTTAAGTTGGTCTAACTCCCTGGTAGCCCAAGGATTTGTTTGTTTTTTTGTTGTTATTTTTCATATACAGTCACTCCTCGACTTACGTAAGTATTTCGTTCCAAGGGAATTTACATAAGTCAAAATTTTACGCATGTCGAGGTTCCTTCTAAAATGCATAGCAATATTGTTTTAAATGCCAGCCAAAATTCATAAGCTCGGATTTAAATAGGATTTATTAACAAAAGCAGCTTCGTCAGCTTCTTAAATAGTGGACGAGAGAGCTTGCAGCTCACAAGGTGTTATGTAGGATAAACATTTAATGTAGCCATCTCCAGAATGTAGACTGGATTGGCACTCGTATAAAAAAAAATATATGGGTAGGTACAAAAAAAAAGTTGTGGAAACCCAAACGAAGCTCATGCAGGATCTTTTGTGAACGCATTGACAAATTAAGCGAGACCTCTAGACTGCGGGAAATCCTTTCAACAAGTTCATCTATGTCTATATATATATATTCTGAAGTTAGATGCTTCCTGGACAGCGTGTAGTAAAGAGACTCTGGGAATCTTACTAGACACGGATATTTCATCCGTTACCACTGAGTAACCCACACAGAGGAAAACGGAACAGCCCCGTGCGACTCCGATTCTATCATTTCGAAGAAAAAGTCATCTGGCCTATATCCAGCTTGGAACTTTTTACTCCGCTGGGGCTCTGGGGGCATAATTCCGGCAGATATACAAAATACTTGGGACATGGTTATCCGGTGGTTCGAAACCATTTCCAAAGCTTGCCCAGACCTAATTTAAATTCCCCAAATATGGACGGAGGTAAACGTGGGCCAAAAACCGCCGTCTCATTTTAATCCAAATAAAATCGAGCGAGGGAGTCAGGTCAATGGACGGACTCAAACATTAGTCATGATTTAGCCCTGAACAATTTTGACATCCACTCTTCTACGAACTACTACAATATATAACAAAACACTGGTTCAGAAAAAAATATACTTTGGTAATTCCACCCCGTAGTTATCCAGAAATGGATGATCTGATGGTTTTAACCCCTCTGTGTATCTAAATTGATGGCTTTAAGATCGATGAATGAGTGGGTGCTTCTCCGATTGGCTTCATCCTGCTATATCTTTCCTACTACTGCAGTATCTTCCAGGTGGAGATCCAAAAGACAGTGTTATGGCTTGGGCGAAATATTCATATCTGTGAGAGATATTACGATTTACACAAACAATCAGGCCGCAGTGAGACCCCTTAAACCAGCTTGATGTCATAAAAAACCGTGGCACTACTACTACTATTTGCCCTAAGTGGTATAGCGCATCAACTATTCCCATGTGGCTTAGTTGACGTTTCGTTAGTATAAACTTTCGGACGATGCATGTTGCTAGCATGTACATACCTCCTGCCCATTTACCCGTACTGACCCGTAACTGACCAGTAACATGAGATATCAGACTGACGCCCTCAACGGACTGAACTGGCCGCCGGGAACATGCCCCATCAAAATGGGAAATTGCTTCAATATTACCAGGTCATAGCAATTTCACTGGTAACTGTAGAACGGATGACCTAGTTAGGAGACGTACTACCGATGTTAATTTACAGATATGTCGAGATATTGCTATAGCCCTCCAAACTCGTATGGCCTAAGCTGGATGTTAAACGATCCGGTAAACTGCTTTCGATGAAGAAATACCGCATCAGTCTAGTTGCGGGAATCATTACGGGTCACTTGATGAACATGCCAGAAGGCTCTGACTTCCATACCGCAACTTTTGAACAAATTGTGAGAATGAGGAGGAGTAGAGCACTTTTCATCTACTCTGTACTTATCTGGCATTGTCACATCGTAGAAGATCTACTTTGGGGTAAAACTTCTATGATCATCTGGGGGACTTAGTTAGTGCGGATGTGAGCAAACTCCTTCGTCTAGTTATTAGCCCTGGTTGGTTCAGTCACTAGATGATGGCTGGAGGTGTGTATTACTAGGGTGTCACAAGGGACCTGTATTTGGTCTAAGTGTACTGTACGTGCTATACGGCGGCCCTCTATGCCATACCACACCACATCAAAATAGTCCAAATACATTTTTGCATTTTGCTCGGAAAAAGAACTTTGTTTTGTTTCCGCTAAGCAAGACGTTAGAATTTTTCGATGAATTTTGGCTTTTACGGATGTGCGGATTTAAGTAAATCGGTCATACGTATGTCGGGGAGTGATTGTATAAATTGTGGATGAAGATATTGCAGTCTGAGCGGGATGCCTCATAGAATACCTCTACGGCGTCGAGCGAGTAGCTGATATTTTCCTTTAAAGTTACGCACTCACGAATATTGGTATCCGGAAGCATTTTGCTTGTGCTCCCGGCATTTTCTGTGCAACTACCATCTTGTCTCCTAAGAGTGTTGACTTGATTGTTGTCTTATTTTTTCAGCTAGAACACGATGAAGTCTGGCGGCAGAGTTGGTATTATCGACACCTTCGCAGAACCTTACCCAACTACGATACGTTTCTTGGCACTTGGGGAAGATAGTAGATATTACTATCCCCCATAAGTGCCAAGTGATGATATATGCGGAGTGACTCGTTTTTTTCGACAAGGGGTACATTGGGCTTGTTGTGGGCGACTGAGTGATCAGTGATAATCTGATGGCGATCCCAGTACAACGAGAAGAGTGCGCTGTCATAAGTACTGCTTGTTGATAGATCTGAAGTGTTTTACCGTGTGAAAAGTAGCGATAGATTACCTTACCACATTATGTCTATCCGTGTACTCTGCCAATGTAGAGAGAGTATACAAAATAGCCAGAACTGAGATGGTCTTGTGTTTCCAGTATGGTTCTTCGTCCACCCGTTACTTGCATATGTTTGAAATACGCCGCCATTTTGAATGTCGATTATAGATTCTCCTGTTTCGGCATAGGTATACCCTGCACAAAGCCATCTGTTTAACCGGTAAAGATCGAAAAATGGCAGCCAGAGGTAACACTCATGGTTACCACACATTGCCTTTACCTTCCATTCATCGATCTGCACTTAGTCCTACTTCACCAGACCCACAAGAGCAAATGATTGATCCTTCAAGTTGAACGGAGTCTGCCATGCAAACACCACCATAACAGAAAAAGTACTTGGTATTGTAATTGAACAGTTAATTAGCACAGTCAATGTTATTTTCTAATTATTGAATGTTACTTTCTGGAATGAATTCAACTACATATACGAGTTCAAGGAATATTTTTAATGAACCGTTTTCTATTCTAACAACTGCGGTATAATTTTTCTATCCCGGCAAACTAATCTCTGCATGGGCAAGTATCATATCCTTTGAGTTTGTTAAAACGCCTTTAAACCTTGCTGAAATATTTGAACTGTGAAATACACTTTTAAGTTTTTTGTTCTAATTGGCCTCTGCAAACGACACTTTTTTTTTGTCTGAAAGTCTTCCTGTAATCAAGACACCTTTATATTTATATCCATTTGGAATGAAAGCATTGCCTGAGCCTCTCATTGTTTCAATTTGTACACAGCGACAATTTCGAAACTAGAATTATTCGCTCTCATTGAACACATAAAGAACGTTTCCCTTTTTTCATTGAAGCACAAAGTCCTTTCCGGGGTTCAGCCAGTTGCGGGTAGATCTTTCACAGCGTTTGCTAATTGCCCGCTTTTTCCCGTAGTATCATCACATTTTCAACAACCCTGTATTTAGGTGATGTGCTGATTCTCGCATTTTGTTGTGAAAATGTAATAACAGCGTAATAGGATGTGCAATTATCGTAATTGTCTACAATGTAATGGCGGTACGGACCTACTATGGTGGTGTCATAAAACAGGAGGACGACACCACTTGCATACGAACACTAGAGGATTTTACTCAACTCTTTTGTGACTAAAATGTTCGGAACTTCCATTAATTTTACTTTTACTATACAATATCCTATACACTTGCAATTTACGTCCAGCACCATTAAATCGGATGGGACGGGACAGTGGGAAAGTAGGGAAGAGCTCCGCGTAGAAGGCAATCTGCAAACGAATCTGCAATATTTCTGCTCGACTGAACCCAGAATTTCGTGGAAAGCCACGGCAGCGAAAGTGCGACAAAGACGATAGACGAATCAAATGTCCCTTTTAGGAGCGAGCATCTTAAAAACAAGTTCAATAAATTCAGCAAACGCTATTAATAATACGCCGACAACTAATGGCTTCGTCGTGAGCAGCATCTTGATGGACTCTTTTCAATTTTCGTTGAGCAATTTTCCGTGCAGGGAACTTGACAGCATCCTGAATTGGAAAATTGGAGGATACCTTTCTCTACAAACAGTCGTGAATTCATGGAGCTGTGCTCGATACTAGGATAACATCCCTAGTTTGTTGGCAATGTTGAAACTCGAGACCATTGGAAAAACAAAAACGATGACGATATCGTCAATTTTGTAAAAGACTGCGGAATGAGTGTACTTACCAGCGGTGCCACTGTTGCGTGAAGCGCGGTCCTCTTGCTGTTGTCCGACCATGTTTTTCGATATCCCGTCCATGTGTACTTGGCCAGGATAGCGCTTAAATGGTTTACAGCGTTCGCTATCCTGTGCCCCTTTCTCTGCGATGCAACGTTGTTTATCCCTGGAGGCCCGATGAAGCAGACAACAACGACGACGACGGTGATTGTTTCTAAGTCCTGTTGTCAATGTCCTTGTTTCCTGTGTCGCCGGATAGGAGTTTGGAGCTTTTCCCTTTTTCTTTAGTCCTTGTGGTTTTTCACTGAATGATTCAGCGTTATGGAAGTATTTTTGTCGAAGATAATCACCTGAAAAATGATAATATCATCGATAACAATGATGGTGATTTAAATGGCGATAAAAAAGTCTAATGGACATTGTTGAAAGATTGAGAGAATTTATTGTCAATGAGTTGATAAGATGGTCTTAATTAAATTGAGAAATATTGCCGGAACGTTTTATGGGTTATTTACGAATTGTCGTGTCTGACTGCGGTCGTTGCGGGTTCAAGTTCCGTCCACGTCGTTCTAGGTCATGTATATTTGTGTTGTCTTCCCCCTGTGGTGCGAGGAGTAATAATAAGCTTAATGGTAACAGGAGGTGCACGCTGGCAAGTGCATCGTTCGAAACTGATTTATGCCAACGAAACGTCAGCTAGGCAAAATGGAATAGTTGACGCGCTATGCCCCACTAGCCGTTAGAGCAAAAGTGTGCGAAATAAAGAAGTTCAGTAATTCAGAGATTTTTATTCAAGGGATGGCTAATAAGTGGGCCTTTACTACTTTGCCTTAACCCCTAGTGGGGCATGGCACATCAACTACTACTGCACGCCATCGCACACTCTTTCGACACAGATCGCCCCCATTACTTTGATATTGGGCATGGGTTGCCATTTCATGGCATCTCCAGCTATGCAGTTATCATCCTTATCCGCAAAGTGTGAACTAACCACTGCATTGTCGCCGGTGTATCACTTTTCATTCGACATTGTTTAGGTACAGAAAATTCTCGGAGTTCGGCGGAGACACGAGTAAAAAAAACTAGCAGCCTTCTGGTTACACTTACGGAAATTTTCCAAGTGTTGCTAGCATACTACAGCACAGACAGTACCAGGAAGCGAAACAAGCCCAGCTTGGTCTTAATACTGACATAACTGCATTGCCAAATTTTGGACAGAATACAGAATGCGCATTTAGCCTGGTTGATACGACGAGCGATGTCCCGCTCCGTACCACCATTTTCGGCAACAATGATCCACCCTTTCCACAAGCTGTTCATTGATACTGATGACAATTGCACGAGTTGGAATTCTTCCTTTTTCGCAACGCGGGCTAAGAACCTTGGTCTTGTTGGTATGAATCTCGAGGTCTAAAGCGTTAATATACAAGATTTTGAGGGAGAGTAGGCGTATGTCGCCAGCGTAGTTAAGATGTTGCAGATAAGATGTTAAGGTCCATAGAATTTCTCTGTGTGATCCGGATAGGGCTGCATGCTAAACATCGTCAATCATTAGGAGGAATAGGATGGGTGAGAGCATGCACCCTCACCGAACTCAACTCGGGATCTCAATGTCGCACGACACCTTACCTTTATGAAAAACGCGACATTTCTTACCATCGTAGGTTGGCTTAATAATAGCGAAAATCGTCTCAAGGATGCCTCTCCTGCCTAAGGCCGTCCATATAGAATCGCGGTTCACACTACCGAAAGCCTTCTCGAAATCAAAGAAAGCAAGTCAAATGGAGACTCGTACTCAGTGCAATGATCGATGATGATTCTCAAGGTGTTAACGTGATCCACACAGGATAATCCGGATGGGAAGCCGGGTTGCTCTTCATCAATTGTGCTTTATAGTTACTCCCTTATACTCTCCAGTTACAACTTTAGCTATTCGGCATTGACGGATAGCACGCAAATGCCTCTTCAATTAATGCAATCTGTAAGGCTGCCTTTGGAATTTTTGTATCTTCTAAAAATTCTTTAATAATATTATATTTTTATAGTTACAGTTAGCACACCCCTCCATCTCTCGAATGCATCCGAGGTTAAAAATATTGATGGCCAACGCTATCCAACAGCATAGGCAATAATATCTGTAACAATCACGAAATACTTAATAAACATGGGGGTCGACTTAGTGGGATCAAGGCGCTTTTGTGCCCCCCCCCCCTCAATCTAAATACTGGGGGCGGGGGAGGGGGGGGGGTGTGGCAATGCCCCTCCAATATTTCGGGCACAAGTGTCACTTCGCAAGAAAAGCGATCCTCACTCGTGCAAACAGTCAAAAACTTGTTTAGCAAGGACACATAGAGAAGGAAGGCAGGAAGAAGATATATGGCCCATGAGGATTGTACCATTGAATCTCGTGCTTTAACAATACTTGACAGCCATCAATCCCCCGGGCTCGGGGTCATGAGAACCCGTGTTATAGTAGCCCGAACTATAATGGTCATATGAGGTTTAAAACTCGCCGTTCAATTGGGTTATACTAGTCAATTGCCCTAACCCCTTGTGGGGCATAGCGCGTCAACTGTTCCATGTGGCCCAGTTGACGTTTCGTTGGCATAAACTGGTTTCGGAGAATGCAGTTGCCAGCATGCATCTCCTGTACATCCATGACCACGAGCGTCGTCGTGGACGGGATTCGAACCCGAAACGCCGGTAGTCAAACATGAGACTGATGCCTCAACGCACTGCGCTACCGGTCGCCCCAAACTTAAGGTCGCCACAGACGACAACCATTTTATTCGCGAGCATACGTTGAACTACGTCAAACTCAATTGAAAAAAAATCTCTTCATTTCGACCTTTCTATGATATTTGATGGTTCGATGGATGTTCGGTCGTGGTTCTGCGCGATCATGTGTGGCGACCTTTAATGGATCTTTTGTGCTAACTACTAGTATAATGATCGTAAGACGTGGACGGTTAAAATATTTGAATTTAATTATTTTGTATTATCATTCAAAAAAGCACTATGGTTCCATCAACAGATACTTGAAAAGTAGACCAAGATTTTAATGCTTCATTCTTATAAACAAACAACAAACGACATTTGCACCGTCGGAACCGTACAATTCGAAACTTGACGTTTGAAATTGGTTCGCCTCATTCGTGAGACCATTTTGATTCACTGTACTATGATATTATGATACTCTACATTTCGTATCGATGTCGTAAATTTGACTCCATTCAGTTCAAATTTCGCGCACAAGTGTCGTGGCAGTCGGGTTCTGGCTCGTGGATTTTGGGCGAGTCGTATATCCAAATTGAATGGCGGTGGATTGCAGAGTCATCAACTTGAACCCCACACATATGTATTTTGGCTCGGACCGGGATCAATCTGGCTTTTGGACGCAAATGTGTGTCCTTAAGATTAGTTTCTTTCAAGAATGGATCCGTTTAGTGTGAGCATACTATACTATTTTTTCTAACGCCTAGTGGGACATAGCCCGTCAACTATTTCCATGTGGCTTAGTTGACGTTCCGAAAGCATAAACTGGTTTCGGGCGATGCATACGAGTATTACTAGCATGTACCTTCTGTCCATTTAGCCGAATACCTGCAACAAGTCGGAAAAGTTTGTGGCTTATTGTTGCACCCACACCACAGAGGGAAGATAACATAAACATCCATGGCCACGACGTAGACGGGACTCGAACCCGTAACAGACCGGTAGCATGAGATATCAGATTGGCGCTTCAACGCGCTGAGCTAACGGCAGCCACAATGCAGAAAAAGGTCACACACCAAGTCAATACGACAGTTAATTAAAAACATATGAAACGTTTTTGTGCCCTCTCAATATTTTTTTAACAGTCGGCGGCTCTGTTGATAATAGTACATTCATTAAAGTTAGGCATTTTGACACTATCCACTAAAAAAAAAACCTACTGGCTTCATGCATAAGTGCGAGTACTATTTGCATGTTGTTCATCGTAGTGCGACTTGCAGTTATTTAATCAACCATTTTTGAAACCGTCAATATTGGAGATTCTAACTATAATTATTCATAAAAATTTCTTTTTTTTATGCAAGTTACCAATTGGCAATTTCGCCTTATCATGAATGGCTAAGCATCTCCAGGAGTAGGACAGTTCATCTCCTATTGGTGTCAGATACTACAAAACTCTCGAATTGCGGGCGAAGTCCTGTACTCTCCGGCTTCAATTTTTCATCATAGTAATGAAATATTCATTTATAATATCCAATTCAGGGTATTTTAACACATAACAATACACGGGTCTGACTACTTTAAGCTGGCTACTTTCGTTAGGGTCATGGGTTCCCAGTCTGCCTCGAGAAGAGGATTGGGGTTAAGCAAAGTTAGATTCAATTCAATCGATTTGAATGAATGAACGTCGTATGTAAAATAAGGAAAATTGTTGTGCAGTAACCACAGTCTCTACACTCATAACAATCTTATAAAAATGAAAATTTTGAGAAAAAAAAAGGTTTTAGTCATTAAACTTTCAGGACAGAGTTTTCTGTAATTCTTACAGGAATCATATGAAAAGTTAATCCTCAAGTCATCAGCTCTTTAACAAAAAACCATGTTCGTTTCAGCCGAACAAAAGCTCACTCCCATACAAAACGACTGACCCGTCTATGATCCAGGTCTTGTATGGGATCACATCTGGATCAGAGTTGAAAGCGAATTGGATGAACATCAACTTGTTTCTCAGCAATTCGCCCTGTATATTTATATGCGGAGTCTGCAATTCGTTTCCGCGGCCAATTATCTGAATAAAATAAAAAAATTGCGCCATGGCCTCGAAATGAGTTAGCATCATCTCATTTTCTAGATTGAGACGGTCTTGTGCGAAGTTGTGTGATCAGTAACACGCTCAACCGAGTTATTTACCCTGTAAATGGGTACTCATTTAACAGCTGAGTGGGCTCCTAGTCCGACACGAAAATCCCCTTTTCTATCGAAAACTACCGCATTCAGTAGGAGACGAACCGGGGCCCCGTGCGTTGAAGGCGAACGTGCTAACCGTTGCGCCATCCGGACAGTTATCTGTATGGTTGTCGTAAATTGCCTTGACCCCTCCAGGGGCATGGGTGCGTCAACATCTCTTACATTTCTGTGCCCTGCTTCGATAGCATATCTTCTTTTTCGGACGTGCAGTTGCTAGCATGCATCTCCTAGCGCCACAGGCAATTTTTGTTCGAACATCCAACCTCCATGCTCTAGACTAGATCGTAGAGGGGCGACCGAATGAACACGGCCACTGAGCGCGTCAGGCCACTCAATCAGAGATCAACTCTGTCCGATTGTTTTGAACGCGGCTAAAGTAAAATTCATCAACTTCAACTTTCTTAAGCTCTCGAAACTTTTTAGGATAAAGATCAGTTATCATTCAATTAATTCCCTCTGGGCCAGCGAGTATCTGAAGGAAAAAATCCGAATTCATCCAACCGTCAACAACAAAAGAAAAACAATTCTCTCGTCTTGAAATACAATTTTCCGCAAGCTGAACAGAGTTTTGTGCTAAGAAAGCCATACGAAGTTTTTCATAAGTAAAGCGAATGAGGACGGGGAAAAAATGGAAGCATTTACCCGATGTCTATTTAAAAGATACTTTACGTTAAATACCATATCCGCCTTACCGCCTTCATGCGAATAAGGCGATAGAGTTGAAAATCTCATCCTGTTGACTTTACAGACCATACACGGAAATTTCTTTGTATCGTTGTCGTCCTTTAACGTTGCCTATACGTACTCGTATATTACAAGTGCTATTCTATGCACAAAAGTTTATCACAACTTGCTGAAAAATAAGTTTTTCACGTCGAAAAAAGTTTTCATTCGAGCAAAAGTTGGTTGTACTAAATGGAAGTTGGTGAAAGGAACACACAGTTCCCGGTTCTGTCTTTCGCACGGTCTTATAAAAGTAAGTTTTTTTTTTATTTCGTATAGCTGTCGCAGGATTTATGCTGTTTTGGAAAATGCATTTGGTAGCAATTTGCAGTAGACGAAGCAGTTTTTGGCAAAATAAGGCGTTACACATTGAAGAAAAATGTTAACTGAAACTTAATAAGCAGATTGCCAGCGAATGTCTCTAGTGATGAGCCATTAGCTTCAATTTTATTTTTAATGCTGACTCAGAATATACTTTGTCATTTTGTTACTTAAATGGAAAGGGAAAAGTGTCACAAACGCATGATGGGCGGCGTACACTGCATAACGTCTGCAATGGCGTAGCTAGCCTTTAGCGGAGAGAGGGGATACATATGTATGTCGTCAGCATAATTTATTTTAATATGTGCACGGGCAGGATTTGAGCTCGTCACTTCTTGAGTGTCAATCAAATCTCAACGCATAGACACACAACGACTGTCATTTTAAAAGAAAATTATGGAAATGACAAAACTGATGACATTTTTCAATATAGTATACTAGCTGAGCTGCGTCGGTTCGCTTCGCTCGCCTCCACAATCCACATCCAGTGCTCGGTTCGCTCGCGTTATTGTCTTTTGTGAAGAACGAAAATGGGTTTTAGTTGTCAACAGGAGGCGAGATGTATGATTGTATCAATTAACACTTAGACTATGAGCCAGGTAAATTGCTATTTTATATGGAGCATTATTGTTATCCTTGAACACCGGAAACTTGGTCCTTGCGGTCCATTTGTACTCCTTGATCACATGAAACTTGGACTTGGCCAGTAGCGCATGCAACTTTTTTTTGTTATCCTTGACCACATGAAACTTGCCAAACGACCAACATAAGGCACGTCAAACAGTGCGGATCAATTTTAACGGTCGAAGAGTAGCGCAGGTTGTGTTGGCATTGTATTGTTCGATTAAAAAATTAGGTGGCTTTGACAGTACATTTGTAGCGAAATTAGTATTCCAGCCTATTTTCGTCTGATAAAAACTCACTAAAATAATATATAATTAGAATGAAGGAAATGTCGGCGTAAACCAATTTTCCAGGGCAAATAATTATAATATACTTTAGTTTTAAGTAAAAACATATTAAGTACCGGGAAATGGAGTCTCCAAGGCGAAAACGAGTGAACAATAGTATTGCTGAAGCGTAATTATTTGTTGAAACTATCGGATACAATGACCACATTTAGACCGCACGAACTTATTCGGACTAAGTGTTATATATGGATTTTAATAGAAGTCTAGGTAAAGGCGTCAACTCTCCTACCTAAGAAAGCAGTAATGTACTTTTCAAGTGGCATTTTGTGGTTTTCGCATATATCTCGAAAGCCGTTCGGTGTAGCAAAAATATTATTTAAGCAAAATTGAAAAGCACTCAATTCTGTATAAAATATATTTATATAAATATATTTTTGTTTTGTATCTTTTATAGTTTAGGGGATCCATGCATATCAAAGTCGCACATTTTCCAAAAAAATATTTTATCTCATGTTTTTTTTTTTATTTCCTTTATAGTCCACTTCAAAGAAAAGGTGCCGAGAAAAAGGTTGCAGAGAATAAAATTTACTACAAAAATTCCTTTTAAGTCACGTATTGCAATTTGCAGTTATACCCCAGTTGACGAATGAAAAAATCAAGAAATTTCAAAACTTGGCATGATTGTTGGTTGGTACTTATATAAAGAGTCCTCGACGCGAGCTTCCCCGTCGTGAAGGAGGATGACAGTGGTTAAAGAGGACTTGTTTTAGTTTTATACTAGTATCTCCGTTACTATTAATCCTAACAAAAACTTCCTGGGGCAGCACTAAAAAGAACAAAAAAATACACAAACATGTTACAATTTTTTCCGTATCTTAACCTTCATAAGCCCGAGTGGGGTGGAGCTGCACCCCAGACATACATTTTTTAGGATATCTTCTGAAAAAAAAGATGTAGATTATGTATGTATATCAAAATCTTCCAAAAACAGCTCTGTTGAAAAAATTCCCCGCCAAGAAAAACCTCTCAACCGCAAAAAGGATTGATATGAATACAATACCGCCAAAGTACTCGTAGCTTCGCGCCCCACTCTAGGGTTGGCATATTGAACACTGATTGAATTAGTAAATTTCTTTCAAAGCTGATTGGCGGGGAGCTTCCATTAAACAAAATAAGTTGAACAATCTGAAGAAAAACGGGGTAGAAAATGGTCTATTAATCACTTCTGGCCTGAAGTGCATTTTTAGTCTTTTGTAAGGCGGAAGCTTTATAACGAGATCCGGGCGAGAAGCCAATAATACTTGGCATAAGAGCCTAAAGCATGATCCGCACGCAACTACATAACCATCATTTTATCAGAACAACATCGTTGTCATTATCACTGTCATTTTGTCTATGGCTATGAAGCTCCCCGCCAATCAACTTTGAAACAAATTTACTAATTCAATCAGCGTTCAATATGCCAACCCTAGAGTGGGGCGCGAAGCTACGAGTACTTTGGCGGTATTGTATTCATATCAATTCTTTTTGCGGTTGAGAGGTTTTTCTTGGCGGGGAATTTTTTACAACAGAGTTGTTTTTGGGAGCTATCATATCTTTTTGCATAGTAGTAGTAGTAATACAGATGGCGCAACGGTAAGCACGTTCGCCTTCTATACATTGGGCTCCGGTTTGATTGCTACTGAATGCGGTAGTCTTCGATAAAAAGGGGATTTACGTGCCGGACTATGAGTCCACTCAGGTTACCCATTTGGGGTAAATAGTTTTCTTGCCAAGAATATCATTTTTCTAGTTTAAAGGACTCAAAGTGCCTTTAACAGTAGCTTAGTGCATTCGCCTCGTCACCCTCAGTCGTATAATACTCATCTTGCCTTGAAATCGCTTCCTTGCCAAGAACACCTTTCTCCTGCCCAAAGGACTCAAAATACCTTTAAGTCTACTCCATTCGCCTCATCACCTCCAGTCATGTGATACCCATCTTGCCTAAACATCGCTTCCCATCTTCCACACATTGGAAAAAATCATCTTACATCATAATTCATATCTCATATGCCATAAATGAAACTACCTAAATCATATACCACACACACAGAGCCATATAGAAGGAGATGAAACCCCCATTTACTGTGCACAAAATTCTGGACTTAATTCCACGACACACAAACTAGTAAAAAGTAAACAGAGAGACACACGCCCTAAACTGCGCAACACCCGCGCAGTCTATATAGAAGCACATAAAGCAAATGAAATGTCATCCCTTCTCCTACTTCTCCTATTGAAACAATAACATTCCAGTCTGTCTCTCTGCCGCCGAACACCCGCCCGATCATATAGAAGCAAAAGAGATGTCAAATTTCCATCGCCCTTCCTACTTCCTCACTTGTGCCGAATTGCTTCGTTTCTCTCGTTCTTTTTCATTTCCTCTGATTCTCTATTCAAAGACCACACAGCATGTTTTTTTTCTTTCCGGACATCCTAAGATGCAGCCATAAACATTCAGTTTCAATTTTTTCATCACACACTTTTCATTCAGGCACTTGCCACAAGCCACGCCCACAGCCATTACCTCGTATGGTTCTCCTCACCCGACGAGCGCACGCACTTTTGCATCCGTCGCCGTCACTACTCACATAATCAAGTGTTTGCGTCTCTCCCCGTCGGCATGCGATCTCTGCGAGTGATTTCCTGTGTCGCAATCAAATTATCAAAAAGACTTAAGCCAGAAACTCTACTATAAAATTTCACATTTTTGGATGTATCTTTGTACAATATCTACTGCACGGATCAGAGCAAATGATAGCCTATGCATACCCTTGGGGCACAGGCAATCCGTGAGAAAAGAAAGCAGAACTGGATACGCTCCCTACGAGGCTGTAGCCCTGTCAAAGAACAACAAGAACAAGAAAAATTTGAAAAATAGCCATTCTCAAATTATCATATCTCGGGTGTTTTTCCTTGTATCGGAATCAAATTTGCAGCACTTCGTAAGATGACCGGAGACAATGACCATACCAAATTTGAGCCCGAACAAGCATCCGGGACCGGAGCTACAGAGGTCCGAAAACCCGTACTTGTTGTGTCGCGTAAACATAGTCTTGGTCGCTTTTCAATTTTTTTCCGATTTTTCCGTTTTTCTTTGGCGGGAATCAGAACCATTTGTAATAAGTGTGATAGTTATTTTCGTACTACGGATATCAAGCGTTCTTAATTTCAGTTTCATCTCTTTATTTATTTTTCAAAATATAGAATTAAAATATTTTGTCCAAATTATTTCTTTTCCTTTATATAATACAAAAGTAGTCCGGATAGCGCAACGGTTAGCACGTTCGCCTTCTACGCACTGGGCCCCGGTTCGATCCCTACTGAATGCGGTAGTTTTCGATGAAAAAGGGGATTTACGTGTTGGACTATGAGCCCACTCAGCAGTTAAATGAGTACCCATTTATGGGGTAAATTACTCGGTTGAGCGTGTTACTGATCACACACCTCTGCACAAGACATAGCGTCACGATCTAATAAATGAGATGATGCTAACTCATCTCGAGGCCATGGTTCAAATTGGACTGTTGCGCCAGTTATTTTATTTATATAATACAAAAAAGTTGGGGTGCATTTACACCCCACTTGGTCTTTAACGTAATTTTTCGAAGTCGGTCCTATGAAGGTTAAATATTTTAGTTTTCGAGATAATCTCATTTGAAAAACACTTTTCGTCAATTGCTTGTTTGTTCCCACGAAGAATCATGGTTTTTCTTAGATATATATTTCATCAAATAACGAGAAAAAGACCATTCCTACGAGGAAAATGTAAAGGAAAGAACTTTTTTTTTATAACTAAGCTTTAGTTTGGGATAAGTCAGATGCCAGCAGATATCGCAGTTACTTAGAAAAAAAAAGAAACCTAATTTCTTAAAAAATGGACTTCACGAAACACGAATGTAAACATCACTTAATAACTCCTAAGACGTGTGTCCTACTGAAAAGTCGTTTATAACTTTTTGAAAAAGTATTCAATTTCTTAAAATTTGAAATAAAAGGGTGTTCCGCACGTGCAAGCTTTCCGAAAAAAAAGCACTTCAAACATTGAATATACTTTCCAAAAACCGAAAAATGTCCGTTTTGGTTCTTTAATCTTTAATTTGAAATTCGTCTGCCCGTCCGTAGGATTAATCTTCCTAGCGCAACAGCCCTGACCGCCTGGATCATCGTCCTCCAATTATCTCGATCAAGTGACCGCGTCCTCCAATTTGGGAAGCCCATCAGTTGTTCGGCGTTATCATCTACTGAGTCTTTCCAATGAGCTCTCGGTCTTCCTCGCAGCCATGATCCGTCGACGCGTCGTCCATTGTATATTTTCCTAGGCGTGCGGTCGTCGTCCATCCGTTGTATATGTCCTGCCCATTGTAGACGTTGTAGTTTGACGATTCTCGCAACTTCCAACTAATCGTACAGTCCGTACAGCTCATGGTTGTACCGGATACGCCATCCATTTCGGTCGTAAACTGATCCGAAAATTCGCCGATCAAATGTGCTTTTCATGTTTTCGGAGGCTTAAGTAAGGGTTCAGGTTTCGCAGCCGTAGCATAGCACAAGCCGTGTGATGGTTTTGTATATGCGGAGCTTAGTATTTCTGTGCTCATGCTTTGATTTCATTATTAGGAGGGCGGAGAAAAAATTCTTACTTGTTAGCTGTATCCGTCGCTTGATTTCGTCAGTTTCGGTACATGAAGCCGTTTACGAATTCGATGCCCTGACATTGATGTTCAATTGTTTTGGCATCCTTGTTCTTGGTTGCACCATTAGTTTTGTTTTGTCCTGGTTAATACGTAGTCCCACTTCTTTTGCGGACATGTCAAGATTATTTAGAAAATTTTCTGCGTCGAACAGGTTTCGGAAGATGACATTAACACCTTGCGAATCATCATTGAGCAATGAGTTCGATTTTCCCCTTCGCTTGCTTTTCAGTGATTTTGAGAAGGCTTTCGATAGTATGAACCGGGATTCTATATGAGCGGCTTGGCGCAGGAGTGGCATCCCTATTATTAAGGCAACCTACGATAACCCGAAATGTCGCGTTTTGCACAAAGGAAAGGTGTCGGGGACTTTGAGATCAGGAGTGGATTTTGGCAAGGGTGCATTCACTCACCGATCGTATTTCTCATAATGATTGGCGATGTGTTGCATGCTGCCCTATCCAGACCACACAGGTGGACCAATTCGTCTACCTAGGTAGCATTATTGCCGAAAATGGTGTTACTGAGCAGAATATCGCTCGTCGTAGCAACCAGACTAAATGCACATTCGGCATGCTGTCTAATATCTGGCAATGCAGTTATCGCAGTATTAACAGCAAGCTAGGCTTCTTTCGCTTGCTGGTACTCTCTGAGATGTTGTATGGGAGCAGCACATGGAAAACTTGTGTCTTCGTCGAATTTTCAAACTTTTCTGGCCCGAAAAAATATTAAATTAAGATCTTAGTCGGTGTACGAGTCAGATGCCAATCGACGAACTGATCCACAAGCGAAAATGCCATGAAATGGGACCCAATTCCCAATGAAGGGTGACCAATGGGTTGTTCTAGAGAATAATTGCACTGATCTGTGGCGAACGGGTGTGAGTTTCAAAGTACGTCGTGGGACAGATTCATCTCATTGCCCAGAACCGAGTACGATGGTGCGCACTAGTTAGTATAGTTGATGCGCTTTGCATGCGTTTATAAGGTCTAGGGTATAAAATGAACCCCAAATTTGAATGATTTCGGTTAAAACAAAGACCTAACGGATACACATTCATAATCCCAAAAAGCCCAGCCACGAAATTCCAGAACATGTTAACCTTTATGTTCCGGCATGAATGCAATTCAGCTGAAAACTGCATGGTTGCATCGCTTACCATCCACTCAGTCTAGGTTCACTTTAGAGCAATCAAATTTTTTTCCAATTTCAATTAAATTGCTTAACAGCTTTTTTTTAGTGACGAAGACTCGTTGCCAAGGCATGGGTGCGAAACACATGCCAAACTCGCATGACTGAGTTTCGCATTTTCGCAATCGTATGTCCTTTTGCTACATTTCCTGGATTTCTTTTTTTTCTATTCCTTTTTTCAGTACAAATAGTGTAAAGCCAAAACCATACGTTGTTGATATATGGGGATGTGGCGGACGGTTTCAATGCTGAAATTTAGTTAAAGTGGTGCAAATACGAAAGTGGAGTTGTTTTGTGGGGTGGTGTGTATGTGTGATATACGTATGGAAGCGTCCAGCAATTCCGGTGTTGAAAGCAAACAAAAAGGCTATAGCAATTTTTAGGAAATATGAAAAAATGTCCATAAATCGAATATTAGATTGATAACAATAGAGCCGAACAACATAGGTCGAAAGGATATTGAATGGAGTGTGATGGGAAAAGTGTTGGATATGGGAATGTCAAAAGCGAATTTGAAAAAAAAAAAAAAAAAATGTTAAGGCTTTTGAAATATAGTAGAGACATTGAATTATGGTTGGAATTTAATGTTTCTCAACATTTGTTGGCTACATTTCAGTGAGGATACTAATATTGGTATTTTCACTGGGCGGCACATCGTGCTTCGCACCTTGGGTATTAGTGGTTTTGCCACAGTAGCGTATAGAGCGAGCAAGGCGAGCGTTCTAGGACGGTATATTGAGGGTTGCAAGTCCTTAAGCCGCGAAGCTAGCATAGCGAGAGGAGCCAACTCAAGGGGATTGTGAAATTATCTCAATTTAAAATTCATTATTGGTGCAAGACGTGAACTACTATACCTATACTTCGCGTCGCCCGGTAAACTAGGAGTGTTCCCTTACACCGGTCGACCTTGGCTAATAGTGGCCTTTGGATTTTCAAATAGTTCGTTGTGAATTATATTTCTAGGTTAACAGTATCCCGAATTTTTTCGACCTCTTTGAATTGTTTATGCAATTGTCTTGTAGCTCTCATTTGTAAAAATGCAAAACAGTATTTTTTTTAATGTCTTCTGGTTGGATTTTGGTGATATTTATTTCCTTTTTTCTGTCTCGTTCACTAATGTATGCATTAATAACGGAAATCAGATAGAAAATATTGTTATGAGGCGGGAAATAGCCGAGTCATCACATGGTTATAGGAACTGATCTTAACCCCAGTCCACCGGCAGAATTTTACAACGCTAACGAGCGGCTAAGGTACAAAAAAACTTCACTCTTTATGTGAATTTCAACGACAAACGCATAACATATGCTGTCTAGAAATAGTTTAATACACTTTTTTTTTTACTTCAGTTCTTTTTTAGGGGATTTCCTCTTTTTTGGCTTTATACCATATATGTATGTCGGTTACTTGCAAAAAGTATGCAACATATTAACAGAAAAATCTAATAACAGCATTAATATATTACACTAATTACACAGTTTGTGGATGATATTTTACCAGGAAAAATATGCAACATATTTTTGCATAAAATAAATTAAAGGTGTATTGGTAATCCGTTGATTAGTAAAATACCGAAGCTTTATTTGAAGTCTCACATGTAGGGGAGGTAGAGGTTTCCTTTGTCGGATCTTGTGCATTTTCAATATCAGCCAACTGGATCCTACTACAAACATTTGGCCAAAATTCCAGCTTCATTTTATCGAAAGTTATTTCTTATTTTAGGTTTCATTTGTAAGGGAGGTAGGGGCTCATTGGGTCGGATATTGCCCATCTTTAATATCAACTAACTGGATCTTACTTATAACATTCTACCAAATTTTCAACTTGCTAGTGTCATTCTATCGAAAGTTATCGTAGTTAATGGAATACATAATCTTTTTAAATTAGTCGGGGAGGTAGGCGTCTCTTTGATTTGATTATGCCTTACTTACTAAAACTCAAGCAGCTTCTTACCTCATATTTACATGCCAAAAATCAGGTATCTACGTGAATTGGTTGAAGAGTTATATACAAAATACCTGAAAAGTAGGGTAGTACGGGGCTCTTTGTAAGGAAATTACCGTTAGTATACAACTGATCGATTTGATTTTTCCAGGAGAGTATAAGATTACCCTCACCAGCAATCTACCGAAGCTAGAGCTTTTCACGTTGATTTAATCGGGAGTTATAGATACATTTAATTATTTTATGTATGTATATAGGAGAGGTATGCGTTTTCTGGGTCTGATCATACCCATTTTCAATACCAACCAACTGGATCATACTGCCAACATTTGGCCAAATGTCAAGGCCCTAGTTTCATTTTATCGAAAGTTATCGTGCGAACGGACAGACAGACATGACAAATTGAATCAGGAGGTGACCCTGATCATTTATATATATACATTGCTATACTTACGGAGCCTCCTTTAAGGTGTTACATATTTTCGTCGTGACAAAAACAATATACCCTATACTATAAGTCTAGGGTATAAAAACTGAAAAAGAAAAGTATATAATAAAAGGTATGATTGGAAAGAATAGAATGGTATAACAAGAACTAGCGTAAAAATTCAATTTATCATAAGTGTGAAGCTGGTCCTAGTAGCCGCCGAAATATAAGGCGGACCTGCGGCAATTAGTAATCTTTACACATCAAAATAAGTATTCAAGTCAATCATTACCTCAGAAATATGCGACATTATTCTGCGTGAATCGAACCGGAAAAGCAGGAGAGTTCGTGAAGCTCGCAACAATGAATTGATTCACAAGTTTTCCGATTCTTCCAAACGTCCAAAATCGAACTGTTGAAGCGATATACGGAAGCAGAGTTCGATGTGTTCCTAGGAATACTAATTGCGGCTGATTTTCTGGACCTTTGATTCGTCGAACACCTACCCGTTATAGGGTCAGCCTTACCCCAGAAAGTGAAAGTTGGCGAACGAACTCTATTGGACCTAGTAAACGTATACAAAGACTCTGTAAGAAAAGTGGTCACCAGAGGAGTAACGTAATGGACAAAATGTCGGGAGAATATACCGTGAAACGAAGAACTTTACGTTGACCCCTAGCATTCTTTTATATTATGGTCGACGTCGCTGCATTAGCATCCTATATCAAATATAGAGAGCACAACCCACAATTTAAGACGAAAGAACAACGAAGAAATTTTTTTGAAAGATCTTTCCAATTGACTATGCAAGCCCGAAGTCAAAATCGAAGCTCCTGTCGACAGCTGGTAAAAAAAAACATTTGAGGTACCATGGAAATGGTACTTGGACGACAAATTATAATTGTCCCCAGAAGCAGCGGTCGCCCCCGTGAAAGTCGTCCATCCCGTCGTTGGAAGTTTTTTAGAGACTTAAAGCGAAAGCAGCGTAAAACTAGAAAGCAAAACCCACACAACACACATTATTTGCGAAGAAGATCCATAAAAAATATTATTTTCTCCTTAAAATATATTAACCATTGTTTTGCCATAAATAAAAATTAACATTGACCAAAACTTATTCTTTTTTAATTTTTTTCTTGCTTATTTCACATAAAATGTATGAAGGTAACCCTGTAGCCATCTTAGCCGGCTTTTAAGGGTATACTATCAACTTGACCCCCTATCTTGGTAATGGGTGGATATTTTTTGCTAAAATTTAACATATGTAAAATATATATTACTAGCTAGTTCACAACTTGACACTAACCTTGACTTTTTTTTATACATAATTAATTTGTTCTCCGGTTGCTCAACATCACGATGATAAGGCTAAACTTAAGCTAAATTAAAAGTAACTTCACTTTCAGTCGGGTACCTTTACATAGTTTCGGCGGCTTAAATTTCTAAGCAGAATTACAGGGACGCCAACTTTTTATATTAATTTGTGAGATTTGGAAATAAATTTCGAAGCCTAGGTGGGCCTAGGGAATTTCAAATTTCAACCGGATAATGGATAGCATCTTCTTGATCCATTACTCGGTTGATTGAGCGATATTCAACACATTCCCCAGAAACGCATTTTAATATTTCAGCGTTTGTCGCAGTGCCTGGTCGTTCGGGGGAGTCGAAATAGGTCTCATGCAATGCCTAAAGTTTTCATGATCAGTTAATTTTGCAGGGTCGCCTCTTCTTCGTCCGGACACGCACCGTTACCAGTTCGCCGGTTAAATGTATGCGCAACACACATTTTCATGAATATCTCGACTCCAGCGCCACCTACCAAGTCCAAATTTTGTCAACAGATTTATTATTATTTAATTAATATATGTTGTGAATTTGAGCCAAATTGGACCATAAATAAGAATTTTGTGAAAAACTCCACTCCAGTGCCACGTACCGAGTCCAAAAAAAAAAGTTATGCAAATCGGAGGACCAAGCGAACATATGAGTTGGATAGCTTCAGTGGTTCAAGAGTTATGGCGGCAGCAACATATGCACGAACGTTTTTATATATATTAAGATATATACCAAAAACGTAGAGGTGTCACGGAGTTTCAGACCTTTGCGACTTCCAGAAAAAAAAGTTGTAGCAATTTGAAAACACAAAAGGTACACCTGTACCTAAGCCGCTGGACAAGGGGAGGGTTAAGCAAATTGTAGTGTAATTCTGATGTTTTTTATCTGTTTTTTAGGTTGCTGATTACAAATTTGAGGTTTGCTACAATTTTTTTTTAAATAGTCAACCCTAACAAAAATTTTATGAGACAAGATCAAAGACCATGAACAGTTCAATAAAAAACATATACTACATTTTCCGTATCCTTAATAGTTTTCGAGATACTCTTACTTGAAAATACAATACATAAGAAAACGGAAATTTCCTCTGCTTACCCTTTTTCAAGTGCGAATATCTCGAGAACTATTGAAGATATCAAGTTTCCGTGAACTTTTTTATCTGTTCACGATGTTTCAATTTGTCTCTGAAAGTTTTTCGCTAGATGACAACGGGCAGAAGTACATATATGAAGCTTGGTCCAAATTTCCACCACAAATCGGACCTATGCTATTGAATAGTCCACTAAATATGGAGAAACTTTTACTATGGCAGCAAAAAAATAAGCTAACTGTAAAAAGTTATAGCTAAAAAAAACTTTTCTTTAAAGAGTTTTCTACCTATATATTATTAGTTTTTTTTTCTTTTCTTTTTTATTAGCATAACCACTATTTTATCTGTGCTTAAAGATGTGACGACCCCGCTCTCCGATTTGAAGTCTCTAGTCCTCCCTTCCCCTCCCTCCATTATTTTTTTTTGGTGAATACCAGTGCAATGTGCTACGAATTTTTCTACCGGTCCTCGACGGAATTGCCAGCGATTACCGATTCTCCCCTCTTGCGCTCGCCGCTACTCTTCTCCACCGCACATAGGCCTGTAGGAACTGCTCGAGACGTTTCTTTTGTTCGTACTCGGCGATCGTTACTCTACGGTCTGCTGCTCTCCTTGTGGAATTCGAGAGGAATTGGACCGTTTGAGTACCGCGGCATGTCTCACGCTGCAGGAGCTAGGATTCGTACCCCCCGGACGGAAATAACGCCCCATACACCAAAACTACAGAAATCATTAATTCCACCGCTGAACTACAATCGGGACCCCCTCTTTTCCGGCTTAGCCCAGGAAGACGAGAGTGGTCGCTACGCATTTCAGTGGAAAAAAGGAGCCTCTCCTTAGGGCAGCCGAAATGCGAAGAACTGCACCAAAATTGTTACGCAATTTCCAGGGTCTTGGCCGCGCAGAAGCTAATGCCCGACCGAAAAATAATTCACCGCTTCAAGCACACCAAAAATTATACGGATGAAAATTTCACACTACCTGTTGGCGGCCACCTGACGCTCTAGAACAGCTAATTTCACCCATGCTATCTACACCTCGTATTCCCCGTTCACTCAACACACTCGCTGGCACAATTCTGCTGAAGGTCACCGTAGATATCTTGTTCGCTGACTCTCCTTGATTTGCTGTTAATCCTTGTTAATCTGGAGATATTCACCTGTCTGCCCACGTTGAGTTTGCGAATTCAAGAAGCCGATATCAGGATGGAAGTGTTCACGGGGATATTCACCAGCCCACGTCGAGTAACAAAAATCAAAGCGCCGGTATCAGAAATTATACATATAGTATAATATCAAGTAGATTGACTACTGTTCTTCTTGCTCATTCACCTTAAAAAGCCCAGCTCTTCGCGACCTCAGGTGTACACGTGTGGGTTTGTTTTCACTGCGCATTCCTCTAGTCCACTGATCGGGCATGGAGTCTTCAAGCCACGATTCGGGGTCAGTGGTTCCGAAACTTGTCGATGAATGTGGAACTTGATTTGACGTTTTACCTGCTCGGTGTTATGAGACTTCTCGCTTGCTCGAAAAGTCGACCAGGCGATTGGAGTCATGTGCGAATTCCTGCTTAATTCAGACAAGTATTCTGTAGACATAGCCTAGGGAATTTGATCCTTTGTGTCTTCCTTTCATTTCAAGGTGCCGCAGATGAGAGACGAGAATTATTGCTAAGGTCGAACCAGGCAAACAGACAAGTCTTCCGAGTGAAAATATCCCGATGAAATGGACGCAGAACAAACTTGGCCGCCCGGTAGAAGAAATTACTAGCGGCTTCTTCTAAAAACTCTTGCTGCATTCTGGATTAGTTCGTATCAGTCATAGAATAACCATGGTATCGCAAGTACTGTTGAAAAACAGTGGATTCCCGTCTCAGCTTAGTAAATCTGTTGGCGAAAAGAATATTGATGACGATCCGCTCTGGTGCTCGAAGTTCAACGCAACAAATCCTGAAGCAGTTGTCCAGTCACATATTGATGTCTTGGAGGATGATGATGCTGTTGAGGACGACGATGATGACGAGGTGGAGGAGTAAATACACCTGCTTATATGCCGCCACTAACCCTATACCGCCAACTATTGTACAATATGATAACCTGATACTTTTTTTTTCATCTGCTTGATGCATTTTCACTTTTCACACAAGGACTTCTTATTCTTTTCTTTTAGGTTGATGCGGTATCGTGACAAATGTCTCTGAGTTTTGGCTCATGGCTTAACGTCGTGAATTTACCACTGCATATTTAACATGAATTATAAATCTATATACAGTTACCGAAACAACTTCCGCAGATTGAGTCGAAAAATGAGCTATAATTTGCAGCTAATTAGTCGCTAATTAGTTGAGGAAAAATCAATTTTGTCATTGTTCATTTAAAAAAAGTGCCACCAAACGACTGAGAAAGCTCATAACGTCACAGTTTCAATTTTTCTTAAACGCGCGCACATTTTGTATGAAATTTCATTTTTGTCTACAGAAAAATTGCTTTCAAATGTACAGATTCTGATGCAGTTTTTAATTTGGACCTCTACAACAAGGGGAAGGTTACTCTTTGTAGGGCATTTTGTAAAATCCACTCCCCCCTTTCCAACCTTAAAAGAAATTTGCATTTTCATATACGGTTTTATTCCTATCTTTACGAAATTTTATTTATTGGACCTCTAAGATTAGGGGAAGGTTAATAATCACAAAAGTTTAAAAAAAAACCACCTTCATCACCTTTCACACCCCTAAAAGTCAATTTGCGAATTTATTTACAATTTTATTCCGATGTTGATGAAATTTTATAAATCATACCTTCTAAGCAAGCGGAAGGTGACTGTCTACATCGGATTTCGGAAATCCACCCTATCCCCCTTCCCACCCCAAAAAATTTATGTATGTATCCACTGTTTTATTCCAATCTTGATGAAACTCTGTATATTAGACCTTAAAGTCTAGGGAGAAGTTATTGTCTACTTAGGATTTCGGAAAACCACCCCATCCACTTCTCACCTCTAAAAGGAAATTTACAAATTTATCAACAGTTTTATTCCGATTTTGATGAAATATTGTATATTGGAACTCCAAGACTAGGGTTCTACATATAATTTCAAAAAACCACCCCATCCCAAGAACAAGAAATTCGCAAATATATGTACAGTTTTATTCCGATCTTGATGAAATGTATATTAGATATTAATATATATTAGAACTTCAAGGCTAGGGGATCTTGACTATCCACATCGGATTTCGGAAAACCACCCCCACTTCCATCTCATCCCTAAAAGGAAATATGCAAATGTATCTACAATTTTATTCCGATCTTGATGGAATTTTGTATATTGAACCTTCAAGTATATGGGAAGGTTAATGTTTTCAAAATATTTAAAAAAAACACCCCGATCCCTCTTTGTCACTCAAAATTAAATTAAAGGGTGGGAAAGAGCATTAACGAGGTTTTCCGAAATCCTATGCAGACAGTCACCTTGCCCCTTGCCTTGCCTTGAAGGTCTAATATTCAAAATATCATCAAGATCGGAATAAAACTGTAGATAAATTTGCGGATTTCCTTTTAGGGGTGAGAAGGGGGATGGGGTGGTTTTTCGAAAACCAATGTAGACAGTCACCTTTCCCTAGCTTTGAACATCAAAGACACAAAGTTTCATCAAGATCGGAATAAAACTGTAAATACACTTCCAAAATTCCTTTTAGGGGTGAGAAGGGAGTTGAGGATGGTTTTCCGAAATCGGCTGTAGATAGTCACTTTCTCCTTGCCTTGAAGGTCTAATATACAATATTTCATCAAAATCGGAATAAAACTGTTGATAAATTTGTAAATTTCCTTTTAGAGGTGAGATGGGGATGGGGCAGTTTACCGAAATCCTATGTAGACAACAACTTTCCCCCAGAATTTAAGGTCTAATATACAGAGTTTCATCAAGATTGGAATAAAAGTGTAGACACATTTTTTTAGGGGTGGGAAGGGAGACGGGGTGGTTTTCCGAAATCCGATGTAGACAGTCACCTTCCCCTTGCCTGAAAGGTATCATTTACGAAATTTCATCAAGATCGGAAAAAAATTGTAAATAAATTCGCAAATTGACTTCTAGGGGTGTGAAAGGTGATGAGGGATTTTTATACCCTTCACGGATGCGATAGGGTATATTAAAATTTTCATGAAGTTCGCAACGCACAGAAGGAAGCATCTCCGACCATATAAACTATATATATTCTCAGTCAGTATGATGAGACGAGTCGATTAAGCTTTGTCCGTCTGTCCATCTGTCCGACTGTTTCTATGCACACTAGTTCCTCAGTTTTAAAGCTATCAAGTTGAAGTTTTGTACGAAACCTTCTTTCTATTGCACGCTGTATATATGTCAAAACCAACGAAATCGGACCACTACGTCATATAGCTGCCATAGGAACGATCGGTCCGAAAATTCGTCTTTGTGGGAATAACTTTTTTATTTCTAAAGATATTGTTTTCAAATTTCACATTAATCAATAGTATTTTTAGTGAAATCACATTCCCGAATTTGGTTGAAATCGGACTAGTCTATCATATAGCTGTCATAGGAACGACCGTCCCAAAAGCAAGTTTTTGTCAGAAAAACTTTTTATTTCTGAAGATATCTTTATGAAATTGCACATTACTCAATTATATTGACTGCTAAGCCACGTTCCTAAATTTGGTTGAAATCGGCCCACTATTTCATGTACCTCTTATAGGAATAGTGAAATCGGAACAAGTTTTACTACTAATTTGAAAGTGGCAAATGTACCACAAAACACGACGCCGAAGGCTAGCTTGTTTTTTTAAACTTTCTGATTATTAACCTTCCCCTAATCTTGGAGGTCCAATCAATAAAATTTCGTAAAGATAGGAATAAAACCGTATATAAAAATACAAATTTCTTTTAAGGTGGGAAAGGGGGATGGGAGTGGATTTTCGAAATGCCCTACAAAGAGTAACCTTCCGCTTGTTGTAGAGGTCCCAATTAAAAACTGCATCAGAATCTGTAGATTTGAAAGCAATTTTTCCTTCAAAAATCATGAAATTTCGTACAAAATGTGCGCGTTTAAGAAAAATTGAAACTGTGACATCACGAGCTTTCTCACTCGTCCGGTGGCAATTTTTTTTTAAGCGAACAACGACAAAATTGATTTATCCACAACTAATTAGCGACAAATTAGCGGCAAATTTCTGACTTACTCTTATTTTATATGGTAACTCTTTTCTCTGTTTGTTTCGCTAACTTTATATAAATTTAGCGAAACACCCAATTTTTGTTTAAGTGAACAGCGACAAAATTGATTTTTCCACAACTAATTAGCGGCAAATTATTGCTCATTTTTCGACTCAATCTGCGGAAGTTATTACGCTAACTTTATACAAACTTAGCGAAACACCCAATTTTTTTAAATGAGCAGCGACAAAATTGATTTTTCCCCAACTAATTTGCGGGAAATTATTGCTCATTTTCCGACTCAATCTGCGGAAGTTGTTTCGCTAACTTTATATGCATCCAAGTATCCGTTGTCAAATGGATCAAATACTTCGTTTGGAAGGGAAACTTTGTATTTTCAGCTACTGAACAAAAGAGCAACCGGGCGTATATACTCGTAGTTTAGTTGTAGTTGTTGTTGTGGTAACGATGCTTCGAATTCTGCAGTTCTTCTTACATGGCGGAGGTTTGGCAGCTCATGGCCGTTGAAAAACGGGTCGTTCCGGTACGAAGAATTGCCTGCCGCAGGAACGCTTATGGTTTAGTAATAGTAGCATATTTCGATAACTGGAGTCTGTCATACCCCATCTTGCAGACGGAGGGTTAATCTTTCATTAAAAATAAACATTAATTAGTTGCAACAGCACAAAAACATCAATTAGCGATGATTTCAATATACTCTACTCTTTAGAACTCAAATTTCCAGCTGGAGTACATCAGCAATTTATAAATAATTTTCTCTCACTTTTCCAATTTCATTGGATAACATTTTTATTTTACTTTGGCAAGGACATTGAAACTGTCTTATGTCGCATTTTAAATTTTCTCTCAAACCTTTTGTTTTTCCATCGTTCTTTGTGTCTGGAAAAAAAGGCAAATTATTATAATCTTCTAGGTAGGACACTGGTTGTATTTTTTTTTCTCCTGAATATTTTGCATGACAGGATTTTATGTTTAAAATTGCCAACGATCTTCAATACTGGATTACGTCAGGCAGTTTTCGTATTTTAGGAGAAAATTATGCAAAGAATTCAGTAGAAAAGAAAGTATTTTAATTGAAGTTTTGATATTTTGTAGGGAAGAGTGAGAAGGAATTCTTTCTAACGAGTCTGAAATTGGATTTACATTTCCGAATAAAAATAACGATATTTTTGGAAGATTAATTTGTTAAATAAAAACAGATTCTTGTGTTATGATCATCCTACTACTGATGTTATTTTCCTGTAAAAATGTCGACGTGTGAGGCAATGGGTCGGTTTATAAAAGACAGCTCTTCAAAATTGTTTCGCAAGATAGAAAAATGACATTCGTAACGCATTATCAGTGTTTTAAGCTTCTGAAATTTTTTCTTGGAGATTCAGTTGTACCCATTTTCTGGGTGATTGCTGTTTTCCGCGTTGTTCATGAAACTACAAAATATACTGCGCTGAGAAAGTTAGCAAGTCTTTTAGAAGCTAAATTAAATATTTTGCGGTACATATTTACATTACGTAACTACTAAAATAGGTATAATAATGGGGGGCGGGGGCGGAGGCCTCTACCATAATCCTTCACGTGGGCGCCTATGTAGTTGGAACGCTAAGCGACATAAATTGACGCAACCTTGCAAAATATGATAGAAAAATGCCGTTTAGTATTATTGTTAGTGGTCCCCAAACATTCATTTTAAAAGATGGAGCCATCTTTGCATCTTGCGGCAGAGCAACTGTGCGGGCGAAAAACCGGAAAATTTGAGCCGGATCGAAAAACTTAATAGGATTTCAATTAAAGAGCGTCAAATTCTACATCCAATTCATTGCTCAAAGTTTAAATTCGGCTTAGAAGTATAGTCAAAACCGATAGTCGAAAAACATCACATTTGACGCTTTGAAAGAAAATCACACTACATATTTCGCTATTCAAGGTCACATATCTCTAAAACCGTTGCTACTAATGGAAAAACTCACTAAACAAAAGTCAAAGACATTTCTATTTCAAGCCCAATACTTTTCAAATCGGTCCGTTTATAGTGTAGTTGTGAGTGAAAATGCAGAAATGATTTTTTAGCGATTTCAGCCTTAATAGTATATAATAGTAGTAATATAATATCTCGATAAATATAACAGCTAAAAATTTTGGTTTAGCCTCAATTCGTAGATATTTTAACCTTGTTTATAAAAGTTTTGCTAAAACAAAAGCTTTTCATTTTAAACTTATTTAATAAAAAAGTCTTTTTAATTAATTCCAAAATCTGGAAAAATGTAAATATCTTTTGAACTAATGATCATTCAGAGTTGCGGTTGATTTCATTCGACTCAGAATGACCAAAAACATTATGAGCTAACCTTAAAGTGGACTAAAAACGTTTTATTTTAAAATTATTTAATAAAAGAAAAATTTAACTAATAAAAAACTCTGAAGAAATGTGAATATCTTTTGAACTAACGGTTGCATGGAATTGCCTTTAGTTTCATTCGACGCCAAAGAAAAACGAAAAAATCTAAAAAAAAATGGAAAAGTGACCAAGACTATGTTTACACGACACAACAAGTACGGGTTTTCGGACCTCTGTAGCTCCGGCCCCGGATGCTTGTTTGGGCTCAAATTTGGTATGGTCATTGTCTCCGGTCATCTTACAAAGTGATGCAAATTTGATTCCGATACAAGGAAAAACACCCGATATATGATAATTTGAAAATGGCTATTTTTCAAATTTTTCTTGTTCTCGTCGTTCTCGTTGTTCTTGTTGTTCTTTGACAGGGCTACAGCTTCGTAGGGAGCGTATCGAGGTCTGCTTTCTTTTCTCATGGATTGCCTGTGTCCCAAGGGTGTGCATAGGCTATCATTTGCTCTGATCCGTGCAGTAGATAAAAAGATACATCAAAAAATGTGAAATTTTATAGTAGTGTTTCTGGCTTAAGTCTTTTTGATAATTTGAATGCGACACAGGAAATCACTCGCAGAGATCGCATGCCGACGGGGAGAGACGCAAACACTTGATTATGTGAGTAGTGAGGACGACGGATGCAAAAGTTCGTGCGCTCGTCGGGTGAGGAGAACCATACGAGGTAATGGCTGTGGGCGTGGCTTGTAGCAAGTACATGAATGAAAAGTGTGTGATGAAAAAATTGAAACTGAATGTTTATGGCTGCATCTTAGGATGTCCGGAAAGAAAAAAACATGCTGCGTGGTATATGATTTAGGTGGTTTCATTTATGGCATTTGAGATATGAATTATGATGTAAGACGATTTTTTCCAATGTGTGGAAGATGGGAAGCGATGTCTAGGCAAGATGGGTATCACATGACTGGAGGTGATGAGGCGAATGCAGTAGACTGTTAAAGGTATTTTGAGTCCTTTGGGCAGGAAAAAGGATGTTCTTGGCAGGGAAGCGATGTCTAGGCAAGATGGGTATCACATGACTGGAGGTGATGAGGCGAATGCAGTAGACTGTTAAAGGTATTTTGAGTCCTTTGGGCAGGAAAAAGGATGTTCTTGGCAGGGAAGCGATTTCTAGGCAAGATGAGTATTATACGATTGGGGGTGATGAGGCGAATGCACTAAACTACTGTTAAAGGCACTTTGAGTCTTTTGAACTAGAAAAATAATATTCTTTGCAAGAAAACTAGTTACCCCAAATGGGTAACCTGAGTGGACTCATAGTCCGGCACGTAAATCCCCTTTTTATCGAAGACTACCGCATTCAGTAGGGATCAAACCGGAGCCCAATGTATAGAAGGCGAACGTGCTTAGAGGAAAGTAGACAAATATGGAATGCCATTTTGTTTTTCGAAAATATTTTTAATTGAACTCATTTTTATTAAGAAAACTTTCTTTTAAAACAAAGTTTGTTCAGTTTGGCGTTAAATTCATAGTCAATCAAATTGCGTCTTTAAAGGGGTTTAAAAAAAAATAGTGCATGATGCCAGTCATACCATTTTCCGAATAGGTACTTTATTATCGAATATGGGGTACTTAATTATGGAATACTCGACTTAAGCTTAAGCTTAACAACGAAGTTGTCATACGTGTTACATTTTAGATTTATTTGCAAAAGTCGCAAATAATGCTCCGAATTCATATCCCGCACATAATATGTGGAACCATAGCTCGCACATCATACACTGAACCAACTTTTCTCCTTTTTTGTCAGTGCTGAATAGTTCATTACAGAATGCACATTCTGCGTCATCTTTGTTGGGAGCTTCTTTTCCAATATTTTGATCATCATCTAGTGAGGACTCATGGAGGCTTATTTGTCAATCCGAGCCAGACGAACTGTCAGTAAGAATGGGTTTTGATTTGACCTTTGACTTGACCCTGATACCGGATGGACCAGCCTTAGAAAGTTCCCTGACTTTGGGTGTTGGCAGCTTTCCTTTATTTTTTCCAGCCACTCCACTTGCTAATTCATTTTTATATGGCGAGGAATTGATAACGACAGCTTTGCCTGCTTTTCTGCCACGGTTGGTTTGCCTCCGTCTGGTTTTAGGGACAGGTGAAATCATTTCAGGTGTGATAAGCATGCTGATCGATGTTGTTGTTGACGAAGTAACATTAGTTACATCTGCTTTTACTAGCTCTGTAATAGATAAAGTAGATACATATCTACATAATTATTAGATATCTACCTTATAAATACAGGTAGATGTATCTGTAGTCCTACCCGATATATCAGCTGCAACTGGAGTGACTGTAGAAGGCACTATTTCGGTATTAAAACTTTGTAAGGGCTCTTCCTCTGTAGCGGATTTAGAGGATAGACACCTGTGGCTCGGAATCCGTTGACTGCAATCTCCCCCATCTGGACTTTTAGATATGCCCTTCCGAATAGTTCGGATACATCTTGAGGGGAGATTGCGCGTCCCTCCGTTCGCATGAACAACCTTATTTGTTCGCTATGGTGGTGCTTCAAAGGACCCATCAATGATTTATCAAGAGGTTGTAGCTTATATGTGTTGAATGCGGCGGCAAGCAAATAATTGTAACGAAATTTTTCCTTGCTAACTCGATGACGTCAATATTTCGCGTGTGGCTATAATGCCCATCCAAAATTAACAGAACAGGATCATGTTCAGATGGTTTCGTGATTTCAACAAAATGTTTGAACCAAGTTGTGAATATGTTGGCCTGTATCCAACCTGAAAGATGGCAGGCTGAAATCGAGCCAGGTGGGGCACCTTTCATGAGATGGATGCTCATATTCTTTCTAGGAAAATTTAGAATAGGAGGAACAAAATCACCGCCTGCACTCATCCCAAGAACTACTGTTAGCAAGGAACCTCGCTCTGCCGACGTAATCGCTCCAATTTGTCGTTTCTCTTTTGCTGCTTTGACTTTAGGTATTTTGGATTGCACAATTGACAGCTCTGTCTCATCAACGTTATAAATACGATGAGGTGGAAATGGATGCTCAACATATGTCTTTTCAAGTATGCCAAAGAAGGCTGCAACGTTCTGTTTGGAAAAACCTTGTGCTCGCGAAAAAGATGTTCCTGTAGGCTTGCTCATTGCTATTTTGTCAGTGGGATTCCCATCTTTTTTACAAAGCCGAAAGAGGCTTGTGCGCGGAATGTTATAAAACTTGGCCGCCTTAAGAAATCCCATTCTCTTCTTCCGCACTGCATCAATTGCAGCGGCCATATTGCTCTCGTCCCATTGTTTTCGCTTTTCCTCAGGAGCCATTTCTAAAAACAAAAGTGTACTTTGTATATATCTACTAAACACACTTAGAAACGCTGAACATTAAAAATGTTATCCCCATTTTTCAGGCTTCAAAACAAAGGTATATGTGGAAAACTATTCCATATTGATGGCCCCAACTATTCCATATTAGAATACTTCCGCGAAAGCCATTGAAGCATGAAAAATCAACACTTCTCCAATGAACTCATTTATAGTTTCTTGGAAAAAATATCACTTACGTATTGCACTAGCAGCTCCGTTGAATTATACGTGGAAAAACTGAACCCGAAAATCTCAACACAAAAAACCACTGACTGAAAAATAATATGGAATTGAGAAAATCCTGGTTTTCATAAAATCTCAGACCGCAGAATTTCCATGCACTGCATTTGAATTGCGACTAACTGTTTCTTCCTAAATTCATATCTCACTGAAGAGAAATTTGAGTTTAACCTTTTTGTTTGCCCAATATTGATGTATTCCATATTAGTTGACTATTCCATAATTGTATCCTTTCCTCTACCGTTGCGCCATCTGTATTACTACTACTGCTATGCAAAAAGATATGATGTCTCCCAAAAACAACTCTGTTGTAAAAAATTCCCCGCCAAGAAAAACCACTCAACCGCAAAAAGGATTGATATGAATACAATACCGCCAAAGTACTCGTAGCTTCGCGCCACACTCTAGGGTTGGCATATTGAACGCTGATTGAATTAGTAAATTTCTTTCAAAGCTGATTGGCGGGGAGCTTCCATTAAACAAAATAAGTTGAACAATCTGAAGAAAAACGGGGTAGAAAATGGTCTATTAATCACTTCTGGCCTGAAGTGCATTTTTAGTCTTTTTGTAAGGCGGAAGCTTTATAACGAGATCCGGGCGAGAAGCCAATAATACTTGGCATAAGAGCCTACATACAGCATGATCCGCACGCAACTACATAACCATCATTTTATCAGAACGACATCGTTGTCATTATCATTGTCATTTTGTCTATGTCTATGAAGCTCCCCGTCAATCAGCTTTGAAAGAAATTTACTAATTCAATCAGCGTTCAATATGCTAACCCTAGAGTGGGGTGCGAAGCTACGAGTACTTTGGCGGTATTGTATTCATATTAATTCGTTTTTGCGGTTGAGAGGTCTTTCTTGGCGGGGAATTTTTTACAACAGAGTTGTTTTTGGGAGATGACTAAATACATTAGGAAACAGCCTAAAACTGGCATAGGAGTTTTTTATTTTCAACTTGTTTAATAAAAAAATTCTGGAAAAATGTGAATATCTTTTGAACTAATTGTCGTATGGAGTCACGGTTGTTTTTATTCTACTTAGAATGACCAAATACATTAAGAATCAACCTAAAACTGGCATAAAAGCCTTTTATTTTTAACTTACCTAACAAAAAAGGTCATTTAACTAATTAAACAATCTGGGAAAATATGAATATCTTTCGAACTAATGATCGCATGGAACTGCGGTTGATTTTATTCGACTCAGAATGACCAAATACATTAAGAACCAAGCTAAAATGTCATATAAGTTGCTTGAACTTTGAAATTATGAAAGAAACTAATTATTTAATTAATTAAATTAATCTGACAAAAAACTTAGCAACATTTTTATAAACAAGGTTAAAATATCTACGAATTGAGGGTAAACCAAAACTTTTAGCTGTTATACGGATATTTATCGAGATAGAGCTATTAAGGCTCAAATCGCTAAAAAAAACATTTCTGCATTTTTGCTCACAACTACACTAAAAACGAGCTGATTTGAAAAGTATTAGGCTAGTTAAACTTGAAATAGAAATATATTCAGCTTTTGTCTAATGAGTTTTCCATTTGTAGCATCAGTTTCAGAGATATGTAGGCTTGAAAAGCGAAATAGTGTGTTTTCCTCCAAAGCCTCGAAAGGTGACGTTTTTCGACTATCGGTTTCGGCTATACTTCTAAACCGAATTTCAACTTTGAGCAATGCATTGGATGTAGAATTTGACCTTCTTTAATTTAAATCCTATTAAGTTTTTCGATCCGATGCACCGTTTACAAATTATGAGGATAATATTAAAAAAAGGGCTAAAATTTTTCGGTTTTTCGCCCGCACAGCCGCTCTGCCGCGGAGTCCAAGATGGCTCCATCTCTTAAAATGAATGTATGGGGACCACCAACAATAATACCAAACGGCATTTCTCTATCATATTTTAAAAGGTTAAATCGCTTAGCGTCCCAACTATTGCTAGCGGCAGCGGTATAATCGCTAGCGACTAATACTTTAGACTAATACAGATACATTGGTGGCTTTCTTGGATATTGAGGGGGCCTTTAACAACGTCAAACCGGCGGCTATTTCGAATGCTCTCTTGAGTTTGGGTATGGATGGCCCGATCTGTGAGCTTATTAGTCTGATGCTAACATCCAGATTCATTAGTACCAGTTTGGGTTCATCCAAAAAACGCAGGCAAGTTTGTAGGGGTACTCCCCAAGGAGGTGTCTTGTCCCCCCTTCTTTGGAACGTGGTGGTTAACAAGTTGCTTCTGGATTTGGAGGCGATTGGCTGTGATGTTATTGCGTATGCGGACGATATTGCCATTTCTATCTCGGGAAAGTTTCCCGGGGTTCTTAGTGAAATTCTGCAAAATGCCCTAAATATTCTATCTTAGTGGGCTAGGCAAGTGGGTGTGGGGGTCAATCCGTCCAAAACAGACCTTGTTCTCTTCACCAGAAGGAACACTCTACCTTCATTGATGCCACCATTGCTGGAGGGGACCAGACTGGCCCTTAGCGAAAAAGCCAAATTTCTGGGACTTATATTTGATAGAAAGCTCTCCTGGAAGGCAAATTTCGAGGAGCGAGTTGTTAAGGCAACAGTTGCTCTGTACTCTTGCAGGCAGGCTATTGGCTTGAAATGGGGCATGCGACCAAAGGTGGTATTTTGGTTGTACGTATCAGTCGTACGCCCTACTTTAATGTATGGGGTAGTAGTTTGGTGGATTGCACTCAACAAGGCGTCCTACAGGACTCTATTGAACAAAGTTCAAAGATTATCCTGTATTGCTATCACTGGTGCTCTCAAGACCACACCAACTGCTGCTCTTAGTGTAATGCTTAATTTGCTTCCCCTGAACATCTTGGCCGAACAGTTGGCTGCAATCACGGCCATTCGTCTTCGGGAAACGGGACAGTGGAAAATGACTACTATTGGCCACTCGACTATAGTGGACAATCTTGATATTCCAGAAGAAACAGATTACACCTCTCCAGTGTACTCCTTCGACAAAGGCTATATCAGCCTAATACCCTCTCGACAAGAGTGGGGCGTAAACGGTACTCCAGAGTCGGAAGCTATAAGCTTTTTTACGGATGGCTCGAAAACAGAAGAAGGTGTAGGCGCTGGTATCTTTTCAGAGGGACTGGATTTTGGCTTGTCACTCCGTCTTCCAGCATTCTGTAGTGTCATCCAGGCGGAGATCACTGCAATTACCGAAGTTTTGGCTTGGTTGGGCTGCAATGTCGTATCTGCTAGGACTATTACTATCTATACCGATAGTCAGGCGGCGATAAAATCCCTGGACGCTGCACTTTCTACTTCGAAAACCCTGGTGATGTGCCGCTCTGCTCTCAAGGAACTCAGCGACTTTTTCAACATCACTTTGTGCTGGATACCAGGGCATAGTGGTTTCAGCGGTAACTGCCGGGCAGACGAGCTGGCTCGGGTGGGTACCACCAGTGTGGACATAGAGTGTTTTCGCCCCGTCAAAATACCGATGGCAGCTTGTAAGAAGGTGATCAAGACAAACGCACTAAACCGTGCTAATATCGAATGGCTAAATGGAACTACATGCAATGTTACAAGACAAATTTGGCCGGCCTTTATTCCTAGCCGCTCTTTAGGGCTGCAGATGCTAGAGAGAAGGCATCTAAGGAAGGTTGTGGGGATCATTACAGGACATTGCTTGATAGGTGAGCATGCCAGGCGTCTTCGGCTTCCGTATAATGATCACTGCAGAAGCTGTGGAGACGAGGAGGAGGAGGAGACAATAGCTCACTTCCTGTGCTATTGCCCTGCTCTGGCCGGTAGAAGAAAGGACACTCTAGGTTCCCTTTACTTTCTTGACCTGGATGACTTGAAGGACGTAAGTGCTGGTCATCTACATCGCTTTATTGATAGATCCGGGTGGTTTGACGACTAGGCTCTTATGGCGTTGAGGTATCACAACGGACCCATTGGTGGTCTATGTGTGCTGTGTTCTATACAGCAGCCTTTTTAATCTAACCTAACCTAATACTTTGGACAGACGACGCACTCGAATGATCATTCCCACTCGAATGATAATTCGATTTCATGTGTGTCTTACGAATGATCATTCGAACATCGTCCGAATGATAATCCGCGAATTACAATTGGCCAAGTAAACGTAATTCCTTCTTTGTGTATGCAGTGCCACCTATCCGACAAATTGTCATTGAGTAGGAAAAATAAGTATTCACCCGTTATTATGCAATAGAAATAATATCCCTTCGTTGCTAAGCAAAATGTTCGTTGCTAGACGAAATAAACAATATTTATTCGAAAAATCAGTGCTAAGTCGATTTTGTAGTGACAGTTGGAACGACGTTCACATCAAAGTGTGTGTGTCTAATTCGTCATTGCCAGCAATTTATCATTCACCGAATGATCATTCGATTGCTGTGTCTGTCTAAGGTATTAGGCTTCCCAGAAACAATAAGACATTCGGCTGAGGCATTGGGACGATGGGCTGATAACCGGTCCCCAGGAAAAATAAACAACATTATCCAGAAAACTCAAGCGTAGCCTCGGATACGATTGGAACGACGACAACGGCAATGCAAACGAAAATTGGATTACTCTCTTACATTCCGAATGTGCGATCTTTGAACAAAGCTGCCGTGCTCCCAACACTGCTACAACGAAACAAATTGACCTGAAACGGAGGTCTTCGACATGGATTCGTATACAATATACAACGACTGTTTGGAGTAGTAATCGTGGCAGTTAAAGTATTCAAATCACACTTTATTGACTGAAAGCCTATCAATGAGCGATTATATGTTATACGCTTAAAGGAAAATTCCTTAACATCTGGCTCATCAACGCCCGCGCTTGTAACGGACGGTCTGGTGGACATCCTAAGATGCCTGTGGGGACGGAGCCTTATGTAGCATAATAACCGTGAAGGTCGGGCCGTGCCATCTGGCGAAGAAAAAGGCCCCTCAACGAGCTAAGCAGTGGCCTATGCTTATTGTAGCTTAGTTCGGGAGATGTGGGCGGGGTTTTCGCCGCTCGTTGCCCCTGTCCTTTACGTATTAACAAAAATTCATAGGCCTGAGGAAGACACCACAAACAGGGGAGGTAAAAATGGGGAATAAAAAAAATTGTCGATAAGGATGGAATGGTTGGCAGACGGATCAGACGCCCACGCGGTCGGACCTGGGTCCGGGTGTAATAGGACCCTCGGCCTCTGGTTTCGTACCACCAACAGATCACTACTCATCAGGTGCTGCTTCGATCTGCCGGTGGGAGCAGCGCTACCAGACCATAATATGGTTCGTTACAGGTGGTTCATTACACGCTCCGGCTGAAGACAAAAACGAAGATATCGAAAAGGACTTCTACAATACCCTAGAAAGCCCCTTTGACTCCCTGCCCAGAAACAATGTGAAAATACTAATGGGTGACTTCAACGCTAAGGTCACGAGCGAGGACACCCACTGAGGAACAACAGGAGGACATAGTCTCTTCCAGATTTTGAACCCAGCAGGGACCTAGTCTCGCTCGCTCGAATCTAGTCATGGGCATCCTCTGATTACCATACCTTCAGCCAGATAGACCATGTCCTCGTCCAACGAAGATGGTCATTGAACGTCCTTGACGAACGTACGTTCAAAGGAGCAAACCGCGACTTTGATCACTACCTTGTCAAAATTAAATACCGTTCAGTCGCATGTCGATAGCACTATAAAAGTGCATTAAAGGTGCTTTCAACATATGACAGCGGTTTCTAGTTTTGACAGTTTGCTCCGCTGAGCATACGTACGTCGAAGATGTTCGATGACCTCCAAAAATTCGATATCCAGAAACTTCTATCATCCGTAGTTGCACAGGAGTACGTGTCGACAGTGCCGGATTAAAGATGTGGGGGCCCTATTACAAAATTAAAATTCGATTCCTTCAATTATTCATTTACATATATTTCTGCCAAATATTCACTGTTTCGGTAATAAATTGTACATTTTTTTTTTCATAAAACAGATTTTTTTAGTATACTGAAAGTGTGTAAGACTAGTGCAATTCTTCCAACCAAAACATTTTAATGTTTAAGATGTCGCAAACGTATAATATATATATTAAGTAAACAATTGTTTTCGTGATTTTCGGCTTGCAAACCTGTCAATTATATTGCTGAAATTGACCTCGCGAAGTAAGTCTCTTTCTAAGCTTAGAAGAGTCAAATGAACAAGTCGGTCTTCTTTCATGCTTGTGCGGAGACGGTTTTCAATCAATCTTAATTTTGAAAACGATCGTTCGCTTGTGCAATTCGTTACCATCATCGATAAGAACAAGCGCAAAATAAAATCATTTCCGCATTGACAAACGTAGAATCCAAATTGTTTTCTTTAATAATGCGATATAAATACATTTCAACAGATTCATTTTCCATTTTTGCATGGAGATTCGGGAAGGTTTTAAGTTGAATAAGCTCGTTTGACAAAGTGGCTTCTATGTATATCTTGAGGAAAGTTAGTTAGTTAGTTACCAGAAAGCTGCAAGTTTTCGTCAACTCGTGTCTTCGTCGAATTTTAAGAATTTTCTGGCCCGAAACAATATGAAATGAAGAGCTAAGTCGGCGTACGGGTCAGATGCCAATCGACGAATTGATACGCAGGCGAAAATGGCAGTGGATAGGTCACACATTGCGGAAGAGTGATAACTGCATTGCTTTGCATGCCATGAAATGGAACCCCATTTCCAACCAAGGCCGACCAAGAGGGGGTCCTCGAATCACATGGCGTCGATCTGTGGCAAAGGAGTGTCAGGTACTGGGTAAGTCTTTTGGGGAGTTGCGCCCGATTGCCCAGAACAGAGTACGATGGCGCGCAGGAGTAGTTGACGCGCTATGCCCCGCTAGGGGTTAAGGCAAAGTAGTAAATTACCCAGGAAACTAAATCTAGTGTAAACAACTTCGTAGGACGCTGAGTGCTATTAGCAATCTGTCAATTGCAGGTATGAATGATTCTGTTCGAAACTTGACCCTCGCTGAAAGCTGTCGATGATGATTATTGTCCAATAGGCTGCAAGCGTACATTTGCTGATCTGGCACGGACAGATTCATAATCGAGAATTTTAGACAATGCTTTAGCTGTTTCTTCGTATGTTTCGAAAGCATTTCTTTTGGAATCGACAAAAATTTGCAAAGATTTTAAACAATCCACTGCAATCCTCTGTGTCATAGTTGGACTTTGCAGCGATTTGCTAGTTGAATTGAACCTTTCGAGAATGTCATGCCAGAACACAATATACAAAGCTGTCTCAAGGGAAATCATTTTCTTCACAAGACCTCGAGCTTGATTTCTTGCGACGTCCTTTTGTTCGACGTCGTCCTGAATTGAAATCAAGGCAAGGCACCAGCAAGAGCTTCAGCTCTCCCTCTGTGGTCGCCCTTACATTTCTTGGATTTTACCAAAACTTTTAACGATATAAATTTTGCATGCTCTGGATTTTCATGTAACTTTTTCGTAATCGATATGTGGGGTCTCTCCAAATGTGGGGGCCCCCAAAATGTGGGGGCCCCGGGCCTCGGCCCCGTCGGCTCATGCCTTAATCCGGCCCTGTGTCGACCCTTGAAAGGTAACTCCATCCATTCCTGCAGAGCAGCACAACATCAGTAAACGATACATGGAATTAATCAAGGACAAAATGAAGTCCGTTTCAGAACAAGTCATAGAGAGCCGAGAGCCAACCTGTCTGGAGACGGTGAGGAAAAATAAAGAGGCATGTAAACACTTTGCGGCGATAGGAACAAGATAGAACCCAACGACTTGGGAGTCGGAATTGCTCAGGAACAGGAAAATAGAGACTACCTTTCCCTTCTTCTCAGCTTCATTCTGCAAGTTGCTCGGTTTTGGATCATATCATCGCCGAGATTAATGCGCTATTGTTACTTCTACATCGATCCACGTGTGTTTCCCTCTGCCTCGGGGTTTGGGTCCAGTAAATGAAAAATTCATTAATAGTGCCATCATGGCTGGGTTCTCAGGCGGACGCTTTAGAATGTGGCAATACCAATATATACGACGATCTTCAAGTTTTTCAGGGATCGGTTGCTTAACAAACAAGCTGCCTTGGATGTAGGCACTTTTTTGGTCACACCGGCTGACATTCGTAGCATTTTCATCTCGGTCACAGTCATTTTACTTTCAAATGTCTTATACATAGTCCAGCATTCAGACGCATACATGAGTGTGGAACATACGACTGTTTTGTACTACTTGCCCTTAAGCTTTCGTGGCATTTTCATGTCTGAGAAACTCCAGAATTTTCTGGCCACTTCATCTAACCGACACTGATGCGAAGTTTGATGTCGTCACTGCAGGCAGCTTCCTTGTTGACCATCGAGCCAAGGTAGTTGAACTTTCCATAAGATTTCAGCTGCTCTTCTTTCATGTAGATGTCTGGTATCGGTCTGTCTGGATCTGAGAAAAGACAGAAAAGACAGAAAAGACACCAGCCTGCAAAGCAACGATGTCTTTTCTACCCAGGACCACATCATTGGCGAAGAGAAAGGATATTTCCAGGCCGTCAGAAATGAGTGTTAACATCATGATGTTGAAGAACAAGGGACTGCCTTGGTGAGCTCCGACTTTAAACGAAAATTCTTCAGATTCACCAGCTGTGAATCTACCTCTAGTAGTTGCCCCATTATACATGTCTTGTATCATCTTTACATATGCGTCGCCGACCTTAAGTTCTCTTAGGGCCACCCATATCAGATCACGAGGAACTCTGTCGAAAGCTTTTTCCGCAGCGATGAACACAAAGTGCAAGTTCGCCCGTGCATCACGATGCTTTGGGTATCAATAAAGAGAAGACAGTTAGTGCAGGTACATTGCAAGAAGAGATCCTGGATTCTGACGGTCAACGAAATACTAGAGAGGTCAAAAGCCAGCGGCTTTAAGGTGGTGACATATGCCGATGACAATGTGGTGCTTGTGAGAGGTTAGTTCCCTCAAACCTTGTTTTACCTTATGCAATCGGCGTTGGATCAGTTCCAGATCTGGGCCGGGAAAGCTGGTCTTAACGCTAACGTGACAAAAACCGAACTAATGCTTTTTACAAGGAAACATACCGAGCTGGTAATTGCCACACCCACGGTCAATGGAGTATCACTTCACCTTGATAACAGAGTTAAATATTTGGGACTAATACCGGAGAGGAAACTGCTCTGGGAGGATAAAGTGAAACACAGAATTGGGAAGACCCGCGCAGCCCACTTTGCGTGTCGATCAGCTTGCTCCAGTACATGGGGTCTCAGACCTCAGACAAACTATTAACATGTACATGTGTAGTGAGACCTACACTTGTGTTTGGAGCGGTCATATGGTGGAAAGCCACCGAGAGCAAAACCAAAAACCAAATATTAATACAGATGCCTTAAGAATCACACCAATGGCTGGGCTGGAAATCATCCTGGGGCTTGTGTCCTTGGACCGGTGCAGAAGCGCATGTTTATCAGCAGTGCGCGCTAAAAGTTCATGTCTATGGCACGATTCAAGTCGAGAAGGTCACTCTTGAACTCGGACAACATTTCACAGACAATACGACCTCGATCTTGATGATACGGATCACATGACCAAACAAACATAGCTCGAAAGGAACTTCGAAGTGAAGGTCGCTACAAGTAGAGACTGGAAGAGCAGAGAAGCCTTCAATAACGATGGCCTCCTGATTTACACGGATGGTTGAAAGACTGATATTGGAGTAGGTTCAGGCGTCTTCTTCTCGATGGCTTTGGGCCTGGGCTAGTAGTTCAGACAGGCGAACCTTGCGACCGTATTCCAGTTGGAATTACATGCTATACGCAGTCCATTCAATAAACTTCAACGAGGATGACGACGATATGTGTCAACAGTATGGCGGCTATTCTGGCTCTAGCGTCATACAGAACAAATGCTCTTCGAAAACTGTAAACAAGTGGAGAGAGGCTGTCGACGGAAAGGCTAAACCTACTCCCGTAAGGATTATATGGATGCCCGGCCACAGCGGTGCTGCAAGAAACGAGAAAGCCGATTAACTGGCGAGGAGAGATTCGTGAGCCGTGAACAGCCCACCGACAGCTTTGCCACGGTCATTTGCGGACATCACAAACGAAATAGATGGAGCTAAATGGACTAAACTACAATTCAACTGGACAAACAGAACGGTTTGTAGGGTAGCCAGAAACTTGTGGCCATCACTTGATCTGAACAAGAACAGGATATTGCTCAATCTCCAAAGAAATACATAGGCTGACAGCGACGGTAGGTCTACTCACAGAACACTGCCTTGCCGCATCTTACGCGAAACAGTCCCAATCTTCAAGTGTAAGAATTATTTAGAAGATGCGAGATAGAAGAGGACACCATCGAACATACTTTGTGTCAGTGTTCAGCTGTAAATTGGAACGCCTCAACTTTTTAGGTGCTTACAGCTTTCAAGAGCTAGCAGAGGTGGTCAGTATCGCCTCGTTTAATCAGCTGATTCAATTTAGCGGAGTGGTCACCTGGCAGCTCTAATTAGCCAGAGGAGGGTGGCAAATGGGCCCAAATCGGAGGCCTAATGCGAGTATCAGCTATATTAAACTGTATTACAAGTATATTGCTTCTTCCTGCATATAAGTATTCAATGCATCGTTTTGTTCATATTATTCTCTTCACATGCGACTATCGTGTTATTCAAAGTGCAATCCGAGAAACTCAGTACGACTGTGAAATCAATAATGTCTAGAGAACGCGGATACATTCATTTTCATCAGTGAATGTCCCTTGTGAAAGAATACAACTCAAGAATGACGGTAACCAACAAGTATGTATTCGTATTGCAATAGCTCAAATGTCACGTAGCACCATTTGAAAACAGAGTTGTCCTCATCTCCGCTTTTGAAACCATTTTGAACTATGTACCCGTATATAGCTAGAGCAGAGCAGAGAATCATCGGTTTGGTGACAGTGGAAGCTCTTCCTGCTGTTTGTGTTGATTATCCTCATAGCGTTTATGTTGTCTTTGCCGGAACTTCTATGGTACGTTTATTTACGTTGAACTACGAGTGAAAACAATCAGAGAGCGGAAATTACTTTCCAAATGAACTCTACCAACATTTCTTTTTTTTTTAGTTTTTATCGTTATTTTTCCATGTCGTTCTTGTACATTATTGACAAAGCACTTTTCGACGACCGAGTCGACAGAGTTGTTTTTGTGCGTTTAATGTGTCGGAAACCCCGACTTACTGAAGGGATTCGAAAAATGTTTTTGGTTCTAGTCCCATGGGAATATCCTTGTGGTAAGAGTAATAATTGATGGACTTAGTTTTTAGCACAATAAAAATTTCATTACCTTTGAGACGATTGAATAGAATATTGGGTAAAAGTTTATCTTAACTATTTGATTAGGGCTGAATGTATCCCTGGGACATTCTACGAAAATATATGTGTTAGCTTTAATTTTCACCATATAAGTCGGCAGGCCTCCCGATTATGCTCCAATAGGCTGGGGATATAATGACTCTTAGTGGCTATTTTCAGGACCTACATAGCGCTGAGCTACATCCGCAAGTTATGGAGACGAGCTCGGGGACATTTACCTCAAGGCTGACAAACGAGGTCACGACTCGGCGAAGGATTTCAGACCTATCAGTCTCACTTCCTACGTTATTAAGTCGCTGAAGCGGATCATTGACAGTCACATACGGCAACTTTGGCAGAACTCACCGATATCAGCACGCCAACATCCCTACTTTAGGGGTAAATGGACGGAAATTTCAGTAACTGGGTTATAGCTATGCTGAAAACAAGAATAATTTAGTCTGACCTCGGCGCAAGGATGCCAGATGTACTGATTTATCAGTATTCTACTGATACTGATGAAAATATTCGTACTGATTTTTCTACGAATTTTCTGCCCTCAACTGATTTAATACTGATTTTTACGTAAACTTACTTAGCCTGTGTTATAATGTGTTATTTAACCCTTATTCAATCTCAAAATTTTAACCGATCGCGAGATCATTTAAAACGCTTGTGAATGTACTTTTAATGTTCACAGAGATATATAGAGGCGACACCACCCTATATGGATCACTTATAAAAGAATTTTTTGGCCAATACAAAATACCTCTCCAAAATATAGTAGGCTTGGTAGGTTGTGAAATCTAATTAACTGCAAAATGAGAATTCAAACTTGAATTGATTAGATATTGTAACTCGATGTATTACGATTTGTTTGATATATCAACTAGCCTTTAATACTGCTCACCACATAAAGGATTACCAACGAATTATTCAATCGAAACAGTTCTACGGTGAACTGTATCAAATATCAACAGTACGAAAGTTTCCCGAAAGATTCAACGGCAACATTATCCTGAGCAAGGCCACGTGTATTCTGGTCGATAGTCGTGTTCATTAGTTAGGTTTTGATTAGAGGTCCCTTAAGTACGTAATCCCAACAATAATAGGATCCACTTGATTCTCACCCCCAACTGTTCGACGCCAGTCATCACAACTGGGCTGTCCTTTCGTCGGGAGTGTTGAACCCTTGAAAGCCCTCAATAAACTTTTACAACTTAGGACGTCTTATTGTACGCTCCTCGGTCCGTGGCTCTAGTGCTGCATGTGTGATGAAAATGTTGTTAACCCTTCAACAAAATACTTGTCCTGACTTTGGGTTCCTGTAGCGGATTTGCACGTATGCTCCATAATTTCAACGTGTGTTATGTAATACGAGTATGCTCGAAATTCTCTGGACACCGTTCTTCGAAACTTGTGACTTGAGACTATTAAGGTGCGAGTTTGTCCGAATTTATTTCCAAAGAGTCCTTTTGAAAATTGAATTGTGACCTGAGTTTCATGCGGAATCACGGGTTCTAGAGTTACATAAAAACTCAAGTGGTGGGAATAGTAGCAATAGTAGTAGAAGTAGTGTCTTGCGAATAAATAGGATTATTTTACTAATAAGGACAGAGAATTGTTGCAGTTGAATTGCAGGGGTGTTTGACACTAGGTGTGGAGTTTCCAGGTACGTGATAGCATATGACAGGTATATATGTATATATTGTAAGTTTTATTAATTTTTCGTAGCATGCAATTGTTTCCTAGACCACAAGCCTCCGTCGTCTGTAATAAACTCTAATTTAAAAACAATGACTTGGCTTATTAAAAACTAGGTTTCATTAGGTTTCATCACTGAAGAAGGGGGCTCGTGGTCTCCGAAACAATTGTATGCCACAAAAAATTAATCTAGGGACGCGGGAGCGTCCCGCCCCGCCAAAGAAAAAAAAATCGAAAAAAAAAATGGAAAAGCGACCAAGATTATGTTTACGCGACACAACAAGTACGGGTTTTCGGACCTCTGTAGCTCCGGCCCCGGATGCTTGTTCGAGCTCAAATTTGGTATGGTCATTTTCCCTGGTCATCTTACGAAGTGCTGCAAATTTGATTCCGATACAAGAAAAAACACCCGAGATATGATTGAAAATGGCTATTTTTCAATTTTTTCTTGTTCTCGTTGTTCTTTGACCGGTCTACAGCCTCGTAGGGAGCGTATCGAGGTCTGCTTTCTTTTCTCACGGATTGACAGTGTCCCAAGGGTGTGCATAGGCTATCATTTGCTCTGATCCGTGCAGTAGATCAAAAGATACATCCAAAAATGTGAAATTTTATAGTAGAGTTTCTCGCTTAAGTCTTTTTGATAATTTGAATGCGACACAGCAAATCACTCGCAGAGATCGCATGCCGACGTGGAGAGACGCAAACACTTGATTATGTGAGTACGTGACGACAATGGATGCAAAAGTCCGTGCGCTCGTCGGGTGAGGAGAACCATACGAGGTAATGGTTGCGGGCGTGGTTTGTGGCAAGTGCATGAATGAAAAGTGTGTCATGAAAAAATTGAAACTGAATGTTTATGGATGCATCTTAAGCTGTGTTTTGGTAGACAGCGGTTTGAATGTGCGATTTGCGACTGCGACTCGAGAGCAATTCATTCATTATTCAATGTCGGGGTTTTGTATGAAAATAGTACTAGTATGTTGGGCAGGTTGTCTATGCAATCAAGGATTTTTATATGTACGTGAGGAGAATGGATGGAAAGAGACGAATGTGCTGTAGATGTAGAGTCCTTCGGTGGCAGCAAGGACATTCGAAAAAGGATATTTTTAGCAGTGAAGCGAAATGTGGGGGTCTCATATAAACCGGGATGAAGAGGCGAGTGTCCAGGAGTAGTGTAGATGTCATTTCGAGTCATTCGGTGGTGAAAAGGACATTCACGAAAGTCAAGTGGGCAATATGGGTGTCATGCGAACCGGGGTAAAGAGGCGAATGTCCAGGAGTACTGTAGATGGCATTCCGGATCCTTCGGTGGCGACAAGGATATTCGAAAAGGATACTTTTGGCAGTGAAGTGAAATACGGTCAATATGGGTGTCATATGAATCGGGGTGGATACCCGAATATCCAGGAGTAGTGCAGATGGCATTTCGAGTCATTCGGAGCGAAAAGGACATTCTTGGAAGTCAATTGAAAAATGGGCAATATGGGTGTCATGAATTGTGGTGAAGAGGCGAATGCCTAGGAGTACTATGGATGGCATTTCGAGTTTTTCGGTGGCAACAAGGACATTCGAAAAAGGATATTTTTGGCAGTGAAGCGAAATACGGTCAATATGGGTGTCATATGAATCGATGTGGACACCCCAATATCCAGGAGTAGTGCGGATGGCATTTCGAGTCCTTCGGAGCGAAAAGGACATTCTTGGAAGTCAAGTGAAAAATGGGCAATATGGGTGTCATATGAATTGTGGTGAAGAGGCGAATGCCTAGGAGTACTATGGATGGCATTTCGAGTCCTTCAGTGCCGATAAGGATATTCGAAAAAATAATACTTTTGGCAGTGAAGCGATATGAATTATGATGTAAGATGATTTTTTCCAATGTGTGGAAGATGGGAAGCGATGTCTAGGCAAGATGGGTATCACATGACTGGAGGTGATGAGGCGAATGCAGTAGACTGTTAAAGGTATTTTGAGTCCTTTGGGCAGGAAAAAATATGTTCTTGGCAAGGAAGCGATATCTAGGCAAGATGAGCATTATATTATCGGGGGTGATGAGGCGAATGCAGTAAACTACTGTTAAAGGCACTTTGAGTCCTTTGAACTAGAAAAATGATATTCTTGGCAAGAAAACTATTTACCCCAAATGGGTAACCTGAGTGGACTCATAGTCCGGCACGTATTTCCCCTTTTTTATCGAAGACTACCGCATTCAGTAGGAATCAAACCGAAACCCAATGTATAGAAGACGAACGTGTTTACCGTTTCGCCATCTGTATTACCACTACAACTTTGCAAAAAGATGTGATATCTCACAAAAACAACTCTGTTGTAAAAAAAATCCCCGCCAAGAAAAACTCCTCAGCCGTAAAAAGGATTGATATGAACACAATACCGCCAAAGTACTCGTAGCTTCGCGCCTCGCTCTAGGGTATGCATATTGAACGCTGATTGCATTAGAGGCGCGAAGCTACGAGTACTTTGGCGGTATTGTGTTCATATCAATCCTTTTTACGGCTGAGGAGTTTTTCTTGGCGGGGATTTTTTTACAACAGAGTTGTTTTTGTGAGATAAAACTTACAGTATACAAAAAACTTAATTTTTTTTATTTATTCAACCTGTAAGAACAAACATGGACAATAAATTCTATTTATTTTACAATAAATAAAAAAAATCAATTCGAGACGAAATTTAAATAATATTTTCAAGAGATTTCCCGCAAGTGAAATGAATTCTTATACCCTTCACGAAGTAGGGTATATTAAAATAACTTATTCATGAAGTTGGCAACGCATAGAGAGAACCATCTTCGTTCACATAAAGTTTAAATATTCGGCCAGTTTGGCGAGACGAGTCGATTGAGCTTTGTCCGTCCGTCTGTCTGTCCATCTGGTTTTATACAACCTACTTTCTCAGTTTTAAAGCTATCAAGCTGAAATTGTACAAAAGCCTTCCTTCTATTGCATGAGTCATCCCATAAGAATTTGGGTTGCCAAATGGATTTTAGTTGTTTCGGAACTACCGGACCATAAGTAGTCCGGACCTCTACACGTTGAAATAAAGAATTAATTATATTAAAGACGGAAGTCTATTTAATTCATAACTCACGCTCAGCCCTGAACTTACCCTTAAGAAATATAAGCACGTGCAGCTGCGGGTGTAATCTGGCATGTGCTTGATGAACATTCAATTGAACATTTCTTAGCGTTTTGAAAGTCAAAGAAAAGACATAGCTAATCAAGTGCTCCAGTACTTACATTAAATTTGTCAGCTGCACTTTTCAAAATGTAGGGGGCAGTTATGACAACTCTACGAGCATTTGCTAAATTTGGTTTGCTGAAGTGCTGTTGTCGCACTCGGTGGCCGTGATCGTTCGGTCACCGCTCTACGATACTAATCTAGAGCTCGGAGATTAAATCTCGGCGCAATCAGAAACTGTCTGTGAGTACTAATAGAACTCTCACAGTGCTCCGGGCTTGTCAGTATAAAGACGGCGTGGATAGGAGGTGCATGCTAGCAACTGCACTTCCGAAAAGTAGATATGCTTTTGAAACATCAACAAGGCATAGAAATGCTAGAGATGTTGACGCGCCCATGCCCCTGGAGGGGTCAAGGCCATTAGAGAGAGTAGAGAGAAGTGCTGTTGACAGTTGTCAGTTGTAGTCTGGATGGCGCAACGGTTAGCACGTTCGCCTTCAACGCACTGGGCCCCGGTTCGATTCCGGGGATTTACGTGTCGGACTATGAGCCCACTCAGCTGTTAAATGAGTACCCATTATGGGGTAAATAACTCGGTTGAGCGTATTGCTGATCACATACCTCTGGACAAAAACCGTCACGATCTAGAAAATGAGATGATGCTAACTCATCTCGAGGCCGTGGTTCAAATTGGACTGTTGCGCCAGTTATTTTTTTTTTTTTATTTAGTTAAGTTTTCTCTAGAGTGCGGTTACTGTATACTTACATTTCTGAAAGTACGCTTCGTTGGAAATGAAACTGTGCTGGAAACCCTTTTTGACACCCAGGGCCGGTCAACGTCTAGCTTAAGGCACAAGTAAAGAAATTTTTCCTCCCTCCCCCTCCATTTAGGGTTAGTTATTCATATAAAGTAGAATGACGAATCGCTAAAAATATTATTGGCAAGTATTTTTCATGCACATCATTGCTGTATTTTTCAATTGCCACTTTTGCCCAAACGATTTTCCTTCATACTGATATCGACTGCGCTTGCGGAAAAGTGGTTGTGAGAGCGCCGCTTTTGTCCGGAGGCTTTGCTTGGCACTAATCAAAGTTGATAATGGTCACCACAGATGATCGAACTAAACGGATCGCGATTACCACCCAATCACTCTAACTTCATAGAAAGTGCGGTAAAAATTCTTCTAATTTCTACCGTTCCATTGGAATTGACGTGATTCGGTGGTAGTTACGAACACCTGTTGAGCTTAAGTCACTCTTACTGGAGAATGAAGCGAAACCCAAAATTCAAAATTGAATCGTTTGCGTATGTAAATTTGGACTGTGAGAAACACTTTCGATCGCATAAATCGCGAAATATTTGTAATAATATTCAGTATCAAACTTTGTTTTTCCTTTTGGCGCCCTCTTCGGCACCCTTTCAGAGTCGGCGCACCAGGACTGTTTTGACTTTAACCGGCCTTGCTGACACCCGATGGAAAGCACATGCTGTGGCAGTGGCTGTAATTCAGTTACCTTTTTTCATTTTGGAAGCTTTTTACTCCATAGCAGACGACTCACCACAAATAGGCGATCCAGGAATGAAGGCAAATAATAGGCGCGTTGTTTTTTTAACAGCCACATAGAGCAAAACAGGTTAAGACCACACAATTACACTAACAATTTGATCTGAGGTGCTCTGGATTGAAGGTTAGCGCAACAGTTCTACTCTGTTAAGTGGACTGCGTTTTCAAATGCAGGCGGCGCAAGTGTCGAAGTTTCCGGGTAGTTAACAGTTAGGGAAGCACATAAAATTTGTTTCCTCTAGAAAAGAATGTTCGTTTTGTGTAATTATATGGAATAGCAAAACTTTCTAGACAAAGGATTTTAGGTTAGCGTTAGTGCACCACAACACACATAGACCATTACTGGGTCCGTTGTGATACTTTGCATCAGGGCCGTCGGGAGCAAAAATCCGGCCCGGGGCCTAACAACTACTAGCCCATGCACATAATGTCTTATGTTGCCTTCTGGACGTGCGAAACAAGAAGGGTGCCGATATTAAGATGGGAAGAGACCATTATCTTATGATCGCTAATGTTCGATTGCGTATTGCAGCCGTGCGCCGTCCTAACGACGAAAGATCCAGGCGTCGCAAATTCAACACCGATCGACTAAAAAATCCAGCTGTCTTACAACAATATAACGACCATCTTGCGCAAAAAGCAGCTGAGATAACTAGTCACCCAGATAGTTACATAAATGAATTGGAATATCATAAACAATGCGTACATTGATTGCGCAGATACCGTAATTGGCACAAACACGGATTGCCGGAATAAGTCCTGGATGTCTGACACTTCATGGCAGCGGATTGATGAAAGAAAAGAACTGAAGGTTCGCTTGGCAGCAGCATTATACGACAATCGAAGCAGCATTGAACTCCTTTACCGTCGGAAAGCTCGAGAAGGTCAGCGTAGTGTGCGACGCGATAAAAGAGTTAATGCGAATTCTCTTTTAGTCTCAGCAGAAGAAGCCGCAAGAAGTAACAACGTAAACGCCGTATACGGTGCCATCAAGGAGTTTACAGGTGGTCGTAACTCCTGCCAACATCCGGTGAAAGATAGTGATGGAAAGCCACTTATCTTGGAAGAAGATCAAATGAGACGGTGAGAAGAACACTTCGCCGCGGTCTTGAACCGTGTAACTTCTGGTGTTCCCCCTCATATAGATAATTTAGCTAACCATCAAAATGTGCGTATACGGTCCACTGCCCCGACTAAAGAGAAATCAGTCACTGCAATTATTGCACTAAAACAAGGAAAGGCCGCCGGATTCGATGGTGTTGCTGCCGAACTTTATCAAGCAGCGCCCAGCGCAAATGCCGATTTGCTGCACCCACTTGTTGATAATGCGTGGAATACAGAGACCTTTCCCACTGAGTGGAAGGAAGGTTTGTTCATCAAACTTTCAAAGAAGGGTAGACTCACAGACTGTAATAATTGGAGATGCATTTATGTGCTTTCTGCCGTTGCCAAGATAATAGCTAAAATCGTTCTGGAAAGACTAAAGGCCCACCTAGAAAGCACAATTGATGAAGAGCAGGCTGGTTTTCGATCCGATTCTCCTGTGTCGATCACATTAACACCTTGCGAATCATCATCGAGCAATGCGCTGAGTACGATTCTCCGCTTCACTTGCTTTTCATCGATTTCGAGAAGGCTTTCGATATTGTGAACCAGGGTTCTACATGGGCGGCCTTGCGCAAGAGAGGCATCCTTGAGAAGCTTGTGGCTATTTTTAAGGCAACCTATGACGGTGCGAGTTGTCGCGTTCTGCGTAAAGGTGTCGGGGGACTTTGAGATTCGAGGTGGAGTTCGGCAGGGGTGCATCCTCTCACCGATCCTATTTCACATATTCATCGGCGATGTGTCGCATGCAGCCCTATCCGGACTAGACAGAGGGATCCAATGGACTTTGACATCTTGACTACGCTGAAGACATATGCCTACTCTCCCACAAGATCATGAATCTGTCCGCAATGGCGTTAGATCTCGAGAGGGAGGCAAGCAAGGTTCGGCTAAAGATTAATACCAACAAGACCAAGGTTCTTAGCCCGCCATTGCGGAAAGAAATTTGACACCTATTGCCATCAATATTAATGGGCAGCCTGTGGAGAAGGTGGACAACTTCGTCTATCTGGGTAGCATTGTTGCCGAAAATAGTGGTACGGAGCAGGACATCGCTCGTCGTGTCAACCAAGCTAAATGCGCGTAGGGCATGCTGTCCAAAATTTGGCAAAGCAGTTATCTCAGCATCAAGATCAAGCTGGGCCTGTTTCGCTCACTGGTACTGTCAGTGCTTTTGTATGGGAGAAGTACATGGAAAATTTCCGTAAGTGTTAGCAGAAAGCTGCAAGTTTTCGTCAACTCATGTCTTCGTCGAATTATAAGAATTTTCTGGCCCGAAACAATATCAAAGGAAGAGCTAAGTCGGCGTACGGGTTAGATGCCAATCGACGAATTGATACGCAGGCAAAAATGGCGGTGGATAGGTCACACATTGCAGAGGAGTGATAAATGCATTGCTTTGCATGCCATGAAATGGAACCCCATTTCCAACCAAGGCCGACCAAGAGGGGGTCCTAGAATCACATGGCGTCGATCTGTAGCAAAGGAGTGTAGGGTGCTGGGTAAGTCTGGAGAGAGTTGCACCCCATTGCTCGGAACAGAGTAAGAGGCGCAGAGGAGTAGTTGGCGCGCTGTGTCCCACTAGTGGTTAAGGCAAAGTAGTATATCTGAACTAAAATTTATAGGGGAGATTCAGTAGGATCGTGCCCATTCTCAAAATCAACCAACAACTAGATCCAACTTCAAATATTTGACCAAAATTTCAAGTCGCTAGCTTAATTCTATCGAAAGTTGTCGTTTATTTGAGTTTTCATTTGTAAGGAATGTAGGTGTTCCTTATACCATAGACAGACGACGCATTTGAATGATCATTCCCACTCGAATGATAATTCGATTTCATGTGTGTCTTGCGAATGATCATTCGAACATCGTCCGAATGATAATCCGCGAATTATAATTGGCATTGTAAACGTAATTCCTTCTTTGTGTATGTAGTGCCACCTATCCGACAATTTGTCATTGAGTAGGAAAAATATGCACCCGTTGATATGCAATAGAAATAATATCCACTCGTTGCTAAGCAAAATGTTCGTTGCTAAACGAAATAAACAATATTTATTCGAAAAATCAGTGCTAAGTCGATTTTGTAGTGACAGTTGGGACGACGTTCACATCAAAGTGTGTGTGTCTAGTTCGTCATTGCCAGCAATTCATCATTCACCAAATGATCATTCGGTTGCTGTGTCTGTCTAAGGTATTAGGTTGGATTTTGCGAATTATCAATTCCAACCAACTAAATCCTACTATAAACATTTGACCAGTCACCGTGCGACCGGACCGGACCGGCCATAATTACAGAGCCTCCATGTTTCCGTTGTGACGAAAACAATATTTCCTATCCTTTATAAAATCGAGGGTATAAAAAAACAGAGATTTTCTTTTGGACTGAAAATCGGGCTTTGCGGTGGTCAATCCATTACCTTGAATTTCTTATTTCATTCATGTACTCCATGTTTTGTTTGGCCTTGTGTTTAGGATGATTGTCTTGAATAAAAATTCCAATTTTGGCATTCAGTTTCATTTTCTGCAATGATAGAAGATAACAATTACGCAAGATGTCAATGTAGCCATGCCCAAGGGCATTCATATGCAGATCAATTTTGCTTAATACACCAAAACACGATGCCCCAAAACAGCCTCAGAATATAATTAATCTCTCCTGCTCCAAAACTGATAAATGCGATAACATCTCTTTCAGATATTAATTTTGATGGCTCCATCCACATATATTTAATTCCTCTAATGTTCGCATATTGATTTTGCTTTAAATCAATTAACTGGCGCAACAATCGAATCTGGACCATGGGCTCGAGAAGAGTTAGCATCATCTAATTTTCTAGATCGTGACGGTGTGTTTTGTGCAGAAGTGGGTGATTAACAGCACGCTCAACCGAACTATTTACCCCGTACTCATTTAACATTGAGTGGGCTCATAGTCGGACTATGACGTAAGTCCCCTTTTTTTAACGAAAACTAATGCTTTCAGTAGGAATCGAACCGGGGCCCAGTGCTTAAAAGGCGAATGTGCTAACCGTTGCCTCATCCGGGCTACTATTTGACATTTGTCGGACCAAATAACGTTAGACCATTGCTCCTCAATCAAATTTTTATGTTTTTTGGCAAATTTAAGGCGCATTTAACGGTGACTTAAGTAAATAATTGCTCTTCAATCCTACGAAGGGCTTTGCAACCGATTCTCCTCAACTGTATGTTGAATGTCATTCGGGAAACATTTTTATTATGAAGGTTTTTGACTTCCCTATGAAAATCATAATCATCGATATGACCGCACCAGTTAGCACCAAACGATTTTTAGCTCTATTGTCATCAGCGGTCAGCTTCCTAGGCCGGCCTGCTCGATTCTTGGGCGTCAAATGTTCACCACTTATAGCAGGTTTTCTCACTGCGCCATTTACGCAATAGCAACTGCCTTTACAATAAGTCAGTATGAGAGACCTTCCGCAATTTTGTTCGCAACTCTTTGTTTTATTTAGACTCTGGAAGTTTCTGTATTTTTTTGATAATAATTACCTGAAATTTTCAATTTTAAACGTTGCCTAAAACCTTCTTACCAATCAACATCACGATTTATAAAAAAAAAGCTTTTTTTCTTCAGTTTCTTTAAACATGAATCTCAAAACCAATGCTCTTTGTAATGCTTGTAACAAAACAACATGCGTCGAATTGCATGAGTATGAGTAGTATAATGTCTACACAATACATATATAGTGCGCATTGTACGACATGGGTGTAAATTATTTTCTAGTGAAAATTTTCCTGTTATGTATTAGCCACGCATGAGCGCATAGCTAGTCTTTTAGAGCAGCTAATTGCTACTCCAAATGAAAAATGATTTGGCATAACTATCGACTTCCATGAAAACTTAATCAGCAGATCTTCACTAGAAAATAATTCGCAACCACGTCGTACAATGCACACTATATACCTATATAATGTTTAAAGTGACATATTTCGATGGTCTCGTCTTACCAAGGTACTTACCCGATGGATTAGTGTCGCCATACACTGTCGAACTCGAATTCGAACACGAACCTGGTACAAATGTCCTCTGAATAGCTCAAGACACACACACACACACTTTACATAAACGTGAACAAAACCGGTCCATTTGTACCATGCTCGAGTTCGAGTTCCACAATGTATGGAGACAAGACACTTAACGTAGCTTCTGAAGAGTACAATCCATCGTGTGGACGAAACTAGAAGACAGATGAAGAATTGACTTTATGCCGATTAATTTTTCGTGACAGTCGATAGATAAGCCAAGTCATTAGCCCCTTTCGATTCACCGGACCTCATACCATTTTCATACAAAACCAGTTTGTCGGTTTTAATCCAGGTCTCGCATGGGATCTCATCGGATCCAAGTTGGAAATTGGTTGAACCTAGACTTATTTCGCATCTATCGAAATGTATACTGAGTCCGCGATTCGCCCCACTACAGCGAAGTATCTGGATGATGACTGTTTAAGTACGGTCGGTGCAGATCCGTGTTGTTCTTTTCACCAGTGTTCGGTCTGAAACCAAAATCGAAGCGAAATGAACGCGGCTATTGTTGACTTGAAGTATCAATGACTCACTACACTCTACTCTTAAAAAGTATAATTACTATTTTGAGGTTGAGGAATAATAACTTCATTTTATTGACAGCTTATTGAATTCTTTGTTGAATCTAGACAATTTAATATTGAACATATTAAACTTGTGTAAAAATCCCTATCCACTTCATTTGTCACACACACACCCTTCGTGTCAGACTGTCGAACTTCATTCTTGCTTAAGCACGAACGTCAAAGCATCATTTTTGCTCGAACGCATCGTACGAGTGTCATGACGCCTACGACTTTAGCTTCCTCTCAAGCAGTCACAACAACCTGCGACATCAGGGAATCGACAGCTCTTTACTTTATGGCTCTGTTTATACTATTTTGCATATAGTACTGATTCATATCGTCTACATCTTCACTTTTCGCCCATCTGCTTTTGTTTTTTATTTGCTATATCAGTATCCTACCCGGCATATCCTTCTACTTCGGGTACCAAGCATCTGCCTGTATACATCTTAAAGAAGCTGTCGAAAAGCATCTGACGAAGCTCCAAATTTGATTGTTGCATTTTATTATTTGCACTATAACGTGAGCAGAATTTTATTGCCACATTACAGAACTGTTCCATTGTTTGAATTTTGGTTGGGCGAACTGCCATGTTTATGTTGACTTCACAGGATCATCATATTGTACATATACAGCACAATGCCCGGGATTCTCAGAGCTTCGGAGAAAGTTTTTGATTTCCTATAAAATAAAGTGAAATTGCACCACAAAATGTGTGTTTATGGTTTTCGGAAAAGGGAAACCGCTCAAGCGGCAGACGTAGAAGAGTCGTCCTTTTCAAAGTCTGTAGCCAGAAATTTAATAAGATGAGTGATAAAATGAAGATTATTGGCGTCCTGTCTTGTATAGTGAGACAAAGGTTTGTCTAGGTTTCAGCTGACTTTACAGGAAATCCTTAGTTTGTACGGAATATTGAATTATGGTTACATTGTAGCACAAAACTAATGTAAAGGCGGTGGTGGTGGGGGGCAAAAATCCTCCTCCATAGTCCTCCTCGTGGGGGCCCATCGAATGTGCGTACTCTCCTGGAAAATAGATCAGAAAGTCTTCAGAACGCACGATTTCTTCAAGTAGACTAGAAAGTCTCCAGAACGCACGATTTCTTCAAGTAGAGAACGAATTTCTGCGGTATGCATTAAACATCATAGGAGTTAGTGATATAAGATTGTGAAATAACGGAGAATTTATCTCTCCAACGAGTAGCACTGTAATGTTGTACTCCGGTAGAGCTACCGGTAATGATCGTTGAGTTAGGGGTGGGACTTTTTTCAACAAGAGCCGTATGATTATGTATGTATGTATTATGTATGTTTCTTACCATGGGATTTGGTCTCCGACAGAATCATAACCGCCAGATTCCGGACCATAATGAGGAGAATCACAATAATACAATGTTATGCTCCAACTGAACCCGACATTGTTTTGACGAAAGACTCCTTTCTATAAGCAACCAAACGCGCGCCGTCCAGAGCGGAACACCTAAAGGTGACATTAGCTGCTTCCGTTTCACGTGATTTCAGTCTCATACCGAAAAGGATGCCACGGCTCTGCCACGAGCGAACTTAGACAGCCACCATACAGATACTTCGCAGTCTTGGGGGCGAATTGCGGACTATGTATAATATACATTAAGATGGAGGCGAACTAAGTTGATGTTCAACCAATTTGCTTTCAACTGTTATCCGATGAGATCCCATACTGGACCCGGATTAAAACCGGTTTGTCGGGGATTTGAATGCAAAAGTTGGCAGTATAACTGTGGGCTCAGATATGCGATGGGGAGACACGGCCTTGGTGACCATAACGACAACGGTGAAAGATTAGTAGAGTTCTGCAACTTTCCCAATATCTTTATCGGTGGTACAACGTTTGAGCATAAGGACCACCACGAAACCAGCTCTCTGTTGATCGGCGCAAAACACGAAATCAGATCGGCCACTTTATCATTACTAAAGTATTCAAAAGTTGTCTCCTAGACTCGCGAAATAAGAAAGACCATTATCTTATTATCGCTAATGTCTGATTGCTTATTGCAGCCGTGCGCCGTCTTAGTAACGACAGACCCAGGCGCTCCAAATTCAACACCGTCCAACTCAAAAATCTTTTTATTGTACAACAGTGCTACGACCATCAAGGGCAAAAAGTAGCTGAGATAACTAGTCACCCAGATAGTGACATAATCGAAAACTGGGATGCCATAAAAATACGTACATTGAATGCGCAGATTCCATGCTTGGCACAAATCCGGATTGCCGGGAATAGGCCTGGATATCCGACTTTTTATGGCAGCGGATTGTTGAAAGAAAAGAACTGAAGGTTCGTTTGGCTGCAGCATCAGGCGACGCTCGAGGCAGCTTCGAACTGCACTACCGTCAGATAGCTCGGCTAGTTTAGCTTAGTGTGCGACGCGATAAAAGAGTTTATGCGAATTCCGTTCTAATCTCAGAAGAAGAGCCGCAAGAAGTAACAATTTAAACGCCTTTTACGGTGTCATGAAGGAGTTGTTCCGAATCATCATCGAACAATGGGCTGAGTACGGATCCGCTTCACTTGGTGTTTGTCAATTTCGAGAACACTTTCGGTAGTGTGAACAGGGATTCTATATGGGCGGCCTTGCGCGGGAGAGGCATTCATGAAAAACTTGTGGGTATTATTAAGGCAACCAATGACAGCGCGAGATGTCGCGTTCTGGATATAGGTAAGTTTTCGAGAGACTTTGAGATTTGCAGCGGAGTTCGGCAGGGTTCATCCTTTCACCGATCCTATTCCATAATCAGCGACGATGTGTTGCATACAGCCCTATTCGGGCTAGACAGAGGAATTCAATTGACTTTAACATCTTGTCTACAACATCTTGACTACGATAACAACATATGCCTACTTCCTACGAAATCATGTATCTGTCCGCAATGGCGTTATAAGAGTATCTTGAGAGGGAGGCGCGCAAGGTCGGGTTAAAGATCAATACCAAAAAGATTAAAGTTCTTAGTTCGCCATTGCAGAACAGGGGGGCAAAAGACCTTTTCCATAGTCCTCCACGTGGGCGCCCCTGGTAACGGTGTCTCAAGCCGCTGGACAACCTGGAACAAAAGCCTCGGATTGGACGGATCAACAACGAAGAACAGGCTAACGACTAAAGAATTATTCTTTCGGATCCTCGAATGTACGCTTCCTGAACAAACCGGGGGCTGAGAAGGCCCTCAGGTCGAAAATTACAAACTGAGCATTACTGCAGTCCAGGAAGCAAATTGGCTTGAGAGCGAGAAACAAATCGCACACAATTTTTACAAGTGGCAAACCATCGGGCCGCAAGGAGTTTGAAGGAGCATTTATAGTGAACAATCGCCTCAAGCCGCTTATTGCTGACTTCAAACCCATAAGGGATCGGCTGTGTGCGATTCGCATTAAAGCTCAAATCTTCAATCTCTGGCTCATCAATGTATACACCCCCACTGAAGTTAAAGAAGACGCAGTAAAAGACGAGTTCTACGCCCGCCTTGAGACTCTCTTCGAGTCATTTCCAACAAACGACGTCAAACTGCTGCTGTGAGACTTGGACGCGAAAGTCGGATATTAAAGTTGGCGACAACTGGAGGTCACAGTCACTATGAAAAATATAACGACAACGCAAGAAACCGTAGTTGATCATATGATCGACTTGCGTCACCAACGTGTTAAGAGGGGGGGGGGGATAGTTCGCAGAGTCCTCTACTACTACTATCCGTTGATCTACTACGGCTTAATTGGAGTGAGGTTACAGTAATTTGTAATTTTCCGACTGAGACTCGTGTCTCAGAGGCGATCTTGAGACCATGGGCATAATGTAGGACAGCAACTGCCATATCGGCGAGGGTGTTGATACAACATCATTGGCAGTGGACCTTAATTGTTCTCTCCTACTTCTTATTTATTTGTTTTAATGTTAACGCGTAGGGGATACCCTTGATGTAAAAGAACGGCCTTGGCGGGTAAAGAAACGAATATTAAGGTAAAGGACAGGATGAAATTTAATGTCGATGAGCATTTTGTTTGAATTTTTGTAGGTTATATAGTAATTGCAGGGGAGAACTGTTCCACTTTTGGAGTGTGCAGCATACTAATGAATCATAAAATTTAATTGTTCGACTGCCACTAGTTCCGATGGTAAGATAGTGCAACATCAGCAATTATATCGTTTATTTCATTACTGCAGCGGCGGTTAAAGTATCAATTAAAAAGTGAAAGGCAGCCAAAGACACGTCTGAAATGAGCTCCCGTGATATTCTGCCACAGAACTAAAAGGATACGTGCAGTCAAGGGTGCTATCGTCAGCAAAACTGTGTACTGGGTTAGAAGTTATACAGAAAAAATCATTAATAAATAGAAGAAAGAGCGCTGGGAGAAGACAGTACCATGTGGAACCCCGGCATTAATGGTATAATTACTCGTTTTAACTCCGTCAAGAACGACTTGGATCCAACGGGTATTTAGTTGGTTAGCGCGCATCTTCGAGTGAAAAAATATATTATTTTTTTGTGCTCCTTTCCTCCTCACATCGCCTTTCCACTTTTGCGCAGACCACTATCTTAATTCAATTGCATTGCATTGCCTTATTCGACGTAGTATGAGCGTGCGAGTAAAAAAAAAACCATACGGAAAGAAAATTCAGTGGAAGACGTTACTACACTTTTTGATTGCTCATTTTCTATTTTAAATTTTATGAATTCGGGATAGTGCGGTTTTCTTTCGCAGATGTTCCTACAGTGCCTTCTAGTCAACTGATTGTTTTTGTAAGGTACACATTTAAGTATTCTAAAACCGAAAAGCGGGTAATTTTAAGAATTTATATACAATACGTTCATTAAAAAATCGATTTTTTTCCGAACTTCTTTGGAATTCTACCCAAAATAGCGTTTAGTCTTATCTATCAACATTGTGAAGGACTTTCATTATTCATTGACCCTAATAACAGCAGGCCTACTCCTTGGCATGTTATCAATGAAGTTGCAAGTGACATCATCAGGCATGTTTTTTCATTCTCTAATAATGGTCCTGTACCTCTTGAAGGTTGAGTCAACTTTCCGAGCTCTCTGTCTCTCTAGTTAATCCCACACGTGATATAAGTGTGATGACTGGGCTGAACACTTAGGACTCGTACGACCAAAGTCATTGCGAGTAAAAACTGAAAGTGTACCACTTGAAATGTTAAGCAGCATATTTGATTTCATGCCAACGTTAGCTTAGAATTGAAAACTTTAAATCACTTACGTGAAGTTTTCGTCAAAATTTGAACTTATTGGTAAAATTAACAAACCACCTTCATGATTGTTTTCAAGCAATTTTTCCTTTCAGAAATTGTAATGTTTAACGTTACATGTCCCGTAAATACACTGATATTGATCCAAGGGATTAATTTGAATATTTACATATGATCCCAGAAAAAAAGGGAAAAAGTTTTGAGCTTTCGAGTGTCTTCCTCCTATGCGATATTGACATACTACACCAATGCATCAAAAAGCTACCCCTTGTCCCAACCAACCAAAACTGAACCTTCAAAGCTATCTCAAATGAAACTGAAAGACACATCCTCCCACATCAGCATCCTCTCTACATTTGTGTAAATATTATACATAGATTACATGTGTATATACATATGTACTATACATCATTCGGAAGATACATGTATGAATACCGAAGGATTTTTGACGAAACCCCGACCTGGGTACGAATACTCTAAAGTACATCCGATTGACATGTAAAAGACGCTGGTGAAATGGATTGATTTTTAGACATTTAGGGAACAAATTCTACTTCAGATTTTGTGGCGGATTTTACTCTTATATGTACATGTACACACATACAATATATAATATTTATTTAGATGATTTGAAATATAGCATACATACTAGAATACGTTCGGATATAACACAAGGACATTATTTCAAATGGGAGTCTGTATGTATAACAAACGTGTGAGTGCCCGGATGCAATTAGGGAGGTTCCCACGCTAAACCATAAAATCGATTGATGCCAATCCTGAATTCAATCCGAATGAAGTTGGGGTTAAACTTCAGGGCGTGTGATTCATGACTACCACTTGTATTTTTATGTAGCAATATGTTAGGTTTCTGGTTTTGAATGAAACGGATGATGGTGTCTATATACGTGGTATAGGAAAGAATAGTTTTGAAGTTTCGGAATCATTCGAAATTTTTTGCTTTATACTAGGATTACACTAATACCTGGTCATTTTCATCACTCCAGAAGATTTGTGGACATCCGCATGAGTAAATCATTCGCTTATGTACATTTTTATACCCTAGACTTTATAAAGTATAGGGTATATGGTTTTTGTCACGGCGAAAATATGTAACACCTTGTAGGGGGGCATAGACCTTTTCCATAGTCCTCCGCGTGGGCGCCCCCTGGTAACGGCAGTGTATCAATTCGCTGACGGCCAATGTCTTAGCGATAAGACAGTTTGGAAAAGGCAGATAGCTGTAGCCTGAATGGCTGACGAACACCTAATCGTCTCAGGTTTAGTAGGATGGAATGACTTGCGTAGTTGGACCTGCTACATAGTTGTGTGGGCTCCAGCCCGTTTATTAAACCATCTGAAGCAGCTATCTCCGAGGCCATCCCCTGAATGGGGTTAAGCGACGTGCTGACAACTCGTCCTTGTAAAAACCACTCCATGTCAAGAAACCTGGAACAAAAGCCTCGGATTGGACGGATCAACAACGACGACCACGGAAACGAATAAAGGATTATTCTTTCGGATCCTGGAATGTACGCTCCCTGAACAAACCGGGGGCCGAGAAGGCCCTCCTTCAACAGGTCGAAAAGTACAAATGTGCACGCCCCCACTGAAGTTAAAGAAGACGCAGTAAAAGACGAGTTCTACGCCCGCCTTGAAACTCTCTTCGACTCACTTCCAACAAACGACGTCAAATTGCTGCTGGGAGACTTTAACGCGAAAGTCGGAAATAAAAGTTGGCACCGGGGGACCACTGGAGGCCACAGTCTCCATGAAGAATGTAAAGATAACGGCCAGCGACTTATAGACTTCGCCTGCAGCAGGAATCTAGTCGTAAGCTCTACGTGTTTCCCGCATCGACGCATTCACAAGCAGACCTGGAAGTCTCCAGACGCACATACCGTCAACCAAATTGACCACGTCCTCATTTGCAGGAGATGGGCGTCTAGTATCATGGATGTCCGCTCCTATCGAGGAGCAAACTGCGACTCAGATCATCACTTGGTGAAGACGACCTACAGATGTAGAATTTCCTCAGTGCACCAAGCAAGAATCAGCCCTCCCAAAATCTTTGCGGTTGATAAGCTTTTGAGTGATGCTACAGCGGTGGCGTATACTACCGCCCTTGAGGAAAAACTATCACCTATGCTACACAACATCAGCAACACAGGCGCCCATGGGTTCTGGGAAGAACTCAAGGGTACCATCAAGGATGTCGCAGAGAAGGTCGTGGGATATAAAGCCCGGTGAGCGCGAAATGACTGGTTCGACGAAGAATGCAAAAATTCACTTGACGCGAAAAACGAGGCCTACAGACAATGGATTCAACGAGGAACCAGAGCCAGAAGAGAAAAATATGACGAGCTACGGCGAATATCGAATAGAATAATTAGACGTAAGAAACGTAAATACCTTGACGAGCAGTTGCTGAACATAAACGAAAACTTAGCTAATAGGAACAACAGACAAGCGTACAAACTAGTAAATACAATTAAGAACGGCTACCAACCCAGGACTTGCCTTTGTAAGGATAATGATGGAAACATCATCAGCGACACCGATGGTATTAACAAGCGATGGGCCTCTTATTTTGAAGAGCTTCTAAACTGACCATCTAACATCCCCACACCGGAAGCTCTCGACGATATTGTTGATCTAGGCCTACCCATTCAACCCCCGACAGTAGAGGAAGTTGATCTCGCCTTGCGGTCACTAAACCGAAATAAAGTGCCGGGCGCTGACGAGATTCCAGCTGAACTGCTAAAATTCGGTGGAACGAGTTTAGTTGATGCCATACATCAATTACTCCTGCGAGTATGGGCGAACGAGGAGATTCCAGACGATTGGCGCAGAAGCATCATCTGTCCAATTCATAAAAAGGGAGATAAACTGCGGTGTGAGAACTACAGGGGCATCTCACTAGTTTGTGCGTCCTATAAAATTTTGACGAAAATTCTGGAAAATAGAATAAAACCGTACGCAGAACGAGTCATTGGCGAATATCAATGCGGTTTCAGACCTGGTCGCTCCACAACCGATCAGCTCTTCTCAGTCAAACTGATACTCCAGAGGTGCTGGGAATACAACGTAAACGTATACCAAATCTTTGTCGACTTCAAGCAGCCATACGACAGTATCGATCGTGGAGTACTGTACAACATCATGCAATTTGGTATACCGCCAAAATTAGTGCGACTGACAAAGATGACGATGACCAACTCCGTCTCACAAGTCAGGATCCAGAATAGACTTACTGATCTATTTGAAACACGCACTGGTTTGAAACAGGGCGATGGACTGGCACCGACGCTCTTCAACCTAGCACTGGAATACGCTATTCGGGCCATGAATATGGACAACAGCAAGACGCTACTCATCAAGTCGACACAATTAGCAGCGTACGCCGACGACATCAACATCATGTCCCGAAGATTGGCTGACGCAGAAGAATTTCTGCATACGCTCGATACCGCTGCAAAGGAAGTTGGATTACGTATTAACGAGGGTAAAACTAAAATAATGATGTAATCGGTGACAAGGACACCTGCACAACCAAGCATCAATGTGGGGGACCTCAACATCGAGTTCGTGAACAACTTCATTTACCTGGGTTGCAACCTGTCAAGGGACGCCAACGAAACTGACGAAATCAAGCGACGGATACAGTTAGCTAATAAGACTTTTTTCTCGGTTCTCCCCATAATGAAATCGAAGCATGTGCACAGAAACACGAAGCTCCGCGTGTACAAAACCATTATACGACCAGTGCTATGCTATGGCTGTGAAGCATGGACCCTAACTCAAGCCTCCGAAAACATGCTAGACGCTTTTGAACGTAAGGTTCTACGGCGAATTTTCGGGGCTGTTTGCGATCGAGATGGATGGCGCATCCGGTACAACCATGAGTTGTATGAAATGTACGATGAGCTGCAAGTCTCGAAAATCGTCAAACTACAACGACTTCAATGGGCAGGGCATGTACAAAGAATGGACGATGATCGCATGCCTAAGAGAGTAATGAATGCAGAACGAGTCGACGGAGCGAGACTGCGAGGACGACCGAGATCTCGTTGGGAGAGCTCAGTAGGTGTGGACGCCGCGCAGCTGCTGGGCTCCCAAAATTGGAGGACGCGGTCACGTGACCGAGATAATTGGAGGACAATGATCCAGGCGGCCAAGGCCCGACGTCGGGCTGTCGCGCCACGATGATGATGATGTAGGAGGCTACACCTAAATATACCTTCTGATTCGATTTAGCCATGTCTGTCCGTCTGTGTGTTCGTTTGCAAGTAACTCTCGATAGAATGAAGCTAGGGACATGGAATTGATCAAATGCTCGCAGTATGATCTAGTTGATTGGTACTGAAAATGGAAATGAGCCGATCAAGAGAACGCCTACCTCCCCTACATATGTAAAATAATTAAATGTATCTATAACTCCCAATTGAATAAACACGAAAAGCTCTAGCTTTGGTAGATTGGCACGAGCGAATACGCTGGACCCAATTTTCCGTGACTCGAGCACACAAATCGGCCGAAATACCAGGAATTTCGCGTTCGATGTTGGCCTGCAGCTCTTCTAGCGTTGCTGGCTTACTGGCATAGACCAATGATTTAATGTAACCCCAAAGAAAAAAGTCCAAAGGGGTTAAATCGCACGAAAGAGGCGGCCATTCACGAGGATCGTTGCGTGAGATAACTCGCTTGCCGAAATTGGTCTTCAATAATTCGATTGTGTCGTACGCTGTATGGCACGTTGCGCCGTCCTGTTGGAACCACATATCGTCCAAGTCCGTAGCGTCGAGCTGGTCCCAAAAATACTCCGATATCAAGGCCCTGTAGCGGTCGCCGTTGACCGGTGCCGTCGCGCCGTTTTCATCAAAAAAGAAAAATGGGCCGATGACGCCGCCGGTATGAAAACGCCACCAAACATTTAAATTTTTCGGATAAAGTTGTGTCTCGTGCATCACTTCAGGCTACTCACTCGACCAAATGCGGCAATATTTCCTGTTCACAAAACCATCGGGCCAGAAGTGAGCTTCATCCGAAAAAATGATTTTCTTGTGAAAGTCGTCGTCAGCTTGCATCTGGTCCAGAACCCAATAAGACCAGAGGAATTGGGATGCCAACATCTCCAAAATCAACTGTGCGTTAAGATCGGCATATCATTCTGTGATAGGAAAGTTTAGAAAGAAACAAAAAAAAAGGAAAAGATCTGCCGCTGTTGCGAAAAATAATGTCAAGCCTGTTCTCGTTGGTGTTGAATTAGGCGGGTTTTATTAGATTGCAACAGCCACCGATAGGCGCGGCGGAGTTCCGTGTTGCTAAACGTCAAAAGCGCCCCGGCTAGCACGTAATCGGATTTGACGTGTGTGCAAATTGCTTAAAGAATTTTGTCGTGGCTGTTGTGATTTTCGCCGCGAGTGAGTGTGCTTATAATATATTTGCCCCGACATTCCGTCATTTTTGTGTGGCTATCTCGTGACCTCTTTCCGCACCTTAATTTGCTGCAGCATGGATAGTGTGGCTCTCCCACAAGCATGAGGACCACCACGGTTGAAAAAAAAAAGAAAAATTTATTTAAAACAAATATATGTACGAGTATATATTAAGATAAGAATATTTAGATTAATAGTGTGCAGCTAAAAAAAATTTCCTGCCTCTCCCTCCTCTCTTTCCCCTCGATTCGCTAATTTTTTTAGGGGGTTTCGAAGGTTTTTTTTCTGATTGCGCCTGAAACCCAAGGATGGGAGGGCTAGGTCGCGCTAGGTCCCCATAACATCTGGGGCCCTTCATAGAGCCGAATACGAGCGTAGGCTCTGTTGACCTTAAAGAGAGAAGGAGCTGACCGGATTGGACGGTTTCCTTCTGTAATATATTTTGTTGGTTTTAGTGCCATATTTTGTAGATTGGCTGATGCAGCCCCTGTCCCTGCACTGGACTTTGTGTTGTGAGTCTTAGGGAGTTTGGTGCGTAGGCACCCCTACTAGGTTTTCTGGTTTTTTGCTTGTTTGTTAGGTTATCGCAGGTATATTAGAGTACTTTATTTTGATTAACGGGCCGACGTGTGATTTGTTGTTGTACGCTGATGGAGGAGGCCAATGGCTGCCGTTTTTTTCCCATCCCGCTACTCCCGACAGCTGAGCTGGTCTGCCAGCGCACGTCACGGGTAGTCATTGGAGAGTGGTCTTTCAACACTTTGGTGTTTTCAGGCTTTCACGGCCAACTCAACCCTCGTCCTCCGGTACTCCATCACTACAAATGTGCGACACTTAAAATTGTCGGTTGGCTTCAGTTCTTGAGTCAACGCAATTTTATACAGGCGGAGAGCCAAATCCTTCCGCAAAATTCGCCACAAACTGGTCACACTGATGTTCAACGCCTGCGATCGGCATGGAATCGACATCCTTGACTGCCCACGCACACTCTCTCGAATGACCACGATATTTTCTTCACTTCGAGCATTACGTTGTCGCACAGGCACTGGGACATTATGCAATGCATAAGTTGTTTCGAATTTTTCCACCATACGTTCAATAGTCCGTCCTGTTGGATGGTTTCGTCGACCGAAAATTAGTGTAAGCGCGCGCAACGTTGCCACGACGCGATAGAACGTGAACTTTGATAAAAAAGTTGAATAATTTTCAAAGGTTGTTGAAGCGTGTAAATCTCCATAATTAAATGGCATAGAATTACGTTTCAAAATGTAAAAGAATTGCAAAGCCACCTTCACGCCTGCTCGAAAAATGTCAAAAAGAGAATGCGTCGTCTTTATTGAAAAATCCTTCGCATCGTTTGTGGGGTTAATTTTATACTCTCTTGGAAAAATAAAATCGATCAGTGGGAAACAAACGGCAGTTTTCTTACAAAGCTTCCGTACTGTTGCACACATATTAGAATATCGCATCTCCATAGTCCGAAGTACTAACACGTTGAGACTAATAGTATGATGTACGGATATTAGTTTATGTATTCAATGTTCTTGCAATTGTGCGAATAATTTGAGTGAAAACTGCAATTTTTTGTGACACTTGGTTTCATACCGCACACCAACTTACAATAGTATGCGTCTGTAGCTTAGCTCGTAACGCACCGGGTATTTTTTGCTACTCGAAACACGGTCGTCTGTGGTTGAAGAACCGCAACGAGACCAAATACTTTTTATTCTCAAATTCCCTCTGTTTTAATTTCTTCAAGCTTATGGTTTCGTATAGGTAGACGCATTCATCAGGTCAGGATGCAAGACCTGACGAGTGCTTCTATTAGCACAAAAAATCAGCTTCGAACGAGCATCACCTTCCGAGAAATCGAGCTTTAAAGATTTTATTTGTTTTTATAAAAAAAAAATTTAAAAAACCGGCATTGGTTAAGCAACTCGTCAAATATCGGGAAAAGTACTCATCCCACGAGGAAAGTCATGAAAATTGAGTTTGTAGACATTTTAACCTATAATTTGATATAAGTGGGAGCTCTGTAGGATAAATACTTACATAGAAAATGACAAATAAAAATGAGCATCGAGAAAAACAGCGTAAACATTGCTCACTATGTATGTGCTTAGTAAAAAAAATCCACTAGTACCTTTTCTAACAAAAACTTACTATTGGACCGGTCGTTCCTATGACGGCTGACATATTACTCCAATTTCAACGAAATTACGTACGTACGTGGTTGGGCAATAGATACAAGTTGATAATATGAAATTTGATAAAGACATCTTCAGAAACAAAAAAGTTTTTCATACAAAAACAAACTTTTGGACCTGTCGTTCCTATGGCAACTTTATGACGCAGTAGTCCGATTCCACTGGTTTCGACATATGCACAGCGTGCACTAGAAACAAGTGGTACAAAATTTCAGATCGATAGCTTTAAAACTGAGAGACTAGTTTGCATAGAAACAAGCGGACAGACAGACAGACAGACAAACGGACAAAGCCGACGACTCATCATACTGTCATACTGACCAACAACATAGTAACAACAACAATAGTAGTTTATATGATCGAAGATGCCTCCTTTTGTGCCTTGCGAACTTCATGACAAAGTTAATATCCCCTATCGCATTGAAGAGTAGTGATCGTGAGTCAGATGTGGGGCTCTTCTAACCAAAGCCGCACAAAATTGTTTCTAATCCTGGGGTCCGTTCCCCGACAGAATCATGACCGCCAGGTTCCGGACCAAAATGAGGAACATCTCAATAATATAATGTAAGGCTCCAACTGAACACGACAATGTCTTGGGAAAAGACTTCTTTTACAAATAACTAAACGCCGTTCCGAGCAGAACACCTAAAGGTGACATTATAATGGTTATGGGTGATTTGAATGCAAAATTCGGCGCTGATAACTCAGGTATGTGACGGGCAAACACGATCACGGTCGGGTTCTGCAACTTTCACAGCCAACTACTTATCAGTTGATCCTCTGTTGATCGGCGCAGAACACAAAATCAGATCGACCACTTTGCCATTAATAAAAAATTCCTGGACGTACGAAACAAAAAGGGTGCCGCTATTGGAATGGGATGAGACCATTGCCTTATGATCGCTAAAGTTCGATTGCATATTGCAGCCGTGCGCGGTCTTAGCGACGAAAGATCCAGGCGCCGCAAATTCGGCACCGCTTGACTTAAAAATCCAGCTGTCCTACAACAATATAATGACCATCTTGCGCAAAAAGTAGCTGAGATAACCAGTCACCTGAATAGTGAATTAAATGAAAACTGGGATGCCACAAAAATGCGTACATTGATACCGCAAATACCTTCCTTGGTAAAAACCCGGATTGCCGGAATAAGCCCTGAATGTCAGACGCTCCATGGCAGCGGATTGTTGAAAGAAAAGCACTGAAGGTTCGTTTGGCTTCAGACGACATTCGAAGAAGCATCGAACTCCTTTACCGTCAGAAAGCTCGAGAAGTTCAGCGTAGTGTGCGACGCAATAAAAGAGTTTATGCGAGTTCTCTTTTACGCTCAGCGGAAGAAGCCGCAAGAAGTAACAACTTAAACGCCGTATACGGTGTCATCAAGGAGTTTACAGGTGGTCGTAACTTATGCCAACATCTGGTGAAGGATAGTGATGCAAGGCTACTTGTCTTGGAAGAAGATTAAATGAGGCGGTGGAAAGAACACTTCGCCGCGGTCTTGAATCGTGTAACCTCTGGTGAAGTTCCTCCTCATACAGATATTATAATTTAGCTAACCATCAAAGTGCGCGTATACGGTTCACTTCTCCGGCTAAAGAGGAAATCGTCGCTGCAATTATTGCACATAAACGAGAAAAGGCCGCCGGACTGGATGGTATCCCAGCTGAACTTTATAAAGCAGCGCCGAGCGTAACTGCCGAGTTGCTGCACCCACTTGTTGATACAGCGTGGAGTACAGCGACCTTTCCCACATTGGGAGTAAGGGAAGTTTGATCATCAAACTTCCGAAGAAGGGTAGCCTTACAGACTGTAATAATTGGAGAGGCATTTGTGTGCTTCTTGCCGTTGCCAAGATTATAGCGAAACTCGCCATGGAAAGACTAAAGGCCCACTTAGAAAGCACAATTGATGAACAGTAGGCTGGCTTTCGATTCGGATTCTCTTATGTCGATCACATTAACACCTGGCGAATCATCGTCGAGCAATAAGTACGATTATCCGCTTCGCTTGCTTTCTGTGTTTTCGGGAAGGCTTTCGTTAGTGCGAACCGGGATGGTATATGGGCGACCTTGCACAGGAGAGACATCCCTGATAAGCAAGGTTGGGCTAAAGATTAATACCAACAAAGCGAAGGTTCTGTAGTAGACGATTTGGTAGGCATCCGAAGATGCCCCTGGGGACGGAGCCTTTGCTAGCATAATGACCGTGAAGGTCGGGCCGTGCCATCTGGTGAAAAAAAGGCCCCTCAATGTGCTAAGCAGCGGCCTATGCTTACTGTAGCTCAGCTCGGGGGACGTGGGAGGGGTTTTCGCCGCTGGTTGCCCCTGCCCTTTACGTATTAATTAAAATTCATAGGCCTGGGGAAGACAACACAAACAGGGGAGGTAAAAATTGGGAATGATAAAAAATGAGGCGAAAAGGATGGAATGGTTGGCGGACGGCTTACTTGCACTCGCGCTCACATTAGGGTCCAGGCGTAATGGGACCCTTGGCCCCTGGTTTCGTACCACCGGTGGAAGCAGCACAACCAGAGCAGAATATGGTTCATTACAGTTCTTAGCTCGCCATTGCGGAAAAGAAATCTGACACCTATTGCGAATAATATTAATGGGCAGCCTGTGGAGAAGGTGGACAACTTTGTCTACCTGGGTAGCATTGTTGCCGGAAATAGTGGTTCCGAGCAGAAAATCGCTCATTGTATCAACCAGGCTAAATGCACATACGGCATTCTGTCCAAAATCAGGCAAAGCAGTTATCTTAGCATCAAAATTAAACTAGACATGTTTCGCTCCCCGGTACTGTCTGTCCTTTTGTATGAGAGCAGTACGGTATAGGCCTGTTCGGTACTGAGATTTCAGTACCGGTACTTGATATTTTCAAGTACCGGTACCACAAGCGGTATCCCGGTACTCACAGGTATTCGTTCAGTACCGGTACTAGTACCGGTTTTTTTCAGTACCGAGTCTTTTCAACCATGAGCCGGTTTTTTTCAGTACCGGTACTGAGTACCTGTTCTTTTCAGTATCGAGTCTTTTCAGTACCGGGATCCCGGGATCCCGGTACTCAGTACCGAGTCTTTTCAGTACCGAGTCTTTTCACTACCTGTTCTTTTCAGTACCGAGTCTTTTCAGTACCGAGTCTTTTCAGTACCTGTTCTTTTCAGTACCGGGATCCCGGGATTCGAGTACCTGTTCTTTTCAGTACCGAGTCTTTTCAATACCTGTTCTTTTCAGTACCGGGATCCCGGGATTCGAGTACCTGTTCTTTTCCATAAAAAAGACTCGTTCATTGCTGGACCAATTCTTCAGGTTTTTGGAAATTGTTATTGGAAATGTTCATAGAGTCGTGTCGTGCATTGAAAGATTTTTCATTTACACATCGTAGTATAGTATGTTAGTTAGTACGCACATATGTAGATATACGAGTATGTATGTACATTGTTCATACATAATTGATTTTGAGTTTTGTTAGGATTGAGACTGAGATGAGAGTATTTATTGTATTGGGAATAGGATATGTAATTGGGTATGATGTAAATATGAAATACATATGAACGAATATGTATATGTACGTATGTACATAATATAATAATATAATGCGTTGCATTGGTCAATAGCCGGCCATACACACACGCTCTATCATCTGCAAACGTACGCCAATTCGATCGCCCCATTTTTTTCTGAATGATTCGCCGCGTTCGCAATCCCCTGCAAAATCGCGTCACCTGGGTCGCCCAATTTTTTTGCGAATGATTCGCGGCGTTTACAATCACCTGGAAAATCGCGTCACCTGGATCGCCCAATTTTTTTGCGAATGATTCGCGGCGTTTACAATCCCCTCGAAAATCGCGGCACCTGGGTCGCCGAATGATTCGCCGCGTTTGAACGAGCAGTGAAATTTAAGTAATTTTGTGCGACCAGACGGTTCGTGGCGTTTTCGGTTTGCAGATGATAGAGCAACAACAATTTGTATGGAGACGATGTCTAGTTGGGTGCGTTGTGATTTTGCAGATGATTCGCCGCGACCGAATTTTTATGGGTTACCTATAGTGGCGGTAGTAGTATGTAGCTTGCATAATAAGATATGAGAAGGATGGGTCCACGCAGATATTTTGGTCCTGCTGCAGGTGTGCGTCAGGATAAAAGGATTTGTTTATCGATGAGGAGAGATATATAGGCAAGATGGGTGTTGTATGACTAGGGGTGCTGAGACGAATACGTTAGACTGCCGCTGAAGGCATTTTGAGTCCTTTGGTAACGAAAAAAGACATGCTTTGCAAGGAAAGCCCGATCAGACGAGTATTTCCCCATGAAAACAGGGTGGCCATTCAGGGGTGGGCAAAAAAAAAGTGCTGGATGCAGATATGCTAGCACGAAACAGCTGCAGGTACATGTACAAAGAGTGAAACGGGCAACCTAGGGCTACATGCGGGGGCTCGCAACGCCCTATTTCCCCATGAAAACAGGGTGGTCACTCAGAAGTGGGCAACTCACACAAGCGACTGCTAATTCACAACCCGCAGTATCGCACAAGTGTGCATGGATAATTTCGGTTTGGAACGAGCTGGGCTAGCTCCCCTCCTAGGGCGTTGCGAACCCCCGCATGTAGCCCTAGGTTGCCCGTTTCACTCTTTGTACATGTACCTGCAGCCGTTTCGTGCTAGCATATCTGCATCCAGCACTTTTTTTTGCCCACCCCTGAATGGCCACCCTGTTTTCATAGGGAAATACTCGTCTGATCGGGCTTTCCTTGCAAAGCATGTCTTTTTTCGTTACCAAAGGACTCAAAATGCCTTCAGCGGCAGTCTAACGTATTCGTCTCAGCACCCCTAGTCATACAACACCCATCTTGTCTATATATCTCTCCTCATCGATAAACAAATCCTTTTATCCTGACGCACACCTGCAGCAGGACCAAAATATCTGCGTGGACCCATCCTTCTCATATTTTATTATGCAAGCTACTACTACCGCCACTATAGGTAACCCATAAAAATTCGGTCGCGGCGAATCATCTGCAAAATCACAACGCACCCAACTAGACATCGTGTCTCCATACAAATTGTTGTTGCTCTATCATCTGCAAACCGAAAACGCCACGAACCGTCTGGTCGCACAAAATTACTTAAATTTCACTGCTCGTTCAAACGCGGCGAATCATTCGGCGACCCAGGTGCCGCGATTTTCGAGGGGATTGTAAACGCCGCGAATCATTCGCAAAAAAATTGGGCGATCCAGGTGACGCGATTTTCCAGGTGATTGTAAACGCCGCGAATCATTCGCAAAAAATTTGGGCGACCCAGGTGACGCGATTTTGCAGGGGATTGCGAACGCGGCGAATCATTCAGAAAAAAATGGGGCGATCGAATTGGCGTACGTTTGCAGATGATAGAGCGTGTGTGTATGGCCGGCTATTGACCAATGCAACGCATTATATTATTATATTATGTACATACGTACATATACATATTCGTTCATATGTATTTCATATTTACATCATACCCAATTACATATCCTATTCCCAATACAATAAATACTCTTATCTCAGTCTCAATCCTAACAAAACTCAAAATCAATTATGTATGAACAATGTAAAATACATACATACTCGTATATCTACATATGTGCGTACTAACTAACATACTATACTACGATGTGTAAATGAAAAATCTTTCAATGCACGACACAACTCTATGAACATTTCCAATAACAATTTCCAAAAACCTGAAGAATTGGTCCAGCAATGAACGAGTCTTTTTTATGGAAAAGAACAGGTACTCGAATCCCGAGATCCCGATACTGAAAAGAATCGGGACTGAAAAGAACAGGTACTGAAAAGAGTCGGTACTGAAAAGAACAGGTACTGAGTACCGGGATCCCGGTACTGAAAAGACTCGGTACTGAAAAGACTCGGTACTGAAAAGACTCGGTACTACTGAAAAGACTCGGTACTGAAAAGACTCGTTGCTGAAAAGACTCGGTACTGAAAAGACTCGGTACTGAAAAGACTCGGTACTGAAAAGACTCGGTACTGAGTACCGGGATCCCGAATAAAACCGGCTCATGGTTGAAAAGACTCGGTACTGAAATCCCGGGATCCCGGTACTCAATACCGGTACTAAAAAAAACCGGGATACCGGTACTCTTAGTTTTTGGTACCGGTACTGAAAAAAAACCGGTACCAAACCGGGATCCCGGTATTAGGAACAGGCCTAGTACGGTAGCGCAGTGTGTTGAGGCGGAAGAGTGATAACTGCATTGCTTTGAATGCCATGAAATGGAGACCCTTTTCCAACCAAAGCCGACCAAGAGGGAGTCCCAAAATTTCATGGCGTCGATCTGTGGCAAGTGAGTGTAAGGTACTGGGCAAGTATTTTGGAAAGTTGCGCTCCATTGCCCAGAACAGAGTACGATGGCGCGCAGGGTTGGTTGACGCGCTATGCCCCAGTAGGGGTTAAGGCAAAGTAGTATACAGGGGGAAGACAATGCAAGCATCCATGGCCACGAACGCCGTGGACAGTTTTTTAACCCGTAACGACCGTAGTCAGACATGATACCGATGCCTCTACGCACTGAGCTACCGGTCGCCCCAAAATCAATGTTGAAGTAAATTGGTTTCACGGTCGCAATACGAGCAGTAAACGTAAGTGCGCGAACTACTCAGTCAAGCGATAAAGTTTTGATCGGCAAAACTAAGTCATTCGACTAAAAAGTCTTGAAGGTGCTCTTCCCACTGGGAAATTTTGTTGGCTTTTTTTGTCATTCTACAAAAATCGCGTCATGGGAACGCCTTACAGAAGCCATACATCAACTTGAATTGCAAACTAAAAGAAAAACCTGGAGCAATAAAATCTTATTAAATTGCCTCCAAAGGCATTTGATAATAAACCAAGATCCAACCACATCACTAAATACCTGAAATTAGTAACATCCACTGAAAACTGACAAGTTTTTCGCAGAGAACATTCCTAAGTCGGGGGCTTGCTTGATTTCAACTGAAAAATGAGCTCAATTGCTTCTGAGGGTTTCAATCCAATTAAATGAAATAAATGGAGCCATCGATTGCCACAGTGAGATTTACAGCTTATCATGTATCTCTTTCCGTCATGATTACTCACTTCCTTTCTATGTCCTTTTTTGGTATTTCTTCGGATATTTGGAATTGCAGATAGATTTGGCAAAGAAAAGTTTTTTTTCCCCCGAAAAAAAGTACAAACCGTTCGCATGGGAGCAATAGCAACTTAAACTACCACCATATATTCATACAAACGACAAGTATGAATGACTTAATCCATATATGTACTCGTATTAGGGAAACATGAAACCGTCCAGTTCGTCGCTTCATCCACATTACGTCCTTGTCACGAAGGCTTCAGTATAGCATATCCTGCGGTCATCCAATTTGTACAAAACTGATAAGCGCTTTAATCTTTTCACCCTTCTTTCCTCTCGTCCACCATCGGTTGGATGACACGACCGAGTATTGGCACCGAGGACGAGGACAACGACGAAGATGTATGAATGGATCACGATTTGTTGGATGCGGTTTCATTTCATCCCCGTCTGTCAGGTGTCAATTCGATGTCCAATGAACAGAAACCGCACACCAGTACGAGATGACTCAATCGATGGATGGATTTTTGGGGGTAATCTTGAACCTATCGGGCTTCAAAATATTTCCAAAGGCCCGTGGAAGGAAATCTGATTCGTGGCCAAAATGTCACGTACGTAGAATCTCAATGGAGTGATTATGGGGTACCTGGCACTCGTGTTTAGCCACTAGAACATTTCAGCCTAGAGAATTGCTCTTAATGATGGATAATGTCGGTTGTGTCTGTTTAATGAGGCAGTTTCTTCGTAGATTTGATGTTGGCAAATGAAAACACACGTTGTTGTCGTTCAGGAAGACAATTGTCGGATGATTGCTATGTGGGTTGAATATTTTGATTTCTGCAATCACTCGTGCCTACGCAGACGACGGTTAATTCGAATTTTCCGGAAATTGTAATTATCTTCGTATTTGTTTTGTGCTTCTGAAGAATTTCGGTTTTGCAAATAAGAGGGAATCGTTTAATTGAAACACAAAATCAAAAAAAAAATTAAAAATTCGAAAAATCACTAATTTAAAGTCGATAAACTTGAACCGTGTAACATCCGGCGAAGTTCCTCGTCATGCAGATAATTTAGTAAACCATCAAATCATATGTAACTATACGGTCATTTGTCCCGATTAAAGGGGCTGAAACTATTGCACTGAAACAACGTGAGGCTGCCGATCTCGACGGCAATCCTTCGAACTACTTATATGAAGCAGCGAAAAATACAACTGCCGAGTTTCTGCTCTTACATACTGAAAAAGTGTAAGACACAATATATTTTCCCATTGACTGAAAGGCAAACAGCCGTCCAACGGCGGGCCGTGGGCGCCACGTACTTTAAATATTCAGCTGCCTGACTTGACCTATCGCGAGAAGCGCGAATTCACGATTGCATTTAGTCGAACCGGAAGCAAAAGTAAACTTAATAGACTCGTCACCGAACAATTATCTCCCAAAAATCGAAATAACCACGCCACACGTTCTCCACAATATATCCCTACTTTATTCCATCTACAATGTTCTCCACTCTGTGTACTTAACTTATAAATTCGAATAAACACTAGCCGTCTAGGTACTTTATTTAAAACTAAATTATTAAAAGACCTTTCCCATAGTCCTCGACGTGGGCGCCCCTGGTAACGGCAGTTTATCAAATCGCTGAAGGCCAAGTCTTAGCGATAAGACAGTTTGGAAAAAGGCAAATACGAGTAGCTGTAGCCTGAATGGTTGACCAACACCTAAGCGTCTCAGGTTTAGCAGGATGGAATAACTTGCGTAGTTGGACATGCAATATAGTTGCGAGAACTCCAACACGTTCATTAAACCATCTGAAGCAGCTATTTTCCTAGGCCATCCTCTGAATGGGGTTAAGCGACGTGCTGACAACTCGTCCTTGCAAAAACCACTCCATGTCAAGAAACCTGGATCAAAAGCCTCGGATTGGACGGATCAACAACGACGACCACGCAAACGACTAACTGATTATTCTTTCGGATCCTGGAATGTACGCTCCCTGAACAAACCGGTGGCCGAGAAAGCCCTCCTTCAACAGGTCGAAAAGTACAAACTGAGCATTACTGCAGTCCAGGAAACAAATTGGCTTGGCAGCGAGGTCAATGACAAGAAATTGCACACAATTTTTACAAGTGGGGAAACATTGGGCCGCAAACAGCTTGGAGTAACATTTATAGTGAACACTTACCTCAAACCGCATATTACTGACTTCAAACCCATAGATGAACGGCTGTGTGCGATTTGCATTAAGACTCGATTCTTCAATCTCTGGCTCATCAATGTGTACGCCCCCACTGAAGTAAAAGAAGACGCAGTAAAAGAGTTCTACGCCCGCCTTGAAACTCTCTTCGACACACTTCCAAACGACGTCAAATTGCTGCTGGGAGACTTTAACGCGAAAGTCGGAAATGAAAGTTTGCACCGGAGGACCACTGGAGGCCACAGACTCTATGAAGAATATAACGACAATGGCCAGCGACTTATCGACTTCGCCAGCAGTAGGAATCTAGTCGCAAGCCCTACGTGTTTCCCGCATCGACGCATTCACAAGCAGATCTGGAAATCTCCAGACGCGCATACCGTCAACCTAATTGACCACGTCCTCATTTGCAGGAGATGGGAGTCTAGTGTGATGGATGTCCGCTTCTATCGAGGAGCAAACTGGGGCTCACATCATCACTTGGTGAAGACGACCTACAGATGTAGAAATTCCTCAGTGCACCAATCGAGAATCAGCCCTCCCAAAATCTTTGCGGTTGATAAGCTTCTGAGCGATGCTACAGAGGTGGCTTATACTACCAACCTTGAGGAAAGACTATCGCCTATGCTACACAACATCAGAAACACATGTGTTCTGGGAAGAACTCAAGGGTACTATCAAGGATGTCGCAGAGAATGTCGTGGGATATAAAGCCCGGCGAGCGCGAAATGACTGGTTCGACGAAGAATGCAAAAACTCACTTGATGCGAAAAACGAGGCCTACGGACAATGGATTCAACGAGGAACCAGAGCCAGAAGAGAAAAATATGACGAGCTACGGCGAATATCGAATAGAATAATTAGACGTAAGAAACGTAAATACTTTGACGAGCAGTTTCTGAATATTAACGAAAACTAATAATAATAGGAACACCAGACAAGCGTACAAACTAGTAAATACAATTAAGAATGGCTACCAACCCAGGACTAGCCTCTGTAAGTGGATGTTCACACTGCGTGCGATGCCAAGCCGAGCCGAGCCGGGTCAAGCGATGCGATGTGGTGGGTGTTCACATTGCACGCCGTGCGATGCCGAGCCGAACGATGGCTTGCGATGCAAAGATGATCCGAGCGATGGCTTGCGATGCAAAGATGATCCGGGATGTTCACTGCACGCAATGATGGAGAGTAGAGACCAATTTAGTTCAAGGAATAGAATCTGTTCGACATCATGTCGTTTGCATGCTTGACCCAGTAAATTTATTTCTGTTTCAAAACAGTGCTTTAAAAATGGAAGGGCGTCGCCATTGGGTGCATTCCATTAATGAAAAAAGGCCCAGTGTTGGTGAATTTCATCATCTCTTCCGCGACCTCAGACGAGAGGTTTCACAAGCGAATTGAGCAGCGGCGCACCGCTGTGTATAAACGCAAAAATCGGCAGCCGCGGCGGCTTTAGGACGATGAATGTGTAAACCGCTCGACTAGCCGTTGCGGCCACCACCGCGGTTTGTGGAGCGGCGAGATTGCATTTGAATTCAAACCGCTTGTGAAACCATCCCTTCTAAACGCAACCTTATTACGGTGATAATAACCTTTCATTTGAGCCATACTGAATCAAAACCGGAGTCCAAAGCGTATATACCCTAGACTTGTACAGACCTATAGTTGTGATACCAAAACTTCCAACTGGCAACGGCCATATGCATTAAAAGTGAATTTCCCATATGGTCAGTTTGAGCTGTGGGCGTGGATCCAATGAAAAGTTTCATCGTTCATCCATTCGAATTTTGGATATTTACATTTGAACTAACGTTTATAGGGAAGGTTGCCGTTCATTCAATAGGATCTTGCCCATTCTCAAAATCAACTAACAACCTACACTATAAATATTTGTCGCATTTTGCAAGTCGCTAGCATCATTGTATCGAAAGTTATCGCTCATTTGAAGTTTCGTTTGTAGGGGACGTAAAGGTTGCTTGGGACGGAGCTTGGCCATTTCCAATACCAACCAACTAAATCTAAATCCAAATATTTGAACCAAATTTCAAGTCGCTAGCTTCATTCTATCGAAAGTTATCGCTCATTTGAAATTTTATCTGTAGGGGAAGTAGGGGTTCTTCGGTTGGATCTTACCCATTTACCAAAATTTCAAGGTTTTAACTTCATTCTATCGAAAGTTATCGTGCAAACGAACAGACAGACAGACAGATATGGCTAAATCGAATCAGGAGATGACCCTCATAATTTCCATGTATACACTGCCACACTGCCGCGCCTAAAAGTCTAGGGTATAAAAGCAGACATACATGCATTCTTTTCAGTGTGATCTTACATCAAATATTACTTTACAGCTCGTACTTGCACCATACTGGCTCCAAAAAGCTTCACATCGCAAAGCCCATAAACTCCATCGCAAAGCCCATTAAATTCCATCGCAAAAAATCAGCAGCCGGTACTCGCACGAAAAAGCAAAGAAGTTTGTGAAAACATCGGGCCATCGCTCGGCTCATCATTGCATCGCGCGCAGTGTGTACACTCAAAGCGTGATTCCATTTAAAATTGAAGACTTTCCATTTTCTTGCTTTAAAAGCTTGTAATCGCATTGCATCGCTCGACCCGGCTCGGCTCGGCATCGCACGCAGTGTGAACATCCACTAAGGACAATAATGAAAACATCATCAGCGACACCGATGGCATTAACCAACGATGGGCCTCTTATTTTGAAGAGCTTCTGAACCTACAATTTAAAATCCCCACACAAGGAGCTTTCGACGATATTGTTGATCTAGGCCCACCCAGACAACCCCCAACAGCAAAGAAAGTTGATCCAACGTTGCGGTTACTAAAACGAAATAAAGCGCCGGGCGCTGGCGAGATTCCAGCTGATCTGCTAAACTTCGGTGGAACGGGTCTAGTTAATGCCATACATCAATTACTCCTGCGAGTATGGGAGGAAGAGATGATCCCAGACGATTAGTGCAGGAGCATAATTTGTCCAATTCACAAAAAGGGAGATAAACTGCGATGTGAGAATTACAGGGGCATATCGTTAGTTTGTACGTCCTATAAAATTCGAAAATTCTAGAAAATAGAATAAAACCGTACGCAGAACGAATCATTGGCGAATAACAAAGCGGTTTCAGACCTGGTCGCTCCACAACCGATCAGCCCTTCTCAGTCAAACTGATACTCCAAAAGTGCTGGGAGTACAACCTAGACGCATACCAAATTTTTGTCGACTTCAAGCAGGCATACGACAGTATCGATCGTGGAGTAGCTGTGATGTTGCAATTTGGTATACTCTTACCGGCAAAATTAGTGCGACTGACAAAGATGACGATGACCAACTCCGTCTCACAAGTCAGGATTCATAAAAGACTTACTGATCTATTTGAAACACGCACTTGTCTGAAACAGGGCGATGGACTGGCACGCTCTTAAACCTAGCACTGGAATACGCTATTCGGGCTATGAATATGGACAACAGCAAGACGCTAGTCATCAAGTCGACACAAATAACAGCGTACGCCGACGACATCAACATCATGTCCCGAAGATTGGCCGACGCAGAAGAACTTCTGCATATGCCCGATACCGCCGCAAAAGTTAGAGGGACTACACACCTTCAGTTTATCGCTCAGTTTATCACGTGTGACATCATGTCTGAACGATATTCCGTGTGAAGTGCGCAGTTTTGGCAGATTTTTACGCATATCTGAGATCTGTGCATTCGGACCGCTATGCTATGGCTGCGAAGCTCAACTCAAGCCTCCGGAAACACGCTAGACACATTTGAACTTAAGGTTCTACGGCGAATTTTCGGGGCTGTTTGCGATCGAGATGGATGGCGCATCCGGTACAACCATGAGTTGTATGAAATGTACGATGAGCTGCAAGTCTCGAAAATCGTCAAACTACAACGACTTCAATGGGCAGGGCATGTACAATGAATGGATGATGATCGCATGCCAAAGAGAGTAATGAATGCAGAACGAGTTGACGGAGTGAGACTGCCTAGACGACCGATATCTCGTTGGAGAGGTCAGTATATGCGGACGCCGAACAGCTACTGGGCTTACAAAATTGGAGGACGCGATCACGTGACCGAGATAATTGGAGGACAACAATCCAGGCGGCCAAGGCCCGACGTCGGGCTGTCGCGACATGGTGATGATGGAATTACATACACTTTGAAAGCAGATGAATTCAAATTGAAATGTATTATATTGTACATACACGGAACGGGTCTTAAGTGCCGATGAACATCAGCGCTCTTTTTGTATCATTATAATACAATCTTAAAATTTTCTGAATCCTAGTACCAGTTTCCCTGAAACCCATCCTGGTCCGACATACTTTTGTGGATAAAAGTTTGCGTCTCTTAAGGCCGCCATAGACGATCCGGAATTTTTCTCTGGGAAAACTGATCAGGCCTGGCCTTGAGGAATTCCGGAACATGTATATCGAAATTTTGCCCGTGGCATTCAGGTGGCCTCACGGCGGCGGAATGCATAATTGAAAACCATTCCGTAAAAATTTACCGGATTGAATTTATTGATGAGCGTCTGCTTTCTATCAACATTAAGCAAGTCAACAGTTTTGTTCATTGTTGAATATTCGGATGCGAGTATTTTGTATCTGAAATTACGTACTTATCTTGTATCTAAATTTACGTACGTGCGCACATCTATGAGTATGTCTTGCAATTGAGTTGTATTTTATTGTGCATCCGACCGCCTGAAGGACAATCTGGCCGTCTTGAGGCCGCCTGAAGGCCGCTTGAACAGGATCTAGAATTCTCAAAGCCAGGCCTGATCAGTTCTTCCGGAGAGGAATTTCGTGTTCTAAATTCCACGAAATCTCAAAAGTTCAATTTTGAAATATATGCAAATATAGTAAGACCCCGCTTAATGCGGGGGTTACGCTCCAAAAATTTGGAGCGCTAAACGAAACAGGGTTAAGCGAGTAATTTTAGTTTATAGGTAAATATGTACCTACTTGTACATACATCTGTACATAATGGTAGACAAAAAGGAATAACAAATGTCATTAATTTGTTTATCGTTTTATTCATCGATCAAAAATCACTTGTGACACAACTGCAAAGACACATGCTGCAAAGAAACAAAATTTTTCTTAATGTATTCTGTTTTGTGTCACTGGAATAATCTAGCAATTATCAGAAAAGTTTGTCGACCACTGTCTAAGGGATTTCTATTCTATAGTTCCATTTTCTTAAACCAGTATTTACACAAACGCCGATTTCCAAAGTAAGTGGTTTCCTCATGCACTTCACATAATACCAACAATGGCTCTTCCCATAGATAGTAGGCCAAATGAGTTTGCTTTTGGCGTCACATTTCCTGAAACACAATTTCGAAAACAACCAATTCACAAAGTATCCACCATACCTCTTTCACCACAATCAAATAAATCGATTCCCATTCCCGTAGTCCAGCCAAATGTTATCTGACAATCTCTTAAACAATAAAAACAATAAAAACAATGGAAAGAGGACATACGTAAATAAAATAAACGACATACTTCATCGAGATCGGGATTCGATTCGCCACTGTTGCGTCCGGCGTTTCACTCACTTAGTCCAGCAGGATATCGAAAATTGGATGCTCTCCCGGACACCCGCATAAATATATACCTTTTGGAATCGTCAAGAGCACTTTGAGTACGTTGCCAGCAACACAGATTTATTGACCACCATAAATCAGAGGTTTCGTGAGCAACATCACAATTTTGTTTGCCAAACAACTGCTTCACCTTTGATATTGACGCGCGCCAGCAAGCGAAGGATCACGGCCAGCTAGCTAAAAACACTTGACTTTTTCTCGCTTTTTTTTTTTCTCACAGATAGGACTTATTTGCGCGTGAAATTTTTTGACCTAAATATGTATACGAGTGTATACCTGGATGCACACAACGAAACGTAAAAACAAATCGACAGTTTCCGAGTAATGGTAAAAATTCGCGAAGTTCTAGGCGAACTGCCAAGTGTAAAAAATCAGCATATAAACGGAATTCTATTGCACATTTTAATATATTGCGGAACGAACTCCCGACAGGGATGCTTTTGCGTCCCGGTTAAATTTCCACAGAGACGTAGGTCAGTTGCTGACCGGGTGCCTGCAAGGGTACCGATTATGTCGCAAATTTCTTGTCGAAAGTTCACCACATTTGTTTACCGTGTACGGAATTTCTCAAGCAAATAGCGTGCACAATTTTCCACTCGAGTATTCTCGAAGAACTTTACTGAGAAAACAACACTCGAGATGGTACTTTGCTTCCGAAGCAAAAAAAAAACCGTCCGAATTCGCGAGATAAACGAGAGCGACTGAAACACGAAATTATCGTATGCTCCCGGACTCCAGGAAATCACAGGCTCCGTATCTTCGCCATCCCGATTTCGTTCAACCATCCACCACCCCCATTCATCCCTGGATCGACTATTCTGGCAGCATCCCATTCCGGCAGATATTTTGCAAGGGACTCCTACATCAAGAGCTCATGCCATGCTGTATAAGCCAACCACCCCCAAACCCCAAATTGAACATCATCCGCCTGCTGAGCGGGGGCGAAAATATTCCCAGATGACTGGTCCTTCCTGTGTACGAGTCCTAGCGATAGCGAAAATGAAAATGCTCTCACATCTCACCTATAGCCAGCAGTCGGCCAGCGTGTTACAAGGAGGTGAACACATAATGGGTAATCGCCGAATTGGGTGAATTTTGCTCGAGTGCTGAATTCCCTGAGCTTACCTAGACGCAAGCGTAATAATGGGGTTTGAACCATTCAGTATCCGTAGTTAGGGGAAGTTTAGCGCGCTGAATATTTCTCAAAAGGATGTGGGGCTGAAGGAGCTTTTTCGAATATCTTCTTGCGGATCTCTGAATTGTTATTCTTTGCCAGCACTTCGACAGCTGTACCAGTTCCCAGTAAATATAGGACACAAGGCAGCCGGCGTTCCCGGCGTAGGCTAGGCGAATAATTGTAATTAGCTGAGTATGTTTATGCTTTAAGAACAGGGAATTTGATGCACATGATTTTTTCTGCCGTAAAAGTGATAGATGTGATTATTTTAATTCAGTGAAACTTACTGAAAAATTTCTTTGATTTTTGTATGTTATTATGTAGTTACATCCCATGCTTACGTTTGAGGTAGTTTTCTGTGGGGTTAGTCTGCGTACGGAGCGACGCTATTTATGGGGCTCTTACGACCATACCTTCTGCGGCCTTGGACATGCTGCCTAACCTAGGTTAGGTTAAAGGGACTGCCGTGAAACACACAGCACACGTAGAGCACTACTGTTGCCATACAAAATCTAGGGACGTGGGAGCGTCCTGCCCGCCAAGAAAAATGAAAAAATCGAAAAAAAAAAAACAAATGAAAAAGTGACCAAAACTACAGGGTTATCCATTTTCTCTTTCGGAAAGTAAATTTAAATTAAACATAATATAGTAAATATTTAAGTTTCGATGGAATTTTTATTTTATAATAAAGTTTGGATTATGCCATTATACGTGGAATACAATATCTGTCAAATGTCCCCCACGGGACCGCTTGCAGGACTCGATCCTTTTGAGGTAATTTTGGATTACCTTTTCACACATTTGGGGCAATAACTCGGCTATAACTCGACGGATTTCGTCCTTCAATTGACCAATCGTCGTGAGATTGTTCGCATAAAGACGGTCCTTCGCATAGCCCCACAAAAAGAAATCTAACGGCGTTAAATCGCAAGACCTTGCTGGGCAAGCCACATCGCCGAATCTCGAAATTACGCGTCCTGGGAATTTCTCGCGCAATAAAGCCAAATTTTGTCGCGTGTTGCGGCATGTGGCCCCGTCTTGTTGAAACCACATATTGTCGAGATCCATATCTTCAATTTCCGTCCAAAAAAAGTCATGAATCATGGCGCCATAGCGCTGGCCATTGACTGTAACGGCGGCTCCTTCATCGTTTTCGAAGAAAAACGGCCCAATGACGCCGCCGGCCGACAATGCGCACCAAACAGTCACTTTTTGCGGGTACAACGGTTTCTCAGCGGTCACTTGCGGTTGCTCACTGCTCCAGATGCGACAATTTTGTTTGTTTACATAGCCGCCGAGCGACAAAAAGGGCCTCATCGCTAAAGAAGATTTTCTTCGAAAAATCGGCATCAGTGGTCTGCTGTTCGAGGACCCAATCTGAGTACTCACGACGATCAGTCGGCTTTAATTCTTGCGTGAGCTGGACTTTATAAGGATGGAGATGAGGGTCCTAATGCAAAATGCGCCACAATGCGCCGTAAGATAGGCCTAAATGCTGGGATCGGCGCGGAATCGACAAATTCGGGTCTTCGGCCACACTTTCACTCACAGCGGCGATGTTTTCGGTCTAACGAGCAAAACGATGATGCACAGGTGTAGAAATGTCTGTCGCCGATCCAGTTTCTTCAAATTTTTTTCACTGTGTAGGCAATTGTGCGCTCATTGGGACGATTATGTCGACCCATAATCTGCGCGTAATACACGAAACGTGGCCACTGCAGATTCACCATTTTGGTAGAATAATTTAATAATTTTAACGCGTTGTTCAGTCGTAAAACGTTCCATCTTGTAAAATGGCAAACCTTCAACTAAACCAATACCAGTTTGGAATACACTGACATTTGACAGATGTCGAATGGCAGGGCTTTACTCTCCGAAACACGAAATGGATAACCCGTTATGTTTACGCGATACAACAAGTACGGGACTTCGGACCTATGTAGCTCCGGCCCTATGTGACTGTGGGGCCTCAAATTTGGTTTGGTCATTGCCTCCGGTAGTTTAACAAAGTGTTGCAAATTTGATATTGATACGAGGAAAAACACCCGAGATGTGACAGTTCGAATATCGTTATTTTTTAAATTTTTCTTGTTCTCGTTGTTCATCTTGTTCTCGTTGTCCTTTGACAACGTAGGGTGCGTATCGAGGTCCGGTTCCTTTACTCACGGATTGACTGTGTTCCGAGGGTGTGCATGTGCAGATAAAAAGATACATTCAATAATGAGAAATTTTATAGAGCTTCTGGCTAAAGTCTTTTTAGCGATTTCAATGAGAAAACAATTTTTAGGCATTACCCGTGATATGTAGTTCAACTAAATTCGGTACATAGCTTCCTCTAGTTAAAATATTATGAGTATCACACGGTTATATGTTGGTGCTGCTGGCGATGTGCGTCAGGACAAATCTCTCTGGATCCGGTCAACCCCTTGTGGGGCATATTGCATTAACCACGCCGACTTTCCACCTCGTCCTGTTCGCCGCCATCGCCTTCCACGATTTGCCTAATGATTGCCTCAACCTCAACTGATCTTCTCCAGGTGTTTCTAGGTCGTCCAACGCGGCGGCTTGCATCGGTTTCCTGTGGGTTCCAATCGAGGGCCTGTTTAGCAATGTTTTCCGGCGCTTTTCGATTGCCATTTTCGCCTTTTGTGGAGGTCTCTATCCTGTCCTGGCCAGTAATGAACAGGAGGTCGTCGTTAGAAATGACCACCTTCCAGCGTATGTGTAGGATGCGCCGTAAACACTGGTTCACGAAAGTTTGCAATCTAGTTGTTATCGCCACCTTCCAAGTTGAACAGCCAAAAAGAAGTAGAGATTTGACATTGGTTTAGAAGATCCTGAGTTTGGTACTTCTGGAGATGTTGTTGTTTTGCCAGAAAAGAGTCAAACTGAGAAAAGCTGCCCGAGCCTTATTGATGCGAGACAGTACATCAGCATCCGCTCCACCATTTGCTGCAACTACGCTTCCGAGGTAGCAAAAATTGTCGACTTTTTCCACCGTCTGCCCCGAAAAACAAATTTCGCTGTGTCTTCCTGGACCCAAGCTCAAGTACTTAGTTTTGGCAGCATTGATTTTAAGTCCCGCTTTGCCACTTTCGCGGTGCAGGGCATCCGTCATTTGAACTATAAATGATCCGATATATTTGAAAATCAAATCAAATACTACATTTTGATAACTATTTAGAAAAGCGCGTTTTATAAACACAATATGGAGATATGATTGACGCGATTAGTCAAGAAGCCATGCCATTCAACAATTTGTGATTTATGTACCAAGACTATTGAAAACGAGATGAAGAGTTTAATCCAATAAAAATTTTCCACACAGCTTCGAGATTTGCTCTATTGTTTGTTGACTAAACGCGGCAAAAGTAACTCCATACCAAGCTTATTACTGAGGTCATCATCATCGTGGCGCGACAGCCCGACGTCGGGCCTTGGCCACCAGGATCATTATCCAATTATCTCGGTCATGTTAACGCGTCCTCCAAAGACTAAAAATATTTTCAGCATAGTATTCCATTGCATTGGTCTCAACACAACATTCAGAAAATACCCATATATTTACTAGGTTTGGCTTCACAAACGTGATGATGGGTACGTTACGTTACGCATTGTAAAAATATATTCAGATCTCCAGCCAAATGTCATAAACATGTCAAAAAACGATATAATTTAGAATATAATTGAACAACGATGATGCCGAAGGTATGATACGCGAAACGTGAAGGGTGTCATACCTTCGTTGTGACTTATGGTGCATTTGCCACTTTGAAATTAGTAGTAAAACTTGTTCCGATTCCACTGTTCCTACGAGAGGTATATGAAATAGTGAGCCAATTTCAACCAAATTTAGGGACGTGATTTGGCAGTCAATATGATGGAATAATATGAAATTTGGTAAAGATATCTTCAGAAATAAAAAAAGTTTTCCTAACAAAAACCTTCTTTTGGAACGGTCGTTCCCATGACAGCTATATGATAGAGTAGTCCAGTTTCAACGAAATTCGGAAATATGAAATGACTGGAGATTTTATTGAAACATTCATTTTGGTATGTTTAAAACTGATCAAAATGCTTTTGCTGCTTTGTTCATGTTTGCGCGATCCCTTAAGCGCGAAGCGAGCGTAAAGAGCGGAGCCTACGCAAGGGGATTTGCCAATACTGCATTTTTCCATGCCTTCAATAAACCAAACATTCAGTATAAATCATGAAAAAAAAAAATAAAAAATAAAATAAAAACTTAAAAAAAAAATTAAAAAAAAAAAATTAATTTTTTTTTGTGAATTCTAGACTTTTAGAGTGACGCGAGTAAAAAGTGATTGCCCCACGGTCCCCAGAAACTAAAAGGTTGCCGCTTCAGCTCGCTCTCTAAACGTGCCACAATTTTGACACGGTATACTCCAAGTTGTAGTCGCCGCTTTTATTATATTTAGTACATATTTTCAGAAGCCATCCGTTCTTTTAAGGCAGGCTATTTCACAATACATACAGACAGAGATTTCTACCTAGATTATCAAAAAATTCCTCTTTTAGGAGCTAGTGCCAATCATAATCGAAGATGACCGCGAACTAAGGCTGCGCGAGAGTTGGGACACGTTCGCGTGTCGCGTTCACGTGTTTTATGTCAAACGGTTTGAGTCTATGGTTTCCAACCAAAGACGCGAATCTGTCAATATGACAAATGCTCGGCTGTTGTCGTAGCACCAAATTAATTTCATTATTGTGTGTCAGCCAATAATATAGTATGAAATGTGTGTTTATGCACATCCTACTACTCCCCAGTCGTTTGTTTTGCCACTCAATTCTTACCTAATTATCCATTTTAAAGCACAATAATGAACTCAATTTGTTGATACGACACTAGCCGAGCATTTGTCATATTGACAGATTCGCGTCTTTAGTTGGAAACCATAGACTCAAACCGTTTGACATAAAACGCGTGAACGCGACACGCGAACGTGTGCGAACTTGCGCGAAAGCCTAAATGACTTTTGAAGTTCTTAGAGCTACAATACCGTACACCGTTTAGAATTATTTCATCAGCTTTTTTGTTTTGTTCTTGTATTCAATTCGAAATCTTTCACATGCGACTAGCAGCCTTGCAAATTGCCTTTTATCGAAGCACGGAGCATCCTTTTATGCAAAGCTGCACTGACTAAAAGTTCGATATAACGTATCTGAAAACTCAGAAGTACTTTTAGTTAATTTGTCTTAAATCAAAAGAAGATTTCTTCAAAAGTTGGATACACCGAGTTACGTTGACGACGATATGAAAAGCATTAACTACGACAGAAGTGAATCGCACTATCTTCTCAGCTTAAAGTCAAGCATTTCAAATGATTTTCTTTAGCTTTTAAGTGTTCTCCTCGATTGAATCAATACGAATATACGTAACGTCGTTGATGGCACGACTTTGCGCTATGGCACGACTGTGTCGCCACTTAATATTGAAGAGGATGATTTTCCTCTTTCCTCCTTTATTCCATGCGGAATCCATATAAATGTTGAATGAGAGATCCTTGCCTATGTAAAGATGAATTTGAACGTTCCATTTTATCAATTTTCCTAATGATTCTCATTCTAAATTCATTTCCGATATTGTCTTTGATTTGGACAGAATTCTTGAATTAAAAGCTGTGATTTTTATGTATAGATGAGCTAGAGGAGGTTTAACGTTTAATAAACAAACAGGGTCGTAAGGCTCTGCGAACTTTCACCACCATGACCCCCCACCCTATTTATTAAAAAAAAAACTATTTTTGGTGACTGTTTATTATAAATTATTTCCAAAATTAATGAAATCGGAATATAGAGGGCTACGCCCGCAATCCGAGGGTTTTGTAGCAAGTGCTTATTTTGGTATATAAATATCGGCTCTTTGCTCTTCTTGATATCACTCAGATGGATAAAAAAAAAACATAATTAAAATATCTTACCCACTTACATTTTACACGCCAATTCATATTTCGTGATTGTAACGAAACTTAGAACATATTATTGCTTAAAGTGTTGGTTATCGTTGGCCATCAGTACTTTTGACCTCGAACGTGTTTAAGGTATGCAGGGGTGTGCTAACTGTAACTACAGAAATAAACTATTATTGACCTATTCTGAGAAGATATTCAAATTCCATTATTTTTCATATTTTATGCTATTCGGAACCCACCATGCTGTAAGTTTTTATAATTCTAAGTACTATTTAACGGGCTCGAAATGCGGGGGGGGGGGGGGGGGACAAATTACGAACTAATATTTTCTGCTCCCACACAGTTCCCTTTTCTACAAATTTCACGAAAATCTGAAAAAATGAAATGCACTCAACATTACCATTACTCCGGGGAATAGAGTCTGAAAAGGTGACCTTACCTTGCAAAAGGTTCAGTAGTTCTAATTTTTTGATATGTTATATAGACCAGTCCCGTAATCAAGAATAAAAGTTTCTGACCTCCCACCCCCTGTGCGTTCCCGGTGGCACCCCTAAAACCGACAAATTTTCGGTCATTTTTCACTTTATTGCGCATATCTTTTTAATTGTGAATCCTAGCGAAAAACTTTCTATCAGAAAGTTATAGAAAATCAAATTTCCAATAACTTTGATGGACTAAGTTTTTCCGTCAAGCTACTATCTTATGAGATACGAGCTGTCAAAGTTGCACATTTTTTCAAAAACTATACGTTTTTGATTGTTTTGTCGGGTTTTTGTTTTTATTATCCCGAAAACGGTATTTTTTCGTAGATAAAGTTGTATTGAATAGTATTTAATAATATCTACATCATTATGGTTTAGTTTCAATACAGAAATAATTTCGAAAACCTGTTTTTTTCGTACGTTTGCATGGACTTGAAGAATCATGCGGCCAGTATGCCAGTAATTTAATTTTAGTCGTGTAGAAAGTTTTTTTTCGGATCACACGTATGCATTGGTGTACCTAAATTGCACGTTTGCTTTTTTTTAGTTATTTGTTCATTAACGAACATAAGTAATGGCTTCATCATCATATCCTCCGTGTTTTATATGTAATGGTAGCGAGAGTGATGATGTTGCTATTGTGAAAGAAACAGACATAAAAAGACTACTTCAAGCTAGTGTAAAACGAAAACAGCAAAGTCATAAACATTATTTAAAAGGCTTGAAGCACGTAACTGTGCATAGTCGCTGTCAAAATAATTACATTAATAAAAAATTTTTCAAGGCATACCTTAACCGTGCTAATAAAAGCGGGCTTCGGTCTAGGGAAATGCGATCTACTAGTGACAGATTCACGTTTAAAGTGAATTGTCACTTGTTACAAGAGTTTGGGGTTACGGTAGTTTCCAGTATAGTTGGTGGTAATTTTGGATCTTTGAAACTGAAAATGAGTAACAAAGTAGTGACATTAGGATCTGAGGTCAACTTTTTGAAAGTAGGGGAAAATAAATTGGCAGTTTACCCTCTGACACTTTTTCAGAGAATTTGCATTGCAAAGCAGACACCAAAAGATTTGGAAGAGGTTTTTAAATATGAACTGGCTCCTTATCCAATGTCCCTTTTTTCAGAACACGGTATGCGTAAGGGTAAAAATCGTCTCTGTATTCAGCATTTTCACCATTACCACAACCAACCGAACTTCTACCCAATCGAACTGTAGTCGTAGACGGTGGATTCCTTCTCCACAAGGTCATATGGAATAGGATTGACAGTTTCAATGAAATTTGTAAAAGGTATGTGAAATTCATTCCTGATCATTACGGAGCAAACGGTATGGTAATTTTTGATGGTTATCCCCTGGATCCTGAGATGAGAGGTACAAAGAGTGCTAAAAGGTTTAGAAGGTGTAGTGTGAACGCATCAATTGATGTAATTTTTATGGAACAACAATCAATCAAGTGCCACAGGAAAAGTTCCAAGCGAACGAAAACAACAAACTTCGCTTTATTTCACTTCTAAAGGAGATACTCAATCAAACCAATATAAATGTGAAGCAAGCGATTGAAGATGCTGATGTACTTATTGTAACATCTGCAATAAGCCTTGCTGCAGAGTATGATGCTGTGGAGATCATCGGGGAAGACGTTGATTTGCTTGTTCTCATGACTTCTTTGGCTCAAGATCTCCCCATTTACTTCCGAAAGCCTGGAAGATGTGGTTCCCCTGACATTTTATTTTCCACAGCATCCTATAAGTGCTCAGCATCGCAAAATCGGCTTGTTCTTCACGCTTTGAGTCGGTGCGACACCACGTCCTCCCTGTTTGGATTTGGTAAAACCAAGTTTTGCACTTTGTTTGAAAACAAACCAACCCTGCATGAATTTTCAAATATCTTCAGAAATCCTAACGCCAGTGTTTCGGCCATTTTTGAAGCAGGAGAGCGTATATTTCTTGCTCTATATGGCGGTGACACAACAAAAACATTAGAAGCTTTGCGATATCAACTATTCTCGAAGTTTGCTGCAGGTAACAAGTTGAATCTTTCAAAGCTACCACCGACCCAGGATGCAGCTATGTACCAAATCTTTCGGACTTATCACCAAGTTCAGACATGGCGAAGCCAAATTAAAAACCCTCTGGACTGGGGATGGAGAAGGGACCAAGGACTTGCTCCTATCAAAACCACCAGAGATCCAGCAAAAAAGGCTGCACTAATGCCTGTAGTTGCAGAAAGAGCGGTCTAAAGTGCTCCGTAATTTGCAAAAACTGTCTTGGACAAATCTGTAGTAACAAAGCGGACATAATAATTAATGATTATGAAGATGATGCGACTGAACTACTTGTTGAAGAAGTCAACCAGGAACAAGCTGAGACTTCAAAACCCCACAAAAATAACCGTATGAAAATATAAGTTTCCTTAACTATTGCTTAATTGAAACTATACCATAATAATACAGATATTATTAAATACTATTCAAGATAACTTTCTCTATGAAAACGTACCGTTTTCCGGATAATAGAACAAAAAAAGTTTTTACAAAAAACGTGCAACTTTGACAGCTCGTAATTCTTAAGATAACAGCTTGACGGAAAAACTTAATGCGTCAAATTTATAGGAAATTTGGTACTCTATAACTTTCTGGTAGAAAGTTTTTCACTAGGATTCCCAATTAAAAAGATATGTGCAATAAAGTGAAAAATGGCCGGAAATTTGTCGGTTTTAGGGGTGTCACAGGGAACGCACAGGAGGTGGGAGGTCAGAAACTTGGATTCTTAACTACGGGATCGGCTTATATAACATATCAAAAAATTAGAACTACTGAACCTTTTGCAAGGCAGTATGCCTTTATTCCCCGGGCTACATTGGCCATCAATATTTTTGACGTTGGGTATGCTTAAGGGGTGTACTAACTGGAACCATAGAAATGTACTATTATTAACCTTTTTTGACGAGATATCAAAATTCTACTATTTATACTTTTCTATGCTAGTAAAATGCCACTTCCCTGGAAATTTTCATATTTCTACGTTTAACGGTCTCCAATGCAAGGGGGGCAAACTCGGATCACATATTTTCCAATCTATCTCTTTTCCCCTTTTTTCAAATTTGATGAAGGTACCGAAAATGTAATTTACTCGGTGTTACCTTTCTCATGATACCCCCCTTGCCTATACCAGATGAAAAAAAAAACCAGGCCGAAGCGAAGCTTCGGCCCGGAGTCCGAAGCGTATATACCCTAGACTTGTACAGACCTAGTGGTGACACCAAAAGTAATAATTGGCAACATATGGTCGTTGCATTAAAAGTGAGTTTCCTATATAGCCAGTTTATAGGGGAGGTTGGCACTCATTCAGGGAGATCTTGACCATTCTCAAAATCAATTATCTAACCCATTCTACAAATATTTGTTGAATTTTTCAAGTCGCTAGCTTCATTCCATCCAAAATTATTGCTTATTTGAAGTCTCACTTGTAGGGGAGGTAGGGGTTCCTTGGGTCGGATCTTGCCCACCTTTGCCACCAACCAATTAGATCACCCTACAACCAGACAAACAAAATTTTAAGTCTCTAGCTTCACTCTATCGAAAGTTATCGCTTATTTGAAGTTTCATTTGTAGGGGAAGTAGAGGTTTCGCTAGTCGGATTTTATGTATTTTCAATATTAGCCAACTGGATCCTACTACAAACATTTGACCAAAATTTTAAGTCGCTAGCTTTATTTTGACGTAAGTGATCGCTTATTTTAAGTGTCATCTCTAGGGGAGGTAGGGGTTCCTTAGGTCGGATGTAACCCATCTTTAATGCCAACTAACTCAATCTCACTTCAAACATTTGACCAAAATTTCAAGTTGCTGGCTTCATTCTATCAAAAGTTATCGCTTACTTGAAGTTTCATTTGTAGGGAAGGTCGGGGTTCCTTGGGATGGATCTTGCCCATTTTCAGTACCAACTAATAAGACCTTACTACCAACATTCCACCACCATTTTCAATCCGCTAGTATCATTCTATCGAAAGTTATCGTAATTAAAATAATATTTAATTTTTTGAATTTTGTAGGGGAGGTAGGCGTTCCTTTGATCTGATTATGCCCAACTTACCAAGACCTAAGCAGCTTCCCACTTCAGGGTTACATGCTAAAAATTAGATGTGTACGTCAATTGGTTCAAGAGTTATGGTTAAAAAACCTGAAAAGTAGGGTAGTACGGGGCTCTTTGTAAGAAAATTACCGTTAGTTTTCAACTGATCGATTTTATTTTTCCAGGGGAGTACAAGATTACCATCACGAGCAATCTACCAAAGCTAGAGCTTTTCGTGTTTATTTAATCGGGAGTTATAGATATATTTAATTATTTTACATATGTAGGGGAGGTAGGCGTTCTTTTGGTCAGATCATACCCATTTTCAATACCAACCAACTAGATCATACTTCCAACATTTGACCAAAATTTCAAGGCTCTAGCTTCATTCTATCGAAAGTTATCGTGCGAACGGACAGACAGACAGACAGACGGACAGACGGACAGACGGACAGACGGACAGACGGACAGACAGACAGACAGACATGGCTAAATCGAATCAGGAGGTGACCCTGATCATTTATATATACACATTGCTATACCTCCGGAGCCTCCTTTAAGGTGTTACATATTTCCGTCGTGACAAAAACAATATACCCTATACTAAAAGTCTAGGGTATAACAAGCTAGCCTTGGGCTAGCTTCGCGTGAAGGGTATCATACCTTCGTTGTGACTTATGGAGCATTTGCTACTTTGAAATTAGTAGTAAAACGTGTTCCGATTTCACTGTTCCTATGAGAGGTGTGTGAAATAGTAGGCCGATTTCAACCAAATTTAATAACGTGGTTTGGTAGTTAATATGATTGAATAATTTTAAATTTCGTAAAGATATCTTTAGAAATAAAAAAGTTTTTCTAACAAAAATTTGATTTTGGAACGGTCGTTCCTATGACAGCTAAATGATAGAGTAGTCCGATTTCAACCAAACTAAAAAATGTGATTTAGCTAATAATATTATTAATTATTGTGAAATTTGAAAAAGATATCTTTAGAAATGAAAACGTTTTTTTACAAAGACTAATTTTTGGACCGGTCGTTCCTATGGCAGCCATATGACGTAGTGATCCAATTCCGTTGGTTCCGACATATTTACAGCGTGCAATAAAAAGAAGGCTTTGTACAAAATTTCAACTCGATAGCTTTAAAACTGAGGGACTAGTTTGCGTAGAGCCAGACGGACAGACGGACAGACAGACGGACGGACAGACGGGCAAAGCTTAATCGACTCGTCTCATCATACTGACCAAGAATATATACGGTTTGTATGGTCGGAGATGCTTCCTTCTGTGCGTTGCAAACTTCATGACAAAGTTAATATACCCTATCACATCCGTGAAGGGTACATATAACAAAGAAATTACCTTCATTTCCCCTTTATGGGGACCTCCCCTTAAAGTTAGCCTACTACAACGAATCGCTTTCTTCGGCGAACTATAATAATTCTACATATTCCCACAAAATTTCATATAAGTAGCTTTAGCCGTTCGTGTGATATTTCATGGACAGACGGACAGACCGATTTCATAAGGTTTTTGTTTTTACTACAAAACCCTAAAAATGGAAAAATACTCAAAATTATAATTATTAAATATACAAGGTAAAATTAACCAGAGTCCGAAGCGTATATACCCTAGACTTGTACAGCCCTAGTGGTGATACCAAACGTACCAATTGGTAACGACCATTTGCATTAAAAGTGAATTTCCTATCTGACCAGTTTATAGGGGAGGTTGGCACTCATGCAGGAGGATGTTGACCATTCTCAAAATCAATTATCTAACCCATTCTGTAAATATATGTCGCTAGCTTAATTCTATCGAAACTTACCGCTTATTTGAAGTTTCATTCGTAGGGGAAGTAGGGGTTTGGTTGGTCGGATTTTACGTATTTTCAATATCAACCAACTGAATCCTACTACAAACATGTAACCAAAATTTCAAGTCGCTAACTTGATTTTATCGTAAGTTATCGCTTAATTTAAATTCCATTTCTAGGGGACGTAGGGGTTCCTTGGGCCGGATGTGGGCCATCTTTAATACCAATTAACTCAAACTTACTTTAAACATTTGACCAAAATATCAAGTTGCTGGCTTCATTCTATCAAAAGTTTTCGCTTATTTTAAATTTCATTTGTAGGGGAGGTAGGGGTTCCTTGAGTCGGATCTTGCCCATTTTCAATACCAACCAAATAGATCTTACTAGCAAAATTCTAACAAATTTTCAACCTGCTAGTATCATTCTATCGACAGTTATCGTAATTGAAGTAATATCGATTTCGAATTTTTTGAAATTTGTAGGCGAGGTAGGCGTTGCTTTGATCTGATTCTGCCTAACTTATTTAAACTTAAGTAGCTTCTTACCTCAGGGTTACATGCGAAAAATGAGGTGGTTAGGTCTACGTCAATTGGTTCAAGAGTTATAGACAAAAAACCTGAAAAGTAGGGTAGTACGGAGCTCTTTGTAAGAAAATTACCGTTAGTTTTTAACTGATCGATTTTATTTTTCCAGGAGAATATAAGATTACCCTCACGAGCAATCTACTAAAGCTAAAGCTGTTCATGTTAATTTAATCGGGAGTTATAGATGCATTTAAGTATTTTACATATGTAGGGGAGGTAGGCGTTCTCTTAACTTGATCATGCCCATTTTCAATACCATCTAACTAGATCATACTGCCAACATTTGACCAAAATTTCAAGACTCTAGCTTCGTTCTGTCGAAAGTGATCGTACCAACGGACAGACAGACGGACAGACAGATATGGCTAAATCGAATCAGGAGGTGACCCTGATCATTTGTATATATACATTGCTATACCTTCGGAGCCTCCTCCTTAAGGTGTTACATATTTTCGTCGTGACAAAAACAGTATACCCTATGCTATAAGTCTAGGGTACAACTGGATGGTCATGTTTAACAGATATCCTTGTATCATATATTTTTTTACACTAGAAGTAATACTCGAGAGCTAGTGTAGACCTTGTTATGATAACTAAAATTTCAATTTTCACCACATTCCGACATGTGTATCTGAATGAATTTGCGGCAATATTTCCAGCGCAAGTGTTGGAACCCAAGCGTATTTACATTGAAAAAACAAACGCTTGCGGTGGAAAGTACGCAACGCAATTCATACTAGGGTTTCTTCACGTAAGAGAAAGTATTAAAAATACGCATTTCTCTTGCGTTAAAAAAAAACGTGTGTGTAAGTTGAGCCTAAATTGGAGATTCGTTTGTGGGTGGGCGCTTTAGGCAGTACTTACACACCCACGGTATATATATATCATAACAACAGTTTCATACCAAAGTCGTTTAATTTGACACTCATTTCCCAAATAGCTCATCAGATACCGTGAAAGAGTGCTCACGGACAGTAATGGCCCTTTGTTACTGTGATACTTTTCTCTCGAATGATAAAATAATATGGGTTATTCACAGTTTAGTCCTGTTCAAGTCCCCAGGACAGGATTGCATTATTCCAGCGGGTGTACAAAAGAAACGATGAGCTTGATGTATCTTTGGATTGAAATATATATATTTTCAGGGTTTGCTTGGAGCTGGTACACATTCCTCGCACATGGTCGGACTTGGAGGTGGTTTTTATCCCGAAGGCAGGCAGAGGCTTGCATCCACGTCCGAAAGACCTTCGTCTCATAAGCTTATCGTCAACCTTGCTGCTATTCCACGACACCTTCTCTCCTTTTCTCAGCATGCCTACTGGAAAGAGAGATCGGTGGATCGGCTTTGCATTCACTGGTAATATACTACATATTGAAAAATCTCTGAGTTGGAAGGAGTATACGTTTATTGCCTTCTTGAATATTGAGGGTGCCTTTAGCAACGTTAAACCGGCGGCTATTTCGAACGCTCTCTTAAGTTTGGGTGTAGATGGCCCGATCTGCGGGCTTATAAGTCTGATGCTTACATCTAGATTCATTAGCACCAGTTTGAGTTCATCAAAAATACGCAGAGTGTAGGGGCGCTCCCAAAGGAGAGGTCTTGTCACCCCTTCGTTGGAATTTGGTGTTTGGCAGGTTGCTTCTGGACTTGGAGGGAGTGGACTGTGAGGTTATTACGGACGCGGACGATTTTGTTACTGCTATCTCTGGAAAGTTTACCGGTGTTCTTAGTGAGATTTTACAAAATGCCATAAATATTCTTTTTCGGTGGGCCAGAAAAGCCAGATTTCTGGGACTTATATTTGATAGAAAGCTCCCCTGAAAGGCAAATATTGAGGAGCACGTTTCAAAGCAACAGTCGCCGTACTATGTACTCTTGCAGGCAGGCAATTGGCCTGAAATGGGGCCTGTGACAAAAGGTAGTCTTATAGTAGTACGTATCAGTCATATGAACACTTTTAATGCATGGGTAGTAGCTTGGTGGACGGCACTCAACAAGGCGCCGTACAAAACCTTATTATTGATCATCAACCTCTTCCCATCCATCATTGGAGGTGTTAGATCCGAAGTTATATTCCACCTAGTAAAGAGGACAAGTTCCGTTTTATCCGGATTTGGTGGTAGTGGTGGTCTATGTGTGCTGTGTTCTACACAGTAGCCTTTTAAATCTAACCTAACCTTCATACCGAAGAATACAGCCTCGTACTGAGGGTTGTGATCCCTTAAGCGCGGAGCGAGCACACAAGAGACTTCTGATACGCAATAAACTCCTATGTGTGAGTGTGCTTGCAAGGTTTGCTACGAATAATTACTATTACTAAAATACTATTTGTGTGAATAATTATAGTGCGGCGGAGTAGTCTCTTTTGTGGGCTACGATGGCTCCGCAAGAGATTACAACCCTCAGTATCGCACTGACACGGCTCGATTTGGCATCTGAAATTGCCCTTTGTAAGAATCCGAGTACTATGTTGACACGAACTAATGTCTAAACTAGGAATTTACCACTATACCTAAAGCGCGGGTCTGCGCAAAGTCTGTTATTTATAAAAGTCTACAAGGATGGAGAAAATTACCCGATGTTAATGTTCAGTTGTCTGCTTTCATCAAGCCCTGTATAAGGAGCATTCTAACGGTATTGGACAGCTTAAGTAGCAGGACGAATCCTTCACTGAGGGTCCAGCGGAAACTCTGGAGCTCCTCCTACACATCCATTTTCCGGGTTTAGTCCAAACTGGACCTTGTGAATCTACGCGATCTTCTAACCATCGGGGTGCGTTCTAGGGGCCATTTTCGATAAACAAAAGGTCATGGAGTTTTTTAAGGCACCTGGTGACGATGATATTTTTTCAGTAGGAATAAAATACAGCCTTGATTTCATTTAAAACGGAAACAAGTCGGAAGAGCTACCGAAATCTGACAGACAGATAAGCCTTTCATCATTTCTCCTAAAAACTATTGAGAGGTTATTAGATATACATATCAGATAATAAAATGGAATGTACGTCGCCATTGCTTTGTACTCAGTTCACCTAGGTAAAAGGTAAGTCGACTGCGGTTGCCTTATACAATTAGTGGGGAGGATTGAAAGACCTCAATGACAGGGAAATAGCTCTATGCGCCTTCATTGACATTGAGGGTGAGTTTCGACAATACTGGCTACGGTAGTGTACCCGGAGCACTTGATCGCAGGGATATACCTGCGGCCATGCTTCGGCTGCGCGACAACTTTTCATCTTTGGGGGGGCACATCAATTTGTGTTTACGCTGTTGAGGGCTGCCCTCAGGGTGGCGTTCTTTCCCTACTTCTCTGGTCACTTGTTGTAGATGAATTACTGGCTAGGATCTACGATTGTTGTTATCATGCTACCGGATATACAAATTACATAATAATACGGAGTTGATAGTCCTTCGTTGGCGCACTTGAGTTGGCCTGAGCGTTGACCCACAAATATCCGCCTTGGTTCCAATCTCTCGGAGAAAAAATCTCAGTTTAAACTCGGTCAGCATAGGCAGGACAGTATTCGAGCTCACCATCTAAGCCAAGTGTTTAGGGATCACATTGGATTGGAGTCTCAACTGGAGTAAACACGTCGTGTGCCAGAGTAGAATGAAATAGGAAATAGGAACTACTCTATTGCCATGAAAGACAGGCTTGCCTTCATCATTCACCATTCCGTTAAGAACCGGGAAGTTGACATCACCAACCATGATAACATCATGGAAGTGTATAAAAAACTAGCTTGGAATGTACAGGATACACGCACACATTTTTTTCTTCTTGCATCGTGGGGATATGGCAGCTCTTGGCCGTTAAAGAATGGGTTGCTCCAGTGCGTAAAACTGGCTGCCGTAGGATCATGCTTCATTAGTGTAGCTCAATGGGAGTCCGTTCTGACGCTTACATCCGATCATAATCACACTTGATGTAACCTAAAACCAGTCCAAAGGGTATATACCCTAGACTTGTACAGACCTAGTGGTGATACCAAAAGTACCAATTGGCAACGACCATATGCATTAAAAGTGAGTTTCCCATATGGCCAGTTTATAGGTGAGGTTGGCACTCATTTAGGAGGATCTTGACCATTCTCAAAATCAATTAACTAACCCATTCTTCAAATATTTGTCGAATTTTTAAAGTCGCTAGCTTCATTCTATTGAAAGTTATTGCCTATTTGAAATCTCACTTGTAGGGGAGGTAGGGGTTGCTTGGGTCGGATCTTGCCCATTATTGCCACCAACTAATTAGATCAAGCTACAAATATTTAAACAAAATTCCAATCTCTAGCTTCACTCTATCGAAAGTTATCGCTTATTTGAAGTTTCATTTGTAGGGAAGGTATGGGTTCCTTGCATCGTATCTTGCCCATATCAACTAACTAGATTTTACTACCAACATTCTACCAAATTTTCAACTCGCTAGTGTTATTCTATCGAAAGTTATCGAAATTAAAGGAATATTTAATTTTTTGAAATTTGTGATGGAGGTAGGCGTTGCTTTGATCTGATTACGCCCAACTAAAAAACTCAAGCAGCTTCCCACGTCAGGGTTATATGCCAACAAATCAGGTGTCTACGTTAATTGGCTCAGGAGTTATAGACAAAAAACCTGAAAAGTAGGGTAGTCGGGGTTCTTTGTAAGAAAATTACCGTTAGTTTTCAATGGATTGATTTTATTTTTCCAGAAGAGTATAAGATTACCCTCACGAGCAATCTACCAAAGCTGGAGATTTTCATATATATTTAGTCGGGAGTTATAAATACATTTAATTATTTTACATATGTAGGGGATGCAGGCGTTCCCTGGGCCTGATCATGCCAATTTTCAATACCAACCAACTAGATCCTACCGCCAACATTTGATCAAAATTTCAAAGCTCTAGTTTAATTCTATCGAAAGCTAATACTATAAGTCTAGGGTAAACAGGCATTAGTAGACTTTGAAGGACTGTCAAGGCCCTCAGTAATACCACTGACCCCCGAGGAAATGCACAAGAAGCTCAATGAAACATTGCTACCTGTACTGATAGCTAGGCAACGATAAACGATGTTTCTTCAGATAAGTTCTCATGGAAACCAGTGAAAGGGATTTTTGATACTTATTTGCCCTAACTCCTAGTGGGACTTGGCGCGTCAATTATTCCATGTGGCTTACAATTAGTTGACGTTTCGTTGACATAAACTAGTTTGGAACGATGCACGTTGCCAACATTCCAGTCCCGTTCACATTTAGCCGCCTACCTGGGACAAGCCGGGATATGTTGAGACTTATTTCTACGCAACACAAACAACAACAAAAAACACAAACATCCATGGTCACGAAGGCCGTTTGCGGAAGTTTAAGGGCCACCGGTAGCTCTGTGCGTAGATGCACTTTTCTCATGACTGACTACCGGCGTTTCGGGTTCGAATCCTCTCCGCGGCGACGTTTGTGGCCATGGATGTTTGTGTTGTCTTCCCCCTGTGGTGCGGAGCGTTAATAAGCCACAGCATCTCCTGACTTGTCACAGGTAGGCAGTTAAATGGGGGAGCAGGAGGTGCATGCTGGCAACTGGCAACGATATTCTTGGTCAGTATGATGAGACGAGTCGATTAAGCTTTGTCCGTCTGTCTGTCTGTTTCTATGTAAACTAGTCCCTCAGTTTTAAAGCTATCATGCTGAAATTCTGCACAAAGACTTCTTTTTATTGCAAGCAGTAAATATGCCGGAACCAACGGAATCGGACCATTACGTCATATGGCTGCCATGGGAACGACCGTCCAACCGTCTTTAGCTAAATTATATTCCCGAATTTAGTTGAAATCGGAATACATTATCAAATATCTGTTATATGGATGACCGTTCCAAAAGTTTTTGTTAGAAAAACTTTTTTATTTCTGAAAATATCTTTACGAAATTTCATATTATTAAATCATATTAACTGCGAAACTACGTTCCCAAATTTGATTGAAATCGGCCCACTATTTCATATACCTATCATAGGAACAGTGAAATTGGAACAAGTTTTACTACTAATTTCAAAGTGGCAAATGTACCATAACTCATGGTGAAGGTATGATACATCATACCTTCGGCAAGCTTATTTTTTTCAACGGTCTAGTAGATAGACAATCGAATACGAGTAATATAAAAAAAATTAATTTCCTAAGAGTAAATTGAATTCTCCTTTCTACGAATAACCAGATCAGTAACTTTAACTTTCTCGAAAGGCCATAATTTGAATTCTCTTTGTGAAATACTCTACCGTGTCACATTCATACTGAAGATATGTATATCTGTATGTGCTTACCCATTATTCTCTATCTATTCTTCTTCCATGATAAACCTGCCCTTGTTTACGCATGAAAGTACAAGCATTTGCTTTTAATGAGCCTCTTCGTATCATGTGTATGTTACATTGTTCAACACATACGGATTCTGTCAAGTGGGGTCAGTCCGTAGAAAATATTTATTATTGAAAATATCAGACAAAGTCTTGCTTATCCACTTGACCAGTTTTTTTGACTGATTTCGTAATAATCTTTCAATTTCTTATTATCCGATATTGATAAAATGGTTGTGACTTTATGTATAGTTACATATATGTAAGCCCTATAAATATTCTTATTAAAGTTGCTTTGACCAAATAAGCGAAAGGACAACAAACATAGAAACCTGAAAATGGTCAATGAAGCCGCATTGTTGAAACATTATTATGTAGCCTTCAGGCAAAATTATTCTTACTGTATTCCGAACTAGCTTTGAATAATGATATAGCCCAGCGTGGGATTTTATTTTCGGATGCTGTTATCCTTATGCTGGTATCATGCTGTTCATGTTATAACTTTGAGGAGACAGTAATATTGACAGTTGGCATACTCAGTCTACCTGCCAGTTAGACAATTTCCAATAAAATGGGCACTCTGTCTTAAATCGTTATAGAGTTGCAGGATTTTTTATAAATTTTGTCAAAATCTAACTAACATTTGCCACTCTCTGGGAAATTGAAACGAAAATCTAATCATACTATAGATACTATTTTGCCTTCAACCCTAGTAGGGCAAAGCGCGTCAATCACTCCTGCACACCACCGTACACTTTTCTGGGCAATGGAGCGCAATGCTTCAAACGGTTAACCCAGCGCCTTACACCTTTTGTCATAAATCGATGTGATTTTATGACCCCCCCTTGGTCGGCTTTGTTTGGAAATGGGGTTCCATTTCATGGCATGTAAAGCAATGCAGTTGTTATCCTTCCGCAATGTGTGACCTATCCACTGCCATTTTTCGCCTGCGTATCAATTCGTCGATTGGCATCTGATCCGTACGCCGACTTAGCTCTTCATTTGATGTTGTTTGGGGCCAAAAAATTCTTTGGATTCGACGAAGACATGAGTTGAGGAAAACTTGAAGCTTTCTGGTAACCATATGGAAACTTTCCATATACTGCTCCCATACAAACGCACAGACAGTACCAGGGAGCAAAACATGCCCAGCTTGGTAGTGATGGTGAGATAACTGTTCTGTCAGATTTTGGATAGCATGCCGTATGCGCATTTAGCCTGATTGATACGCCGTATCAATCAGGCTAAATGCGTCAGGTTCTGCTCCGTACCACCATTTTCGGCAATAATGCTATCCAGGTTGACGATGTTGTCCACCTTCTCCACAGGTTGCTCATTACTATTGATGGTAATAGGCGTAGCATATCTTCTCCGCAATGGCGGCTTAGTAGCATGACCTTGTTGGTATTAATCTTTACCCCAACCTTGCTTGCTACCCCCTCTAGATCTAACGCCATTGCGGAGAGATTCATTATTTTGGGGGAGAGTAGGCAGAGATCGTCAGCGTAGTAAAATGTTGTAGATGAGATGTTAAATCCCATCCAATTCCTCTGTCCCTCCTTCAACAGGTCGAAAAGTACAAACTGAGCATTACTGCAGTCCAGGAAACAAATTGGCTTGGCAGCGAGATTAATGACAAGAAATCGCACACAATTTTTACAAGTGGCAAACCATCGGGCCGCAAGGAGTTTGGAGTAGCATTTATAGTGAACAATCACCTCAAACCGCATATTACTGACTTCAAACCCATAAATGAACGGCTGTGTGCGATTCGCATCAAGACTCGATTCTTCAATCTCTGGCTCATCAATGTGCATGCCCCCACTGAAGTTAAAGAAGACGCAGTAAAAGACGAGTTCTACGCCCGCCTTGAAACTCTCTTCGACTCACTTCCAACAAACGACGTCAAATTGCTGCTGGGAGACTTTAACGCGAAAGTCGGGAATGAAAGCTGGCATCGGGGGACCACTGGAGGCCACAGCCTCCATGAAGAATGTAACGATAATGGCCAGCGACTTATAGACTTCGCCTGCAGCAGGAATCTAGTCGTAAGCTCTACGTGTTTCCCGCATCGACGCATTCACAAGCAGACCTGGAAGTCTCCAGACGCACATACCGTCAACCAAATTGACCACGTCCTCATTTGCAGGAGATGGGCGTCTAGTGTCATGGATGTCCGCTCCTATCGAGGAGCAAACTGCGACTCAGATCATCACTTGGTGAAGACGACCTACAGATGTAGAATTTCCTCAGTGCACCAGTCAAGAATCAGCCCTCCCAAAATCTTTGCGGTTGATAAGCTCTTGAGTGATGCTACAGCGGTGGCGTATACTACCGCCCTTGAGGAAAAACTATCACCTATGCTACACAACATCAGCAACACAGGCGTCCATGGGTTCTGGGAAGAACTCAAGGGTACCATCAAGGATGTCCCAGAGAAGGTCGTGGGATATAAAGCCCGGCGAGCGCGAAATGACTGGTTCGACGAAGAATGCAAAAATTCACTTGACGCGAAAAACGAGGCCTACAGACAATGGATTCAACGAGGAACCAGAGCCAGAAGAGAAAAATATGACGAGCTACGGCGAATATCGAATAGAATAATTAGACGTAAGAAACGTAAATACCTTGACGAGCAGTTGCTGAACATAAACGAAAACTTAGCTAATAGGAACACCAGACAAGCGTACAAACTAGTAAATACAATTAAGAACGGCTACCAACCCAGGACTAGCCTTTGTAAGGACAAGGATGGAAACATCATCAGCGACACCGATGGTATTAACAAACGATGGGCCTCTTATTTTGAAGAGCTTCTAAACCGACCATCTAACATCCCCACACGGGAGGCTCTCGACGATATTGTTGATCTAGGCCCACCCATTCAACCCCCGACAGTAGAGGAAGTTGATCTCGCGTTGCGGTCACTAAAACGAAATAAAGCGCCGGGCGCTGACGAGATTCCAGCTGAACTGCTAAGATTCGGTGGAACGAGTCTAGTTGATGCCATACATCAATTACTCCTGCGAGTATGGGAGAACGAGGAGATCCCAGACGATTGGCGCAGAAGCATCATCTGTCCAATTCATAAAAAGGGAGATAAACTGCGGTGTGAGAATTACAGGGGCATCTCACTAGTTTGTACGTCCTATAAAATTTTGACGAAAATTCTGGAAAATAGAATAAAACCGTACGCAGAACGAGTTATTGGCGAATATCAAAGCGGTTTCAGACCTGGTCGCTCCACAACCGATCAGCTCTTCTCAGTCAAACTGATACTCCAGAGGTGCTGGAAATACAACGTAAACGTATACCAAATCTTTGTCGACTTCAAGCAGGCATACGACAGTATCGATCGTGGAGTACTGTACAACATCATGCTGCAATTTGGTATACCAGCAAAATTAGTGCGACTGACAAAGATGACGATGACCAACTCCGTCTCACAAGTCAGGATCCAGAATAGACTTACTGATCTATTTGAAACACGCACTGGTTTGAAACAGGGCGATGGACTGGCTCCGACGCTCTTCAACCTAGCACTGGAATACGTTATTCGGGCCATGAATTTGGACAACAGCAAGACGCTACTCATCAAGTCGACACAATTAGCAGCGTACGCCGACGACATCAACATCATGTCCCGAAGATTGGCTGACGCAGAAGAACTTCTGCATACGCTTGATACCGCTGCAAAGGAAGTTGGATTACGTATTAACGAGGGTAAAACTAAAATAAAATAATGATGCAATCGGTGACAAGGACACCTGCACAACCAAGCATCAATGTGGGGGACCTCAACATCGAGTTCGTGAACAACTTCATTTACCTGGGTTGCAACCTGTCAAGGGACGCCAACGAAACTGACGAAATCAAGCGACGGATACAGTTAGCTAATAAGACTTTTTTCTCGGTTCTCCCCATAATGAAATCGAAACATGTGCACAGAAACACGAAGCTCCGCGTGTACAAAACCATTATACGACCAGTGCTATGCTATGGCTGCGAAGCATGGACCCTAGCTCAAGCCTCCGAAAACATGCTAGACACTTTCGAACGTAAGGTTCTACGGCGAATTTTCGGGGCTGTTTGCGATCGAGATGGATGGCGCATCCGGTACAACCATGAGTTGTATGAAATGTACGATGAGCTGCAAGTCTCGAAAATCGTCAAACTACAACGACTTCAATGGGCAGGGCATGTACAAAGAATGGACGATGATCGCATGCCTAAGAGAGTAATGAATGCAGAACGAGTCGACGGAGCGAGACTGCGAGGACGACCGAGATCTCGTTGGGAGAGCTCAGTAGGTGTGGACGCCGCGCAGCTGCTGGGCTCCCAAAATTGGAGGACGCGGTCACGTGACCGAGATAATTGGAGGACAATGATCCAGGCGGCCAAGGCCCGACGTCGGGCTGTCGCGCCACGATGATGATGAATTCCTCTGTCTAGTAGTAGTAGTCCGGATGGCGCAACGGTTAGCACGTTCGCCTTCTACGCACTGGGCCCCGGTTCGATTTCTACTGAATGCGGTAGTTTTCGATAAAAAAGGGGGTTTACGTGTCGGACTATGAGCCCACTCAGCTGTTAAATGAGTACCCGTTTATGGGGTAAATAAATCGGTTGAGCGTGTTGCTGATCACACACCTCTGCACAAGATATACCGTCACGATCTAGAAAATGAGATGATGCTAACTCATCTCGAGGCCATGGTTCAAAATGGACTGTTGCGCCAGTTATTTATTTAATTCCTTCTTTATTTAATTCCTCTGTCTAGTCCGCTGTGTTGAAGCGTCGGATGCCCAGAGCTTATTCCGGCAATCCGAGTTTGTGCCAAAGATGGTATCTGCGCTGCTGATGTGCGCATTTTTTATGGCATCCCAGTTTTCATTTATGTTACTGTCTGGGTGGTTAGTTGTCTCTGCGGCTCTTTGCGCAAAGTGGTCGTAATATTGTTGTAAGACAGCTGGATTTTTTAGCCGTGCAGTGTCGAATTTGCAGCGAATGTATGTATCTTTCGTCGCTAGGACGGCGTACGGGTGCAATACCCAATCGAACATCAGCAATCATAACATAATTGTTTCTTCCCATCCCAATATCGGCACCCTTCTTATTGTATTTCGCACGTTCAGGAGGCAACTCTGGACTCTCAGACTAATGGCAAAGTGGTAGACCTGATTTTGTGTTCTGCGCTGATCTACAGAGGACCAAACGGTTTTGTAGTGGTCCTTTTGCTTAAACATAGTACCACCGATGAAGAGTCTGTGAAAGTTGCAGAACTCAACAAATTTGTTACCGTTATCGTTACAATAACCAAGACCATGTCTCAGTGGCGTAACTATACCATCTGGGGCCCGTGACAAATTCATTGGATGGGGCCCTCCCAGTAAAAATCGTCACGTTGTAATTTAATTTTAATAAATCACTTAAGTAGTTACCCAACAGCATTACTACAATAATATTGTGTGCATTTTAGTTAAATTTCTAATAATTTTTTTTTCCAAAAGCATAGGTATTACATAATTTACATCATTTTAATGAAATAACAATGCAATATTAACAAGGTATTTATTAATAAAATTCTTTTCTCCGAGCTTTCTGTTCCGCAAAAGTATCAGTAACATCATCAAAGTTTAAAGATCGGGCCATAGAATTTTCAATAGACAGAATAGTCAAGTTACGTAGCCTGTCTTGTCCCATAGTTTCTTAAATAGGTTTTTATTAATTTTAGTTTCGAAAATGATCTTTCAGCACTAGTTATAGTCACAGGAATTGTAACAAACAACATTAATGCAGTACATACTTCAGGAAAGCTGCACGATATAAAATGATTCTTTTATTATTTATAAATCAGCAAGTTCTCTAATACACGAAAACTTTTCTATTTCGTCTCTAAAGGTGGACCGAAAACTGAGAATTTCCCTGGCAAAAGATTCAGCTATGTCTTTTTTATAAAATATATATCAACAAATTCTAGAGCTTTTTTTTAATTCAGTGTCATTTAAATTTTACAAAGTTCCAGGTTGCAAAACACAGAAATTGGAAACAACTTCATTCATTGAAAGGAAACGCAATTTCAGTTGATTAATAATGATGTCCAATACTCGATAAAATATGTTCATTTTGAACAAACTTTCCGGATCTTGGAGACGCTCATCTTCGCAAAGTTCGTCATTTTCGCCAATGGCGTAGAAGCCGAGATAGCCGATGGTATTTCACTCTATCCTTCTCTCGTATATCAATGCTCCGTACATAACAAATAGAAATCCGGGATTCCCCTAACATCGTGCGTTGCTAGCCCGCCAGCACCACGAAAAAAAGTACTTCCTTGGTTAACAAAATGTGGAAATTTTCCGAGCATCACTAGCTCGCGCCACCAAATGAAACAACCAATGAATGAGGTGTATAATTGCCCGAAATCCTTTTCTTATGAATCCGTTTAAATCTTAATAATTTATTTGAATTTGTATATGGTCTTTAGTGTGTCTATCTTTAATTAATTTTAAGTACTTATGTAAAATTTATAATTTTTACTAAAATAAATAAATAACTGGCGCAACAGTCCAATTTGAACCATGGCCTCGAGATGAGTTAGCATCATCTCATTTCCTAGATCGTGACGGTCTTGTGCAGAGGTGTGTGATCAGCAACACGCTCAACCGAGTTATTTACCCCATAAATAGGTACTCGTTTAACAGCTAAGTGGGCTCATAGTCCGACACGTAAATTCCCTTTTTTATCGAAAACTACCGCATTCAGTAGGAATCGAACCGGGGCCCAGTGCTTAGAAGACGAACGTGCTAACCGTTGCGCCATCCGGACTACCATTTGTAATAATGGAACACGGAGGACGAGGGTTGGTTCGACCGTGAAGGCCAGAAAACACAAAGTGCTGAAAAACCACTCTCCAATGACTACCCGTGACGTGCGCTGGCAGACCAGCTCAGCTGTCGGGAGTAGCGGGGTGGGCGAAAACGGCAGTCATTGGCCTCCTCCATTTACTTACAAGACAATACTCGCACGTCTGCCCGATCAACAAAACCAAATAAACTAAAACCCCGCGATAAACTAATTTTTACTAAGTTTTGTTAAAAATGTTAGGTAACTTCTGAGCTCGCGGCCTCTCGGACCGGGGCCCCCATCGGGTCGGGGCCCGTGGCATTTTGCCAGCCCTGCCACCCTATAGTTACGCCACTGCCATGTCTCCTCATTACAAGTCTGAGTCTATAGTTATCAGCGCCAACTTTTGCATTTATATCCCCCATAACCATAACAATGTCACCTTTAAGTTGTTCGTAAAAGGAGTTTTTCGCTAAGACATTGTCGGGTTCAGTTCAGTTGGAGCATAACATTGTATTATTGCGGTATTCTTCGTTTTGGTCCGGAACATGGCGGTCATGATTCAGTCGGAGATCGGATCCCAGGATGAGAGACAGTGTCGTGTGGCTCTGGTTAAGTGGAGCCGCACACCTGACTCACGACCACTACTGGTAGTTCTACCAGAGTACAACATTGCATTATACCCACTAGAGCGATAAATTCTCCGCAATTCCACTATCTTACATCACTAACTCCTAGGATGTTTAATTTATACCACAGAAATTTATTCTCTAATTGAAGAAATCGTGCGATCTGGAGATTGTCTGATTCATTGTTCAGGAGAGTACGGTTATTCTAGAAACCAATCTTTGTTATGTACAATAGAAAAGTCGTAAACATTTAGTCAATCCTTATCCGAGACATAGTTGACGTTTCGTTTACATATAGAAGATTTCGGATACTGCAAGTTGCTGGCATACACCTCCTGTCCTTTGTTTGTCGGTTTCTACGACAGGTCGGCAAAGGGAAAGGCCGTGGTATTACTCTATCCCCCAAGAGGAGGACAATGGAAGCGGGTAAGTAGTAAGTTAAACATAGGACTTTGGCACAGTGATGAACCTGGTCCAAGACATTGCGACGCGTCGACAGCAGATTCCATATATTTCAAGATGGAAACGGAAATTGGACAGCGTTCGTAGCAAGAACGCAAGGACGCAATTAGCACGAGCAACAAAACGAAGAAGTTGTAGAGTCTGTAATGAACCACCTGCATTGGATCATATTTTGGCAGTGCTGCTTCCACCGGCAAATCTACGGTAGGACCTGATTAGTAAGGATCTGTCGGTGGTACGAAATTAGAGACCGAGGGTCCCATTACGCCTGGACCCCCATGCGAGCGCGAGGGAATCTGTGCCGTCCGCCAACCATTGCATCCATATCGCCCTATTTTTTATTATTTCCTATTTTTGCCTCGCATGTTTGTATTGTCTTCCCCAGGCCTATGAATTTTTATTAACACGTAAAAATAAGAGGCAAGGAGCAGTGAAAACCCCGCCCACGTCTCCCGAACTGAGCTACAGCAAGCAAAGGCTGCTTAGTTCGTTGAGGAGCCGTTTCCTTCGCCAGATATCACGGCCCAACCTTCACGGTCACCATGCAAACTTAGGCTCAGTCCCCACGGACGGGCATCTCCGGATGCCCAACAAACCCTGCGTTACAATTTATCGTCGTCGTGTAAAATAGCGAGCAGACCCGCCACCCAGGCCCAGGGCCATGTTATGGTACATAAGGTAGCCCATTTTCAAACATCACCAATCCTCCTCACCTATACTGTTCAGCGTACGAGCTTAAATGTAACCCAATCCGAATATCAAGTTCAATTTGACTGGACATGGTATGGTCATTTCAATGACTACTCTGAACGAAATGTCATATAAAAAAACAATTTTCCCCAAATATCTCCTGTTCAGTTTTAGGATCCATCATTCTTCACTAGAGGCTCCTTTCGCACTTTTACCACACTTCAACGTGGCCATAAATCAAATGTGCTCGTCATTAAATAAATTATACATTACATACACATTAAAGGAAAATAGCAACAAAATGATCTTATAAATAAAGAAAAGTGTTGCCCAGCACCAAGGACAATCATTTGCCCGAAAAATGTCCATTTTCCAAATCAAATGAAAAATGATCCGTCCAAACCATAAACTCAACTCAATTTGTTTTTATTGTCGACATTTAGTATGTCCTCGAGATTCTTCATCAACGTGATGCCCATAATTTGCCGGCGTTGTAATTTTATAGGATACTGCCCCCTAGTCCATGTTGGCCTGTTGCTTGTGTCGCTCCTTTTGTGTGAACACGACAGCTACTTGTCGTGTAAAGCGGGGGGGCTATAGACCAAGATTTCGAGAACCTATCAGTGCCTATGTGCGACACTCGAAAGGTCAAGCATACTCGAAGAGTGTCTGGCCAAGATTCAATACGTCGAGTTGATGTTCTACTTGAAGGATATTGGCAGGACAAACAAGATGTTGAAAGTCATTGCTGCAAGAAAGTGTGGTTTGGCCAAACATAATGTCACTCAGGAAGTTTCATAAATATTTAAGCTTTTTGAGGCTATACACGTAAACTTCGTCTACGCAGTTGTAGATAAATTGATATTTTACATTAGCTTTAAGTTTTAGGGACATATGTAAGTAGGCACTAAATGTCGAATTCTCCACACAAAGTTCATGTAGTACAGTATGTTATAAATTTAATATATGCTACCAGACGACATTTCAAGCAAGTAATGGATTCTTTAGACATAAAAACAGCTACAGTGGACGTTTGAAAATCTTAATTAGTTTGTTTTTGAGTAATTAAGATTTCCGAAATGTTAAGAATTCCGAACGAAAGTAAACTGAGGGTAAAAGTGCTACAGAAATGCAGTAAAAAGTACGAATCATGAATATAACATTTGCTTATTATGATTTGGAGGACATTGGAAACAATACACTTTTATTCTGTTTTATTCTGACATGTTTGCAAAGTAATCACGAATAGGTATTTGTTTCTGGAGTTTGGCAGATTGATTTTTTACGATATCAGTTCGTAGATCGAGAAGGTTTGACATATGCTTGTTAGTAAACTCTTTTTTTTGCTGGCTCCAGTTTATTATGGTATTTATCATAGAGGAAAAATAGACAGAGTTGGGACTCAGTATAAATTAAGCAAAAGTTGCCCATAGTATCTCACTTGCATATGTGTTGTGTTCATTAATCGATACACAATGGATGTGCAAAAAGTGAAAACTAAAGCCCCCCATATACCTTGCGATCAGTCGACATCGATCTGATATGGTGATCGTCACATTGATTGCACAGTGTATGTACTTATCGTTGACGATTTCTTTTACAAGACGAATATCATTGTCATCTAACGATGAATTGCATTGTCTATGGGGGTCTTATATCCACGTCCATTGTGCCTGGCGGGGCCTCTAAAATCGGAGTGAACGTCGCATGCCAACAGATGGTAATAATATAATACGATGGCGCGCAGGAGTAGTTGACGCGCTATGCGCCGCTAGGGGTTAAGGCAAAGTAGTATATAATAGCTGGTTAACGAAATATGGGTTAGGACAAGGTGCATACTAAATGAATAACTAATGTGGCTTATTAGATACATAATAAACATTGAGAAAGTATCGGAAATCCCATAACAGATAATTCGTGTTATTGTATGATCAACCCATTTCGTATTAGAAGCATCATCAATGAGATCGCATGCTGTTTGCACTTCTCTCTGGCAAATGTACATGATTGCTGCTAAAGTGAGAAATGGCGGCGACCGTGCGCTCGTCTGGCAAGGGGAAAATTGCAAAATTGAGAGCCGGTACACATGGACGTCCAAATGACACCGGACGCCGCGTCACTTAAGCTCCTCCCTCTTTGATACCTATCTGCATTTCAATTCACATGATGCGATAGGACGCAGCGTCACTCTGTATTATATAAGCCGGGCCACATAAAAGCGAACCTGAATTTACAATTTATGTTATTTTTAGTTTTAAATAAACTGTTTTTTGGCCATAACTTCTAAAATATAAGGAATTTCGCATTTTTGACACCATTTTCACCCTCTTGCAAACCCCCATCCGGGCTGAGGAGCATCCATCCCCAATTTTTTTTTTCAATTAATTGTCAATTGTAGTAGTCACGATTAACAATTAATTAATTGGCACTTAAAAGTGATCCTCAAGCGGATGGTTTAAGAAACATCATACAAATCATACATTGTGACCGTGTCCGTGTTCCGGGTTCGAGTGTATGTGGGCCGCCTTATTAAAAATTGATATGCGGACGCGTGAAGTGACGCAGATAGGAACAGAAACCAGCGTCATCCCAGATAGCTATCGCGGCGGCAAAATGCCGCCGATAGCTATCTGCGGCCATGTGCATCGCTTCATTGCCCGTAATGTATTTCTTCCTATCCGATTGAAAGTGACGCAGCGTCAGGCGTCATTTGGACGTCCATGTGCACCGGCACTGAGGGATGATCACGATCATCTTTGTGGGCGTGGCTTGTGGCAAGTGCATGAATGAAAAGTGTGTGAAGAAAAATCGGAAACTGAATCTTTATGGTCGCATTTTAGGATATCCGGAAAGAAAAAAAAACATGCTATGTGGTCTATGAATGATATATGATTTATGGCGGCATATGAATTATGATGTCAAAATGATTTTGTCTAAAGTGGTGGAGGTGCTATTAGGGTGTTTTTAAAATTTGTAAAATTTTTGAAATAAATCGTTTTTTCATCACAGACGTTTCACTCATGTACTTGCCACAAGCCACGCCCACAAAGATGAAAATGCACGAATGCAATGGCCGAAAATGGTAACTCACACATACGAAATTGAGAAACCATGTCACGCATACAATAGCAGCTGAGAAACCTTTGGCTTTTTAATAAACAGACACAGCTGATTTGATGTGTTGTTGTCCTTTTCACTCTGAAGGTCGGTTTATTTTAAATTGTAGGCGTTGCTTCTAGCGTGGTGAGGCTTATTTGAGTGCGTGGGATTGTTTGCATCCTGCTTTAAGAATAAATCTGTTCTGAGCCCCTACTTTTAGTATATCTGCTCTGTGGTATTTATCGCATTTATCGCTTCACCATATAAATATTGTGGAGTTTAGTTGGGTCCGTGTTCCAATTTCCGATTTCTTCTGTTGAAACCGGACAGTTGACTGCCACCCTTGATAATAGAGGCTGTGTTTTTTTCAGTGGCTTCGTTATAAACATCGCATCTTGAAATAAGTTCCGCTAAAGGGATCATTGTCTTCATCGAAGTCGCTGTCGTCCCAATGCCTATGGCGGCAAGTTATTCTCTATCTCTACACTAAATCGGCGTACCTTAAATATGAATTCAAAATTGATTTGTTTTCACTGTTATTTTTTTATGGTTTCCGCCGTTTTGGCTCACGTTCGGGCTCCACGTTGGCGAAAATTCTACCAAATGGTTTGAATATGTGGTAATTTTAAATGGGCATGTCTTGTTTAGCACAAATGACACAAAGGCTTCATGCTCGCTGTTCTTAATCGTAAACCGTGTTGTAAATTGAAAACTATGTAGGGGGCGACCGGTAGCCCAGTGTGTTGAGGCATCAGTCTCACGTTTGACTACCAGCGTTTCGGGTTCGAATCCCGTCCACGACAATGTTCGTGACCATGGATGTGCAGGAGGTGTACGCTGGCAACTGCATTCTCTGAAACCAATTTATGCCAACGAAACGTCAACTGGGCCACATGGAACAGTTGCCGCGCTATGCCCCACAAGGGGTTAGGGCAATTGAGTATGCTCGCTTTTGTATATCGTAAACGGCGTTGTATATCGTAAACTAGTTGTCATTAGTGTCACTTTACTATGGGGATGACAGCAAGTTTTCGATTTACAACCCGGTTCACGATTTAAAATAGCCAGCATGAATCATGTCACTAACGACCCTAGCCTCGTATTTGACAGCGAAATGACATCCGGTTCACAATTTACAACTAGTTTTCGATTTACAACAACGAGCTGTAACGGACGGTCTGGTGGGCATCCAGAGATGCCCGTGGGGACAGAGCCTAAAGTTGCATTATGACCGTGAAGGTCGCGCAGTGCCATCTGCAAAGAAATGGGCCCCTCAACGAGCTAGCAACGGCCTATACATGTTGTAGCTCAGTTCGGGAGATGTGGGCCGGGTTTTCGCCGCTCGTTGCCCCTGTCCTTTTCGTATTAACAAAAATTCATAGGCCTGGAGAAGACAACACAAAGAAGGCAGTTAAGATTGGGGAATAAAAAAAAAACGAAGCGATAAGGTTGGAATGGTTGGCGGATGGCTCGATTGCCCTCGCGCTCGCATTGGGGTCCGGGTGTTATGTGACCCTCGGCCTCTGGTTTCGTACCACCGACAGATCCTTACTCATCAGGTGCTGCCATAGATCTGCCGGTGGGAGCAGCACAACCAGACCAGAATATGGTCCATTGCAGGGCAGCTTCTTCTTCGAGGCCTGCCATGAAGTAGAAGCTGAGGACAGAGTGTGCTGCAAAAACGAAAAAAAAAGGACTGGGCTCCTGAGCTAGCCGGTAATCATTGTAGAGGGGAAAAATAACAAAGAGAAAAAAATACTACATTTCTACATTATTCAGATGATCAACAGAGTCCAGAGAATCACGAGGATAGCAGAGGCGCAACACTGCATTCCTTGCAATAATTCACTCATTATCTCTGAAAACTGTTGAGCATCTCAATAATAGAAACAAATGCAATAATGTAATCAAAAGTATTAGTGAAGTCTAAAGACAATCCTGGCAACAGAAAGGTACCCAGGGCTCCTCCGCGCTTCGTCCGGTCACCGAAGATGCTCCAAATGCCGTGTCGATCAAGAATTTTAAGATTTCTCCGCTCTTCGCAGCGTACTCCATATACGGAAGCGAAGAGCTTGCTAATCTAAAAAATGGACATCGTCTTCAGGTTCAGTATTGTTAGCATCGTATTCGCTCATTGTGTCGAGTTCGGTTTCTTCGTTACTACAATGTTCGTCGTATTGGTAGTTGGTAGTCGTCGTTGTCATGTTCTGTTTCCGTTGCGTTTTCGTCTATGTTGGAAATCCTTTGTTGTTTGTTAGGTAAATGAGCCTGCTGGGATATAGTTTGTTTCGCAGCGAAATGGTTTTGTTGAGGTCTATTTAGGTAATTGACCGCATGAGTCCTAACGGATTGGTCAATATCCATGGGCTCATACCTTCGCGGTTTAGGTGGTAATGGTGTATGGTTTGCTTAAGGGTTAGGGTACGGATGTTCATCGTAAATCTGCGGACCTTGTGGAGCGCGCTCTGGATATAATTGCTTCCTTGAAAACTGAGGGACAGTAGGTTGTTTTCGCAGATCACCCCTTTTTGGTGGTATCGGTGGTGGTACACGTAAATGATTCCTTTGCATGGGATGATGCGAGTTGTTCACATTTTGGGCTCTATAATCCACATTTTGAGGCTTCAAGCATAGGTGCAGAGCTTGTGAAAGGTCAGCGGGTTTGCGTATGCTCAAAAGACGCGGTAGGTCGCCTCTTATACCACGTACAAAGGTATATAGGGCCATATCCCCATAGCACTGTGTCATATTATCCAGTGACTCTTGTCACATATCCATTGATGATAATTTGTTTAATATTAGAGATAGGTGATGATACACTGTCTTATCGAATTCGTGGACGCTACTAGTGCCTTGTATTAGGGTCGTCATCTGGTACTCTAGGGTTCCCACGCTTATCGGCGAAGTGCAAAGTTAAGCACTTCGAAATTCGCGTCCACTTTAATGGGGTATTGCAGGACTCTAAGGCTATATCAGTCTGTCCTACAGTTTTATTCCTTATAACAGACAAAATACCATTGTATTTAGGTGTACCCTTAAGGTGGTCGTAGATCTTCAAGATCCTTTCTACGCTTTTCCTCCAGGAGGAAAATTCACCTTGGTCACCGGAAAACGTGCGCAGACTTTTAACTACATCGGGGATTTTATCCATAGACAGGGACCTATCTGAGTCCCCGTCTGCATTCACATTCACTGTCACTACTTCTGTCTGACGCGGGATTCATAGTTGAGTTAAAAAGTTGTCTCCCCTGAATTTGAAGGGTTTCCGAGATTAACCGAGTCACTAATTGTACCATATCGTTATTTAGAGCAATATTATTTTCCAATCCGGCCGGCCGAGGATTTTGTAATGCAACCGGCGGAGAATTTTGTAGTCCAACCAACTGGTGGAGGAATATTTTGACCTTGATTTTCGGTTTGGTCTCGCTCATTGAGTTTAAGCCCCGCTGTCCGACTAAGGTTGTTGGGGTTAGCCATGATTAATTAACGCGTATTCGTAGGAAGAGATTTACTTTTAGCACAATCAATCAATTAGATAAAATTTGTATAGTACCAGACCGCGAATCACTTTCCTATTATCTCAATTTCACAAAAATGTTTTGGTATTCATGAATTGCCAGATGTATTGATACTTTGTAAGTTTGTGATAAGTGTTTTTTTTTATCACCTTTTGATATTGATATATTGACTATGGATCTCACAAAATCTAAAACTAGAGGGCTTACTGGATTGTAAACAAAGTTACTGTTATTCTCATGATGGCTGCAATTCCGCTATGTCTCGATAGTTTCCTGAATGTCCGCAAATTCTGACGGCTGCTACTAATTGACGATTTTCACGGGTATTATCGTTTTGGAACTCATTCGCTGCTGAGGGCGTCTGTTGAATCCTCAACGCCTTTTTGTCGTGGTTGGTTACGAAACGATTACTAAGGAGCCTCGTTCTCTTAAACATCGCCGCTTATCCTCCTTGTTTATCGGAGTAAGGATTGTTACTCGGTTTACGAACTCTCGAATTGGTTATCGCTCGAATTGTTCCACGAACACTCGCGAATTGGTTATCGCTTGGATTAATTAACTTTTCCTAGTTGACGCGACGCGATGTAGCTATTCGCGGTCCCTGCTCGGGCGCCAGTTATTATAAATGCGGAATTATAAATTTAAAAAAAAATGTCGCAAGGTAATCCCTTGCGTTTTTTATTACAAAAGTGAATGTTATTGACTGTTACAATGGAACTGACTACAATAATGATTTCACTTATGCAATTACAATTATGCTGATTCCGCTGATGGTGCGGTTGATGTTCGATTGCCCAAATACTCGCGTTGGGTAATTGTTGCTGACGGATGTCCATGTTCGGGTAAAAGGTGATTGATTTGTAATTAGCTGATTCGACGGTCTCGTGTTAACTTGTATACCCTAGAGCGAGGCGCAAAGTTACGAGTACTTTGGCGGAATTATGTTCATATCAATCCTTTTTGCGGCCGATGAGTTTTTTTTTGCGGGAATTTTTTTTTCACAACAGAGTTGTTTTTGGGAGATTATGACTACCTCGCATTTATTCTATCGTTACTTCGAATTGGAAAAGGTACTAGAAATGGTATGTGTAAAAATTAACTGTCACATACAAATTGAACAGAATGAAATTTTGATTCGCATGTTCTTCGGCATTGCCATTTATCCTTCGTAATTTTACGATTTAAGGACAAAATTCAATGAAGAATGAAAAAGACAAACAGAATTGACTCAATTACGACTCGTTTATATCCAGTTATAGTTATCACATTTTTCATCCCAAAACCACTGATATTCCCAATGGGAAAATTAATAGCATTTTGACAACAGCCCCATGCCCACATAAATCAAAGGAAAAGGGAGACGAATTCATGTGGAATATCAATAACTCAATACACCTATAAATAATATTCAATTAGTGAGTCCATTCCCTTTTCAATTTAATATTGCAATCTCGTTTATAAACAGAAATACATTAAATTCAATAAATATTCGTATATGGTTCATTTCGAAATGTTTGCATGTATGTATGTACGGGCGGATAACATTGTTTAGCACTTTGGCAGGATGCTTTGTATTCATGGCGTTTATGTTCAGATGGCGACCGGCAATATTTATTACTTCGAAAATTGGGTTTAGTTGCCCATGAAATTCACCGATTTTCACAGTTGCGAATCGATCTATCGAAAACGTATATTCCCCCAAATTCACCTGTGCGCTATGTGTCCTGTAAATGTTTCTACACTTCGATTTGAATGCATTCCCGAATTGAATTCGCATTCACTTGTTCTGATTTAATAGTATGTGTCGAATGCAATGAAGTAATTGATGAGTCGTCGTCCTTTTGTTCCTGCACTTGATTTGTCATTTATTGGAACGTCTGAATATAAACCGTTGTGAAGATAAAATGAAAATCTAGAGGGAATTGAGTGGATATTAGTTGATTTGCGTATAATGCCGGAACTAGATTGAACGCAGAAAGCAGCAGCAGCAACAACACTAATATGCAGATTTGCTTTCGCCGCTGCATTCAATCTAGGTCGCGTAAGGGAAATGCATGCTGACAGTTCGCTGCTGCTGCTGCATGCTCCATTCAATTTGGTTCGAGCATTAGAGAGGTGTATTTGGACATAAAGTGATAAGATAAACCAAATTAATTCGAAGGAATTGTCTCCTAATCTTTTAATCGGGTAATAGTCCATAGGAGGGGTTTGAAAAAAAAAATGGAAGTTATTTTTCAATTTTGGCTTATATATTTTGGGGTGCTGAACTCGAATTTAAACTTTGGCACGTCGAAAAAATTATACGCTCCGAGAAAGCTACCCGGCAATGGTTGAAAGGGCACTTTTTTTCAGTTTTTTAGTTATAACTTGGAAAATACTAACTTTTGAAGAACAATCAATAGGCCAAAAATAAAGTACATCAAATTCAACACAAAAAGCTTCTAAGTATTTTTTTTTCAACAAATGGATGGTTTGGACACTAGAGGGCGTTTAGAGGAGGTTGGACAAAATGCACGTTTGATCACCTGTCATGAAATGTACGTCAAATAAAAGCTTGTAGTGGGTACTTAATTTTTTATTCTAGCGAAACTTAGCTAAATAGTGGGGGAACAGAGGTAGGACCCTTTTAAGTTAAAAACCAGGCCGAAGCTTCGCTTCGGCCCGGAGTCCGAAGCGTATATACCCTAGACTTGTACAGACCTAGTGGTGATACCAAAAATACCAATTGGTAACGACTATATGCATTAAAAGTGAGTTTCCTATATGGCCAGTTTATAGGGGAGGTTGGCAATCATTCAGGAGGATCTTGACCATTATCAAAATCAATGAACTAACCCATTCAAGAAGTATTTGTCTCTAGCTTCATTCTATCGAAAGTTATTGCTTATTTAAAGTTTCACTTGTAGGGGAGGTGGGGGTTCCTTGGGTCGGATCTTGCTCATTACTGCCACCAACAAATAAGATCATGCTACAAACATTTAAACAAAATTTCAAGTCTCTAGCTTCACTCTATCGAAAGTTATCGCTTCTTTGACGTTTCACTTGTAGGGGAGGTAGGGGTTTCTTGGATCGGATCTTGCTTATCATTGTCACCAACAAATAAGATCATGCTACAAACATTTAAAAAAATTTCAAGTCTCTAGCTTCACTTTGTCGAAAGTTATCGCTTATTTGAAGTTTCATTCGTAGGGGAAGTAGGGGTTTCGCAGGTCGGATTTAACATATTTTCAACATTAGCCAACTGGATTCTATTACAAACATTTGACCAAAATTTTAAGCCGCTAGCATTATTTTGTCATAAGTTATCGCTTATTATAAGTTTCATTTCTAGGGGAGGTAGGGGTTCCTTAGGTCGGATCTAACCCATCTTCAATACCAACTAACTTAATCTCACTTTAAACATTTGACCAAAACTTCAAGTTGCTGGCTTGATTCTGTCAAAAGTTATCGCTTATTTGAAGTTGCATTTGTAGGGGAGGTAGAGGTTGCTTGGGTCAGATGTTGCTCATTTTCAATATCGACCAAGTAGATCTTACTAACAACATTCCACCAAATTTTCAATTTGCTAGTGTCATTCTATCGAAAGTTATCGTAATTAAAAGAATATTTAATTTTTTGAAATTTTGTAGGGGAGGTAGGCGTTCCTTTGATCTGATTACGCCCAACTTACTAGAACTCAAGCAACTTCCTACCCCAGGGTTACATGCCAAAAATCAGGTGTCTACGTCAATTAGTTCAAGAGTTATAGACAAAAAACCCGAAAAGTAGGGTAGTACGGGGCTCTTTGTAAGAAAATTACCGTTAGTTTTCAACTGATCGATTTTATTTTTTCAGGAGAGTAAAAGATTATCCTCACGAGCGATCTGCCAAAGCTAGAGCTTTTCATGTTTATTTAATCGGGAGTTATAAATACATTTTACTATTGTACATATGTAGGGGAGGTAGGCGTTCTCTTGGCCTGATCATGCCCATTTTCAATACCAACCAACTAGATCATACTTCCAACATCTTACCAAAATTTCAAGGCTCTAGCTTGATTCTATCGAAAGTTATCGTGCGAACGGACAGACAGACGGACAGACGGACAGACGGACAGACAGACAGACAGACAGACAGACAGACAGACATGGCTAAATCGAATCAGGAGGTGACGCTGATCATTTATATATATACATTGCTATACCTCCGGAGCCTCCTTTAAGGTGTTACATATTTCCGTCGTGACAAAAACAATATACCCTATACTAAAAGTCTAGGGTATAAAAAATCGGAAATCGTACATGACTAAAACCGCATAGCTAAAAAACTACGAATCGTAGTAAATTAGAATTGACACCAAATCATAGCTAATTATATATTCTACTAATTTCTAGAAAAAGCTCATTTTTCTACAATATTCTACAAAATATGACATTTTTTTAATTATAATGTGCACTTTATTTTGATTAAATTAAGTCAACATGATTTTATTTGATTTTCGCAACTTCGGGTAGTTAGAAAACAAAATAGGTCTACCAACAAAAACTAAATAACGATTTTTAACCTTTCAGGTGATAAACATATGATACATAGAATTATTTATGACTTTTGTCTAATCATAAGATCTGACTAAAAAAATGTGCATTTACGTTTCTATGAAATATAGCTCAAATTACAGATTATTAACAGCGCAGTAAAGTACTTGGGTTGCATAGCAAAATCCTGCCTGGCATTGTTTTTTTTTTGAAAATATCTTGAAAGGACAAACCATACTTAATAGTAATAATAATACATCACTTATTCCGTATCTTAAAGAGTTTTCGAGATAATCTCACCCATTTTCGAAGTCGCTGGATTCATTAGTGGGCATCGGACAAGTGGAAGCAATGAAACGCTAGTGACGTTGCTTAATAATATGTCTCGTCGCACTAGTTACGTATCCGTCAGCACTAGAAATTCATAAAACAATACAAACGGCGGAAAAACACTTGCAAAAAGTGCACGCGCAATTGCCAGACAACCGCGTCAACAATTATTTTTAATAAAAAGCAGACGTATACGTATGACCCCGACTTCGTTTACTTTTAACTCGAGATCCATTAAAGTACATTGAAAAACTTAAAACCCGCGTCTTTTTCATTTATTCATTTTTTTTTCACGGCACGTCCGCAACATAACTCACTCTAGAGAGCGAAAACCGGCGATTGCAAGAGAGTGTTTGCCAAGGGAATTTGTCGGCTTACATTTAGGTTTTGACTATTATACATTAGTAAACATGATATTCTGCAAAGAAACTTTATTCCTAAGTGCATATTCGGTGATGAAGGAATCTCTCTCTCTCAATTGCCCTAACCCTTTGTAGGGCATATCGAGTCATATGGCCCAGTTGACGTTTCGTTTCGGCATAAACTGGTTTCGGAGAAAGCAGTTGCCAGCATACACCTCCTGCACATCCATGGCCACGAACGTCGTCGTGGACGGGATTCAAACCAGAAACGCCGGTAGTCAAGCATGAGACTAATGCCTCAATACACTGCGCTACCGGTCCCCCCATTGACTATACTACTGAACCGAATTTCAGATTTGAGTAGTGTATTGGACGCAAAATCAACGCTCTTTAATTTATATCTGACTCCATTTTTCGATCCGGTGCACCGTCTAGAATTTATAAGGAAAATATTGAAAAAGGGTTCAAATTTCTTGGTTTTTGCCTGCACAGCCGCTCAGCCGTGGGTTGCATAATGGCTCCATCTCTTAAATTGATGGTATGGGTCCCACCAACATTCGTACTAAAAGACATCTCTCTATCATATTTGTCGCTTACCGTCCCAACTATCAAGGCTCACAGGCGTTTGGTGTACTCGTAGATTCCCATAATATTTCATAAATCCTCTAAAACTTTTAGCCATCATTCACCAAGATCCTCTTAATCCAGGCAACTTTGTTACCTCGCATTTGGGAATCATTTTTAATTCTGAATTTCAACACAAACGTCCAACAGTTTGTTGATGAGTTAATTAATATTCGTACGTATGTATGTATATTAAATAGACGACACTATGTGTAGACATTACAACAACAACAACAACAACTACCTAGCCTTCGCTTAGCTTGCTGAAGATATGATAGCGTTCACGCTCCGTTTCAATAGTACGTATGCGATAATTTCGATCCATTCTGCAATTACCGCTTCGAAATTAGCAGTAACCCTTGTTCCGATTCAACTGTTCCTATATGGGGTGTATACATAAAATACTGGATCGATTTCAACCAAATTCCGGAATGCAATTTGTCGGTAAATATGGATGATTAATATGAAATTGAGTAAATATACTATACCTTTAGAAACAAAAAGGTTTTGCAAACCTAAATTTACTTTTGAATCGGTCGTCCTATGACGTAGTGGTCCGATTCCGTTGGTTCGACGTAATACATATACCGCGTGCAAAAGAAAAAAAGGCCTTGTGCAAAATGTCATCCCGATAGCTTTGGAACTAAGAAAGTATTATAGTTTGCATAGAAACAGACGGACAGACCAACAAAATTTAATCGACTCATCTCGTCATACCGACCAAGAATATATACAGGGTGTACAGCGTTGGGTGGGCAATACTGATAGGGGTTATTCCATAATTTGTTTGAGGAAAAATTTTACCAATAGAAATGGCTTATCTTTAACCGTTACCGAAATATAACTGTTTTTGTCATTGTCATAAAAAACCGTGACTTGCCAAACAAAATCAAAATTTCTACTTCCGCAATCATTATATCTGGGACTTGACATCACTTTTTAAAACAATATGAAATTTTATATAAAAAAAAAACAGATTTTTCCCGATTGCGAAATTCACCGTTACTTCAAAGATCCAAACTTTGGAGAAATTTCAAAATCGGGGTTTCATTGAAAATTCAAAAGATTATATTGTAACGGTACTTTGAATTGACAATTCTACAAGGTTGACAAAAGTTGCCCCATTATGTTAGCTTTCGAACGGCATGTAAAGACCAAGGCTTTAGATTTGAAAATTTGGGAATGTTCCATATTTAAGGGGAAAAAACGTGGTCTTGAAGTAAAACAAATCGACTACTCCTACGTCGATCTTTCATTGCTAGAAACGCAATAACTGCAAAACCATACGAGCTAGAATAGTAAAAAAAAAATCAAACGGAACTAATACCTTGTTTTTATATTTAAAACTTGTTGCGTAAAAACCAAGGAAATAAATAATTAACTGTAGCTCCGCGAAAGGAAAATTTCTGTTTTGATTTTTAAAATTTTCAACATTCAGCTAACATAATGGGACAACTTTTGCCAACTTTGCAGAATTGTCAGTTCAAAGTACCGTTACAATATTAGCTTTTGAATTTTCGCTGAAAACCCGCTTTGGAAATTTCTTCAAAGTTTGGATAGTTGTATTTGAAGTAACTGAGAATCGGGAAAATCGGGAAAAATCTGTTTTATATTAAATCTTATGTAGTTTTAAAAAGTGATGTCAAATCCCAAATTTGATGATTGGGGAAGTGGCAAATTTTGATTTTGTTTGGCATCACAAAAACAGTTATATCTCGGTAACAGTTAAAGATATGCCAATACTGTTGGTGCCATTTTTCCTCAAACAAACTGCGAAATAATTCCTATCAGTATTGCCCACCCAACTAGGGACACCCTGTATATACTTTATATGGACGGAGATGCTTCCTTCTGTTTGTTGCAAACTTCATGACAAAGCTTATATATGTATACTCTACTTCGTGAAAGGTATGAAAATTTAACGTAGTCAGGTTTATAAATTTTATTTGTTATAATATCTACGCTTAGTTTGTCACCTCAAAGGATTTTTGTGGGGGAAATATGTAGCAACATATCGAGCACTAGCTAGTGTCTCATGCATGAGGTGATATTGGCTAATCCTTGGAGATATATTATGAGCGTATCTTTTATCATCATTTACAAATCAGAGTAATTTTCACATGATGTCCGGCGTGGAAGAGGAAAATTTTATGACTATTTAGAAGTTTTAATAGCTATGACGAAAAAAAATATTCTGCTTGTGCGTTCACTACATTGGATATAATAGAAAATCCCCAGACAGTGATTTTCAGATGATGACAGTACTTGAAAAAGTTTTTGTTGGTTTGACATTCTTTGTGTTGTAAAACCTAATGGTATTTTCAATGCTTGGTAAACTGAATTGCTGTTTATAATTTTGCATTTTGATTAAGTTCTGAATTAACGTATTAATATACAGAAAATTTTAAAATTAATGTGATTCTATCTGGCGCAACACTTCCCCCCTGTGGTGTGGGGCGTAAAAATAAGCAACAACCTATTGCGGCTTGATGTAGAAGTCGCCGAAATGGACAGAATGTGTAAGCTAGCAACAGGCATCAAACGACGACAAGATTTTTTAGGAGTAGTTGACGCGCTTTGCCCTATAATATTTGCCGCAACCCCTAGCGGGGCATAATCCCAAGTGACTTAGATGACATTTCGTTAGCATAAATGGTTTCGGAATATGAATGTGTTGCATATGAAGCCATATAAATATGAAATTAAACTCATATTTAAGTCGGGTAAGTTGGTAGACAGAAGGAAAACCTACTGGCTATATGCGATGCTCGACTCGTTCTCATTTGCTATTAGAAGTTCAAGCGTGTACATTGATAAAATAAAAGTCTTATTATATTTAAATAAAAACGACTTTAAACCAGACCGAATATATATATATACCCTAGACTTGTACAGACCTAGTGGTGAAACAAAAACTACCAATTGGCAACGACCATTTGCATTAAAAGTGAGTTTCCTATATGACAAGTTTATAGGGGAGGTTGGCACTAATTCAGGAGGATGTTGACCATTCTGAAAATCAATTAACTAACCTATTCTACAAATATTTGTCGAATTTTTCAAGTCGCTAGCTTCATTCTGTCTAAAGTATGCTTATTTGGAGACTCACTTGTAGGGGAGGTAGAGGTTTCTTTTGTCGAATCTTGCGCATTTTTAAAAACAACCAACTATTGTAGATCCCAGTACAAACTTAGCTTCATTTTATCGAAAGTTATCGCTTATTTGAAGTTTCATTTGTAGGGGAGGTAGGGGTTCCTTGGTTCAGATATCGCCCACCATTGCCACCAACCAATTAGATTGTGCTATGAACATTTAAGTAAGATTTCAAATCTCTAGCTTCATCGAAAGTTATCGCTTATTCGAAGTTTCATTTGTAGGGGAAGTAGAGGTCTGGTTGACCGCATTTTTCGTATTTCCAATATCAGCCAGCTGAATCCTACTACAAACATATAACCAAAATTTGAAGTAGGAAGCTTTATTTTATCGTAAGTAGTCGCTTATTTTAAGTTCCATTTGTAGGGGACCCCTACCTCCCCTACAAATGGAACTTAAAATAAGCGACTACTTACGATAAAATAAAGCTTGCTACTTCAAATTTTGGTTCTTGGTTTCTTGGGTAGGATCTGGCCTATCTTTAATTCCAACTAACTCAATCTTACTTTAAACAATTGACCAAAATTTCAAGTTGCTGGCTTCATTCTATGAAAAGTTATCGCTTATTTGAAGTTTCATTTGTAGGGGAGGTAGGAGTTCCTTACGTCGGATCTTGCCCATTTTCAAGGCGTTCCTCTGATCTGATTAGGCGCAACTTACTAAAACTCAAGCAGCTACTCAGCTCAGGGTTACATGCCAAAAATCAGGTGGTTACGTCAATTGGTTCAAAAGTTATAAACAGTCCGAAGCTTATATACCCTAGACTTGTACACACCTAGTGGTGATACAAAAAGTACCAATTGGCAACGGTCATTTGCATTAAAAGTGAGTTTCCTATATGGCCAATTTATAGGGGAGGTTGGCCCTCAATCAGGAGGATGTTAACCATTCTCGAAATCGATTAACTAACCCATTCTTCATTGTCGAATTTTTCAAGTCGTTAGCATTATTCTATCGAAAGTTATTGTATTGCTTATTTGAAGTTTCACTTGTAGGGGAGGTAGAGGTTTCGTTTGTCGAATCTTGCGCATTATAACAACTAACAAGATCCCAGTACAAACATTTGACTGAAATTTCAAGTCGCTAGCTTTATTTTGTCGTAAGTTATCGCTTATTTAAAATTTCACTTGTAGGTAGGGGTTCCTTGGGTCGGATCTTGCCCATCATTGCCACCAACCAATTAGATTACCCTACAAATATTTGAACAAAATTTCAAGTCTTTAGCTATGTATACTCTAACGAAAGTTATCGCTTATTTGAAGTTTCATTTGTAGGGGAAGTAGGGGTTTCGTTGGTCGGATTTTACATATTTTCAACATTAGCCAAATGGATAGTACTACAAACATTTGACCAAAATTTTAAGTCGCTGGCTTCATTTTGTCGTAAGTTATCGCTTATTTTAAGTTGCATTTCTAGGGAAGGTAGAGGTTCTTTAGGTCGGATCTAACCCATCTTTAATGCCAACTAACCCAATCTCACTTCAAATATTTGACCAAAATTTCGAGTCGCTGGCGTCGTTCTTTTAAAAATTATCGCTAATTTGAAGTTTCATTTGTAGGGGAGGTAGGGGTTCCTTGGGTCGGATCTTGCCCATTTTCAATACCAACTAACTAGATCCTACTACCAACATTCTACCAAATTTTAAACTGGCTAGTGTCATTATATCGAAAGTTATCGTGGTTAAAGCAATATTTAATTTTTTGAAATTTGTAGGGGAGGTAGGCGTTCCTTTGATCTGATTATGCCCAACTTACCAACACTCAAGCAGCATTACATGCCAAAAATCAGATGTCTATGTCAATTGGTTCAAGAGTTATAGACAAAAAACCTGAAAAGTAGGGTAGTACGGGGCTCTTTGTAAGAAAGTTACCGTTAGTTTTCAACTGATCGATTTTATTTTTGCAGGAGAGTATAAGATTACCGCCACAAGCAATCTACTAAAACTACAGCTTTTCATGTTTATTTAATCGGGAGTTATAAGTACATTTATTTATTTTACATATGTAGGGGATGTAGGCGTTCTCTTGGCCTGATCATGCCCATTTTCAATACCAACCAACTTGATTATACTTCCAACATCTGACCAAAATTTCAAGGCTTTAGCTTCATTCTATCGAAAGTTATCGTGCGAACGGGCAGACGGACGGACAGACGGACGGACAGACGGACAGACAAACAAACAGACAGACAGACAGAAAACAATATACCCTGTACTAAAAGTCTAGGCTATAAAACTAGTTAAAAAGAGTTAAAATGGTTCCTCTTTAAAAAAAAATGTAATATAAAGTAAAGCAAACCTAGAAATTGACTCGCGAAATAGTGCGGTTTAAAGAAAATGAAACCGGAAAATAGATGACTATGCCCGCAATCCGAGGGTTTTGTAGTGTCCCATGCCAATAGGAGATGAGCTGTCTCTTGAAGATGCTTAACTATTCATGTAAAGACGATATTGAAAATTGCAAGCTTGCGTGGAAAATATGGAAAATAAATTGTTTGAATAATAGAAAGTAGAGTCAGCGACCAACATACCTCCCTCCCCCCTTTTCCCTCCTCCCTCCTCTCCCAACAACCCTTTTTACCCTTTCAGAAATGATTAAACTACAATTTGCTCTACCAAAATCAATATGCAAGTATGTAGTATTCGCACCTATACACGAGGCCGATATGTGCATTTTTTGTATGGATACAGTCACAATGCCCAAATTTAAATATTTAAATGAATGTAATAGTAAATATTACGTGATTATTAGGGCAACCAAAAATATGCTGTTAAAATAGAAAAATATGCATTTAAAAATTGAGAAATATGCTCTTATAAAGTTAAAACGCTTTCATTGAACATTAAAGAAAAATATAAAAGAATTTGTTTATTGCCCAAAATTACAATTAATACATTTTGCATAAATTAAATTATTAAAACAATCAATTTTTTAGTATTTCAAAAAGAAAGCTATTTAAGAAATATTAAATTGCATGATTGCCATAAATTTCAAATTACTCAAAAAATACACTCCGGCAGGGATTTAGCTTCTCGCTTTTGCGTGAATTTTTTGTAATTTATTGCATTCATCCAATTTGATCCCGTGCAGACGGCAAACTTTTCAGTTCGCAGAAAAACTAAATAGTTTAGTTAGCAAAGTAGAACACACGGTGTTTTGTGAGACCGCGCACACAGCGATTACTAAATAGTTTAGTTTTCTGTGTGCGCAGTCTCATAAACCACCGTTTGTTTAATTTTTCTGACTAAACTATTTAGTTTTTCTGTGAACTAAAAAGTTTGCCGTCTGCGCGGGCTTTAAATTACTACAATAAATAACAAAAATACACGCAAATTCCAGAGGCTAAGTCCCTGTCGGTTTGTCCGTGATATAGTTTTGTACATGCTAAATGATCTCTCCACGTCAAACCGATGTAATAGAGGCGAATTTCATGGACAATATTTCATCGACAGTACACATGTTGTCCGATACATTTTGTTGTGCATTTCCTTGCAGAGATTCCGCGATGAATCCATTGTTATTCCTAATTGTCATATTTGCTTTCCGCTTCATTTTCTTATAAGTCTTTTCCTCGGTAAAATATAAAAATATACCATTTTTAGTAGCGAAATATTTGGTAATACGTATACGAATTTACGTGGAAAATTATTGATTTTCTCCACTGCTTTTCTGACCAGATCAAATTGCGCGACCAGTGAAAGTCCTGTTTCCGCGAGTCATTTAATTGTCACACTCAAAAAGCCATAGTTCGCCTGAATCAAGATTATGTCTTGTTTGACAGAACTCTCCGCAAGAAGTGATTTAACTTTCTGAATGGAAGCAGCATCCGAAGGATCAAACATTTCAACTTCATTGTTGAATTGCTCGATATATTCCGAAAAATATCAAACTGCTTCAAGCCACGTACCCGAACGAGTGGTGATTGGTTTCATTGGTAAAGGTACATCCGTATTCAATTCTTGAAATAACTGCAGGCGCGATGGCACCTTTAAAAATGCCTTTTTGGCGTTCGAAATGAAACGATCCAACAATGGGAATTCCGACTGATTTTTCACACAGATCCGTCGTAGACCGTGTATCAAACATGTTTCATGGATTAATTTTGGATATATCACTCGGATTGCATCAGCTGCTTTCTTCATGTAGCTTACAGCATCAGTCACAAACAACAATATGTTGTCCGGATTAAAGTTTTCTCCTAGTAGCTTCACACTGTCCATGAATAAGCGTGAAATCGTCGAATGGTTTACCGCTTCAATGTGCGTTGACGATAATAGAAGTTTCTATTTCGCGACGTCTTCGCTTTCATCATGAACTCCAACTATTACATTAGCGATATATCGTCCTGCGGAATCCGTTGGTTCATCGAAGGAAATTCAAACTTTTTTAGATTTGATATTTTCCTGAATTTTTTATGGTCGATTCATACAAAGGAGAAACATATTTGTTTCGCACAGTGGTTTCAGATGGGATTTGCCATCTGGAGTATTTTTCAAGACACGTAACGGACTTTTTATTTCGCAACTTGTATAGGGGAATTCCGCAACAAGTCAACATTTTGTACAAATCTCTGTTAAATTCTTGCTTCGGATCACGAAATGATTGTTCAATAAATGGTTGTTGTTGGGAACTTGTTGACGGAGTGTTTGCGAGAATTTGTTTATGTTGAGCACTGTTTAAATGTTGCTCACTCCCAGTGATTCGGCTAATTATTCTTGCGTTTGGCACGAATCTTCATTGAGCAGTGCTTCCAATTCGTCGTCTTTGAAAAAATTTTCTCTCCCACTACCATGCTTGCATTTTAAAAGGTTGAAACCAGTCACGACATGTTCTGTCACTCAGAGCAACCTCACCGTAAGTATCTTTGCGCATTCGGATTCGATGAGCCTCAGCTACAGTTTTTTTTCAAATGGAAGCAGAAGATCAAAACTTCCCGCAAATGACTTGGCTCAAAAACAGACATTTTGAATCGCGAATCATATTAAAAATGCGAACAATTTTACTAATGCGGGGATGTCGTTTACAGACGTCCAAACTCACTTGTGACACTTTTGAACTACGTATTTTGACCAGCTCTCACCGATGCTTAATAAAAAAAACCAAGCTAGCCGACGGACAGACGGACAAAGCTTAATCGACTCGTCTCATCATACTGACCAAGAATTATATAGTTTATATGGTCAGAGATGCTTCCTTCTGTGCGTTGCAAACTTCATGACAAAGTTAGGGTATATTAACATCACATCTGTGAAGGGTATAAAAAATGAAAATCAGAATGAAAGTCAAGTACTAAGCGGAACTGCGGTCTACAACATTTCTCGTCAGGTTGATAGCCCTTCCCATTCTTGGTGTCGATGTACTGAGCGGTAAACCGATGCTCTTATATGGCGGGAAGCTACACGCAAAGGGGAACACTGTCACAAGGGGAACGGGGGCACTGAATTATGACGTTATGCAGCTCGCCAAACATTTATTCACTGTCAGTCGGTGGTGCACCCTCCCGTTCAACGCAATGGAAACCTGGAGCCCTGGAAGCGTCTTCTACTGAAAAAAAATAACGATGCGGCTGTGCGGGGACAGTCCCATGGAAAAATTTTCGCACAAACGGGAGTCAGAATATGCCACACGAAACGAACTTCGATTATGACTTCAGCGGCGATTGTTGGGGTTTTTGTTATAGTTTGTGGTAATTTACATTCGCGAGTACTTATTAAAAACCCAAGTTACAAGAAAAAAAAGCAAAAACAATGGACGCAAGCTGAATTCCCATCTTTTTTGCCTTAGCTCCATTTTTCACCCCCTCCTGTACCACGTCCCAATCCCCGATTCCGCAATGACAGCTTTTCCGGCGCGGCATCACACAATATCACCAACCATGTCGATAGATTGTCATAATCAAACCGCTTTCATTTACTCATACCTGAAAAAAATGGCTGCCGCTTGCTTACAGCGGCCAATTCCAACCCGTAAACGCCTATTTTTAAACTTGTAACGACTTTTCAGAAATACGGATATAAATTATTTGAAATAAATTACAATCAAATATGTATTTGTGAAAAATAGACGATTATGTGTCAGAATTGGTCCGTTACACGAAATATCCAAATACGAGTTTCTGTTTTCCTACCCAACCCTACAAATAGATTAGTTAAATTGAAAATGAATCCCGAGTACTAAGATCATTGATATATTGTACCAAAGAAGAGGATGGAGACCAACGTATGTGTGTGCTGTATGTGTAGGGAACCAAACTGTTGTTTTCTTTTTTTGGCTACCATCAGCTGTTTTTACTTTTGATGACAATTCTAGACGTCATTTTCGTGCTGATTGAAATCCAATTGTGTGATATCAGTAAAAATTGATTGATTTTTTAGTGAAAACGCGGTTAGTTTAATTGTAATTGCCACCGGAACTGTAAATTAATGTTTCAGTGTCGATTTAGTGTACTCAGTAAGTTGATTCAATGTGCAAAATCGTGTAAATATCACTGAAATATGGTGTGCAGTTGTAGTTTGCGCGAAACAGATGAAATTCTCGACAAAGTTGAGTGTCGGTTCTCAGGTAAATACCCTGATTGCTTTCAAAATTTAGCGTAGTTTCGCTCTATGTATTTAAAATTCCCATAGTGTAAAGATCTTTTTTGGAAACTAAATGTTTTTGCTCGCGGTCCATCAGCCATCAAATGAAAATAAAAGTTGCCCACGTAGGTTATCAGCTGATTTACTTTTGTTTCAGTGGCGTAGCGTTTAAAGTGTGATGTGTGGGTGAAAGAAAGTGGGAAAGTTTTGTTTTTAATAATGGTCAATTAATTAGAAAGGGCCAAATCTGGTCAGATAATTTTGTATGAAAATGTGAGATCCATACAAATGTGATTTTGCGGTTCACACAACCTGCCAAATCAAGTGATTTCGCCTGTAGTGTGAAACTACTTTCTCAATTGCGTGTAGTGACGAACGGTTCGGTACGATTGCTGTGGCGAATATATTAATATAAAATAAACTGAGCAACGTAGCGACTGCATCTGCCCTAAAAACGTTTATAAAAAAGTGGAAGTGTTGAAAATTTCATTCAGCACGTCCTATGAAGTTCATGTGGTTCGATGGTGGTAACGAACGGTTTGATCGATCGTCTGTTGCGAACTTTAAACAATATTCATACTTGCAACAATAAGGCCGACCGCATCTTGGACGTAGGCAGGGCAGGGCAGCGCAGCGCAGCGCGCACATGGCATTGTTGTTGTAAATTCAGATTTTGACAATTGTTACAACAACAATGCTATGTGCGCGCTGCCCTGCCTACTTCCAAGATGCGGCCGGCCTAATAAATTTCGTAACTCGCACCAAATTTTTACAGTCCCCAAAAATATAATCACCTACGCCATTTGTTAAAATGTAATAGTGGTCGTGTGACAACCACATATAGGCGAATGGTTCCCAAATATTTCGATATGACTACTTCCTGTGTCTTCTTCTTCATTGACTAAGATGCGCACGACCGCCTGTCAGTCGTTCCATTGGACACCAACGTGAATTTGTTCATTACTTGGCTACTCTCAGCTCTCAACTACTACTGTGTAAATTGGAATCGCTGAATTGTTCCTATAACAGGAGACTGAAAATGGATTATCTTGGTGGGTTTTCCTAGGTAACTTGGATAATTCCAATTCTCTTTCAATCACCATCACTTTCAATTTAACGAGCTTCTATTTAGCTCGAGTTTACAAAAGCTTTTCGAGACTGTAACAGTTTTCAATTGAACCATCTGTCCTTTTACTTCATTCGAGAGCCATTCGAATTGGGAAGCCCTTTTTAAATTGAATTCTGGCCTTTGCATTGTTCTCGGTTGGATAGGAGCAAAGTACTCTACGGTGGGATGAATAGAAATGGACCAATTTTATCTGTTGCTCACTTAAGCCTGATATATGATGTCCGGGGCTTTAAAAAGGATGTATGTCAAATGGCATGCAAAGAGAGGCATTTCGTGTTATAAATAATTTATGTCTACATCGCATTCAAGAACTGAGTAGGCTTTTGAATACGAAAAGGGATGGAAAGCCAGAATCTAAATGCAGTGAAATATATTATCTATAATACCAGAGTTTACAGAGGCAAAAGAAAATTTCAGAATGACCATTGGGTATGAAATGTAATACCATGTCATTATTCAAACTGTATTTACAGGTGAAAAATGATCAGAGTATAAACGCCGTCGAAGTTGCATGGGTAAGAAAAATTATAACCATACGCCGATTTAGCTCTTTATTTGATTTCATTTCGAGCCAGAACATTTTTATAAAATTCGACGAAGATCGCAGTTGACGGAAACTTGCAGCCTGCTGGTAATACGGAAAATTTCCATGTGCAGCTTGCATACAACAGCACAGATAGTCGTACTACTCCACCTAGTCATTACATGATCCGCTAATTTTACGGATCAGGTGCACCTGATCCGGTACAAAATCGAACCTGGGTTCAAAAACATAGGTCGGTGAACGTACAACATGTTCTGAAATGAATTGATCTGATTTATATGTGGTATCACTTTCACATGCAATATAATCGATATTTACTCTAAAAAGAAAAATAGAAAATCATGGTTGATGGTACGATTTGCTAGGTTGCGACTGGGCGATTTGCGATTGCAACTCGCAAACAATCGATTCCATCAAGCAATGATGATCGCGTGGACCCGTTTTGGTAGGCGAGATGTAGTAACCTTGGCGTTTGCGATTGTGGCTGGGCAATGTAGTGTAATGGCGCCATGGTGAAATATTCGGTATTTTCACGAGGATGATTAAGCATGGCATGCCAAAGTATCTTTTGTTGGAAAGTATCTTGTTTTGGGAAAATATCTTTATCTCGCAATGCGTTTGCCATTTGTATGGATGTGAAATGAAGGATTTTTGTCTGAAAATAGCACTCGTATGTTGCGCAGGATGTGGCTACGCAATCAAGTATTTTTATATGAACGAGAGGTGAATAAATGGAAACAGACGAATGTACTGTAGATAGCATTTCGAGTTCTTCCACGGAAAACAGGCCATTCGAAAAAGGATACGATAACCATATCACCTAGATTTGCCAGACCACAAAAGTCAAAACACCTTTAAAAGTATCCCAAAGCATATTGCACATCATCCCGATTCATTAGACACCCATATTGCCCATATTTCACTTCATTCGCGAAAATGTTCTTTTCGTAATCGAATTACTCGAAAAGCCATCTACACTACTCCTGGACATTCGTCTCTTCGCCCCGATTCATACTGCACATATTTCGCTTCATTGTCAAAAATATCCTTTTTCGAATGTCCTTGTCACCACAGAAGGACTCCAAATATCATCCACAGTACTCCTGAACATTCGTCTCTTCGCCCCGATTCATATGACACCCATATTGTCCAATTTTCACTTGACTGCCAAGAATGTCCTTTTCGCAACCGAAGGACACGAAATGCCATCTACACTACTCCTGGACATTCGCCTCATCATCCAGATTCAGTTCAACTGTCAACACACACATCCTGTGAAAGATGAAGACGGGTCCCTACTGGTCACTGATGAAGACCAACTGCGATGGTGTAGAGAGCACTTCATTGAGGTTCTCAACAACACGCTTCGACATTTGAACTCATCTTCACTAGAAGCAGAAAATACTCCGCAAACAGCCAGAGTTGATACCAGCCTACCATCTAAACTAAAAGTAACTGCGGCTATTAAATCGATGGAGGCGAGTAAAGCCCCGGGGATATATGGAATTCCGGTGGAACTCTTTAAGGTGGATATCAACGCTACTGCGGATATTATTCTCCCCCTTATCCAAGAGTGTTGGGAAACCGAAAATCTCCCCAAAAGAATGAAAGAAGGACGTCATTATTAAGATCCCGAAGAAAGGTAACTTGAAGGATTGTGATAATTGGCGTGGAATTTTCCTCCTCCCCGCAGTCTCCAAACTTATGGCAAAAATAGTCTTAAACCAAATCAAGCATACATTTGACCGCACACTGAACGATGAACAGGCTCGTTTTCGAGAGGGTTTTTCATGTAGCGACCACATCATCACCTTCCGAATTATTATTGAACAATCCGCAGCGTGGAGATCCCCATTACATCTCATTTTCATCGATTTCGAGAACGCGGTTGACGCGTTGACCAGGAATACATCTGGTAGGCTGTACATAGGAGAGGTATACCAGATAAAATCAGATCCATCATCAAGGAGTCCTATAGCGAGGCCCAATGTCACGCCTTTCATAAGGCAAATTTTCAGATCCCTTCGAGGTACATAGCGGATTGAGACAAGGCTGCATTTTGTCACCTATATTGTTTTTGATTGCCATTGACGACGTACTTTGCAGTGCGCTTCATGAACACCAGAGCAAAGGTATCAGATGGAATCTGTTTGAATACCTTCAACACCTGGATTACGCCGACGATATTTTTCTTCTTTCGAATATACCGGATCATCTAGTTCAAATCACGGATGCCCTGCCCCGCGAAAGGCGCAAAGCGGGACTTAAAATCAATGCACCCAAAATTGAGTACATGAGCTTGAATCCAGGAAGGCAGAGCGAAATTTGTGTTTCGGGGCAGACGATGGAGAAAGTGGACAATTTTTGCTACCTTACAAGTGAAGTTGCAGCAGATGGTGGAGCGGATGCTGATGTACTGTCTCGCATCAAAAAGTCTCGGGCAGCTTTTTTCAGTTTGACTCTTTTCTGGTAAGGCGACAAAATCTCCAGGCGTACCAAACTCAGAATCTTCGAAACCAATGTAAAATCGGTGCTTCTTTATCAACTTGGAAGGTGACCAGGGCGATAACAATTAGATTGAAAACTTTCGTGAACCAGTGTCTACGGCGCATCCTACACATACGGTGCCCGGAGGTCACTTCATTACCGGCCAGGACAGGATAGCCACTTCCATAAAAAGGCGAAAGTGGCAATTTATAGATCACAGACTTCGAAAAGGGCCAGAAAACATTGTTAAACAGGCCCTCGGTTGGAACTCACAGGGAGCGGATGCAAGTCGCCGTGTTGGACGACCTTGAAACACTTGGAGAAGATCAGTTGAGGTCGAGGGTAAGTCATAAGGCAAATCGTGGAGACAGTTGAAGGCGATGGTGGCGAACAGAACGAGGTAGAAAGCCTGGTTAATGCGCTATGGATCCAGAAAGAAATACCTATATACGCATTTGGATGGTTCAATTCAACAACCTATCGAGTGCAGGTAAGCCACTCCACTGGCTCGTAAATTGTTGTTGTAATGCATGAAAATACCTTAACCTGCACCAAATAGATGATCAAAAAAACACACCTAATTTATTTTTTGGTATTTTTTTTTATGCAAGCTTCCAATGTGGAATGTCGTTTTGACATGAATTGTTAAGGATCTCCAAGAGTAGGACAGTTCATCTCCTATTGGCATGGGACACAAAAAAAACTCTCGGATTGCGGGCCCTCTATTTTTTGATTAAAGGATTAAGGAGATTAAAGTTTATTTCATCGACTATAGGCATGTTGGGCTTGGGTGTTATATTAAAGGGGATAATTAGCACTTTCATTTCTGACATTTTTTTCTCGACTTTTCATTATATAAGTGTACCCTTTGTCCTGGATCGATTTTGCGTGCTACGGTACTGTCTCTATGGGAAGAGCATAACGCTTGGTTAAGTTGATTAGCTGTTAATTCAAGTTTATTTATTGAACTGAAAGTGGTAAGCAGCGAGTCAGCCTTCGAGCTTACTAGCACACGAAACTGATTGCTAACTGCAACTGTCTTTCTGGGACACAGAGATGCTGACCGGAGTTAAGTTTTTCCTGGGATATTAAATCTGATGTGTTTGTTGTTCGACAGGGACTCTTTATCAGAAACATGCCAGTTAGAAACTAATTTGGCAAAAAATACTGCTGGCGCCCAACGTGGGGCCCATTTCTGGTAAAGAACAGGACTAAGAAGGACCTCATCGAGTTCCTTTTTGGTCCTTCCACCGATTTATATCCTCACAGGCACATTAAGGCTACTTGCTCTAAGTCTTAGGATTTAGCCACTTTACTTCACGTATTTTTCCTTCAAGTAGCTGTGCTTTTCTCTGTAGCACCCCCATCCTTCCTATAGAGTAGTTTTTCCTTTTAGTTTCAGTTTAACAAGGCAGTCCTGGCTTTGTGTTTGTCTTTTGTGTTTTAGCCACGTATTTAAGGCCTCCAAAAATGTTTTGAATTGCCGGCATTTGGAGCATCTTCGATGACCTGACAAAGCGCGGAGGAGCCCTGGATACCTTTTTGTTTGACAGGATTGTCCTTCTAAGTAACTTAAAAAAAAATTCTGTACACAGTATTGCAATTTTCTATTGTTCATGTGCTCAGCAGCTTACAGAGTTTATGAGTGAATTACGGCAAGGGATGCAGTGTTGCGCCTCTGCTGGCCTCAGAATTCTTTGTAACCTGTTGATCATCTGAATAATTGAGAAATATATTTTTTTTGGTTTGCTAATTTATCCCCTCTACAATGGTTGTCGACTGACTCCGGTACCCAGCTCGCTTTTGTTTTTTTTCTACTTCTAGCAGCATACTTTGTCCTCAGCTTTTTCTTCTTGGCAGGCCTCGAAGTAGAAGCTACCCTGTAAGGAACCATATTATGGTCTGGTAGTGCTGCTCTCACCAGCAGATCGAGGCAGCACCTGATGAGTAGTGATCTGTTGGTGGTACGAAACCAGAGGTCGAGGGTCCCATTAACCCGGACCCAGATTCGACCGCTTGGGCGTCTGATCCGTCCGCCAACCATTCCATCCTTATCGACTATTTTTTTTTATTCCCCATTTTTACCTCCCCTGTTTGTGTTGTCTTCCCCAGGCCTATGAATTTTTGTTAATACGTAAAGGACAGGGGCAACGAGCCTTTTTCTTCGCCAGATGGCACGGCCCGACCTTCACGGTAATATGCTACCTTAGGCTCCGTCCCTACGGGCATCTTCGGATGCCCACCAAACCGTCCGTTACATATTTGGCCCGGCGGATTCGCCGCGCTAGCGATATGAAAAAACTGATCGAGATCATGAAAAAAAAACATACCGAAAAAGATAAAATCTAGAAATATATTGCCAACGAGCTTCGAGCAAAATGTATTGTAGTAAGTACCAATTCTTATTTTTTATTTCAAGCTCCCGCTTTTTCCGAGATTAGCCGTAAGTAACGGGTGCATCGAAACTTATACCATGCACCCATAATTTTCTTTCACTAAGAAGGCCGAATTTTACCTGACTGCGTTTATAAACGTTTCGTTATTCATTGTTAAAGGAATTAAATTTACCTTTGCCTTTCTATTGTACATCCTCAGCCACTGCTACAAGCAAAACAGCTTCTACCTCTTAGGATTAAAAAAGAAAGAATATGATCACTTACATAATTTAATTACTGAACTAGTTTTTATGAATGGATTTGTAAGTGAAATTAAATTGTTAGAACCATACAAGAATAATATGCTGACGTTTCCTATTGCGAAATTTTCCGTTGCGACATCGCGTCAAAATTCGCTGCAGACCAAGTTGCACAACAAAATACACAACAAACACTGAATGCGATCTTTCTCGCTGCGATTTTTTGTCGCCCCGGTTTGAACATCTAGAAATCGCCACGAATTTCCGTCGCGAATTCGCCGCGGATTTTGTCGCTGCGATTTTTTTCGCGTCGGTGTGAGGATCGCTTAATATGGTAACTGGCCCAAGGAGCGAAGACCCATTCCCCTCCGATTGGATCCGTGATGGAATCAAACTTGTGAAATTTTTGTCGAAAACGTAGCACATATGTTAAGATATGTACATATATTCGGTTGTTTCAGGAATATCCAGATTATTAAGAATTTGATTAACATTATCGTTAATCGTTATGGTCGGTTTTAATATATTTCTTAGCTAATGCTATGTACGATGATATATAAAAATATTTTGCATTAATGCATTTTTGCAACACGCTGTAGAGTACATTCTCGTTATTGTAATTTGTTTGTGGCGACTCTTGCGCAGTATACATATTACAATATTATGATTTATCTGCTGTAGTCCGGATGGCGCAACGGTTAGCACGTTCGCCTTCAACGCACTGGGCCCCGCTTCGATTCCGGGGATTTACGTGTCGGTCTATGAGCCCACTCAGCTGTTAAATGAGTACCCATTATGGGGTAAATAACTCGGTTGAGCGTGTTGCTGATCACATACCTCTGCACAAAAACCGCCACGATCTAGAAAATGAGATGATGCTAACTCATCTCGAGGCCGTGGTTCAAATTGGACTTTTGCGCCAGTTATTTATTTTATTTTATGATTTATCTGCTTCAAAGGATATTGCTAATAATCGACGGAATTAAGTAAGTCTCCCCGCAATATACGAGTACATATGAATGCATTAAAAATAGCACACTCAATAAATTAAATGTTAAGCCCACAAATTCAAATTCAAATGGCAATCATTGCAGGCTGTCGAAGGATCAGCGACAACGAATTTTGTATCTAATATGGTGAATCTCTGCAGGCTATACATGAAACCATATTGAGGAATTTGCTGTGAAAAATGGAAAAGCCGATGGATGGATGGATGATTGGCATATCACGAGTGCCATATCCCATCGAATAGCGGAGGCTGAACCCGGCGGGCATGGAATACATATTACAAAGGGGTGATATGACGGGTACGTGCAGTTGAAAACGATATTGTACATATCTATCAGTTGAAAGGATACAAATTCAGGTCGGAAGGGCAAACGGACGACTTGACAACGATAGTGCGAATCAGAGGTTTCTCATCGATTTGTATTCTGATTGCTTGAATAGGACGTAAAATGTGCATTGAAATTGTTCATGGAGATTTTTCTTTTTTACTTTGATTTAAATCTTTGAACTTTTTTTATATATGTATATATTTTATATTTATGTAGCTCTATCTGAAGATGTGTACAGATCGATGTTTTATTCACTGAATGGTTGATTATTACTAAGAGTTTGAAATTGAAAAGAATGGGTGAAATGAATAATACAATGAGTACATACTCGAAAGAAATAGCGAATATTGAGTTATTATTCACTCCGAATTGGTGTGAATAAAAACGAAACTCTGAGCATACTTAAATTCTGAGCGTGGCGAAATGCGTGCTGAGTCGACTTTACTCATTAATTTTCAGTTGACATTTGGTTTTATTTTAAATCAAAGACAGTGTACTCTCTCTTTTAAGCGTACCCTTTTTAAAGAATAGATAATATTCAAAAGGTTTTCATGGAAACTACTCCCTTTTAGGCGCACATCTTCTTAACTGGACGCAGCCACACAATTTCGTACACAATCAAGCAAATTAATCAATTCCTATTAAGCGGAAACACAATTTGAGGAATCTGCGAGTCACTGACGTATGCATATCTATTATATTTAATGATGTAAACTGTGTGATGGACGGGTTATTGGGCATCCGAAGATGCCTGTGAGGATTGAGCCTAAGTGTCACCATACACTGTGGAACTCGTACACGAACTTGGTACAAATGTCCTCTGAATAGCTTAAGACACACACACATTTCAAAAGAGAACCAGTCCACTTGAACTATGTTCGGGTTCGAGTTGGAGTTCGACAGTGTATGGTGACACTAAGGTAGCATAATAACCGCGAATGTAGGGCCGTGTCATCTGGCGAAGAAAAAGACCCCTCAACGAGCTAAGTAGCGGCCTACCCTTGCTGTTGCTCAGTTCAGGGGACGCGGGCGGAGTTTTCACCGCTCGTTGCGCCTCTCCTTTAAGTATTAATAAAAATTTATAGGCCTGGAAAAAACAACACAAACTGGGGAGGCCAAAATGGGGGATAACAAAAAAATGTGGCGATAGGAATGAAAGGGTTGGTGAACAGATCAGTTGCCCTCGCGCTGGGACCCTCGGTCTCGGGTTTCGTACCACTGACAGATTACTACTCATCAGGTGCTGCCTTCGATCTGTCGGTGGAAGCAGCACTGCCAGGATATGGCCCATTACAGGTGGTTCATTACAACTGGGCACATGGTTGAATAATAGAGGTTTACGAAAGTGAGCAACTTTTTTGTTCCCTCTGCGCATGACGTGATAATTTGAATGTTTATACCCTAGACTTTGTAAGTATAGGGTATATTGTTTTTGTCACGACGAAAATATGTAACACCTTAAAGGTGGCCCGGGGGTATAGCAGTATACAGGGTGTCCCAAACCCCAACGTCAATCCGGAAACCGGTGATAGGCCAATTGGTGGCAGTTATCAGAAAACTATTAAAAAAAGTCTCCGTCAATTATTTTTCGACTTATAGACATTCAAAAAGAATTGGAAAAATTCATACCCTGTGATGATTTTGTAAGTACTGTTATTACAAATTTTCATTTTTTTTTATTTTTTTTTATGAATCCACCCTGACTAACTGTTCTATAAATCACAATCTAAAAGTAAAAAATTACTGTATTTGTTTTAAATAAAATATGACTTTTTTCCCCAATTTTATACTCAAAATTATTACTTATCCCAACTTCAACTGACTGCACTTTAAAAAAAATATACTACGCGGTTTTGGCAAGTACAATAACTGTAAAAGATGGCGCATTTTGTCCAGATTCCAAAATGCTACGACACTTCCTATATTATCTCTTAATTGAGGTGAAAAGAAGTAATAATCTCATTTAGGCAAAAGTGTAATTTATTGAACAAAAAAATCAATTTACAATTAAACGTTAGAACTTCAATTTACAACAAATGTTCAAAATGTTTGCCTTCAGCTGCAATGCAAGCACGACATCTTCTTAAAAAGGATCGAGTTATAAGCCGGGCGAATCTTCCGGAACTGAACGCTTCAGCGGCTTCCGTAATTTTTCGGCGGAGTTCCTCCAAATTTTCTATTTCTTTCGTGTAAACCTTTTCTTTTACCGCTCTTCAGTAAAAAAAAATCGAGAGGATTTAGGTCAGGTGAACGTGCCGGCCACGAAATTGTACCAGACCGCCCTATCCACCTCTCGGGATATTCTCGATCGAGGAACTCTCTTACTGTACGGGCATAATGCGCTGGACAGCCATCGTGCTGATACCACATATTTGCAAAAGTACTGAGTGGCACGTCTTCCAATAAATTGGGTAAATGATTCATTAAAAAATCTAAATATGTCTCGGCACTTAAGTTCTCCGAAAGCTCGAATGGTCCAATAATTTGGCGATTTAAAATTTCAGTCCACATGTTCACTTTAAAGCGATGCTGCGCTCTATTTTGCCGCATTAAATGTGGATTTTCAATGTGCCACTCCTGTAAATTGAGGAGGTTAATGTAACCATCTTTAGCAAATGTGGATTCATCGGTCCATAGAATTTTGTCAAAGAATCGGGGATCTTCTCTGTACTCACGCAACATCGTTTGACAAAATTGTACTCTCTGCGGAGAATCTCGAGGTAGCAGACTTTGGACTCGTTGAACATGGTACGGGTGCATCTTGTTTCTCCGTAGAATTCGTTGTACTGTACTTTTGGGTACTCCTGTGCTACATTCAATTGCACGTACTGAGGCACTGGGGTCTTGTTCGACTGCTTGTAAGACTTCCTCCTCGTAGGACATGATGGAATTTGGCTCTCCTGTCATGTGGTGTGGAATTCGACCCTCTGAGAATGACTGGTGTACGTTTATAAATATTCGGTGATCCGGATAACGTTCAGCATTTGGATATCTCTCACGATAAAGTCTGGCTGCAGCACAAGCATTGCATTTGCATTCCCCATAAATAAGATGCATGATAGCATATTCCCACGCACTGTATCTCTATAGGCCAGTCAAATTAAATATTATTAATAATAATTAGGGAAAGATCTGGAAATAATTTCAATCCCTTCTATAGATACTGAGTACATAAAAACTGAGTTTGCACGGTCGTAGAAGGTGAGCTTATCTTTTGGAGGGCGGAAATCGGAGAAATTTGAGCCCTTTTTTTAATATTATCATTATAAATCCTAAACGGTGCCTCGGGTCGAAAAACCTTGCATGAGTAAATTAAAGACCGTTGAATTCTGCGTTCAATGCACTGCTTAAAGTTGAAATTCGGTTCAGTAGCGTAGTCAAAATCGACAGTCAAAGAATGACAATTTTCGAGGCTCCCGAGAAAAATCACACTTTTTCACTTTTCAAGCTCACAGATCTTTGCAACGGATCCTCCAAATGGAAAAGCTTGTCTGTAAAAGTTGAGAACAATTTGATTGTGAGCCTAACATGGCCAATATTTTTCAATTCGGGAAATTTTCAGAGTAGCTATGAGCAAAAATTCAAAAATGAATGATCTTAGATTTATGCCTTAAAAGCTCTATATCGGCAAGTATAAAAGCTAAAAGTTTTATTTTAGTCTCAAATTGTAGATAATTTACTCCAGTTACAAAAAGTTTTACAAGATATCTTGTGAGACCAATTTGGGAGATACTAAAAAGAAACAGGGCAAGCCAAACAATTAGGCACATTTTCAACATGGTGGCGGAGTCCGTGGTGTTAGGGGGGAAATAATTTTTAAACAATGTACCAACTCAAACAATATATCAAAAATGGAAACTACTCTAATTAAAGCAACCAGTGTTATAGCATTTTGACTGACCAAAGTATTTTAACCTTTGCAGAATCACCTTTATTTAATAAAAACGCAATTACTCAAAAACTATACCTGCTAGCATATTCTAGTAAAAAGCCAATCGCAGGTAATATCTTACCCTAAAAACAGAAAATAGCCTGTAGAAATCAGATAAACTGTTTATCGGATATAGCTCGAAAAAATAAGAACAACATTATGCTGTTTTATCTTATTTTTCTCGAGTTTTCACTCATATATATTATACTAATTTTATCAAAAATAAAAACTTCCTGTTTTGTTGTAAACAATTTGTTTTAACATTATATAATACTAATTTTTAAATTTCGAGTCATTTACAGCCCTTAAATTAAAGAAAATAATTTGATCACACTTTTTTTATTTTATTTTCCAAGGTCATATCTAATTAACAGTTTATCTGATTTCTACAGGCTATTTTCTGTTTTTAGGGTCAGATATTACCTGCGATTCACTTTTTACTAGAATATTCTAGCGGATATAGCTTTTGAGTAATTTCGTTTTTATTTTAAAAAAAGTCGGTGATTTTGCAAAGGTTTAATTACTTTGGTCAGTCAAATTGTTATAACACTGGTTGCTTTACTTAGGGTACTTTCGATTTTTGATATATTGTTTGAGGTGGTACATTGTTTAAAAATTAGAGTTTTCTATTTCCCCTCTAACACCACGGACCCCGCCACCATGTTGAAAATATGCCTAATTGTTTGGCTTGCCCTGTTTCTTTTCAGTATCTCCTAAATTGGTCCCACAAAAAATTTTGTAAAACTTTATTTAACTAGAGTAATTTATCTACAATTTGAGACTAAAATAAAACTTTTAGCTTTTATACTTACCGAGATAGAGCTTTTAAGGCATAAATCTAAGAGCATTTATTTTTGAATTTTTGCTCATAGCTACTCTGAAAATGGCCCGAATTGAAAAATATTAGCCACCTTAGGCTCACAATCAAATTGTCCCCAACTTTTACAGACAAGCTTTTCCATTTGGAGGATCCGTTGCAAAGATCTGTGAGCTTGAAAAGTGAAAAAGTGTGATTTTTCTCGGGAGCCTCGAAAATTGTAATTTTTCGACTATCGATTTTGACTACGCCACTGAACCGAATTTCAACTTTGAGCAGTGCATTGAACGCAGAATTCAACGGTCTTTAATTTACTCCTGCAAGGTTTTTCGATCCGAGGCACCGTTTAGGATTTATAATGATAATATTAAAAAAAGGACTCAAATTTCTCGGATTTTCGCCCTCCAAAAGTTAAGCTCACCTTCTACGACCGTGCAAACTCAGTTTCCATGTATTCAGTATCTACAGAAGGGATTAAAATTATTTCCAGATATTTCCTTCATTATTATTAAAAAGCCCCAAAATTGGCTTAATTTGACTGGCCTACTATGGCATAATGGCAGTTAAATGCGTCCTATAACTAAATTATTACTGAATCACTAAATCATTCATAAGGTTACATGTGCTACACATGTCGTACCATTTTGGAATCTGGACAAAATGCGCCATCTTTTACAGTTACTTACCAAAACCGCGTGGTATATTTTTTTTACAGTGCAGTCAGTTGAAGTTGGGATAAGTGATAATTTTGAGTACAAAATTGGGGAAAAGAGTCATATTTTATTTAAAACCAATACAGTAATTTTTTACTTTTAGATTGTGATTTATAGAACAGTTAGTCAGGGTGGCTTCATAAAAAAAAATAAAAAAAAAATGAAAATTTGTAATAACAGTACTTAAAAAATCATCACAGGGTATGAATTTTTCCAATTCTTACTATGGGTCTTAAAACCTATACGTCTCTCAGTAAACTTGAATATTATACAAATCAGTTACGAGTAATAAAGTGTTTTTTTAAATAAAAGCGATGTTTTTTTTTTCAACCATCACTCCCATTGAATATTTCACCTTCCGTGTTGAGTTAGTAATTTTCATCGAAATCTCCATATCGATACACGTATGTATGAGTATATTAAAATAAGAGTAGACAAGTTCACAAAAAGCATTTACGGCACCTGAATACACCTTTTCAGTCTACTATTTCAAAGCGGAAAAAGGCCGGTATCGTGTGACCATATCAATATTAGGTTAAATCGCTTGCCTGCAAGCATCCTACATGCGACCCATGAGGTTTGTCCCATGGACGCAAACATAGATCCTATGTAATTTTAAATCAGCTCCATAGAAATGGAGTAGCGGCGGCGGTTTCATTTGTCTCCCAAACTTCCACAGAAACTTGTTGAATCGTCACGCTGCCCAGGACTCGCGCTATGAATATTTTTTGTGTTGTAGGAAAAAGCGGAAATATAGGAAGAGCATTTTAAAGTACTCGTATGTCCAATTCGGATAGGAGTGTATGTACATGAAGCTACATGAAAGTACATTCGGATCAGGTTCATAAGCCTCTCCTGGCCTGTATATGAGTACACTAGTGTTCAGATGGCTGGTTGCAGTTTTTTGCTCGGGGGCACTATCCATTATTTTCTTTCATCTCTTTTATAGCAACTACCACCTGTGACAATGAAAATGAAAAGGGCAATTACTCTGGAACACCGCATGGGAATAGGCAGAATTCCCTGAAAGAATAACGACGAACTGCATTTTTTCCAAAAGGAATCAGAATGGTGGTTCTTTTTTAAATTGTTTTTTTTTTAATCTTCTCGTGGGAGGACTTAAGTTGAGTTTATAGAACACATTCATTATACCTATACATTCAGTGGTGATTTAATGAAATGTCGATTTTCGGCGTATAAATAGCATAAGCGAATTATAAAACTTGTACTGGACGGGTTGGTGGACATCAAAATATGACCGCGGGTACGGAGCCTAAAGGTAACTACAGATTGCTCTGATGTGACGTTGGAACACGTGGGCCCACATCATATAGCGTGTGATGCAATATTCCAATACACAGGGTCACCGAACTTTGACGTTTGACTGCTCACACGCATCGAGTACCGCTGATCAAAAATAAGAATATTCAATTTTAAACGAAATTTTCCGTGTGAAAACGACTTACCACCGGGTATCCGAATTTACAATCTTTGTTTTCCAAGCTAAGTATTCTATTTTCAAATCGACGAAGTGACAAATTAAAATTGTTTGTTTTAATATTTTTGCTGTCGTTATTCGTTTTTATTTTTTTTTAGTTTGTCTATTCAAAGACAAGTGAAAGCATTTTAGTTAACATACAATGGGTTGCCATATTAATAGGGACAGTACACACAATAATGTACACTGTAAAAAGTGAATTTAAGTCTCCTCTAAATTTCGATTAATTTTTACTTATTTTTCCGCTCATATGCACATCAAGAATGGATATCTAAACAAATTTTATTTAATGTCTAAAATATTCGCAAAAATTACACTAAAATTGGTGTAAAATTCGAAATCATGTATTTTTTATGTATTTTTACAACATTTTCTTTACTATTCGGCTTTTAGTGCATTTTTACAAAGTGTACTCATTTTTTGCTGCATTTTGTCGCATTAATAATATAAGTCGTTCTAATTAGTGCACATAAGCAGTCTAGATGGCGCAACGGTTAGCACGTTCGCCTTCTGGTCACTGGGTCCTGGTTTCGATTCCTACTGAAGGCATTCGTCTTTTCGATAAAAGGGGATTTATGTGTCGGACTATGAGCCCACATAGCTATTAAATGAGTACCCATTCGGGTATGTAATATCACACATTTATTTTTACCCCTAAATTGATTTATATTTCTACTTTTACAGGGTATTTTTACTTCTTTCCGGGTGAAAATTTGCAAATATTTTGGAGTACCTGTTTTCATATTTTTTTTGTGTTAAATTACACTCGATATGTAAATCTGCATTCCAGAATAAATTTACCGTTATAATAGAAGGAAATAAAGTTTCCCCCTATTATAAGGGTAAAAAAATTTTGTATTTTTTAAATAAAAGTCTGTTTTTGAGTAAAAAATTAGCTTTCATAAGTTTATTTTATTTAATATTGCTGCTGGTACCATTATTAATATATTTGAGAAATTGTTTCCAAGTTATTTCACTGGAAGTTTGTGTCTTCTCTTAAATTAGTGAGGTACGTGCTCATGTGGTTGTCGTTTGTAGACAAGTATTGTGCAGTGACTTCCAATAAAATAGCGTCGAATCATTTTTTCGCAAGTTTTTCTTTTCTGCAATAGCTAAAACGTCAGTATTGTCTCGTATTGAATAAGCAAAACTTTTATAAAAAAGGTTAAAATATCTACGAATTGAGGCTAAACCAAAACTATTAGCTGTTATATCTATCGAGATATAGATATATAGGTATATTAAGGCTCAAATCGCAAAAATATCATTTCTGCTTTTTGTCTCGCAACTACACTAAAAAAGGGCCGATTTGAGAAGTATTAGGCTAATTAAACTTGAAATAGAAATGTCTTCAACTTTTGTCTAAAAAGTTTTTGCATTTGTAGCATCGGTTTCAGAGATATGTGAGCTTCAAAAGCAAAATATGTTGTGATTTTCCTCCAAAGCCTCAAATGTGACGTTTTTCGACTATCGGTGCATTGGGTGTAAAATTTGACGCTCTTTAATTTAAATCCTATTAAAGTTTTCGATCCGAGGCACCGTTTACAAATTATGAGGAGAATATTAAGAAAAGGGCTAAAATTTTTCGGTTTTTCGCCCGCTCAGCCGCTCTGCCGCGGGGTGCAAGATGGCTCCATCTCTTAAAATGAATGTATGGGGACCACCAACAATAATACCAAACGGCATTTCTCTATCATATTTTGCAAGGTGGCGTCCATTTACATATGTCGTTAAGCGTCCCAACTATAGAATGGGTAAGACTTCTGACACGTCTTCATGCAAATGTCGAGAAATTCAGACATTGTTGTTGAATTCCACGCACTCTTAATGGGAGATAGCAGCTATAACGGGTGTTTCGAAGTCAGTCGTCAACAAAATTGAAATAAAAACGTATCAAAACCAGCGCCTGGAAGCGAACCATGCAGGTAAATGTTGCAGGAAAAGTCAACCTGATAGAAAAATCAGAGATGACTGCATTGAGAATCGTGAAGAAAGTGTGGCTCGTTTGACGATATTAATAAACAACAAGCTAGCCTTCGGCTAGCTTGTCGAAGGTATCATACCTTCGTTGTGTTTTATGGTGCATTTGCTACTCTGAAATAAGTAGTAGTAACACTTGTTTCGATTTCACTGTTCCTATGAAAGGTATATGAAATAGTAGGCCGATTTCAACCAAATTCAGGAATCTAGTTTGGCAATCAATATAATTTAATATGAAATTTGGTAAAGATATCTTCAGAAATAAAAAAGTTTTTCTATTTTAACAAAAACTTGCTTTTGGAACGTACGTTCCTATGACAGCTATACGACAGAGTAGTGCATTTTCAACCAAATTCGGGAATGTGATTTGATTTGAAATTTGAAAAAGATATCTTTAGAAATGAACAAGTTTTTCTCACAAAGAGGAATTTTTAAACCGGTCGTTCCTATAGCAGCTATATGACGTAGTGGTCCGATTCCATTGGTTCCGACGTATATACTGCGTGCAATAAAAAGAAGGCTTTGAACAAAATTTCAGCTCGATAGCCTTAAAACTGAGGGACTAGTTTGCATAGAAACAGACAGACAGACGGACAAAGCTCAATCGACTCGTCTGATAATACTGACCAAGAATACATAGAGTTTATATGGTCGGAGATGCTTCCTTCTGTGCGTTGCAAACGTCATTACAAAGTGAATATACCCTATCACTTCCGTGAAGGGTATAAAAATTGCATTTGTATTCACGATTCGGCTGCGTGCCATAAAGCAAGAAGTGTCACGACATTCCTGGCTTAAAAAAAATATAGCCCTTTGACGTGACCGGGAAACTCACCAGACATGAACCCCATAAAGAAAATGTGGGAGCTCACGAAACGGGCGACCGCCAAAAAAGTGATAACGCCAAACGCCAGTAAATTGAAACTCTTATCAAAGAATGGTATCACAACATTCAACTGAAGAAAAATCCAAAAGTCTGCATAGAGAGCATGCCTCGACGCATAGAGGCTGTAATTGCGGCAAAGGGCGGCATCACTAAATATTAAAATTATGTATTCATTAATAGACAAATAACTTTTACGAAAAAAATAAATTATTTCTTCTAATTAAATTGTTGTTTTTATAATCTCCATAGCAGAGTCCTTCAAATATAAAATACGTACGAGACCTAGAATCAATTATCTGCTCAAAACATTAAGTTAAACTTGAAAATACACAAATATGAAAAGTGTCCCCAATAATATGGCAACCCACTGTATAGTGTATCAATTTGTTTAGTACCTACAGCGCAGTGGTTAGCGCGAACGACGTACAATCGTTGAGCCTGTGTTAAAATCCAACTTCTTCTTAAATTTTTCTTTTTTATACCCTTCACGGATGTGATAGGGTATATTAACTTTGTCATGAAGTTTGCAACGCACAGAAGGAAGCATCTCCGACCATATAAACTCTATATATTCTTGGTCAGTATGATGAGACGAGTCGATTAAGCTTTGTCCGTCTGTCTGTCTGTCCGTCTGTCTGTCTGTCTGTCTGTCTGTTTCTATGCAAACTAGTCCCTCAGTTTAAAAGCTATCGAGCTGAAATTTTGCACTGAGCCTTCTTTCTATTGCACGCAGTATATATGTCGGAACCAACGGAATCGGACCACTACGTCATATAGCTGCCATAGGAACGACCGGTCCAAAAATCGTCTTTGTGAGAAAAACTTTTTTATTTCTATAGATATCTTTTTCAAGTTTCACAGGAATCATAGCTAAATCATATTCCCGAATTTGATTGAAATTGGACTACTTATCATATAGCTGTTATAGGAACGACCGTTCCACAAGCAAGTTTTTATAAGAAAAACTTTTTTATTTCAGAAGGTATCTTTACCAAATTTCATATTATTTAATCATATTGACTACCGAACCATGTTAATAAATTTGGTTGAAATCGACTTACTATTTCATATACCTCTCATAGGAACAATGAAATCGGAACAAGTTTTACTACTAATTTCAAAGTGGCAAATGCACCATAAGTCACAGGCAAGCTAGCCGAAAGCTAGCTTCTTTTTAATAGTTTTTATTTTTTATTTTTATTAAATATGAATTGAATATGAATTTTGCTTGTCAGCAATTTTATTAAATTCAAATTGACGAACTTTCGCAAGTAATTTCATTGTTACAAAGCCAACTTGGCAAATAGAAATCCTTAATACTACTTTGCCTTAACCCCTAGCGTAATGATAACTTGAAACTTTCAAATAATAATAATAAATCGAAGAAAAGTAAAGGAAAATCTAAGAAAAAAGTTCATATTGGGTATCCAATCAATAGTATATCAGAGCAGTATTCGTTTAACATTCAAATGCAGATCCAGTTTATTGTTACTATTAAGTGAATTGTGTGTAAACCCTAAGTGCAAATAAAGTGCTTATATATAAATGTTGACCGAAAGGAAGAGGTTTATAAAATTCTATATTTTTAAGTAGAAGAACATTAAAAACTAAACTCGTGTGTGAGTAAAAAATAAAAAGATATATGTACATACATAACTTGAAATAAAAATGATTCATTGTAGATTTCCAAAGTATGCACAAGACATCAAGCGCCGTGTAAACGCCATGTAAAAGTCGTGGCTAATAATGCTTCCCAATAGTTTCAACCATCAATTAGTTTGTTCTTGAAATGGTCAACTGGAAAAGTAAAGATATTTCTATCCAATTTATTTCAGAGGAATGTGAAAAGTCATTTCTCTACAAATTTCAGGAGCATCAATATTAGCACTTAGCCAATTGAATAAGAAAATCACGATATAGTAAGATCTCCGTTTAATAGTCTAAATTCAGCGTTCTACAATTCACCATAAAATTATTCTTCCCATAAAATTTCTCCATTGGCGATAAAAGTCGCCACTTGTACTTTACGATGTCGCCCAAGACACAAATATTAAATAAAATTTGATCAAAGTTGCAAAAGTAATTCTTTTTGAAAGACGTGTAATAGTCAGACATATGTGCTCTCGTACATGTCCTACCACCAACCCTCAATGTTTGAATTCGAGGATATATAACAGGTTAGTGCCAGATGTAAGAATGCCAACTTGTATTTTTTTATAGCATACAATTCTTCGTTCAGGTTGCATGTCAATTCGTTCGCTAGCCACATACCGAGATTTTCGAATTCATTATTCAGAAGTAACTACGTCTAACTGCTCCTTTAGAAATCACAGGAACGTATAACATGTCCTGGTGAGGCTGAATACTATTCTACATCGTAGTGTTGTGAGTCGTACATACTATACTTTTATACTATTGTATCTACGATAATTTCCGGAAAACTTTCCGATGATACTGGTACATTGTGAAACAGTCGAGGGAGAGTTATTGATGACATTATGATATATTTGTACTCATGGTTGCCAATACACGAACCTACTCCGTACACCGGACTAGGTCGACCTACTCCGCAAACGAAAAATGATCCGGTAGAAAAATGATCCGGTCGAAAAATGATCAGTATATCGAACTAGGTCGACCTACTCCGCAATCGAAAAATGATCAGGTCGAAAAATGATCAGGTCGGAGCATGAAAACGAATCCAGATCATATGATCTATGTTGTGTATTTTTTGTCACTATTCCAGCTATTTTATACCTATATTAAACACTCCTTTTTTGTATTGCCAACGTTTCGCTATTTATTTAGCATTATCAAGGCAATTTTTGAGAATTTGGACTACTCATTTCTAATTCGTCTTCTTCTTTAAAGATCATATGATTCCTCTAAGTTCAGGTCGGGATCGGAGCAGTTGAAAAATGAACAGGGAGTAAGTTTAATAGTTTCGTCAGTCGGTATCGGGGCATGATCAGATCAGATCGTTTAAATCTGGGGTGAACAGAAAAGTAGATGAGAGAACTGAACTATTGATGATATGTATATACGAAGTCGCAACGCTATATTGGCCTCGTTTATGCCGCGGAACTATCTTCGAGGATTAACTAATTTGAGCTAACTTACGACTGCATAAACATGTCGCATTAGCTAGTTTTGGTACTAATTTTAGCTCAACTTGCTATGCAGAACTGGACTGAAAAATTGGGACTAGATGGTGTTGCTGTTTTCACTAATGGTGTTGTTGGTGAAAATTCCATTTTATTTGTTATATAAATAGCTCATTCTTTACTGAAACTCTGCATTAATTTCATCCTTAGATTGTAGCGGTGTAAACGCGTTTTTATTAGGAGGCTGCCTCTTGACATTTTCTAAGCCAAAGTCACCGAATTCATAAACCAACAGCTGACATCTTTCATGTTTAGTACCTCTTCGTATGGTCGGTATAAACACACCACGAACAAGTACTAGCACTAAAACGATTTAGTTAAATCGCCTTTTAGTTCCATGGTATAAATGGGGCCATTGTGGTGTAGAATGAGGTGGAGTAAATTTTCAATTTGATTTTCTTGATGCTGATTGGAGCGATTATTGTGTTGTGGGTGGTCGTGGCCGATGATGGATTGGATAAGAAGATATTGTTCAACTTAGAATAGGTGTTGCACTGCGTTGCGATGCAAATGATAGGATCTGGGATTATGGGAATTAACTTAGGTTTTACTATAATTAATAAAAATAAGAGATGGCAAAGACTCAAATGTCGCGCTGTTCGGTCCTAAGACTGCAAGACCGGTTTTTGGTTTAAAACGAAATTGAGTGACATGGCTATTTTTCGATTTCCTTCGCATACCTGATTTCGATTTGAAACCAAAATTGTGCATAAAAAAAATACTGAATCCAGATATGCTAGCACGAAACGGATGCAGGTACATATAGAAGGAGTGAAATGGGTGACCTAGGGCTATATGCGGGGAGTCGCAACCCCCTAGAGCGGAGCTACCCCAGCTCATTTCAAACCGAAACTATCCATGCTCACTTTGGGCGATACTGCAGGTTCTGAATCAACAGTCCCTGGTGTGGGTTTCCCCTCACTACGCTTACTCCGCGCTTAAGGAATCACAACCCTCAGTATCGCTCAAACATGAACGCTCAGTCTGGACACTCCATGGCTATTTCGCCTACACATGGAACTGTTGATTCACAACCGGAGTCCACACTTAATAATTTATAACAATTAATAGCAAATTATCTTAATGAGACTTTCACAAAAGCAGGTAAACATATACCTGAATCAATACAAAATACACGAGTATCAGATAATATAGAATCAGTAGTTCCATCAAACACCATCCTTATAAACTTTCACTTTACAAAAATTACAAAATCGGAAATATTACTAATTATAAATAACTTAAAAAATTACACCGAACCAGGTTTTGATTACATTTCGGTAGCCGTACTAAAAAAGATATAAAACACCATCTCAACATTCTTAACTAAATGTGCTAAAGAAGGGTATTTTCCGGTTTCATTTAAAAGGGCAACAGTTGTACCTGTATTCAAGGGTGGCAACTCACAGGATGCGTCTAGTTATCGACCAATATCACTTCTCGCAAGTATAAGTAAAATATACGAACGTTGCATTAAAAAACGACTAATAAATTACATATCTCACTGAAAATAGTTTGCTTTCGAATCAACAATTTGGATTTCGTCAAGAGACAAATACAGAAGATGCTGTTTTAGAAGTCACAAATTTCATTTCCTCGAAATTAGATCAAGATAAAGAACCATTAGCAAACTTTATGAACTTATCAAAAGCTTTTGATACAATCTTCCACGATAAATTGATTGAAAAACTAAACTAATATAGGAATTACCAATACTGCGCTGAAATTATTCAAAAACAACTTGAACAGCAGATGTCAACAGGTTAAAGTAACAGACAGTCTAAGTGACATCAAGCATAACCTAGCGTTTGGTCTACCACAAGGCACTGTTTTGTCACCAACTCTTTATTTAATCTATGTAAATGATATGTGTAAAATGAACATTAGCAATGGCAAAATTGTAGCATTTGCGGATCACACGGTTTTGCTTATTGCTTCTGATTCATGGAATGAAACAGTATCAGCCATGATATTAATAAAAACCTGGTTAGACACCCATCTTGTTTGGGGAGGAGCTTACGATCACCACTTGAAGCACTTAAGAGTTACACAGAAAAGAATACTAAAACTAATATACGGTCTACCGCGACTTTTTCCTACAATTGACCTTAACAAACTAGTCGGTGTACTTGAGATTAAATACATATATCTAAAAAACATAATAGTAAGAACTTATAAAAACATAAGGACATTAATAATGTCCTTATGTATGTAATGTACAGCTCCGACAAGAAATACTCGCTTAAATCGGCTTAATATTCCTAGAAGAGCGAAAGACTCAAACACAAAGATATATAACTTCTATCGGTCCGAGAGCTTACAATATTGTACCCGAATACATTAAACAGTCTCAATCCCTACTCGAATTCAAACTAAAAATTAAAAATGGCTTCATAGTTTAAGTGTAGATGATCTAGAGGTTTTATGTCCATTCTGTTACTCAGTAAAGTTTTTATTTAGTCAAATAAACATTAATATTAAGGTATCCTACTAATAGAATTTTCCAAAATAAATTGTATAATTGTATAATTTCTAACACGATCGGTTTTTGGAACGTTCGAACCATGTGGAGCGAGTGCAGTAGTGCAAGGCTCACTGAAGTCGAACGGGAAATGACCGCATATAACACTTTGTATTAAGACTAAGCCAAACAAGATGGTTTGGATCGGGATCGACTGTATCACCAAGCTCCCAAACAGTGCTGCTCTACTCTGGAAGTCAAAACATTACCTCTACTAGAATGGCAGGCATCTGAATTCTGTTCACCAAGGATACACGCAGATCTTTAATCGATTGGAAGTTCATTTCCGACAGTATCATTACAGCTAGATTTAAATCCAGGGTAAAAAACATCACAATAATTCAGTGCTACGCCCCGACTGAACTAGCGGATCAATCAACTAAGGACGCCTTTTATCAACGACTTGGCGACACATTCGAAAAGGCTCCCAAAGGTGACATAAAATTTGTTATGGGGGATCTCAATGCCAAAGTCGGGTCTGAGAACCTTGCCTTGGAACATCTAATGGGCGATCAAGGTGTAGGCAACAGGAACCAAAATGGTGAGATGTTCGTGGAGTTTTGCAACTCTCGTCAACTCGTCATTAGCGGGAGTTTGTTGAAGCAAAAATTATGCCATTTAACAGCCCGGATGGCAGAACAAAGAACCAGACTGACCATTGCCATTTCCAAGAGATGGAGGAACTGTCTCTTAGACATCAGGTCGAAGCAGGCTGCTGATATTGGCAGCGATCACCAACTTATTGTCGCAAAAACGCGGTTACGAATGGCAGCGATCCATCGCCCTCAAAATGCACGAGTCTTGCCACGTTTTAATGTGCAAAAGCTTAAAGATCTATCAACAAGACGTGCTTATTTCACCGCCTTGGACGAAAGAGCTAATGCACCACCACCTCATAAGACCCCTAAAATTGATGATAGATGGGACGTCGCTAAGGACTCATTTATTTCGTGCGGTGAAACTTTTGCGGGCAGATTGGAGCGCGGTAGGAGACCATTCATTAGTGACTCAACATGGTCTCTAATCTAGACAGGCAAACGAATTAAAAAACAAATTAACTCAGGTACTGACGACACAGTCAAACAGGATTGATATTCTACAAGAGCTATCACTCTATAGAACTTTCCCCTCTGCCAGAAGATTTGTAAGTATTGACAAATTGTATAGACTACACAATATAGATACACAAGAGAATCAATATATACACAAGAAAGCTGACTCCGCTTCCGTCGGTAGATTTGTATGTATTGATTCTCTTGTGTATCTATACTGTGTAGTCTATACAATTTGTCAATACATACAAATCTTCTGGCAGAGGGGAAAGTTCTAGTGGTAGCTCTTGTAGAATATCAATCCTCTTTGACACAGTCAAAGGTCAACTTAGGGCTGAATACCGTTCTCTTGAGAAAGGCGAGCAAGTAAGTGTAAGACGCGACAAACGTAACAATATCAACGCATTAGCGGAGAAGGCAGAAGAAGTCGTTACAGTAGAACCATTTACAAACTTATCAAACCATTACCTGATAAATCTTTTGCAACTCAACATCCCGTAAAAGATAAAGACGATTTCCTACTGGTCACTGATGAACACCAACTGCGACGGGGGAGAGAGCACTTTGTGGAGGTTTTCAACAACATCTTTGGACATTTGAACTCATCTTCAGTAGAAGCAGAAATATTCCGCAAATAGAAAGAGTTGATACAAGCCCACCATCTAAACAAGAATAAAGTGTGGCTATTAAACCAATGGAAGCGGGTAAAGCCCGGCGATAGATGGAATTCCGGTGGTACACTTTTTAAGGCGGATATGAACGCTACTGCGAATATTCTTCTCACACTTATCCAGGAGTGTTGGGAAACCGAAACTCTCCCTAAAGAATGGAAGAAGGGCGTCATCATTAAGATCCCGAAAAAAGGTAGCCTGAGGGATTGTAATAACTGGCGTAGAATTTTCCTCCTCCCCGCAGTCTCCAAACTGATGGCAAAGATAATCTTAAACCGGATCAAGCATCCAGTTGACCGTACACTGAACGATGGCTGGTTTTCAATAGGGCTTTTCATATAGCGGCCACATCAACACCCTCCGAATTATTATTGAACAATCCGCAGAGTGGAGATCCCCATTACATCTGATATTTATCGATTTTGGGAAGGCGTTTGACAGCATTGACCGGGAATACATCCGGAAGGCTTTAAGTAGGAGAGGTATACCAGATAAAATCAGATCCATCATCAAGGAGTCCTATAGCAGAGCCCAATGTCACGTCTTACACAAGGGTAAGCTTTCAGATCCCTTCGAGATACATAGCGGAGTGAGACAAGGCGGCATCTTCCCACTTATATTGTTTTTGATTGCCATTAACGACGTACTCTGCAGTGCGCTTCATGAACACTGGAGCAAAGGTATCAGATTAAACCTGTTTGAATACCTTCAACACCCGGATTACGCTGACGATATTTGTCTTCTTTCGAATATTTCGGATCATATAGTTCAAATGACGGGTGCCCTGTACCGCGAAAGTGACAATGCGGGGCTTAAAAGCAATGCTGCCAAAAGTAAGGACTTGCTTCGGGGCAGACGGTAGAGAGGGTGGACAATCTTCGAAACCAATGTAAAATCTGTGCTTCTTTATGGTATGGAGGTGACCAGGGCGTTAACAACTAGATTGCAAACTTTCGTGAACCAGTGTTTACGGCGCATCCTACACATACGCTGGCCAGAGGTCATTTCTAACGACGACGTCCTTTTCATTACTGGCCAGGACAGGATAGACACCTCCATAATTAGTGAAAGTGGCAATGGATAGGTCACACACTTCGAAAAGTTCCGGAAAACATTGTTAAACAGGCCATTGATTGAAACCCACAGGGAACTGATGCAAGTCGCCGCGTTGGACGACCTAGAAACCCTTGGAGAAGATCAGTTGAGGTTGAGGGTAAGTTATTAGGCAAATCGTCGAGTCAGTTGAAGGTGATGGCGGCGAACAGGACGAGGTGGAAAGTCGGCGTGGTTAATGTCCTATGCCCCACAAGGGGTTGACAGGATCCAGAGAGGGAGAGAGATTACCAAATTTTGCATTCTAAGCATAGGACCACTTGCAAAGTCCAAAATTCTTCCTGCTGAATAGAATACGGAAGCCAAGGCGACTATTGTGATATAAGTGTAGGGAGGGGAAACAGTATAAATTTGATTTAATGACAATTTTTTTTAAATAACGGTATATTTCATCAAAATTTTACAAACTCTTCCAAAAATCAAGGCAATATTTTAGGATTTCTTATAGTAGTGGACCCTGCTGCAAGAAAGCCTTGACCATCTGTAATCGGCTGGAATTTACACCAGTTGTAAAACATAGTACGAAGACTACGAAAACGTAAGTGAGCCCAGTCCTGTCCGGTTCCGTGACCCATGCTGGCCGTGTTGAGTGTTTTTGAGATGATCAGCATAGGTCACTGACCCGAGTAGAACTAGGCTGAGCAGATGCGTGTGCGTATGATCTTGAAGAATAGCGGGTAAGCCTGAGTTGATCGTACACCTCCCTCCTCCTTAATTTACGACCCTTCTTAAAACTACCTTAAGGCTTTTTTCCTACGTCAGTGAAAATAGCCAAAAAAAAAAATGGACGAAGAAGTGCGAAAATATTCGGCGCCTAACGTGGGGTCTGTGTAGCTTTATCTAGTTAATGAAACCAAAATTAGCAATCGGCTAAGCGCGGTACCGTTAGTTACAAGAAACAAAAACCTCTTTAGACGTAACCCTAAGCTCCTCCTCAATACTTTTTAACCACAAACCACAGTATATTTATTATTTCACCGGGCGACAGGCAGCGTGGTTCGCGCCTTGGCTAATAGTGGTCTTACTGTAGGGTATAGAGCAAGCGAAGCGACTGACCGTTCTATGGCGGTATACTGAGGGTTGCAACCCCTTAAGCTGCGGAGCCCACGCAAGGGGAGTTGCGAAATCATCTCACTATTGGTCAAAGACGTCAACTTAGAATTTTTCCAAAGCACAAAAACCGAAACCTTTTTATACATACCTTACCTTAAGGCTACGTCTTGTATTTCAAAATTTGACTTATTATTGAATTAAGGGGTAAATTTCGTGCCCCTACATAATTACGCGCTGTTCAAATGCACAGTCTGCGCATCTAATGGTAAAGCCGTGCCATCTGACCACTTTTCGGTCCCACGGCCAACTCCAATTTATCAGTCTAACGTGCTTTCAAGTAAACATACCCGCACAACATGCGCTCTTCAAATTTACGATTCCTTTTTGACTTTATATAGATCAGCCCGACTGTAAGAAAGCGATAGAAACCCATGGACTCCTGCAAATGTTAAAAGTATAAAAATTTTACTACCCTTCGGAAAACCTGAAACCTCTAAACAATGGCATTTTCGAAAGGACATAAAAAAAAGTTGGGACACAGGTTACAAAATTTATTTTTCAGCATTACATTCTGAGATTTCACGTTTCGTTGAATCCGCTTCTCTTCGTCCTCTTCTCACCACACTTTATTTTGTGGCTCTCTTTACAGCCCAACCACCTTACATCCCATACCGTAAACTTGCATCTACAGTCAGATTGAAGAACGTACGTACGAGTACTAGATAGGGGTAGGATATTCGCTTTTGAATGTCGTTTTGTCAGGAATGTGCTGGACTTCATTTGGCTTCACAAAGGACGAAAGAAATGGAACGTGGAAACAGCTCACGTGAAAAGAATATACACATCATAAAACATGAATGCCTTGAAGACGTAGAGCATGTGCATTTTGGCTATAATGATCCTGAAGAAAGCGAAAGGAGCAGCAAGGGTGTCTTTGTGCTGGCGCTGTTTTTTTTCCGTTGTTATGTAAAAGTACGAGAAATATGAAATGAAGTTGGCGTTAGGGCATATTATTTGACGGAACAACGACTTATCGTAAAACGTTTTATGATGATAAAGTTATGTGTATCCTTAGCAATATGATTGTCCTCATATTTCCGTGAGTAGTACCTACTGTATAAATACATTTATCATATTTTAGTCATAATTAAATCCCATGGAGTGTGTTGACATTTAATAAGCAATCGTAAAGATAAAATTTAGTAAAGTGGAACGTATGAGGATATTGGTGTGTAGTAAGTAATTCGACATCCGGGCGAAACGAGTTGGATGCTTAATGTGTGATTTTTATCGAAGCTGGTATGAGTGTACTTAAAAGTTAACGTATACGTTCCTTATGGTGAATTGTATAAAGATATTAATCGGATCTTCAGTTAAGTTTTAATTTTAGTCATAAATTCATTTTATCAACAAGTACTGATCATTCAAAATTCAAGCATTATACATACCGGGTACACAAAACACAAAATTTCGTGGGGGTTACAATCAGAAGCAGGAAATTTGAATTCATTTGGTCCAGATACTCGTATATCGGTGTAGAAGGATGTAAGGATGAGGGTACGCGGGTAGCTGCAGCCTGACTGGCTGAGTTAATGTCAACATACATTGTCGGACTCCAACTCGAACTAAAACTCGAACACGGTACAATTGGACCGCTTTTCTTCATGCTTATGTGAAGTGTGTGTGTTTGTCTTGAGCTATTCAGAGGACATTTGTACCAGGATCGAGGTCGATTTGGAGTTCGACAGTATATGGTGACACTTACACCTAAGCGTCAAAGAGCCGATACCAGAATTAACTGACATTGGAGATCGTTTCAAGAAAAGGTAACAATAATGCCCTGATGGCATTCCCAACGTATTGAGTATTGTAAGTAGCAGTTGACACGACTCCCGAGAAGTTCGTCAGTGTTATTGAGTCCTGTTTGTAGGAGCGAGTTTTCCTAGCTGTATGGCAAAGACAATTATTGGTTCTACTACCAAAACCCAACAAACCGCCGCGCCGGGCGAACCAAATTCATATCGTCCAATTTGCCCGCTAGACAATCTCTCTCTCTGGATCCTGTTAACCCCCTGTGGGGCATAGGGCATTAACCACGTCGACTTTCCACCTCGTCCTGTTCGCCGCCACCGCATTCAACTGACTCCACGAACTACCCTCGACCTTAACTGATTTCCTCCAGGTGTTTCTAGGTCGTCCAACGCGGCAACTTGCATCGGTTCCCTGTGGGTTCCAATCGAGGGCCTGTTTAGCAATTTATTCCAGCCATTTCGAAGTGTGTGACCTATCCATTGCCATTTTCGCCTTTTTAAGGAGCTGTCTATCCTGTCCTGGTCAGTAATGAACAGGAGGTCGTCGTTAGAAATTACCTCCGGCCAGCGTATGTGTAGGATGCGCCGTAAACACTGGTTCACGAAAGTTTGCAATCTAGTTGTTAACGCCCTGGTCACCTCCATACCATAAAGAAACACAGATTTTACATTGGTTTCGAAGATCTTGAGTTTGGTACGCCTGGAGATGTTTTCGCTTTGCCAGAAAGGAGTCAAACTGAAAAAAGCTGCCCGAGCCTTATTGATGCGAGACAGTACATCAGCGTTCACTCCACCATCTGCTGTATCTACGCTTCCAAGGTAGCAAAAATTGTCCACTTTCTCCATCGTTTGCTCCGAAACACAAATTTTGCTCTGCCTTCCGGGATCCAAGTTCAAGTAATTAGTTTTGGCAGCATTGATTGTAAGCCCCGCATTGCGACTATCGCGGGGCAGGGCATCCGTCATTTGAACTTGATGATCTGATCTATTTGAAAGAAGGCAAATATCGGCGGCGTAATCCAGGTGTTGAAAGTATTCAAACAGATTCCATTTCATACCTTTGTTCTGGTGTTCATGAAGCACGCTGCAGAGCGAATGGCAATCAAAAACAATATACTCGTAGGTGACGAAAAGCTTGTCTCACTCCGCTATGTACCTCGAAGGGATCTAAAAGCTTACCTTTGTGTAAGGCGTGACATTGGGCTCCGCTATAGGACTCCTTGATGATGGATAAAATTTTATCTGGTATACCTCCCCTGCGTAAAGATGTACATATGTCCGGTCAACGCTGTCAAACGCCTTCTCGAAATCGATGAACATGAGATGTAATGGGGATCTCCACCCTGCGGATTGTTCAATAATAATTCGGAGGGTGTTGATGTGGTCGCTACATGAACAGCCCTCGCGAAAACCAGCCTGTTCATCGTTCAGTGTTCGGTCAACTGTATGCTTGATCCGGTTTAAGATTATCTTTGGCATCAGTTTGGAGACTGCGGGGAGGAGGCAAATTCCACGCCAATTATCACATTCTTTCAGGTTACCTTTCTTCCTGATTTTAATAATGATGCCCTTCTTCCATACTTTAGGGAGAGATTCTGTTTCCCAAAACTCTTGGATAAGGAGGAGAAGAATATTCGCAGTAGCGTTGATATCCGTCTTAAAGAGTTCCACCGGAATTCCATCTATCCCCGGGGGTTTACCCGCTTCCATCGGTTTAATAGTCACAGCTAGTTCCTGTCTAGATGGTGGGCTGGTATCAGCTCTGGCTATTTGCGGAATATTTTCTGCTTCTACGGAATACCTATATAAGTTCCAAAGGTGTTGTTGATAACCTCAATGAAGTGCTCTCTCCACCGTCGCAGTTGGTCAGTGACCAGTAGGGACCCCTCTTTATCTTTCACAGGATGTTGAGTTGCAAAAGATTTGCTAGTAAATGGTTTGATAAGTTTGTAAAGGTTTCCACTGTCACCACGGTAAGCCGTTTCTTCCGCCTTCTCCGCTAATGCGTTGATGTTGTTGCGTTTGTCGCGTCTTACACTTCTTTGCACACCTTTCTGAAGAGCTCGGTATTCAGCTCTAAGTTGATCTTTGACTGCGTGGTCAGTAGCTGAGTTAATTTTTTATTTAATTCTCTTGCCAGCCGGGATTAGAGACCACTAATAGGTCTTCTACTGCGCTCCAATCTGCCCGCAAAAGTTTCACCGCACGAAATAAATGAGTCCTTAGCGACGTTCCATCTATCGTCAATTTCATTAGTCTCATAAGGTGGTGGTGCATTAGCTCTTTCGTGCAAGGCGGTGGAATAAGCACGTCTTATAAGGCGCGGTCTTTTGCAGCTTTCCAGGTCAAGGGTAGTTATATGGAGCTTTTGTGTAAAAATTAAATGCTGCAAAGATTACCGCGCGTCAAAAAGTGTAACTTTTAAAAATCTTATTAAGGCTGCCAGCATACTGGATTTTGTAATTAAATATTTAGCTTTTTATCGCCTCCCTCTCGCCCATTAAGATGATGGAAAGTACGCCATCAAGAGTATTCAACTCAGAAACAACAAAAACTGTAAATATAACACTAACATTTACAATTTTTATTTAACATTACCCCCACGCCTCCACTACCCCAGGGATTGTTGAAATGTCTTGCCAACCGACTAAGTTTTTTTGAAATTGGGGTGGTTGCTTCACTTTATATGAACAAATGTAAGTATGTATATGAAAACATGGCGTTACATTATAGAAAGTCTGCCTATGAAATTGAATTTGTATGTATAGAACACACATACTACCACTTGACATTTTTACTGAACAAGTGGCTGCAAACGTGGCCATTCGACTTCGAGAAACATGTCACTGGGACGCGTCAACTGCCGGTCACGCGGCTATTCTCAACTATGTGGATATCCCTTTCTCTACCGACTACACATCTCCAAAGCTTGTATTCGGTGAGAATTTTACAAGCCTCATCTCTCCGCGTAGCCAATGGGCGGATAATGATTCCTCCGAAATGGACTCTATCGCATTCTTTACGGATGGGTCTAGTAATGGCGAGGGAGTGGGTGCGGGGGTTTACTCCGAAACTCTAAGAGTAAACATCTCCTTTCGATTACCGGATCACTGTAGTGTCTTACAGGCGGAGGTCGCGGCAATATTCGAAGTCCTGGTATGGCTGGGACATCACATCGTAACTTCAACGGATATCATTAGGCGTGTTTTTTTGTACTGCGGTGCAGGTTAATTCGGGGCTATCCGGGTTAACTTACACACATTACACAAACAACATACCCTAGTTGTTTGTGTAATGTGTGTAAGTTAACCCGGATAGCCCTCAATCAACCTCCACCGCAGTACAAAAAAAAACACGCCTGTTATCTTCACAGATAGCCAGGCTGCAATTAGGTCTATTGACTCCGTATCTACCTCATCCAGACTGGTAGAAGAATGTCGCTCGTCCCTTATTGAGTTAGGTAAACTCTTCAACATTGTGTTGCGTTGGATACCTGGTCACAGCGGTTTTGCTGGTAACTGCGTGGCTGATGAGCTTGCTCGTGCCGGGACAAGGGATATTATAGAGGATTCTCGCGTAATCAAAATGCCTATTGCTTCATGCAAAAGCATATTAAAATCTGTTGCCGTAGATAGGGCTAATTCGAGATGGAGTACCATAGGCACCTGCCACATAACCAAAATGATATGGTCTAGTATTGATCCACATTGATTGGGGGCAAAGACCTTTTCCATAGTCCTCCGCGTGGGCGCCCCCTGGTAACGGCAGTGTATCAATTCGCTGACGGCCAATGTCTTAGCGATAAGACAGTTTGGAAAAGGCAGATAGCTGTAGCCTGAATGGCTGACGAACACCTAAGCGTCTCAGGTTCAGTAGGATGGAATGACTTGCGTAGTTGGACCTGCTACATAGTTGTGTGGGCTACAGCACGTTTATTAAACCATCTGAAGCAGCTATCTCCGAGGCCATCCCCTGAATGGGGTTAAGCGACGTGCTGACAACTCGTCCTTGTAAAAACCACTCCATGTCAAGAAACCTGGAACAAAAGCCTCGGATTGGACGGATCAACAACGACGACCACGCAAACGAATAAAGGATTATTCTTTCGGATCCTGGAATGTACGCTCCCTGAACAAACCGGGGGCCGAGAAGGCCCTCCTTCAACAGGTCGAAAAGTACAAACTGAGCATTACTGCAGTCCAGGAAACAAATTGGCTTGGCAGCGAGATTAATGACAAGAAATCGCACACAATTTTTACAAGTGGCAAACCATCGGGCCGCAAGGAGTTTGGAGTAGCATTTATAGTGAACAATCACCTCAAACCGCATATTACTGACTTCAAACCCATAAATGAACGGCTGTTTGCGATTCGCATCAAGACTCGATTCTTCAATCTCTGGCTCATCAATGTGCATGCCCCCACTGAAGTTAAAGAAGACGCAGTAAAAGACGAGTTCTACGCCCGCCTTGAAACTCTCTTCGACTCACTTCCAACAAACGACGTCAAATTGCTGCTGGGAGACTTTAACGCGAAAGTCGGAAATGAAAGTTGGCATCGGGGGACCACTGAAGGCCACAGCCTTCATGAAGAATGTAACGATAACGGCCAGCGACTTATCGACTTCGCCTGCAGCAGAAATCTAGTCGTAAGCTCTACGTGTTTCCCGCATCGACGCATTCACAAGCAGACCTGGACGTCTCCAGACGCACATACCGTCAACCAAATTGACCACGTCCTCATTTGCAGGAGATGGGCGTCTAGTGTCATGGATGTCCGCTCCTATCGAGGAGCAAACTGCGACTCAGATCATCACTTGGTGAAGACGACCTACAGATGTAGAATTTCCTCAGTGCACCAGTCAAGAATCAGCCCTCCCAAAATCTTTGCGGTTGATAAGCTCTTGAGTGATGCTACTGCGGTGGCGTATACTACCGCCCTTGAGGAAAAACTATCACCTATGCTACACAACATCAGCAACACAGGCGTCCATGGGTTCTGGGAAGAACTCAAGGGTACCATCAAGGATGTCGCAGAGAAGGTCGTGGGATATAAAGCCCGGCGAGCGCGAAATGACTGGTTCGACGAAGAATGCAAAAATTCACTAGACGCGAAAAACGAGGCCTACAGACAATGGATTCAACGAGGAACCAGAGCCAGAAGAGAAAAATATGACGAGCTACGGCGAATATCGAATAGAATAATTAGACGTAAGAAACGTAAATACTTTGATGAGCAGTTGCTGAACATAAACGAAAACTTAGCTAATAGGAACACCAGACAAGCGTACAAACTAGTAAATACAATTAAGAACGGCTACCAACCCAGGACTAGCCTTTGTAAGGACAAGGATGGAAACATCATCAGCGACACCGATGGTATTAACAAACGATGGGCCTCTTATTTTGAAGAGCTTCTAAACCGACCATCTAACATCCCCACACAGGAAGCTCTCGACGATATTGTTGATCTAGGCCCACCCATTCAACGCCCGACAGTAGAGGATCTCGCGTTGCGGTCACTAAAACGAAATAAAGCGCCGGGCGCTGACGAGATTCCAGCTGAACTGCTAAGATTCGGTGGAACGAGTCTAGTTGATGCCATACATCAATTACTCCTGCGAGTATGGGAGAACGAGGAGATCCCAGACGATTGGCGCAGAAGCATCATCTGTCCAATTTATAAAAAGGGAGATAAACTGCGGTGTGAGAATTACAGGGGCATCTCACTAGTTTGTACGTCCTATAAAATTTTGACGAAAATTCTGGAAAATAAAATAAAACCGTACGCAGAACGAGTCATTGGCGAATATCAAAGCGGTTTCAGACCTGGTCGCTCCACAACCGATCAGCTCTTCTCAGTCAAACTGATACTCCAGAGGTGCTGGGAATACAACGTAAACGTATACCAAATCTTTGTCGACTTCAAGCAGGCATACGACAGTATCGATCGTGGAGTACTGTACAACATCATGCTGCAATTCGGTATACCGGCAAAATTAGTGCGACTGACAAAGATGACGATGACCAACTCCGTCTCAGAAGTCAGGATCCAGAATAGACTTACTGATCTATTTGAAACACGCACTGGTTTTAAACAGGGCGATGGACTGGCTCCGACGCTCTTCAACCTAGCACTGGAATACGTTATTCGGGCTATGCATATGGACAACAGCAAGACGCTACTCATCAAGTCGACACAATTAGCAGCGTACGCCGACGACATCAACATCATGTCCCGAAGATTGGCTGACGCAGAAGAACTTCTGCATACGCTCGATACCGCTGCAAAGGAAGTTGGATTACGTATTAACGAGGGTAAAACTAAAATAATGATGCAATCGGTGACAAGGACACCTGCACAACCGAGCATCAACGTGGGGGACCTCAACATCGAGTTCGTGAACAACTTCATTTACCTGGGTTGCAACCTGTCAAGGGACGCCAACGAAACTGACGAAATCAAGCGACGGATACAGTTAGCTAATAAGACTTTTTTCTCGGTTCTCCCCATAATGAAATCGAAGCATGTGCACAGAAACACGAAGCTCCGCGTGTACAAAACCATTATACGACCAGTGCTATGCTATGGCTGCGAAGCATGGACCCTAACTCAAGCCTCCGAAAACTTGCTAGACACTTTTGAACGTAAGGTTCTACGGCGAATTTTCGGGGCTGTTTGCAGTCGAGATGAATGGCGCATCCGGTACAACCATGAGTTGTATGAAATGTACGATGAGCTGCAAGTCTCGAAAATCGTCAAACTACAACGACTTCAATGGGCAGGGCATGTACAAAGAATGGACGATGATCGCATGCCTAAGAGAGTAATGAATGCAGAACGAGTCGACGGAGCGAGACTGCGAGGACGACCGAGATCTCGTTGGGAAAGCTCAGTAGGTGTGGACGCCGCGCAGCTGCTGGGCTCCCAAAATTGGAGGACGCGGTCACGGGACCGAGATAATTGGAGGACAATGATCCAGGCGGCCAAGGTCCGACGTCGGGCTGTCGCGCCACGATGATGATGATGATGATTGATCCTAGGCGATCGTCCAAGCTTCCGTCAATGGATTGAAGGCTCATCGGTGGGGGTGATCACTGGACACTGTCTGATCGGCGAGCACGCTAGAAGGCTTCGGCTTCCTTATAATGACTTTTGTAGGAGTTGCGATGACGAAGATGAAGAGGAAAGTACTTCCCATCTTCTATGTGCCTGTTTGGCTGTAAAGAGAAATGCGATTCTGGAGTCGTTCTTTTTTGGGGACTTGAATGATCTAAAGGGCATAGATGTCTACAGACTTCATCGTTTCATTGTCAGCTCCGGCTGGTTCAATGTTTCATTAATGTTTATGATAGTTAGTTAATACCTTGGGTATCACAACGGACCCAAATGTGGTCTAAGTGTGCTGTGTGCCTCACGGCAGCCCTTCTAACATAACCTTACCATGTATAGAACAAAAGACACCGGGGTCATGTTCGCATCATCGCATTCCTGGACTGCCTTAAATCCTGCATAATAGCTAAAATAAATCAAAAGAAAGTTGTGATGCTCTAGAAATATTTTTTAGCGTGAAATGTTCATAACAGATATAATAGTTACTGATTTTGTTAGTATGCCATTCTGTAATCGCAAGCAGTCTAATTAGGAATTAGTTTGACTTATTTGTAGGAATATGTAATACACCATGCGTTTCCGTAGGATTTATGAAGTCAATCCATTTTTTTTTCGAAGCTCTAGAATGAGTGAAAAACAATGTGATTGCTTCGGATACGAGCTTTTGCAATTGGGAACCGCACAAATTTTGCCCATTGCTATATTTTTTTGTAATTTATTACACTTTTTATTTCACATGCTGGCGCTGCAAAATATTTTTCACCTCGACCGTAATTAGCCCTTGTTATTAATATTAGTAATACTTTGTAACGTCACCAAAGCCAATGAGATAAATACTAACTAAAAAATGTCAATACAAAACGTAGCAAGATTGAGAAAAAGAAAAATCAAGCCGCCCCTAGTCAGGACTGAACCCGAGGACTCTCGTGCGAAAGTCTGATAGAGCAGCTGCTAAGCCATCGAGCTCTGTCCATTATAGTACCATATGAACTCAATCTACATTCGCACTTACTGTTGAGCGAAGTAATCATATCCGTCTTGAATATGTTTTCGGATTGCATACCAAAGTATATAGCCCAAATATTATCGAAATGTGGTGGATCGAGGCTCCACTGTGAAATTATATACACCCGGCCATCAATTCTTCATTGAAAATATTCGAATCGATGTTGAAATGAGCCCGTCGGGCGATCGATCCCCTCCGTCGTGATTTTCGCCCTGCCGACAGTAGGAACGCGTCCTTTATAGCTCAGCGGGTGCCCACTGCCAGTCGCCGCACCCGTTGTTATGGTTAAACGTGGTTTTAATGTGTGTGGTAGAATTTTGGGGTTGCGACCTACCTTATTGTCTTCCCTTGCTACCCAAATGTACACGCACAAAATTTCGCTATCCGAGATTTCGCCTCTCCATTTGGTTCGGTTGAATAGGGTTTTGAATCATATTTTATGACCATACAGTTACAAATTATTCAAATATTGTGTTAAAAAAATATGAAAAAAAAAAGAAGTTTAAATGGAGGACCGAACCCGAGACCCCCGTGTGGAAGCCTCATAGACCAACTGATCAGCCATTGAGCTCTTCTAAACACGTCGTACACATTACGTGATATGGCTCGCTCCACATTCGCTCTTAAAGTGGAACGAAAAGTCATATACCAGATAAATGTGTTTTCTGATTAGATACATATTTCCTCACATAACCAAATGTGTATGTAATCAAAATGTTGTGTTTCCCAGTTTTGAACACTAATGCAAGGCACGTCTCGGCAGACGCCTCTGCATCGTAGCTCGCATTAATGTGAGAGGCGTGACCGGGAACAACCAAGTCGGAGTTGTTTTGCCTTATATAGACCGGCAAACACAACATGCGTACGAATTTTTACATCACGAATGGAAACTACAACGTGCAGTTTGCCGATACAATATATTTTTCCTGGCTTGGTGCCAGTGGCAACATAATACAGAACCAGTTCTTTGGGCGAAGACCATCGACCACCATACCACGTATATGGCGTTAACATGCCATCGCCCTTAACAGGTTGATGGTCGTCGCCCGAAAAGCTGATTCCGTATTATAGTATGCTACCACTGCCGCTAAGCCAGAACAAATACAGTGTAGTCGCACTTGTGACTGCTAAGGGCGACGGCATGTTAAGCTGCATATACGTGGTATGGTGGTCGATGATCGTTTCCCGGAAAACTGGTTCCGTATCATATTAAAAATATTCCATTCGATCCTGCAATGTACAATGCAATAATCGATCTTCACCGAATTTCCCGCCTTGCCGACAGTCGCAGTCGGCACCCGCTGTGTTTCAAGTACAAAGCGGGTGCCGACTGTTGCTGCAAGGCTGATTTAGAAAAAAAAAATTAAAAATACGTCGGCAGTCGAACCCGTGACCCACTACCCACAAGTCGGACTCGCTAACCACTAAGCCAAGAAGTTCCTGTCAAACCCTTTTCACTCTGTGAAACATTGTGTGCAATACAAATCTATGAGATTGTGTCACAGCGACGCGAGCGCTTCTCCCTTCTGCGTGGCAGTACTGGTAAATTATATTTTTTCGATTCACTACCCATCGATGTGTCGTCGCTATAAAAGTTACACTTCAAAAACTTTCAAAACGGTACAATTTCTTTCTGGAAATATTGTATTTTTCTTCAGCCCTCTGAAGCTCTTCCGGGTTTTACTTTAAGGTTTAAGACCGGGGAATTATCCCGTAATATCATTTCCAAAGATGTATTTTGACATAAACATTTGGTAACTCAATTTGTAATCACGACTGGATTAAGCTATCCGACACGAAATGATAAATATTGCCGACGATAAACGAAATGACACAAATTTGTTTGCAATAATCCCATAAACGACTTTTCCTTATCTGTGCAAAACACAAAACTGTGTGACTGCGTGTCCTATGAATATTTGTTGTTTCTTTGCTATGAATAGTTTGCCATAATCCAGGATCATTTGTTTTGTTACTAGCCTTCGCGATTCTCGTGCGACGATAAAATTGCCAGTGAAAAGTAGGATAAAAATAACCTTCATCTCTCTTCAGTTTGTGTCTTGAATGGTGTTAAGCATAATTGAAAGGAATAGGTATATATAATAAACTCGCACCCTTAAAGGAGGTGTCCTTCATCGTCTTCGTCTTCGTCGGCCTATTTGCGTCCGGATGAAAGGATTTACTATTTGTCCTAATCTCTAGTGGGGTGGGGATGAGACGTTGTTGTCGTTTCGGTAGCATAAACTAGTTTCGAACGATGCATGCTGCTAGCGTGCACCTCCTGTCCATTATTCATTTATAGTCGCATACTTGCGACAAGTTAGGAAAGGTGGTGGCTTATTTTTACCCCCCACACAAAAAAGGGAAGACAACAAAACGGAATACGAACCCCCGACGCCGCGAGATATCAGACTGACGCCTGAACGCACAAGGCTACCGCCCCCTAAACAATTAAAACAATTATTGATTTTTCTGAGGGTAGGCCCGTAGTTCGTTACCCATTTGAATATGCTGTATAATTGAATCTTATTTGTAAGCAAAACTTGTTAAACTCTTCGCATTAAAAGGACGGCGTACAGTAAGCTTATGTTAGCTCATTCTTTCGGTTTTATGGCAATTGAAGCTGGAAAACCAGAAAATATTCACACAGAAGCACTGCGGCAAACCCAAAAAACCCAAATACTCAACCCAAAATGGTCTTCAGTGAAATATGCGACTATCAAAAATTTATTTTCTTTTACACTGCATCGTAAAGGGAAATTATATAAACAGTGGCAACCAGCTTATAATTTGTACGAGTGTGCGTTTGCTTTGTGGATGATTTTATCCGGAGAATCCTTTGGGAAAGAGGGAATTCAAAAAATAACGACAATCCGTCATGTTGTGTGCTTCTTGAAGGAAACGAGATCATCGGCAGCGTGGATGTCGGAAGAGAAATTGGATTAATTGCATATAATCTTTCTCATTTATTTACCTTTGTACGTATACTGTTGTTTAATTGGATGGAATCACTTCATGAAAAAAAAATCTTGCCTGTCTAGGTTTATATTAAAGTTATCACAGCCTGACTCCTCTCTAACGACTATCAGCAGTGGCGGATTTACATTGACCGGCGCTCTGGGCAGGAAAAATCTGCCGCCCCAATTTTTGACTACCGACTCTTGCCAACACAACATTTAAGGTTTGAAAGTGCTTCCCGAATTATTTGGGTGAAGAGTCATGTCATAGTTACGAGTGCATACAGTGCATAGAGTCGTTGGTCGCGGTCCTACGAGCGGAACAGGAACAGACTTCCCCTCCGTTAAAATATGTACGGACAACTGTCAATATTTCCATCTGAAAATACTCCGTTCCGGATCTGAAAAGTATTCAGATCCAAAAATTGACGGTTGTCCGTAGATATTTTATCGGAGGTGAAAGACTGATTCGCTCGTAGGACCGCAGCACTGTGCAGACCATTGAAGATATGCTTGGTGTCGCTCCTGTGGCATCTGTTTTGAGTGGAAATTTAGAGCCCGAGATAAGAAAAACTATAGACTCTATAAATCCTTTATTCATTTCTTTACTTAAGAAAATAAAAGTCGCCTACTCGGCCGTGGTCCGCGCATATTTGGCGTCATCGTTGCCAAAGTTAGAGTAGCCTTAGCTGCATTTTCAGATGGATTCCTGATGTCTCCAAATGTCAACTTCGCATCAATCATCCTGGGGAAACCTAATTGCTGGCTTTGAAATGATGATGGTGTGTCGACACTAACCACAGAGTGTTTTTTTTTTCTGTGGTTACTGATGAGAATGGCTTCCGCCTTTTGATCAGGTAGCTACTATCTATCTATCTATCTATCTTTTGCAATCACAACAATTCAGCGAATACCGGATCCTTGGCCACAACGACCAGAGCTATGTCATCTGCGAACCTGATCATCGTTACTTCCTTAGGCACTAGCAAATCCAATATGCCATTGTACATGATGTTCCACAACAAAGGACCGAGTACCGATCCTTTCGGAACGCTTACCATTACATTGGAATCTCCTGGTGCTCCGCTGGTTGCGTACTGTAGAATTCTAAACGAATTAAATGGTGTGTATAAGTCGCGTCAAATAGTCAGGCACACTATTACGAAACGCCTGTTTCCCTAGATCTGTCACAGACAAGATGGCATCGGCCGTGGAGCTTGAGTTACATCAACAACATTGTCCTCAACGACAGAACAACTCTGATAACCCCAAAAAAAAAAAATTCTTCCATAGTCCTCCTGGTGCGCCCTCTGGAACGGCTAACCAAGCCTACCAAGTGTTGCACTGCAAAACATTTGGTAGAGGCACATAATCATGATCATCCTGAATGGCCAATAACACCACTGCATCTAAGGAAATGGGCGAACGGTGGAGTTTCAACATAGTTGTGAGAACACCAACACGTCACATCCAACTGAAAGATTATCAAAAGAACGTGCAATTAAAAACACCATTGAGAGCTTCCACTGCGCTATAAAAAACAGCTCCTGGCGACTCTTAGGACACCTAAGGAAGCAACCCTTTCCTTAAGATTGGGTATGTAGGCTTGTAACCTGCGTACCTGGAATCAACTTACACTCCAAACATTAAACGAGCCTCGGATACCACGGACCGATTCACCGGCAACGAATTTTGGCTACAAGCAACGAACCACTATCGGTTTTTGGAACGTTCGAACGATATGGGGCGAGTGCAGTAGTGCAAGGCTCACTGAAGTCGAACGGAAAATGACCGCATATAACATTTCTATATAAGGACTAAGCGAAACAAGATGGTTTGGATCGAGATCGACTTTATCGCTAATCTCCCCAACAGTGCTCTACTCTGGAAGGGAAAACATTACCTCTCCTAGAATGGCAGGCGTCGGAATTCTGTTGATCAAGGATGCACGCCGGTCTTTAATCGAATGGAATCACATTTTTGACAGTATCATTACATCACAATAATTCAGTGCTACGCCCCGACCGAACCAGCGGATCAGAAAGAAACTGTCTCTTAGACGTTGGGTTGAAGCGGAGTGCTGATATTGGTTGCGATCACCAACTTGTTGTCGCAAAAGTACGACTACTAACTGCAGCGACCCTCGCCCTCGAAATGCAAGAATCTTGATACGTTTTAAGGTGTAAGCTTGAAGATCCATAAATGTTTTTTTTTTAACCTGTATAGATTAGTGAAATAACACGCAATACAACCACAATCATCATCATCGTGACGCAACAGCCCGACGTCGGGCCTTGGCCGCTTAGATCATTGTCCTCAAATTATCTCGGTCACGTGACCGCGTCCTTCAATTCTAGAAGCTGCGCGGCGCCCACATATACTGAGTTCTCCCAACGAGATCTCGGTCGTCTAGGCAGTCTCACTCCGTCAACTCGTTCTGCATTCATAACTCTCTTTGGCATGCGATCATCGTCCATTCTTTGTACATGCCCTGCCCATTGAAGTCGTTGTAGTTTGACGATTTTCGAAACTTGCAGCTCATCGTACAGTTCATACAACTCATGGTTGTACCGGATGCGCCATCCATCTCGATCGTAAACAGCCCCGAAAGTTCGCCGTAGAACTTTACGTTCAAATGTTTCTAGCATATTTCCGGAGGCTTGAGTTAGGGTCCATGCTTCGCAGCCATAGCATAGCACTGGTCGTACGAGTATAATGGTTTTGTACACGCGGAGCTTTGTGTTTCTGTGCACAAGCTTCGATTTCATTATGGGGAGAACCGAGAAAAAAGTCTTATTAGCTAACTGTATCCGTCGCTTGATTTCGTCAGTTTCGTTGGCGTCCCTTGACAAGTTGCAACCCAGGTAAATGCAGTTGTTCACGAACTCGATGTTGAGGTCCCCCACATTGATGCTCGGTTGTGCAGGTGTCCTTGTCGATTGCTTCATTATTTTAGTTTTACCCTCATTGATACGTAGTCCAACTTCTTTTGCAGCGGTATCGTGATCGGTATTCAGAAGTTCTTCTGCGTCGGCCAATCTTCGGGACATGATTTTGATGTCGTCGGCGTATGCTGCTAATTGTGTTTGAAAAAATTGGAAAAAAAAAAATTTTAGGAATGCGATCCAACCGGAACCGGATAACCGGATGTTGCTGTTTTTATTTTACTTACGGTGGGTATTTAGGGAACCAACTTAGGAAAGGTAAATACGGTAGTAGCCTACGTTAGTAACATTGGGCGGCACCGTTGGTTGGCAAAATATATGTGACATTGATGTATTTTTTAATTACCCAGCAAAAAGCGTTGCTAGCCAAGTAGGGTAGGTACCTGGTTAACGAAAACATGAAAATCGTATCCCTCGCATAGATGGTACCAAATGTTAAGGAGAGGGTACCCAACAAAAAGTGTGGCTAACCAAATAAGGTATGTAGCTGGGTGGCCAAAACTTGAAAATCGTAGCCCTCGCATGGGTGGTACGAAATGTTAAGGATAGGGTAATAACAAAATTCATCAATGTCACAGATATTTTGCCAACCAACGATGCCCGCCAATATTACTAACGTAAGCAACGACCGTATTTAGCTTTCCTAATTGGTCTCCTAAATACCCACCGCAAGTAAATAATCAACTACATCCGGTTAGTATGCCTATTTGATTTTACGGTTGGGTCGTTTTCCTAAGAATTGTTTGTATAATTTTTTCAACATTTAAATCAAAGTTTTGTTTGCATGTCCCACTGGGATTCGAACTCGGGTCGTTCTGCTTCAGAAGCCATCGCGCTACCACATACGCTATCGGGACTAATATAGAATGGTTTCCAAATAATGCTTTATAAGCAATACTGTAGCCATTAAGGCCCTATGGGTTTCTAGGCAGTTTGTGGGTAAGACTTGGGGAACAAGCCTTCGCATAATCCTTTGGATCTATAAGGCGATTGTCAGACCAATTATTGAATATGGAGCTGTTGTTTGGTGGAAAAAATCCACCACCAAAGATGGCAAAACCAAACTGGGTAAGATTCAGAGACTAGCATGTCTCACAGCCACGGGGGCTATCCGCAGCTGCCCGACTATTGCTCTTGAAGCGCTACTCGACCTCACGCCGCTTCACATTCACATAAAGGCGGAGGCAAAAATAGCAGTAGCAAGACTAAAACTTGCCAGAATTTCCTCAAACTAAACCCTGAGCAAATCAACTGGGTAAATGAGGACCACGTATCTAGTATGCCATCAGACCATTTGGCTAGGGAGCTTTGCTTCAAATTTCCATTCTCAACCGAAATATGGACCAGAGAGGATTGGAATCTGAAGCTCGACACCCTCCCCTCAAACGTTGTTACGTGGCACACAGATGGATCTAAAACCGAAGAGGGTACAGGGGCGGGCGTCATAGGTCCGTCTCACAAGATATCCATTCCAATGGGAAAGTACGCTACGGTATTTCAAGCGGAAGTTCACGCAATCGAGACTTGCGCAAACACATGCTCAGCAGCTGGATACCAAGGCAGGAATATTGCAATCTTCACTGACAGCCAAGCGGCCATCAAAGCTTTAAGTAACTTCTCCGTCTCGTCGAAAGTGATGCTTAGTGGTCGTGAAGCCTTGCAATGATTAGGCCCCGTAAATAAGGTTACCATTTACTGGGTCCCCGGACACACCGGTATCCCAGGAAACGAAACAGCGGACGAGTTGGCCAGGGGAACTTCCGCAACCCCACTCGTCGGTCCAGAGCCATACTGCACAGCAGGGAATGGGAACACTCAGTAACCATCGCGCACTGGGAAAATACCCCTGGTCTTAGACAGGCTAAGCTGTTTATAGCTGGCCACTCACGCAACCGTACCCACGAACTGCTAAGACTACGCAGAAACCGGGTGAGAATTATTTGTGGGCTCCTCACGGATCACTTTACCCTGAGGGATCATCTGCATAGAATGGGAATTTTCTCTGACCCAAGCTGTCGCTTCTGTGAGAGCGAAGATGAGACTTCCCAGCACATTCTCTGTGCCTGTGATGCACTTCATCTCCGCCGCTTGAAATGCTTCGGCGATGCATTCCCTGAAGCGGAAACGATTGCCTCACTAACACTCGAACAGCTAAGCAGATTTTTTGGGATGATTGGTCTCGAGAATTGAATTGAATTGTAGCACAATAGACTTCCGGGTCGCAGTGCTTGTTGGCCCTCTGGGCCAACTGCCCTCCATCTAATCTAATCTAAGCAATACTGTCACAGCATAAAAAGTGGTTAACTAAGGCCGTATGCAAACGGAGCTACTGAAAAGAAACTCAACCAATTGGTAACTTGAGTTACTAACTCATTGGTGACTCGACTCCACACACGAGGCTACTCATCAGCTATCAAAATCCCCAGTTCGTTCAGTGTCGCCATGAATATCGGACGTAAAATGTTGTCTGCGGAAGACAGTTCTTCGAGCGAGGGTGAAACCATCATATTGTACTATCTCAGGAGGAGGAGAATAGTGAATAGAATGTTTTGGGTACACCCGTACCTTGAAAAAAATTATTTGAACCGGTTGTTTGTCTTAGCAGCGACAAACAACCGACAACAACAGTTCGAACTTTCGGACGCAAAATTTCTAGCATTCTACAGAATGAGTAAAAAAAAACGATATACGGATACATACTATACTACCTATATACAAAGGGGCAAGTGGATAAAGGTGATATGTAACAATTTTCAGAAAAACCTCTTTTGATAATGAATAAAGCCGTTATGTCCTACTGTATCACAAATACTTCTCACATTTGCTAATATGTCGTTTCTTTTTCCAAAACTCAAAACTAAAGGTTTATTGCTTCATTATTTTGTATGAAAAATTAACAACATTAAAACTTTGAACTCGTTTTTCACAATATTTGAAAATTGTCAGTTATCACTTTTATCCACTTGCCTATTTGAACATAGAACATACCTTTCAATTTTACATTGTTCCCGATTTCCTCCCACACCTGCTCCGTTTCATTCCTCTTTGAATACCCCGGGAGATGAAAATTATATAAAATTGAACGTTTTTCCACCTCCCCCACCAGCAACAGGTTGGTCTGTTGTTCACACATCTTGTTAGAGCACAGGAAACTAAAAACTTAAATCACCCAAGGACTCGACATGCGAGTCACCAGGCGACTGGTTACAAACAAGTCACAGACGAGTCTTCAACCAGTAGCCCCGTGTGTGGCGTCCCATTTGATTACACAGGAAGTGACTCAAAGTAAACTAAATAGTAATTCGCGTTACTGAGCAGTTTCTTTTCAGTAGCTCCGTCTGCATACGGCCTAAGTTGTACGTAACTGGGTTACCTATGTAAATCATGAACATCTTAGCCCCCGTCGTTGGGTACGTGGCTGGTTTACCTAAATAATGAAAATTCTAGCCCCCGCGCCATGGATCTTTTGAAAATCCTTAGGGCTGAGTAAAAATGGTGGTTACGCCAAGACGGCTATTTAGCCTAGCTATTTTGGGTGGTACGCGTCACCAGGGGGTACGGTTTTCTGCTTGGTACTCTCTTCTTAACTTTTCGTACCAACCATGCGGCGGCAACGATTTTCATGTTTTGTTTAACAAGGTACCTACCCTACTTGGTTAGCCACGCTTTTTGCTGGGTTACTTTACTGATTCATCCAAACTAAAGGGAGACCCTAACACATGCCAGTACTACAAAAAATGTATTGTCTATATTATGCAATAAAAATTAATATATTATTTGAACTTTTCCTAATTTCTGCACAAACGCATTAAAATAATCCACCGTCAGATCCTGAATATCAACTAATACTGTTGTTTTAACATTTTCCCTCTAGAAACATGAATCAATTTTCACTTTAACATCCTTCCAGAGAACAACTTCCGCATAAACCGCAACAACATCAGACAAAATTCAACGCATAAGGGATCCTTTTCACTTTTTAGTGTTTTGCTAGAAAAAGAAAATTGCCCACACTTCAATGCTCCTACCCCATGGAAAGAATACTTGTGTATCCCGAGAACAGCTCTTCAGGGTTTACCCGAAGCTAAAAGTCGAGGCATATCTTCCAGGTGGGATCGCCGTGTCTATTGGCCAAAGAAACGATTCTAAAGTGCAGAATGTCCTGTTGAGACCAAGTGAAATTTTCGCCACATAATGTCGGTATTTCGAAGAATGAGTGAAAATGTTAACCCTTGTCGGTATTATTATGGTTTATGGTTTCTGAGACGGTATATATAAAATAGAATAAGCTTTGTCTTCGGGAACTTATAATGTTCAAATTATCTGAATTCTACCATGTTTTTTACAGCCTGGAAACCGACGAAGCAACTTAACATACAGCAAGATGGAATACAATAACATGTTATTTTTATGATTGAGACGTCTGAATTTTTCCGATACGCATTTCATAAGTTTTCCGCTCGAGGAAACATTGAGTACCCAATTTCCGATAACGGCCTAACATTGCGACATTATATGACTGAGTAAAGCCGCCTGAGAGAGTCCTTTATATGGAATGAGGCGCCACTTCAGACAATTTTCGTACCAATGTATACATTCTCTACGTATGTAGGTAGGTTATTCTTTCTATGCAAAAAGCAGTTTAGTTTTGCTTTTCTAACAATCATGCAGTCACTCGGTTATCCTAATTGGCATATATTGTACACTGAATTAATGAAGCGCATTCAAGACAGGTTGATGGATATTGCCGTTTGGATGGCTAAACATTGAAAATTTAAGAATTTGATCTATATTGAATAAATAGCCTTAGGCTACCCGCATATTGCATTGCACTGACATATTTTCTGTCAGCAGGTTCCGTCTTTATTTGGTTCAGCAAAGACTTGGAAATTTTGCTTTGATAAACACTACGCTATTCTTTTATCGGATCAAAAAGTTATCTTTTTATTGTTTTGCAGGGATGAAGCGATCAGCTGTTGTCATCATGTCCCTTGGAGGAAAAAGGGACAAGGTTAGGTAAATACGCATACAAATCAAAACTACTGTAAAAAGATAAAGTCAAGTTACGACAAATGAAGAACGAATGGATTTGAGGATTTAAAACAGAGACCTAGACCCCATGCATATTATTTAGGACAGAAATTAGTAGGCGCCAAAGACACAGACAATAATACTACTTTACTACTTTGCCTTAACTCCTAGCGGGATATAGCGCGTCAACTATCCCTGCGCGCCATCGTACTCTGTTCTGGGCAATGGGGCACGACTCCCCAAAAGACTTACATAGCGTCCTTCACTCCTTTGCCACAGATTGACACATGTGATTTTACGACTCCCTCTTCGTTGGTCTTGGTTGAAAAGGGGGTTCCATTTCAAGGCATGTAAAGCAATGCATTTATCACCCTTCCAAAATGTGTGACCTCTCCACTGCCATTTTCGCCTGCGTATCAATTCGTCGATTGGCATCTGCCCCGTACGCCGACTTAGCTCTTCATTTGATATTGTTTCGGGCCAAAAAATTCTTATAATTCGGCGAAGACATGATTTGAAGCTTTCTGGTAACTCTAACGGAAACTTTCCATGTACTGCTCCCATACAAAAGCACTGACAGTACCAGGGAGCGAAACAGACCCAGCTTGGTCTTGATGTTGAGATAACTGCTTTGCCAGATTTGGGACATCATCTCGTGGGCGCATTTAGCCTGGTCGATACGACGAGCGATGTCCTGTTCCGTATCACCATTTTCGGCATCAATCTATCCAGGTAGACGAAGTTGTCCACCTTCTCCACAGGCTGCCCATTAATACTGATGGAAATAGGTGTCGGATTTCATTTTCTCAATGGCGGACTAAAGTACTTGTTCTTGCTGCAATTAATCCTTAGCCCAACCTTGCTTGCCTCGCCCTCGAAATCTAAAGCCATTGGGGACATTTCCATGATTTTGTGGAAGAGTAGGCATGCGTCGTCAGCGTTGTCAAGATGTTGTAGATAAGATGTCAAAGTCCATTGAATTTCTGTGTCTAGCCCGGATAGGGCTGCATGAAACCCATCACCGATCAATATGAGGAATAGGATCGGTGAAAGGATGCACTCTTGCCGAACTCCACTGCGAATCTCAAAGTCCCCCGACACCTTACCTTTTTGCAGAACGCGACACTTCGCGCCGTCATAGGTTGCCTTAATAATAGCCACAAGCTTCTCAAAGATGGCTCTCCTGCGCAAGGCCGCCCATGTAGAATCCCGGTTCACACTATCGGAAGAATTTCCAGGACGATTTTAGCTATTATCTTGGCAACGGTAAGAAGCATACAAATACCATTCCAATTATTACAGTCTGTGAGGCTACCTTTCTTCGATAGTTTGATGATGAAATCTTCCTTCCACTCTGTGGGAAAGGTTTATGTATTCTACGCTTTATCAACAAGTGGGTGCTGCAAATCGGCAGTTGATAAAGTTCGGCAAGAATACCGTCGAGTCCGGTGGCCTTTCCTCGTTTTAGTGCAATAGTTGCAGTAACTATTTCCTTTTTAGTGGTGGCAGTGGACCGTGTACGCACATTCTGATAGCTAAATTGTATATATATAAGGGGGACTTCACCAGAAGTTACACGGTTCAAGACCGCGTCGACGTTAGACCAGCTGCAATCATTGATGGACTATCGTCTCTTTGAGTAAACGATTATCTCCGTGAGCTCATCAACCGGATGGTAACATCTAGGGTTATTTGCACTGAGTTGGACGTGTCGTCCGCTCGTAGATACGTTAATTGGGACACTTCGTAGGGTGGTGTTCTTCTCCCTCTTATGGAATATTGTGGTAAATTAACTTCTGCTGGATCTGGAGGCCCTGGTATGTAAGGTGACGGCCTAGACGGACGATGTTGCTATCGCCATCTCGAGTAAGTTCTCCACCACTCTCAGCGGACTATTACAGAGTCCACTCTCTATTTTAGCAAATTGGGCCACAAAATGAGGCGTTCAAGTTAATCCGTTTAAGACGGAACTATTTTCCTATTTACAAGAATGCATAGGACGCCAACACCAGAACCTCCGGTATTGGTCTTCGGAGACAAGGCTAAGTTACAAGGGGCTTATACTTGACAGGAAACTAAGTTGGAAGCCCAATATTCAGGAGCGTGCTAATAAGTCAAATATCGCACTCTACTGTTGTAAGAACGACATCAGAAAAAGGTGGGGCCTCCAACCGAAGGTTGAGCATTGGCTCAATGTGGCGGTTATTCGCCGCATACGGCATTATTGTGTGATGGAACGCACTTAAAACTGCAGTAAATTGTAGATTAATTTAAGTATTCAATGTTCTTGCAAATGAGCAAGTGCGAATTATTTCAGTGAAAATCGGAATTTTCGTGACACTTGGTTTCATTCTGCACACCAACTTAGTATGCGTCTGTAGCTTAGATCGGTAGCGCACCGGGCATTTTTTGCTAATCGAAACACGGTCTCTGCGGTTCGCGCCCCGCAACGGGACCAACTATTTTTTGTTCTCAGATTCCCTCTGTTTTAATTTCTTCGAACGGAGTGGTTTCGTATGGATAGAAGCACTCATTAGGTCTTGCATCTTTGCAGCTATCCATGTGGAAGACGACCACTAAGTTCGGAGAAATTAAAACAAAGGGAATTTGAGAACAAAAAATATTATGTCACTATTGGGTGACTAGTTGTCTCAGCTGCTTTCTGTGCAAAATGGTTTTTATATTGTTGTAAGACAGCTGGATTTTTTAGTCGAGCGGTATTGAATTTGTGGCGCCTGGGTCTTTCGTCGCTAGCACAGCGCACGGGTGCAACACGCAATCGAACATTAGCGATCATTAGGTAATAGTCTCTTCCTATCCCAACATCGGTACCCTTCTTGTTTCGCACGTCCAGGATGCAACTCTTGAATTTTGTACTAATGGCAAAGTGGTCAATCTGATTTTGTTTTCTGCGTCGATCAACAGAGGACCAACTGATTTTGTGGTGCTCTTTAAGCTTAAACATAGTACCACCGATGAAGAGACTTTGAAAGTTGTAGAATTCTTCCACCATTGTCGTTACTATCACCAAGACTGTGTCTTCCCATCACATGTCTGAGCCCATAGTTATCAGGGCCAACTTTTGGATTCAAATAACTTATAACCATTATAATGTCACCTTTAGGTGTTCTGCTCTGAACGGCGTTTAGTTCTTCGTAGAAGGAGTCTTTCGCTAAGACATTTTTGGGTTCAGTTGGAGCATAACATTGTATTATTGAGATGTTTCTCATTTTGGTCTGGAACCTGGCGATCATGATCCCAGGATAAGATACGTACGGCTCTGGTTAAAAAGAGCCCCACACCTGACTCACGACCACTACCGGTGCCTCTACCGGAGTACAACATTACAGTGCTACCCGTTGGAAAAATAAATTCTCCGCTGTTCTACCATCTTATCTCACTAGCTACTAAGGTGTTTAATTTGTACCTCAGAAATTCACTCTCCAATTGAAGAAATCATGCGTTCTGGGGGACCTTTTTATCCATTGTCCAGGAGAGTACGCTTATTCCAGAATCCAACCTTTGTCATTGTACGATTGCCAAAAGTCGTAACCGTTGAGTCAGTCCTTATCCCAAGCATAGTTGACGTTTCGTTAGCATATCGAAGATTTCGGATAGTGCAAGTTGCTGGCATACACATCCAGTCCTTTTTTTTTGTCGGTTTTAATGATAGGCGGTCAAAGGGAAAAGCCGTGGCATTATTTTACGCCCCACACCACAGGGGGAAAATTTACCTCAACCAAATCATCGCACCACCATCACTGGTGGCTCGACATTGGTTAGCAATGGTCAGTGACCACTGTCGTTCTTATAAGCGATCGACAGTACGGATTTCGATCTGCTCGCTCTACTGGGGACTTGTTAACATTTCTCAACGAGCGCTGGATTCGTTGTATCCATCAATACGGTGAGGCCAAAGTCATTGCTCTATACATTTCCAAAGCTTTTGACAGAGTTTGGCATTCAGCACTCCTGGCTAAACTTCAAGCTTTTGGTCGTGACTCCAATTTCATCAAATGGATTGAAAGTTTTCTGCATGACCGTTCGATCCAATTCGTCTCTGACGGTTTCAAATCGAGTCATACAATTAATGCCGGAGTTCCGCAAGGCACTGTCCTGTCTCCAACCCTCTTTCTCCTGTTCAGCAATGACCTTTTGGGTATAACTTCCAACCCAATACACAGTTTTACTGATGACAGCACTCTTGACTGCACGTACTCTTTTAGTACCGTGACCGAATCTCGTAGGAGCACAACATCTACTAATCGGGATCGCATGTATAATTCATTAAATGCGGATATTTCAAAAGTCATCGCTTGGGCCGAAGCAAACCGGGTAGTGTTCAATGCTTCCAAAACCCAAAGCTGTCTTATTACGAATAAAGTATCTGCTCCACACACCTCACAGTACATCCTTGTCAACGGTGTGAGTATATCTGACTCACCAGCGCATTAGGTATTACCATCTCGGAAAAGCTTAACTGAACTGATCACATTTTTTCCATTGCGAAAAACGCAATGAAATGTCTGGGCTTCCTAAATAGATGCAAAAAATATTTCACGCCATCTGATTTAGCGCTAATATACAAGAGCCACATAAAACCAAGACTCGAATATAATTGCCATTTATGGACCGGTGCAGGTCGCACTGCACTGCCGGCATTGGACAAAGTTCAACGAAAAGCCTTCAGACTTATTGGTGATGACGATGTAACTTCCCGGATAGAGCCATTTCAGCACAGACGTGACGTTGGTTGCCTCACTTTTTATACTCTAGATGAAATCTGAGAGTATTATAAGTTTGCCACAAAGTTTGTAACGCTAAGAAATAAGGCTCGCAGAAAAAAATGAATGATACAGAAGTTCATATTATCACTCGAATATCTCAAAACCGGATGTCCGTCTGTCCGTCTGTCCGTCCGTCCGTCCGTGACCTCTCTAGCTCGAGAACGCGTTGAGCTATGAAGTTCAAATTTCGCACACGTTATTTTTGACAAAAAATGAAGGCTAAGTTCGTGAACGGGCTAAATCGCTCTACCCCTTCTACCCCCTCCCATACAAAATGACACATTTTTGAAAATTTACAATAATCAGATTTTCTCAGAAACTATAAAACATATTGCTTTGAAATTTTTAATATATCACTTTTATGATAATTGTAACCTATGTTATAAAACTTATTGTAATCCTCACCCTCCTTCTACCCCCTCCCATACAAACTGCACTATTTCATGAAATACGTTAAGCCAATTTACTCAGTACGTATACAATTTATCGGGCTGAAATTTTGTACTTAACACTTAATTAACAATATCAGTTAGATTCAAAAAAATTAATCGATTACCCTTACTCCGTCTACCCCCTCCCATACAAAATGACACATTTTTGATAATTTACAATAATCAGATTTTCTCAGAAACTAATACTCTAGATGAAATCTGAGAGGTGACGGGATCAACAAAGTCTTAACGATGCATCCGAGATTGCAGCCAAAATTATTTATTGGCTTTAACCAGGTTCAAATTCATCTAGAGTATTGCATGATTGGGGTTTACCCCAATCGTAGTTCTTTTATGTTTTTATCGATACTTCAATCGCCGCTGCTCTGCTGAAATAAGTAGTTTAATTGCCGATGTTACATTTTCTGTACGCAACACCAGGCAGTCAAGTCGTGCCCAACATCTTACTATCGAAAATTTTATGACTTTCTCTTATGCAGCACAACTCGAATGTGGATGTGGAACGCTTTACCATCATCTGTTTTCCCCTGCGGTTACGACCTATAGAAATTTAAACAATATGTCCACCGTCATTTAATTTCGTCTAATCCAGCTCAACCCATCCTTCCCCTCTTACCTTAATTTACTCACCTACTAAAGCTATGTTATTTCATTAAATGGTATCCCCTAAGCTTTGGTGTTAACATAAAAAAATCTTTGACGCACTATATTTTAAAAGAACTTTTATGAATGATATTAGCCGCGTAAGGCGGAAGCTGTGCAAGCTTGTAAGAAAAGTACTTGAAACAAGCAACGTTCATGTCGCAAATCTTTTCTTAGGCGGGTATTACACTATAAAAGTTCTAGAAAATTTCTTTTATAAAAGATAAAAAAAGGGTAAAGATAACTCCGGATAACAAACAATACTGGGTTGCACTGCGAGATGTCAATATGGGACATATTGTTGCAAGTGAGCTCGAATCTTTAAAGAGTCTCCATCAGAATCTTCCAATAGCTCGTGTGGATGACTCCCGAAAGATTTGTTGCGGTTTTTTAATTGAACTTGCATCTCAAATTTACAAACGTTTTCCTTTCAAGGATGCTAATGTGAAAATATTGAAAGAGCTAAGTTTTATTCAGCCTTCCAGGATACGGAGACTGCATAACCTTTCTAAGGTTGTTGCATTTAGAGCCATCTACATGTGAAATAAAACTCGTATTTTAGTCGTCTAAGTTGGTAGACACAAGGAACAGCCTAGTGGCTATATGCGATGCTCGACTCGCTCTTTTTTACGTTTAGATGTTCAAGCGTGCACATCGATCGATCGATAAATAAAAAGTCTTATTATTTATGTATATCTGAAAAACGACTTTAAATAAACGTAACAGGTGGCCTAATATTTTGGATTGGGGTGTTTCAGAAGCTGCTGCTCATGTTCAATGAAGAATTAGATGGTAACACTAGCACAGAGGATTTTTTAAAAAAGTCGAGAGACGAGACGCCAGAGTTTGTAGCGATAATGAGCATAGTTGGTAACATTCGAACGCTGCCAGTTGCGTCTACCAACTGCGAAAGGGTTTTCAGTCAAGTGAATATGAACAAAACTAAAATCAGAAATCGATTGGAAACGGAAACCCTTGTAGGTATTCTGCATACAAAAAGAGTGTTTCACAAAAAACCAATTCACTCTGTTAATGTAAAACCGCTTGTGAAGGATGTTAACAAATGTATGTACTAACAATACCACCTATTCTGTTTTTGCTAATTTCTTATTACCCCTGTTAATCGCAATGGAATATTATTTCCATCAGAATCCGCAGCATTCGAAAGCAGATTGGTAAGACATATACGTATACGTTTTATATTATATTTATATCATTGTTTAGTCATATTTGACATTTCGCTACTTGAATCTTTTGGTACTCACTGGATAATATGGGTCATTTTTTGACTGCAGAAATGAAGAGAACAGATTGTACTTCGAATAAGGATTGTATATTCGTAGAATTGAATGAATTATTATTTTATTTTGTCATTTAATTATGTTGTTATCTCCTTTGTGAAATCGAAATATATTTGCGCAAATCACTATCTGCAAGCCTTCAATCGCAGATCACAGCCCGCAGGTCCTACATAAAATTCTTTCATCTTTTTCAACGCATGTTAAATGTAGGTTTAAAATAGCGAGTATCTTCAAAGACATGAAATGTTGAGAATAAATGAAATATATGTCTATCTCTCTTGCTCTGCAGCATAGAGGGAAACTACTAATTTCTACTGAATGTTCGAGGGCTAACTCTACCTCTTTCCACCCACTATGTATATTGATTTCTAGATATTGGCGTCTGGCAACCCTGGCGCTATCCAGTACAGCTTACCTGCTCCACCGCTTCGCTTGGTGTATAGAAAAATAGATTAAAAAAAACAATTCCAGGTGATCGAGTTCGATCAAAATTTCTTTTAATTAACTAAAACAAAGTCTAATAAACTCACCAATTTTTTTCTAACACGAATAATGGTAATTATCCATATTTTATTCACTGTTGAAATTTACTTTTAAAATTTTTCGCAAAAAAAAAACTACTTTGGTGTCTAACCGGGAGCTGAAAACAAACGCCGGAGAGCTGAAGAGGCTGGTATTGTCTCTTCCAACATAGAGTAAAATCTAGAATGTAACGCTATGAAAGTTGTTTGATTAGATTTGAATATGAACAAAGTCATGTACTAAATATGATGTGCAATGCATTTAAGGGTTAAAATCCACTACATTCGTTGCATTCGTTTTTCGCCAACTCTTGAAAGGATACTTGCTCTTTGCTATTTGTTCGACTGAGCCTTTCTTTCATTTCCCGTTTTGTAAGATAAGGCTCCATTGAATTGCTAGCCTTCTCTCGTATATTTTGTCGTGTCTTCTTCCTTCCTGTTTTCGTCCTTTTTATGTCATATATCTATCTAGAAAGCTAGTAGAGTGGGCATACTACATCGTAGTACACTATAGACACAGATATTACAAACGTCGTGTTTTTGCCGCCATGCCGAGGAAGATGTTATTCGGTAATTGAATTTTATTGAACTACAAAAAGTAAAGAAGTTGTGAGTTGTGGCCACTTTTGAAAATTTTATGAATACCTGACCAACAAATTGGTGGACTGCAAACACTTGGATAGGGGAAATTAAGATATAAAAGATACCAGTGAATTTTGTATTTCAGAATACAAGTTAGGTATCTTGAGATTTTGCGGAAAGGCATCCGTTCTTCACTTAAAGTGAGTATTGCAGATGTCGTTATGTACATACGTATTTTCAGTATATTGTAGATACTAACGAAGAAGATAGTGTTGACACGATGGTGCGAAATTCTCTTGGAGAGAAAACATACTAATTACCCAATAAAACATTTTAACATTTTATTACAAGGAACCATACGGATAAAAATATTTAATATTATATTATGCAACATATCTTAAATAGAGTAGTGTTAAATTTCTCATTGATCAAGAGAAACTGCTTGCTTTCTTTTTCCTCCTTCCTCCACTCTCTCCATCACGATTCGTCGGCATCAGTCCTTATATCCTTGTATTGTCATCGATAGCGTATGGTATTTTTTCTTCAGAGAAAATTGAAAACAAAGTTCCTAAACAAAAATTAAACCGAGAGAGTCCGAAGCGTATATACCCTAGACTTGTACAGACCTAGTGGTGACACCAAAAGTAATAATTGGCAACGACCATGCATTAAAAGTGAGTTTCCTATATAGCCAGTTTATAGGGGAGGTTGGCACTCATTCAGGGAGATCTTGACCATTCTCAAAATGAATTAACTAACCCATTCTTCAAATATTTGTTGAATTTTTCAAGTCGCCAGCTTCCTTCCATCGAAAGTTATTGCTTATTTGAAGTCTCACTTGTAGCGGAGGTAAAGGTTCCTTGGGTCGGATCTTGCCCATCATTGGCACCAACCAATTAGATCACCCTACAAACATACAAACAAAATTTTAAGTCTCTAGCTTCACTCTATCGACAGATATCGCTTATTTGAAGTTTCGTTTGTTGGGGAAGTAGGGGTTTCGTTGGCCGGATTTTACGCATTTTGAATATTAGCCGACTGGATCCTACTACAAACATTTGGGCAAAATTTCAAGTCGCTAGCTTTATTTTGTCACAAGTTATCGCTTATTTTAAGTTTCATTTCTAGGGGAGGTAGGGGTTCCTTAGGTCGGATCTAACCCGTCTTTAATGCCAACTAACTTAGTCTCACTTCAAACATTTGACAAAAATTTCAAGCTGCTGGCTTCATTGTATCAAAAGTAATCGCTTATTCGAAGTTTCATTTGAAGGGGAGGTAGGGGTTCCTTGGGTCGGATCTTGCCCATTTTCAGTGGTAACTAATAAGACCTTACTACCAACATTCTACCAAATTTTCAACTTGCTAGTGTCATTCTATCGAAAGTTATCGCAATTGAAATAATATTTAATTTTTTGAATTTTGTAGGGGAGGTAGGCGTTCCTTTGATCTGATTATGCCCAACTTCCCAAAACCTAAGCAGCTTTTCACCCCAGGGTTACATCCAAAAATCAGATGTCTACTTCAATTGGTTCAAGAGTTATGGACAAAAAACCTGAAAAGTAGGGTAGTACGGAGCTCTTTGTAAGAAAATTACCGTTAGTTTTCAACTGATCGATTTTATTTTTCCAGGGGAGTATAAGATCACCATCACGAGCAATCTACCAAAGCTAGAGGTTTTCATGTTTATTTAATCGGGAGTTATAAATACATTTAGTTATTTTACATATGTAGGGGAGGTAGGCGTTTTCTTGGTCTGATCATGCCCATTTTCAATACCGACTAACTAGATCATACTTCCAACATCTAGTCAAAATTTCAAGGCTCTAGCTTCATTCTATCGAAAGTTATCGTGCGAACGGACAGACAGACGGACAGACGGACAGACCGACAGACGGACAGACAGACAGACGGACGGACAGACAGACAGACATGGCTTAATCGAATCAGGAGGTGACCCTGATCATTTATATATATTCATTGCTATACCTCCGGAGCCTCCTTTAAGGTGTTACATATTTCCGTCGTGACAAAAACAATATACCCTATACTAAAAGTCTAGGGTATAAAAAACTCTGAAATTTCGCAAAGTTCCATACCACATCTTATTTTGCTATTTATTTATGTGTACGATACATATGTATTTAGATGGCGCCGTATTTCTTTTGCTTGTAGCGACATGACAGTGACATGACACATGACAGCTACTCGGACCAGCGAATGAGATGACTACATGGATCGGCAATGATATAAAAGCCGATGCCATGTACATGATCAAACACTCGATATTATAGCGTCCTGGGAGTGAAAACTATTTAAATATTTATTCTCTGTATACAAATGTATTTTGTTAGAAATTCAAAGACAAATGTATTAATAGGCGCATTTGTTTCGCCAGGTCTCATTGGATCTTCATACAAATTTGCAGACCGGTCTTTGATCTGGTCTGTTTTTTTATCTCGCTGGATCTGTGCTGCTGGGCCGTGCCATTACATCCACAAGGTTGTCGCCCTGATGTCTATGTGACAGTTCTCAAACGTCAATTGGGTGTCATAGGTGTCGTTGTGTCAAACAAATTGGAAAACAATAATTATGGAGTTCAAATCCAATTTCTCACAACACAAATATTTTTTCGTATTCGTATATTTTACTAAGACGCGCTTTGTTATCGAAGTACAGAGTTACATGTTGAAATTTAAAATGACAACTGCCATCAATTTGACGTTGTCTTCTTCTTATTTTAGTAAGTACTACCAACTGTTAGATTTTAAGATCTAGGCTGTTTTATTAATTCATGATCCAGACCAAAACGAATCGAATGCAGCTAATATCTACAGTGAATATTTACATGCTCTTGGTCCGCGGTACCTCCCAGACAACTATTCGTTGCTATAAGGGGGTACTTACTGTATACATGTGCTGTTCATTGATCATTTATTCAGGATAGTAACAGCAAGACGCTACTCATCAAGTCGACACAATTAGCACGCCGACGACATCAACTTCATGTCCCGAAGATTGGCCGACGCAGAAGAACTCCTGCATACGCTCGATACCGCTGCAAAACAAGTTGGACTACGTATCAACTAGGGTAAAACTAAAATAACGATGCAATCGACGACAAGGACCTGTACAACCGAGCATCAATGTGGGGGACCTCAACATCGAGTTCGTGAACGACTTCATATACCTGGCAGTGCATGTACAACTAATGGACGATGATCGCATGTCAAAGAGAGTAATGAATGCAGAACAAGTCGACGAAGCGAGACTGCCTATACGACCGAGATCTCGTTGGGAGAGCTCAGTATATGTGGACGCCTAACTTCCAAGATTGGAGAATGTGGTCACGTGACCGAGATAAATGGAGGACAACGATCCAGGCGGCCAATGCCCGTCGTCGGGCTGTCGCGCCACGATGATGACAATTGGTGTGACTTGTTTTGCCAATGAATCCACATGGTAGTTCCACTTCAACTTGTCGTCAAATGTCAAACCTAGATAGTCATACGAACTTAACATTCACTGTTTTTTTATTTACCTGTTGGAACATTATATATTAAGTTTTTGATGTGTTTATTATAAGTCGGTTATCTATTAGGAGATTGTAATACTTGTTAAGGTGCGATTTAATTATATTTTGTAAGGTGAGCCATAGCAAAGGCTTGAATATTGAAAAACAGGATAGATTTTGAAACAAGTCCACAAGCCTTAATTCCATTTACATACAGAAGAAAGAATTTGGGCCCAATACGGAGCCCTGGGGGACGCTTACATTCGCTATCATAGAGCTACTAATATTTTTATAATTTTTCGTTCTAATTTCACGGTTGCATTAGTAACTTCTAATTTAATCAATAGCTTTCCCTTTGATGCCGTTGGATTCGGTCTTCCCAAAAAGAATGGCGTGGTCCATCGTGTCGAATGCTTTATGTAAGTCGACAATTGTTGCGATATATTTTCCCTTGTCCATTTCATAATTAATAAAGTTCAATTGTTGGATTTGTGGTACTACTCTGGCTTTAAAAAACCAAACTGGTTTATATAAAGTATTTTATTGGCGTTAATATGTTGTGTGAGGCGAGATTCCATAATCTTTTTCAAATATTTTTGACATAGAGTTTAGTAGGGAAATTATAGTTCGAATGGCGCAACGGTTAGCACGTTCGCCTTCCACGCACAGAGCCCCGGTTCGATTCCTACTGAACGCGGTAGTTTTCGATAAAAATAAGAGGATTTACGTGTCGGACTATGAGCCCACTTAGCTGTTAAATGAGTACCCATTTATGGGGTAAATAACTCGGTTGAGGAGTCCAGGAAACAAATTGGCTTGGCAGCGAGATTAATGACAAGAAATCGCACACAATTTTTACAAGTGGCAAACCATCGGGCCGCAAGGAGTTTGGAGTAGCATTTATAGTGGACAATCACCTCAAACCGCATATTACTGACTTCAAACCCATAAATGAACGGCTGTGTGCGATTCGCATCAAGACTCGATTCTTCAATCTCTGGCTCATCAATGTGCATGCCCCCACTGAAGTTAAAGAAGACGCAGTAAAAGACGAGTTCTACGCCCGCCTTGAAACTCTCTTCGACTCACTTCCAACAAACGACGTCAAATTGCTGCTGGGAGACTTTAACGCGAAAGTCGGGAATGAAAGTTAGCATCGGGGGACCTCTGGAGGCCACAGCCTCCATGAAGAATGTAACGATAACGGCCAGCGACTTATCGACTTCGCCTGCAGCAGGAATCTAGTCGTAAGCTCTACGTGTTTCCCGCATCGACGCATTCACAAGCAGACCTGGAAGTCTCCAGACGCACATACCGTCAACCAAATTGACCACGTCCTCATTTGCAGGAGATGGGCGTCTAGTGTCATGGATGTCCGCTCCTATCGAGGAGCAAACTGCGACTCAGATCATCACTTGGTGAAGACGACCTACAGATGTAGAATCTCCTCAGTGCACCAGTCAAGAATCAGCCCTCCCAAAATCTTTGCGGTTGATAAGCTCTTGAGTGATGCTACAGCGGTGGCGTATACTACCGCCCTTGAGGAAAAACTATCACCTATGCTACACAACATCAGTAACACAGGCGTCCATGGGTTCTGGGAAGAACTCAAGGGTACCATCAAGGATGTCGCAGAGAAGGTCGTGGGATATAAAGCCCGGCGAGCGCGAAATGACTGGTCCGACGAAGAATGCAAAAATTCACTTGACGCGAAAAACGAGGCCTGCAGACAATGGATTCAACGAGGAACCAGAGCCAGAAGAGAAAAATATGACGAGCTACGGCGAATATCGAATAGAATAATTAGACGTAAGAAACGTAAATACTTTGACGAGCAGTTGCTGAACATAAACGAAAACTTAGCTAATAGGAACACCAGACAAGCGTACAAACTAGTAAATATAATTAAGTACGGCTACCAACCCAGGACTAGCCTTTGTAAGGACAAGGATGGAAACATCATCAGCGACACCGATGGTATTAACAAACGATGGGCCTCTTATTTTGAAGAGCTTCTAAACCGACCATCTAACATCCCCACACAGGAAGCTCTCGACGATATTGTTGATCTAGGCCCACCCATTCAACCCCCGACAGTAGAGGAAGTTGATCTCGCGTTGCGGTCACTAAAACGAAATAAAGCGCCGGGCGCTGACGAGATCCCAGCTGAACTGCTAAGATTCGGTGGAACGAGTCTAGTTGATGCCATACATCAATTACTCCTGCGAGTATGGGCGAACGAGGAGATCCCAGACGATTGGCGCAGAAGCATCATCTGTCCAATCCATAAAAAGGGAGATAAATTGCGGTGTGAGAATTACAGGGGCATCTCACTAGTTTGTACGTCCTATAAAATTTTGACGAAAATTCTGGAAAATAGAATAAAACCGTACGCAGAACGAGTCATTGGCGAATATCAAAGCGGTTTCAGACCTGGTCGCTCCACAACCGATCAGCTCTTCTCAGTCAAACTGATACTCCAGAGGTGCTGGGAATACAACGTAAACGTATACCAAATCTTTGTCGACTTCAAGCAGGCATACGACAGTATCGATCGTGGAGTACTGTACAACATCATGCTGCAATTTGGTATACCAGCAAAATTAGTGCGACTGACAAAGATGACGATGACCAACTCCGTCTCACAAGTCAGGATCCAGAATAGACTTACTGATCTATTTGAAACACGCACTGGTTTGAAACAGGGCGATGGACTGGCACCGACGCTCTTCAACCTAGCACTGGAATACGTTATTCGGGCCATGAATATGGACAACAGCAAGACGCTGCTCATCAAGTCGACACAATTAGCAGCGTACGCCGACAACATCAACATCATGTCCCGAAGATTGGCTGACACAGAAGAACTTCTGCATACGCTCGATACCGCTGCAAAGGAAGTTGGATTACGTATTAACGAGGGTAAAACTAAAATAATGATGCAATCGGTGACAAGGACACCTGCACAACCGAGCATCAACGTGGGGGACCTCAACATCGAGTTCGTGAACAACTTCATCTACCTGGGTTGCAACCTGTCAACGGACGCCAACGAAACTGACGAAATCAAGCGACGGATACAGTTAGCTAATAAGACTTTTTTCTCGGTTCTCCCCATAATGAAATCGAAACATGTGCACAGAAACACGAAGCTCCGCGTGTACAAAACCATTATACGACCAGTGCTATGCTATGGCTGCGAAGCATGGACCCTAACTCAAGCCTCCGAAAACATGCTAGACACTTTCGAACGTAAGGTTCTACGGCGAATTTTCGGGGCTGTTTGCGATCGAGATGGATGGCGCATCCGGTACAACCATGAGTTGTATGAAATGTACGATGAGCTGCAAGTCTCGAAAATCGTCAAACTACAACGACTTCAATGAGCAGGGCATGTACAAAGAATGGACGATGATCGCATGCCTAAGAGAGTAATGAATGCAGAACGAGTCGACGGAGCGAGACTGCGACGACGACCGAGATCTCGTTGGGAGAGCTCAGTAGGTGTGGACGCCGCGCAGCTGCTGGGCTCCCAAAATTGGAGGACGCGGTCACGTGACCGAGATAATTGGAGGACAATGATCCAGGCGGCCAAGGCCCGACGTCGGGCTGTCGCGCCACGATGATGATGAACTCGGTTGAGCGTGTCGCTGATCACACACCTCTGCACAAGACCGTCACGATCTAGAAAATGAGATGACGCTAACTCATCTCGACGCCATGGTTCAAATTGGACTGTTCCGCCAGTTATTTATTTTATTTATTTAGTAGGGAAATTGGCCGATAGTTATTAAATTCTTTAGAATCACCTCCTTTCTATATTGGTATTATGTTCGATGTTTTGAGGAAATCTGGAAAGTAACCGTCGCGCATACATAAGAGCCACTAATGTCCGGGCAGTTTGTTTACTCGTTGCTTTCAGATCATCAGCTGTTATACCATATGGTTCAGGCGTCGTGTGTGATTTTAGTTCGCTGATAATTTCACTTATTTTCTCCTTCAGTGCGAAATAATAAAAAAACATCGCGTCCTAAACAAAAAATGGTCCGCTTTAAAAAACGAACATACCCCGCCGGTAACTAAGAATAACGTCGCGAACATTCCGAACTATATTGTTAATAAATCGTCGGTCGAATTTACGGATGCTGAAATGGAAATGTTAAATAACGGGCTCGCGTTTTCACTTCCACCGACAAATATACTTGACGAAACCGTCGTCAACATCGAGGCCGGGATCAAATTCTTAGACAAAGACGAAATCAGATCGGGAGTTAGTAGAATCATTCGGAACAGCATGCCGCCAAGAATAAGCCAACGCGGAAAAACGGTTTTACGCGAATTACGGGACAAGCCAGTATATTTCCTCAAAGCCGACAAAGAAAACAACGTGGTAGTGATGGATCGAGATGCCTACGCCGACGCTGTCGTCAACAAACTCTCCAATGGTAACTACTTCGAGTTAAGGAAGGACCCGTTGCCCGATTCGATCAAAAGGGTGAACCATGACTTGAAGGAAGCCTGTACCGTGTTCAAAAATGCTTCGCGACTACGCATGCCGAACCCAGCGTTACCTAGAATACGGTGCCAACCCAAAATCACAAGGAAGGAGACGAGATGCGGGAAATCAAAGCAGTTTCCAATTCGCCGACTTACAACATCGCCAAGTGGCTAATTAAAGAGTACCAGGCCCTAGAAAACGTCAGCAGCAAGCATTCGGTGAAAAACACGCACGAGTTGATCGAGAAGTTGCAGACCATTGGGAAGATTAACGAAGACGAGGTAATGGTGTCGTTTGATGTCAAGGCGTTGTTCCCTAACACCCGGTTAAGCAAGCAATTTTCGTCTACGAGCGATGGCTGAACCACTTTGGAACTACCCCGGAATGGAGGAAGAAAGTTCGAATTTATACAAATCTTGCGAGACTTTGTATGAACGAAAACTATTTCACATCCCGGGGTAAGTTCTACAAAACTACTTCTGGGGTAGCGATGGGAAACCCTCTCTCACCGCTGCTCACGGAGCGGTTCATGGCGTCGATTGAAGCTAAGGGAGTAATGCCTAAAGTTTGGTTTAGGTACGTGGACGACATATTCGCGGTTGTTAGAAGGGACGATATCGACCGAGTCCTCTCCGTAATAAATAAGATTCATCACAGAATCGAGTCTACCATCGAGATGGAAAAAGATGGGGCCATCCCATTCTTGGACCTTATCATCATGAATAACAACTTCGAATTGGAGTTCGAGATCTACCGTAAGCCAACCGCAACGCAACGGACGATACCATCCATCGAATCACGTTTGCACAGAAACACCGATTGATCACGTACCCTTTGACGATAGACGGATTCTACAAAGAACGCAAATTCATTGTTGAGACCGCTATCAAAAATGGATACGATTCTTATGACATCGAGAAACTGATCAGGAGGAAAACCCGACAACATGACAGGTTAAAGTATACTGTTTAGGCAGCCCATGGAAAACATTCCAAGGCGTATAAGTATCCCTAACTCCCACTTGTTTCATAAAATTAAAAACTTATTAAAGCATTTTAATTTACAGGTAGTCGGATCGAGCAGAAACACCACCCTGAGGAATATACTAGGCAGCGTGAAGGACCCACTAAAACTCGAGGAGAAAAGCGGCATATATCCGATAACGTGTAGCGATTGCGACAAAGTTTATATAGGACAGACGAAGCGGTTAGTAACGACGCGATTCAACGAACACATCAGAGAAGCCGTTAATGTCATCCGGAAAGCGAATTCATCAGTAGCGGCCCATATCATCGAGGAAGGACACACTGTTCAGCGCGAGAACCTAGAACTATTACGATATACGAACCGGACGAATACGTTAGATCCCTGGGAGAGCTTGGAGATCATTCGAGAAGACACGACGCGAATATTGAATACGGATCAAGGAAACTGCCCTTCAAAATTAGTTAGATTAGTTGCGAAGAATTGTAAAAGAGCAGGTAGAGAAGTTCCATAAACCGATAGGTGATGCAATAAAATGAGTTTCTGGTCTGATCTACCTGTTCTTAAAAGGAAAGAAATTTGTAACGTATATTATGACCTGTATCTTGCCATTATATTCAGTAGCTTTTGTACTGAAGAAGGGGATAAGTCACTTCCGAAATATATATATACAACATAAATAAAATTTGTAGTTTGGGAAAGCTGCGTCTTCTTTAATCCTGCTCATCTGTTGGGTTAAGGGGCTATGCCAGTGTGAACGCTGAAAATTTAGGTGATTTTCGGGAATTTTTTTTAAGAAAAGTACTCAATTAAATGTTTCGGAAAATTAAGAACCTATTTTGTTATATTTGGCCTGTATTACATAATTTTTTCATAGAAAAATATTTTGATCCAAGCGATTTATGCGCTGGATTCGGAAGCCACAAAAAAAAAGTTCCTCCACTGCTGACATACTACTTTGCCTTAACCTCTAGCTGGGCATAGCGCGTCAACTACTCCTGCGCGCCATCGTACTCTGTTCTGGGCAATGGGTCGCAACTCCCCAAAAGACTTACCCAGTACCTGACACTCCTTTGCCACAGATCGACGCCATGTGATTCGAGGACCCCCTCTTGGTCGGCCTTGGTTGGAAATGGGGTTCCATTTCATGGCATGCAAATCAATGCAGTTATCACTCTTCCGCAATGTGTGACCTATCCACTGCAATTTTCGCCTGCGTATCAATTCGTCGATTGGCATCTGACCCGTACGCCGACTTAGCTCTTCATTTGATATTGTTTCGGGCCAGAAAATTCTTAAAATTCGACGAAGACATGAGTTGACGAAAACTTGCAGCTTTGTGGTAACTCCTACGGAAACTTTCCATGTACTGCTCCCATTCAAAAGCACTGATAGTACCAGGGAGCGAAACAGGCCCAGCTTGGTCTTGATGCTGAGATAACTGCCCTGCCAGATTTTGGACAGCATGCCGTATGCGCGTTTAGCCTGGTTGATACGACGAGCGATGTCCTGCTCCGTACCACCATTTTCGGCAACAATGCTACCCAGGTAGACGAAGTTGTCCACCTTCTCCACAGGCTACCCATTAATATTGATGGCAATAGGTGTCCGATTTCTTTTTCGCAACGGCGGGCTAAGAACCTTGGTCTTGTTGGTATTAATCTTTAGCCCAACCTTGCTTGCCTCCCTCTCGAGATCTAACGCCATTGCGGACAGATCCATGATTTTGTGGGAGAGTAGGCATATGTCGTCAGCGTAGTCAAGATGTTGTAGATAAGATGTCAAAGTCCATTGAATTCCTCTGTCGAGTCCGGATAGGGCTGCATGCAACACATCGCCGATCACTATGAGGAATAGGATCGGTGAGAGGATGCACCCCTGCCGAACTCCACTGCGAATCTCAAAGTCCCCCGACACCTTACCTTTATGCAGAACGCGACATTTCGCGCCGTCATAGGTTGCCTTAATAATAGCCACACGCTTCTCAGGGACGCCTCTCCTGCGCAAGGTCGCCCAGATAGAATCCCGGTTCACACTATCGAAAGCCTTTTCGAAATCGATGAAAAGCAAGTGAAGCGGAGAATCGTATTCAGCGCATTGCTCGATGATGATTCGCAAGGTGTTAATGTGATCGACACAGGAGAATCCGGATCGAAAGCCAGCCTGCTCTTCATCAATTGTGCTTTCTAAGTGGGCCTTTAGTCTTTCCAGGACGATTTTGGCTATTATCTTGGCAACGGCAGGAAGCACACAAATGCCTCTCCAATTATTACAAAACCGAAAAAGGGAAAAATACTGTTAAACTGTAAGGTATTTCCTGTACAATGACGTAGGATTTTCGAAAAATATTAAAATCTAACAAAATGGCGAAGGTATGAAAAAAAAGTCTGTTCTCCTGCCTATAAAATGGCCTTTTTTTCAATGCCAAATCGTCAATTTTCAACCAATCAAAAATATCCTACGGCATTGTAGAGTAAAGTAATGTAGTCCGGATGGCGCAACGGTTAGCACGTTCGCCTTCAACGCACTGGGCGCCGGTTCGATTCCGGGGATTTACGTGTCGGACTATGAGCCCACTCAGCTGTTAAATGAGTACCCATTATGGGGTAAATAACTCGGTTGAGCGTGTTGCTGATCACATACCTCTGCACAAAAACCGTCACGATCTAGAAAATGAGATGATACTAACTCGTCTCGAGGCCGTGGTTCAAATTGGACTGTTGCGCCAGTTATTTATTTATTGTAGAGTAAATACAATATATTCAATAGTACTCAGTACAAGTTTCAAGTAAATCGGATAATTGCTCCTTGAATTACAATGTCAGCAAATTTGAAAAATCTCATTTCGAGAAAAACGCGTTAAAGATTTAACTAACGAACTGTGTTTTTATACCTTTTAAATGGCAACGCTGTTTTCACAAGGCCCTATAGATATATTTCTAGCTGAAATAGTGCCCCCTCTTAATTATGTACCGTTAATGATGCCGAAAGATTCAGGTAACAACACGTCAAAGCTTCGCCACCAGGAGCATTTTATACCTAGGAGCGGTTGCTCTTTAGAAGGCTGTCATTCGGGGAGTATTAGAGGTACGGCCTTGAAATTTTTACAGGATATTCTTGAAAGTATAAGCTATTGAAAAAGTAAAAAAAAAATTTTTTTTTAAAGTGTCACACTGGTATAGCCCCTTAAAGTGAGTCATCAGTTAGTCCAGTCAAATCGCGCTTGGTAAGTTGTTTAGAAGCATGCTTCCAATGGATGCAAAATATGAGTTAAAAGCGTCTGAAATCTGCTGTGGATCACAGTTAAATCCGATAGGTGTATTCAAACTTGCAATGCCTGCTGACCTAGGGATTGAATGCCTGTTTGTAGCTTCATCTAATGCCCTCCATAGCTTTTTACTATTGCCCTAAGCTTGCTGTATTTTGTTGACAAAGTAGACTGATTTGGCTTCTCTTGTGACTTTATTACAATAATTTCTTAATGTCAAGTATTTCTGTCTGTTGGTTACGTTATTCGGGTCTCGAATATACGTTTTATAAGCTTTACGTTTATTTTTTTGATACTAAAATTACAGTGTGGGTAATGCAGGTACTTTGTATAACTCGAACAGTTTTTTCTGTTGTAGCTTTTGATTTTGCTTCGATGATCGTGATTGACAGATCATTAAAATCAACTATTCGTGTGCTCAGGATATCGGATATCTATTGTTTAAATGTCGTGGCGTTTCTCGTTCTGATTTCTATAGTTATTGGTTTGGTTTTGGCGTTACCATATTCATGAATCTGATAAATTAACTGCAATCAACATCCGAGATCCAGCTAGAATATGCAAGCCAAGGAGCTCGCTCCTGGACCACGTAGTGATAAATAGCATCAAATTTCAAGGAAGAGCAACTTATAAATACAGCGACTGGTCAGAACTTGATCATAAGGTAATAGTATTACCTTTATTACCTTATGATCAAGTTCTGACCAGTCGCTGAATTTATAAGTTGCTCTTCTTTGAAGTTTGATGCTATTTATCACTACGTGGTCCAGGAGTGATCTCCTTGTTTCGCATATTCTAGTAGGGTCTCCGATGTTGATCAATAATAAATATTTATAAATTTATTCACTAGTCTTTTGTACATTGACCCATTTACCATCATGAAAATAGTCCACTTATCATACTTTAGCAGTTTCTAGTAAAATACTTGGAGCGGGCCATTTTCATTTATACTATTGTTGAAGCTCCTGACCTCAACAATCAGCTCTTCTGTTGTGTAGGACCGTTTCAAGCCAGTTCGGAGCTCGATTTTCTGTAACATCAACAATATATTCATTTCCTATTTGTTGTTTTAATTTCGACATTCTTACATCCTTATTATCATTTCTGCTGGATTTGAGTAGTACACCTCCATTTTTGATCGTTTTCATGATGTTAATAGGTACTTTTAGTGCCTCTGGCTTATGTTGTTTTTAACGGCTTTAAATGTTTCCTCCGAAGGTTGTAACTTCTTTGGCTTTATAACAATACACTTACTCCTTTCAGGTAGTTTCTTGGCCTTATCCATATTTTTTTTTTTTGATTATTTCAGCATACGACGGGATCTTAGGAGCAATAGCACTAAGGTTCGCCATTTTTCCCAGTTTTTCGCTGATTTCGTCTAATATCTTGTTATTCGCTTTTATGTCCGCTATAATTTTGTAATTTCTTTATTTCCCAAAACTCGTGTTACAAGCTCTGCAAAACCATTTGGCTTTCTCTCCTAATTTCAGGAAGTGATCAAAGTCTCCCTCGGTTAATTTAGCGCGACTTAGGTGGTGCGGCTTACCATTGCCAAGATCGTTATCCTTCGCATCGACTTTGCATTTGGCACACTTTTTTCCCTCCATTTTATCAATTATATTAATTTTATTAAAGAAAAAATTCTGCATAAAAATTTCATAAATTTCAATTTAGTAATAAGATTTTTTAAAATAAAAAGAAACCCGGAGTCCGAAGCGTATATACCCTAGACTTGTACAGACCTAGTGGTGATACCAAAAGTACCAATTGGTAACAACCATATGCATTAAAATTGAGTTTCCCATATGGCCAGTTTATAGGGGAGGTTGCAGCAATCATTCAGGAGGATCTTGATCTTGATCAATTAACTAACCCATTCTACAAATATTTGTCGAATTTTTCAAGTCGCTAGCTTCATTCTATCGAAAGTTATTGCTTATTTGAAGTTTCACTTGTAGGCGAAGTAGGGGTTCCTTGGGTCCGATCTTGCTCATCATTGCCACCAACAAATAAGATCATGCTATTGTACAAATATTTAAACAAAATTTCAAGTTTCTAGCTTCACTTCATCGAAAGTTATCGCTTGTTTGAAGTTTAATTTGTAGGGGAAGTAGGGGTTTCGTTGGTCGGATTTTACGTATTTTTAATATTAGCCAACGGGATCCTATTACAAACATTTGACCAAAATTTTATGTCGCTAGCATTATTTTGTCTTAAGTTATTGCTTATTTTAAGTTTCATTTCAAGGGGAGGTAGGGGTTTCTTAGGTCGGATCTCACCCATTTTGAATACCAACCAACCCAATCTCACTTCAAACATTTGACCAAAATTTCAAGTCGCTGGCTTGATTCTGTCAAAAGTTATCGCTTATTTGAAGTTGCATTTGTAGGGGAGGTAGGGGTTCCTTGGGTCGGATCTTACCCCATCAATACCAATCAAGTAGATCCTACTAGCAACATTTCGTCAAATTTTCAACTCGCTAGTGTTATTCTATCGAAAGTTATCGTAATTAAAAGAATATTTAATTTTTTGATATTTATAGGGGAGGTAGGCGTTCCTTTTATCCGATTATGCCCAACTTACTAGAACTTAAGCATCTTCCTATCCCAGGGTCATATGTCAAAAATCAGGTGTCTACGTCAATTGGTTCAAGAGTTATAGACAAAAAACCCGAAAAGTAGAGCAGTACGGGGCTCTTTGTAAGAAAATTACCGTTAGTTTTCCACCGATCGGTTTTATTTTCCCAGGGAAGTAGAAGATTATCCTCACAAGCAATCTACCAAAGCTAGATCTTTTTAGGTTTATTTAATCGGGAGTTATAGATACATTTAATTATTTTACATATATAGGGGAGGTAGGCATTCTCTTGGCCGGATCATGCCCATTTTCAATACCAACCAACTAGATTATACTTCCAACATTTTACCAAGATTTCAAGTCTCTAGCTTTATTCTATCGAAAGTTATCGTGCGAACGGACAGACAGACAGACAGACAGACAGACATGGCTTAATCGAATCAGGAGGTGATCCTGATCATTTATATATATACATTGCTATACCTCCGGAGCCTCCTTTAAGGTGTTACATATTTCCGTCGTGACAAAAACAATATACCCTATACTAAAAGTCTAGGGTATAAAAATCCCAGAAAACGATCAATCGTGAATTGATGTTCTATTGTGAGTTATTGCTAATGTCATTCATTCAAACACACAAAAGCACACTCGTAATCACACTCAAATCTATCGCACAGGTGCTTCCCAGCAAACAATTTCGTATCATTTGGAAGATAAATTGCCCAGATGATACGATGGCGATTCTTCCATCCGATAAATTTATAGATTATTTGTCGCCTTTTCAATAATTAGGGGATATCCCTCAGGCGAAAGAATCGCGATAGGATTGCAATTCGCCAATCTATCACCAAGATGATATTTCGCCAATTCACAATAAATACAAAACGACGACTGTGTCATTGCTTGTAGTCTAGATAGCGTAACGGTTAGAACTATGGAGGTTCAAACATGGAAGCCTGGTTCGAATCCTACAAATATCAAAGTAAAAAAAGATGAAATATGAATTATGAGCGTCAAAGATCTAAGATGAAAAAAGCATGAAGATTAATCTAATAAAAAAGGTATAATGATTTTTGTTTTAGTTTGTTTGTTTAGTTTCTTCTACGCGTCATTTTGTCAATTCGTAAATTTATCCCCGCCGCGATTCGCTTTCTTGTTGCCAACACGTTTCGCCAAAGTTTCTCCAGGAAGTTTCGCTTTCGGTAACTATTTTCTCCCGAAGGGGGTGACTCTCGCGATAAGATGGCGATATCCCCGTCTATAAATTTATCTTCCAAGGCGAATCGCATTCTTATCGCGGAAGATAGAAATTGTTTGCTGGGTTATAATACACATACACTGTGTAGATAGTCCCGCTTTAAAACAACGAGAGACTTTCTAAAGAGATTTTACTTATCTTTTTGAAATCCCCGTTGAATTTATAAACTCGGTCTATGAAGATTTGTCTCACGAGTTTTTAGAGACAGCCGAGTTGTTTATAACACTGAGATTTGTGATTTTTCGCAGAGCAAATGACTTTGACATCTACACTACACTACACATGTTCAGATCAACGTCCAACCCACGTCTTTAGCGCTACCATCGCAAAAGAAACTTAACACGAATCTGTATTAAGTATGTTCAGGCAATTAAAAATTAAAATTGGCACTTGTTGTTTAGTCCACAATTTTTTTCTCATTTACACAGTTTACCCTTGTATTAAAATTCCTTTATCCAGTTTCCACTCTCGCTTATTGTTACATTAAAAAAAATGTATTTCGCCTCAACTGAAACAAAAAGGTTCGTCCTTAAGGTGTTTGTAATACAAATCCAAAATTAAGCATTCCATAGCCTTTCTTATGATTTAATGAAAAGCCAGTCTGTTACGTCGTCATATTATTATTAAACGCCACAAGGAAAAAAAAAACAAACACCCCCAAAACTTTTTCATTTACTCTCTGCGTTGCAAAACTTTTGTTTCAAGTATCCGAATCAATTTTAAGAGAGCCAGAGCATTTTCATTTAATTTAATATAAATATGTTTGCAGATAGATTGTTGTGCAAACAAAACAAAAGGAAGGTGAAGTTGTCTAGCAAAATTGAAATCTTCCGGGCAGAAGTACACTCGACCCCATGTCCTGCCGTCATTGCTTGTCGGGATTTTCCTAAGAATGCAAAATATTACTTTTATCTGGAGGGATGAAAATTAGTGTTTGGAAACCTCTTTTCTACTCTTATTGAAATTTGTAGCTGGACATCGAGGTGCAAATAGCCCCAGGCTATAGTATGACTTCCTCGATGAAAGCATGATTGGCCATAACAATGGATCGTTCTGCTTAAGAGCGGCTGAAGGTCGACAATTATTTTTGATGGGTGAAAATTGGAGTAAAGTTAGTAGTCCTTAAATATATAGTCCGGGAAATACAACATGTTGCATTGAGAAGGTTCAGTTGTTCTAATTTCTTCTTTCTTTCAGGACAGAATGTGTATGCTAGCAACTTTCAGTATCCAAAATCTTCTATTAGGTGTACAACTTTGCTTCCGTCGTTTTCGCGGCTGAGGCTCATCGAATGCTCTCAGATACTTACGGTGAGATTGCTCTGAGTGACAGAACATGTCTTGAGAGGTTTCAACGTTTTAAAAGTGGCGATTTCAATGTCGAGGACAAACATGGTGGTGGGAGAGAAAAAAATTTCAAAGACGACGAATTGGAAGTCGAAAAATAGATTCAATCATGGGTCGCGTCGAAAGACGCCTCCTTTTGTCGGAGAGATGGACGAAAGTTATCGCTAGCGATGGACAGTACTTTAAATAATACATCTGTAAGTACTTTTTGACAATTAAGCTTTTAATTCCCCAAGAAAAAACGGCGGAAGCAAAGTTGTACACCCAATATGTAATCAGAAATTTTGAATGAGCGTGGATTTTCTATGCGTTGCGTAGTATTTATGCGGGGTTTAATTTGAGTACTCATTTTACAGTGTGTCATTCTTAAATTGAACGATTTGGAGGCTATGTCGTTGTTTGCCGAATCTTTCGCTCATTCTGTTGAGTCGCTCAAAAAGAACGACTCGTTACTGTGTTACACATCACTACATAGTTGACATTTCGTTATCATTTAGAAGATTTGGGATAGTGCAAGTTGCTGGCATACACATCCTGTCCTTTCGGTTTTAACGAAAGGCTGTCAAAGGGAAAGACCGTGGTATTATTGTTATGCTCCACCCACAGGAGAAAGGTTTACCTCAATCAAATCGTCGCACCGCCATCACTGGCTGCTTGACATTGGTTAGCAATGGTCATAGTGACAACTACCGTTCCAGGGGGCGCCCACGCGGAGGTTTATGGATAAGGAATTTTTGCCCCGCCAAATATATGGTCATAATCGTTGATAATCGATTAATCGTATTCTTTCGATTAATCGATTATCATACGATTAATCGCACAGGGCTAGAAGATACGCCATCTAGAGTCCTTAGATATTCTAAGCGACTACAAAAAACTATTGATTTGACACCAACATTGTCGATTTTTATCTAATATCTATATGAGTCAACGATTCGCCTTCATTTTCGTCGTCTATGTGAATAGGAGCTGTTTGATTCGCTCGTCGCATATTCGTGGCATCTGTTTAATTCTAGGTTTGAGACCGGGAGAAACGCACTCGGATAAACATACTAACGACCAGGGGGTTATAGAACTCATTAGACATTTTTCTTAACGTTTTTCCCTGAATTAACAGCTGACAAATCCAGACAATTACTCACAAAGGGAAAAGCAAAAAGGTGCTCTAATTTTTTAATCATTATCCGAAGCTAACCTCTTATTATTAAAAATACCATGCCACCTACTTTTGGGGCAAAAAAGGGTAATGGGTGTAATTAAAAATCGTTCGAGCATTTTCAGTTTACCAATTTTCAGGAATTCTTTCTCTTATTCCTTCAAAAGCGCACAATTATAACGAAATATTCTTATGGGAGAGACTTAAGCGATATGCTATACTGCAAATAATATCTTAGTAGAGATTCATATTTCTCCGAAAGCTTGAAACTCGAGAAAGGAAGGAAACTGACAATTAATTATATCTGCTTAATTGAAATTTCCAATTTCGTTGTTTGAAATTGGAAGTAAAAAGCTGGGCGCTCGAGATTAATGCAAAAGCGAATAGGTGGTTGAGTTGTGGGTATTGTCTTTTTAAAGCTATGCATTTTTATAATTGGCAATAAGGCGGCTATTACAGTAAAAACGTTATTTATTAAAGATATTTTACCATCAGAAGTTTCTGTATGACACTACGTAAAATATTTTATAAATGTTTTAGAAAATATTAATATAGTCTGTGTTTCGATGCAGAGATATATGGAACTTATGAATACTTAATAATAATACTTACTTACTTTTTGTATTTAAATACTACAAATGAGAATGAACGCCCCTCCAACAAACGGTCGAGTTTCCAGCGGCGATGATAACAGCTGATTGATTGATTTTGATATATAAATATCGCCTCCTTGCTCTTCTTTATACCACTCAGATGGATAAAAAAAACGTAATTAAAATGTCTTATCCACTTACATTTTACATACTAATTCATATTACGTGATTGTAACAAAACTTAGAACATATTTGTATTATTGCCTAAGGTTGGTTATCGTTGGCCATCAGTACTTTTGACCTCGAACGTGTTTAAGGCATGCAGGGGTGTGCTAACTGTAACTATGCAAATAAACTATTATTGACATATTCTGAGAAGATATACAAATTCCACTATTTTCCATTTTATATGCTTTTCGAAACCCACCTTCCTGTAAGTTTTCATAATTCTAAGTATAACGGTCTCAAAATGCACAGGGAGGGGGGGGGGGGCAAATTACGAACTAATATTTTCTCTTTCCCCACTATTCCCTTTTCGACAAATTTCGAGAAAATGCGAAAAATTGGAATGTACTCAACATTAGCATTCTCACGACACCTCATTTGCCTATACCAGTCGAAAAAGGAATTTGACCTTAATGTGGCCTCTATGTGGGACTCCCCCCCTTCGACCCGGTAAAGTTGGCCACTTACGACACAGCGCCTCCAACCAATCTTTACCCTTTAAAAAATGATTAATTAAATAACTGCAATTCGCACTATGAAAAACAACATGAAAGTAGTACTCACACCTATGATGCCGGTAGGTGTATTTTTTGTGTGGATAGTGTCAAAATGACTAACTTTAAATGAATGTACTATTATTAAATATTCAGCGATTGTAATGAAACTTAGAGATATTATTGCAATGATGTTGGTTATCATTACCCATCAATATTTTTGACCTCGGGTGTGTTTAAGGGGTGCAGGGGTATGCTAACTGCAACTATAGAAATGTACTATTATTAACCTTTTTTGATGAGATATCAAAATTCTACGATTTTTGGTTTTCTATGCTAGTAAAATGCCGCTTTCCTGTAAATTTTCATATTTCTAAGTATAACGGTATCGAAATGCAAGGGGGGGTGGGGGACAAACTCGGATCACATATTTTCCCCTCTACCTCTTTTCCCCTCTTTTCAAATTTAATGAAAATACCAAAAGTGGAATGTACTCGGTGTTACCTTTCTTATGATACCCCACTTGCCTATACCAGATGAAAAAAAAATTTTGACCTTCATTTCCCCTCTATGGGGACTTCCCCTTAAAGTCAGCCTTTTACAACGAATCGCTTTCTCCGGCGAATTGTAATAATTCTACATATTCCCACAAAATTTCATGTAGGTAGCTTCAGCCGTTCGTGAGATATTTCATGGACAGACGGACAGACAGACAGACGGACAGACGGACAGACAGACATTTGACCGATTTCATAAGGGTTTTGTTTTTAATACAAAACCCCAAAAAGGGAAGCGCAAAGTTTCCATTTTCTGCAAATGCGGACTAGGTACCCTTTCAATTCATCTCAGATCAAGATGTTTTGAAAAATGTTGACTACGCTTGTTCCTACGCGATCATTGATTGATTAATGAAATCTTGCCGGGTAGTGTTGTACCGGATGTTCCATCGGCTGTGACAGCTTTGCGAATGCAAGTTAAGCGGCAGGTGAAGATACTAACAATGCACCAGTTGTAAGCCAAATTGCAGCAAATGGAGTAGAAAAGCCTAGTCATCTAAACAGTCACTTCAAACTGACCATAGAGAGAAACCTGAGCCGAAAACTCTACAACACCACCATCATAATAAGAACCCGTACTACAATCGAAAGATGAAGCTCCAGGGCCGCCGGTAACATATTAAAAATATCCATTTCAAGCGCCAGCGTTTTCTCCAGCTTCACTTAACATGAGACAATATCACGTTCCTTCACGGGCATCACAGCACCATTTGCCACTCTAAAAAAAAAAGAAAATATTCCTTTAACCACGATAACTGTCGATAGAATGACCCTAGCGAGTTGAAAATTTGGTAGGATGTTGGTAGTAAGATCTGGTTAGTTGGTATTGAAAATAGGCAAGATCCGAAGAAAGCAGCTTCTACCTCCGCTGCAAATGATTCTTCGAATAGGCAACAAGTTTTGGAAAAATGTTTGTGAAAGAATTCAGTTGCCTGGTATAAAATGGACATGATCGGGCCAAATGGACGCCTACCTCCCCTTCAAGTGTTATTTGAAATCTACATGTATATAAATATGCAATATATATGGTAACTGCCAAAACCATAGACAGTGCCAACACGAGGCCGCAGAGTGGTATGAAAGGGCAAGCAAGAAGAAGATATGGTAACTTCCCATAGAATTGAGCTTGTCTTGAAATTATGGTCAAATGTTTGTGGTGTGGATTAGTTAGTTAATTTTGAGAATGGGAAAGATCCTATCTCTCCTATAAAGTTGTGGGAAAGGAACTCACTTATCTCAAATGGCGCCCATCTTCCCAATAAATCTTCTTTCATGGTAGCTTAATAGGCTAACTTCTGCTCAGTCCGACCACATTGGAAATACACTTTCAACGCCTATGGCTGTTGCAAATTTGAAGTTTTGTTGTCAATACTCGGTCTGCACAAGTCAAGGGTGTATACGCTTTGGACTCCGGATCTTTCGTTGGCATCGTCCAGAACCAGCATTTTGATCGATCGCGTCTGCATCCCTCGGCTCTTGATCATGTCCAAAACTCGTTTAGGCGTTTCACGACATTCCATTCGGTTTGGTGGGGACGGGGCCTAATGAGCATAATGACCGTGAAGGTCGGGCACTGCCATCTGGCCAAGAAAAACGCCCCTCAACGAGATAAGTAGCGACATATGCTTGCTGTAGCTCAGTTTGGGAGTGCGGGGTTTTAGCCCTTCGCGCCCCTGTCCTGTCCTCTACGTGTTAAATTCATGTGCCTGGGGAAGACAACACACACATGGGAGGCAAAAATGGGTGCGCTCGCATCGGGGTCCGGGTGTAATGAAACCCTCGGCCTGTGATTTCGTACCACCGCCAGATCACTACTCATCAAGTGCTGCCTTAGATCTGCCTGTGGAAGCAGCACTACCAATATAGGGGCCATTATAGGTGGTTCATTGCGGTAGCCCAGTTTAGAAATGGTCTCGCCGATGTCTATACCGCCGATAATATATAATAATATAATAATAATAAATACAATATAATATATATATATATAATAATCGCCCAAAGCGATTATTAATACATATATAATAATCGCTTTGGGCGATTATTATATATACATATATTAATAATCGCTTTGGGCGATTTCGGGAATGTCTAATGTGACGTAGACATTCCTGAAATCGCCCAAATCCAAAATTACTTTCGGGATTTGGAACGCCAATTTGTCCAAACTCTGGAGGATGGAAATGAAGAAAGTACTCGATTGTGCCTGAGCGATAACATCACATCATTTCACTATTGGTGTGAGCATAAGGCTGCGCTGTCAGATGGCGGAAATCAAAGCCTGGTCGAATGAAGAAAATTTTTCGTTGTTGTTGATGACCGCACAAAAATTCGCCCCCCTAACACCTGTTCGAACTTTTCACTTAAACTCTTAACATTTCTAGCCTCTTTGCTGTAGCGATTGTACTCGTAGATCTGTTTTTTGCCGGCTTGTTGAGAAAAATCGACGTTTTTCGACTGTCGATTGCGGCTACACCAATTAACCAATTTTGACATTTAGGTAGCTAATAACGCAGAATTTTATGCTCTTCAATTTATCGCAATACTTTTTCTAGCTAGGATCCACGGTTTTCAAGTTATAATCGAAAAACCATAAAAAGTACCGAAATTTTTAGGTTTCTTGAGATTTCGACCATGTTCCGCGAAAAAATTTTGGTGGGAAGCTCCGGATTCGTGTTCAGCACCCCATCTTTGTAAATTTACTTCGTCCACTAGGATTTCTATTGGGATCATTCTGACGAAGACGTAAGCAGAATGATTCCAACAGACATTCTACTGGACGAATCGAAGTACGATTCGAGCCAACGCTACAACAACATAATCCTGCATAGGTGGTGTGATGAGGTTACATTATATAGCTTTTCACCTATAGCACTGAGACTTTAACGTCGAAATGAATCTTGCAAAATATGTCAACAAAATCAACTTTTTTTAAAAATCAACCTCCTTATTATACCCTTCATTCCTTCGGATGTGATAGGGTATATTAACTTTGTCATGAAGTTTGCAACGCACAGAAGGAAGCATCTCCGACCATATAAACTATATATATATTCTTGGTCGGTATGATGAAACGAGTCGATTAAGCTTTGTCCGTCTGTCTGTCTGTCCGTCTGTCTGTCTGTTCGTCTGTCTGTCTGTTTCTATGCAAACTAGTCCCTCAGTTTTAAAGCTATCGAGCTGAAATTTTGTACGGAGCCTTCTTTTTATTGCACGCAGTATATATGTCGGAACCAACGGATTCAGATCACTACGTCATATAGCTGCCATAGGAACGACCGGTCCAAAAATTCGTCCTTGTGAGAAAAACTTTTTTATTTCTAAAGATATCTTTTCCAAATTTCGGAGAAATCAATATCTATAGTTAAATCATATTCACGAATTCGGTTGAAATCGGACCACTGCGTCATATAGCTGCCATAGAAACCCGTCCAAAAATTCGTTTTTGTGAGAAAAACATTTTTATTTCTTAAGGTATCGGTTTCAGACTTGATACTAATCAATAGTATTTTTAGTTAAATCGCTTTCCCGAATTTGGTTGAAATTGGATCACTACGTCATATAGCTGCTATAGGAACAACCGGTCCAAAAATTCGTCTTTGTGAGAAAAACATTTTTATTTCTAAAGATATTGTTTTCGAAATTCACAATAATCAATAGTATCTTTAGTGAAATCATATTTCCGAATTTGATTGAAATCGGATTACTCTATCATATAGCTGTCATAGGAACGACCGTCCCAAAAGCGAGTTTTTGTCAGAAAAACTTTTTTTATTTCTGAAGATATCTTTACAAAATTGCGTATTATTCAATCGTATTGACTGCTAAGCCACGTTCCTAAATTTGGTTGAAATCGGCTTACTATTTCAAATACCTCTTATAGGAACGGTGAAGTCGGAACAAGTTTTACTACTAATTTCAAAAAGGCAAATGTACCACAAAGCACAACGAAGGGATGATACCCTGCACGCGAAGCGTGAAGGGTATCATACCTTCGGCAAGCTAGTCGAAGGCTAGCTTGTTACTTCATAGTTCCTGCAGATTTGAGATATCATTTGAATGCCTTTTGACTATCAGAGAAGATACACTTTGAGGAAATATCGCCAACGGAATATTACTCTTAAATATTTAATCTTATGATGTTCAAATTGAGGGTACGTGACGGAATTCAAGGCTAGATGCGCCGTTAGGCATCATAGTTCACTATAATCTTCGTCACTAGACTTAACAGATCTTGGTGTTACTAAAACGAGTTCCATCCTCAACAGTGAATGTTCGAAGAAATCGGGTTATTGTTCTGTCAGGAAAGTTGTTAGTCGAATTGATTTTAGTGTAGAAAGTGAATTTGTCCTCTACGGCATAGAAGGCATTGTTTAAGATCGCTAAGACGAATGGCCATTGTAGGGGAAACTTTGAATCTGTAAAAGCTTGAGTGATGAGAGGCCGCTCAGAAAAACAGTCTCCAACATTGACAACACAAGTCGAAACCCCTAGCACAACTCTCTGTAGAGTAAATTCAATACATCAAAGATCATCGTAAAATACACTTTGACAACAGAAGCGACACTTTGCGACACCATGCTTCAAAGGATATTCACATTGAATTTTCAGTCCAGTCGACATACTCTGAAATTAACCGGCTGACGAACTAGCCAAGCCAGGATAACCTCGATCAAATTTTTCTGTGGCTGGGAGCCCACTATGTGACGCTAGAAAACGCTTCAAAGATTGAGAGTGCACTGAGGCCACCGGCCATGGAGACAATCTCTAAGGCAAATTTTCTTAACTGTTACATCTAAATGGGACTAAGTTTAGAATTTTCAATAGTGTTCTAACTGAACACTCTTGTCTGAGAGTCCATCTTTAGACATAAGACCTGGTCATGGCAGAGGACAGTAGCTGTCGCTACTGCGAGGGTTATGATGAAATATCAATGCATATTCTCTGTTAATGTGTGACAGAGAACGTCTTGATGTTGGCTTCCCCGACCCGGGAGATATCACTCCGACCATACCTAGCATTCTGATTAACTTCATCTGTAGGATCGAGCTCAGATAAGACGTTTATAAGACCTACGGCTATAGCACAATAGACTATTTAGACTGTTTACTTACGGACCCCACTGGCACAAAAAGTGACTACTTAAAAAATACACCAGCTGACCGTGATCTATGGGAAGATTGGAAACTAAACTACTCATTAAAAAAATGTCCTTTATAGAAGTTTTAAGGGTGCATTCTTCAATATTGTTGAATTTTTATTATAACTACAACATTTTGGGGAGGGGTCCGAACCCCTAGACCCCTCCCCTGGCTACCTAACATTTCCAGCATATTTAACTTTCTGAATTTTCTTTAAAAAGAGAACCAACAACAATGCTTTGCATAATTTGTAATGGCCTGGTAGTGCTACTCCCACCGGGAGATCGAAGCAGCACCTGATGAGTAGTGATCTGTTGGTGCTACGAAACCAGAGGCCGAGGGTCCCATTACACCCGAACCCAGATTCGACTGCGTGGGCGTCTGATCCGTCCGCCAACCATTCCATCCTTACCGGCCTTTTTTTTTATTCCCCATTTTTACCTCCCCTGTTTGTGTTGTCTTCCCAGGCCTATGAATTTTTGTTAATACGTAAAGGACAGGGGCAACGAGCGGCGAAAACCCAGTCCACGTCTCCCGAACTGAGCTACAGCAAGCATAGGCTCGTTGCTGCTTAGCTCATTAAGTAGCCTTTTTCTTCGCCAGATGGCACTGCCCGACCTTCACGGTCACCATGCAACCTTAGGCTCCGTCCCCATGGGCTTCTTCGGATGCCCACCAAACCGTCCGTTACAAATTATACCCAAGACTTTATAAAGTATAGGGTATATTGTTTTTGTCACGACGAAAATATGTAACACCTAACACCTGCTGTACTATAGGTGTTGCAATATATAAATATAAATGATCAGGGTCAGCTTCTGATCACTGCCATCTTTACTCTCAGGCCGGAGTGTCAGCTGATTGTCAAAGCACTAACGACATGACAAGCAGTCAACGAAGTGTGAACGCGTGCGGTCGCCCGGTGAAATATCGCTATAATTGTGTGTAAAAGTGAGTTTAGTGCCGGAATTTTAAGTGTAACTAAAAGAAGTGGCTATCAGTGCCGTGTGAAAGTGAAAAAAAACGTGAAGTGCCGGGAAATATCGAGTGAAATGGTGTATTGAAAAGTGCGAGGTTAGGAAAGTGCGACACGGGAAATTTCGCATTTTCCGTTTATTTTCCGGCAATTCGGGAAGTGTGAATGGTACAGCACTACTCTGGGACGAATCCTCGGGCCGGTGAGTTTAGCGGAAACGCCCGGAAGTGCCCCAAAAAGTGAATTTCAAGTGGTTGTCAAATGACAACATTACAGGTGATTTCCGGCCTTTTCATCGGAATTCATAGGGTAAGTATGCGTTTTTGTTGTGGTAGAATTTAAGTGGATTGATGCGCCCCAAAGTGTGGATTTTGACCACGATGTTGACGAACCGGACGAAAGTTTCACTGCTAGGCATCTAGTCCTGTCAGCTGCAGTGAAACTTTCGTCTGGCTCGTCAACAACGCGTTTAAAACCCGTATTTTGGGGCGCATCAATTCACTAAAATTTTTGCACAACAAAAAACGTATAATTACCCTATGAATTCCGATGAAAAGGCCGGAAATCACCTGTAATGTTGTCATTTGACAACCACTTGAAATTCACTTTTTGGGGCACTTCCGGGCGTTTCCGCTAAACTCACCGGCCCGAGGATTCGTCCCAGAGTAGTGCTGTACCATTCACACTTCCCGAATTGCCGGAAAATAAACGAAAAATGCGAAATTTTTCGTGTCGCACTTTCATAACCACACTCATGACTCGCGCACTTTCGAGCAGTTCATTTTGTTCGGAAGTTCGCGGCACCTTGGGTTTTTTTCACTTCTAAATATCAGTGACAAGCACTACTTTCAATTGCACTTCAAATCGCGACACTAAAATCACTTTTACGCACGAAAATCATCAGATTTCAAGAGGTCGACTGCACGCGTTTTTCACTTTGTTTACATATGGTTCACTGCTTCTCATGACGTCATTAGTTTGACACTCCGGCCTGAGGATAAAGATGGCGGTGTTCTGATTCGATTTAGCCATATCTGTCTGTCCTTATGTCTGCCCCTTCGCATGATAACTTTCGATAAAATGAAGCTAGTGACTTGGAATTTTGGCCAAATATTTGCAGTAGGACCTAGTTGTATGATTTTGAGAATGGGCAAGATCCTACTGAAAGAACGCCAACATCCCCTATAAAAGTTATTTCAAATATACTCGTACATATATGTATAACATCGGAATGGATGAACGATGAAGCTTCCCATTGAATGAAAATGATCATATAGGAAACTCATTTTAACGCAACGACCATATGTTGCCAATTGGTACATTTGTATCGCCACTAGGTCGGTACAGGTCCAGTGTATATACGCTTCGGACTCCGGATCGTTTTTCATTAATTTATCATGCAATCTCAATATCACTTATAGTCTCCATATTCAAAATTTATTATCGGAAAAAAATACCACTGATTTGTCGTCCCCACCTGCCCGCTAAAATAACAAGTTTTGTACTTCTTTTATAAATAAAGTGAAAACGAGGCAGAACACAAGTTCCTCTAATTTGCATTCTATCTAGTAAAAGGAAACCATTTCTTTTTCTCGTTGTCCTTTCAGAAGATTTGTTGTTGTTAGAAGTTGTCGTCTTCGTCCCCACTGTTAATTTACATAATTATTGGGGGAGCTTTTCATAATTTTCCAACCATTCAATTGAAATAGAAGACGACAGGATAGGCCAAAGGATGGGAGTCCATTTGAATAATGGCTGAACAATACGATGAGAAATTAATCTGGAAATGTACAAGTAAAATTTCCATAAAAGATAATCGTGGAAATAAACGTGCGCTAATGATATTTCAATATTGATAATTTTGATTTAATTGAAAAATGCTGGGTTCTGTTTTAGGTTGAATTTATTCGTGTGGAAATTAATTAATTTTGTGCATCTGTTGTTATTTGAAATATAATTCAATTCAAGAAAAAAAATACTAAATTAAAAAGTGCTTGAAGACCTCACAACAATTTAAAAGGAACACCAATTGTAATGAGTACTTGTGGCTTGATGATTGGGCCTCCGTTTTCAAATTGTCGAACGGAAAAACAATTAACGAAAAAATCGGGTTTTCGGAAATTGGAAAAGTGACCAAAACTATTTGTATATTTACGCGACACAACAAGTACGGGTTTTCGGACCTCTGTAGCTCTGGCCCCGGGTGATGGGGGGGTAGGGTGTTTCATTTTTCCAAAGATTTGATTTTCATTTGGCTTTGCTTACGCCCCGAGTCTGAGTGATGTAAAAAATATATATGCCAAATTTCAAGAAGATTGGATGATATTTAGGGGTTGCACACATTGATCACTTTTATCTCAATAGTGAAATTTCGACTATTGAACTTGAACTTTGAACTATCGGGCTTCTCTTGTATTTCTTTTATCTCTTACAGTTATTTGAACTTTAAAATGGGTACCAAACGAGGAATTTGGCTTCTAGAAAAGGTGCCTAGTGGCGAGTTTTTAGGAGCAAGTACTTTTAATTTTTATTTACCATCACAAGGAAATGAAAGAAACACTTTCGGATGCTGCTAAATCGACCAGTACTAATCTACAGGAAGTGTGGAGGAAAGCAGATATCCCTGTTAAGACTGAGGAGAATATCCGTGCTGGTATACAAAAGCTGTACAAAGAATACCAAAATCTGGGTAAAGAGAAAGGCACTGGTGAGCAAATGGCTGAAGTAGTCATTCAGGAAGTGGACCGATTTGGGCTACGTGACAATATCATCGGTATATCTTTTGATACTACAGCATCTAATACCGGACTACTCCAAGGGGTTTGTACCAGAATTGAAGCGGAATTCAGACGAACATTGTTGTGGTTAGCTTGCCGTCATCACACCCATGAACTTATATTGAAAGGAGTGTTTGACAAGTGTTGTGGCATACCATCTAGTGGTCCTGACATCCAGATTTTCTGGAAGTTTCAAAATCTGTGGGCTTCACTTGATAAGAAATCATATACGACAATGTTGGATGAACAAAATCGCCTTCAAGGCTTTCTAGAAGAACAGCGACTGAAAATGGTGAACTACCTCCAAGATATTCTAAAAGATGGAAGCCATCCAAGAGAAGACTACAAAGAGCTATTACTGCTCTCACTTCTGTATCTAGGCGGTTGGCCAGAAAACGACTTACATTTCAGGATCCCAGGAGCTCTACATCAAGCAAGGTGGATGGCAAAGGCAATTTATGTACTTAAAATTGTCCTCTTCTCTAAACAGTTGAATATTCCACAAACAGAATTGAAAGAATGAAACGGGTTGCACATTTTGCCAGTCTCATATATTGTATGTTCGCTTTTGGCATGAGGCAATTGTAAGTCGATGGGCACCAAAGAATGATTTAGATATGCTACAGCTTCTGAGCATTTACCCAGATGCGGAAGTAAAAAAAAGTGCTCTCACAGTTGCTAAGAGACATCTTTGGTATCTGTCAGAAACGAACGTAGGACTCGCTTTTTTGGATGAACGTATTACTCAGGCTGATAAGGAAAATATGACTAAACATTTAGAAACCAAACCTGCAAAGACAAAGGAAATGAAACGATTAGAGGGAAAAAACTTAGTTTTTGTAGGAAAATATCTGGGCCATTTCGTTACTACTGAAACAAAGACGTTCTTTGAATTGTTTGGGATCCACGACGTGACAGCATACTGCAGTGATTCTCTAAGAAGCCATGTGAATGCTCTTAAGGTAGTCAATGATACCGCAGAAAGAGGAATTGCTTTGATTAAAAAATTTAACGAATTGGTCAGAGACGAACAACAAAAACAATTCTTGCTGAGGATAGTCGAGCATCACAGAAAAGTTGTCACCAAGCGAACAAAAGAAAATATTGCATCGTTTAAAGTTGATTAACATAAAATATGTTTGCCTATTATACTAACTATTAATCTTAGTTTCTAGTTTTAATTTTATTTTAAGTTTGTGAATTCTGTAGTTTTCCCAATAAAAATAATTAACATTGAAAAATCTTATTTTTTGTCTACTTACAAAAATCGATCAATGTGTGCAACCTTTAAATATTATCAAATCGTCTTAAAATTTGGCATATATTTGTTTTACATCAGCGAGACTCGAGGCATAAGCAAAGTCTGCAAAAATTTTACGATTTATTTTTTGCCTTACAAAATGAAACACCCTAATGGGGGGGTTTAAATTGTAGTCATTGTCTCGTCGGCTTACAAAGTGTTGCAAATTTGATTTCGAGAAGAGGTAAAACACCCGAGATATGACAGTTTGAAAATAGCTATTTTTCAAATTTTTCTTGTTCTCGTTGTTCTTTGACAGGGCTACAGCCTCGTAGGGAGTGTATCGAGAACTGTTTTCCTTTGTCACGGATTGACTGTGTGCATAGGCTATCATTTGCTCTGATCTGTTGTTAATTGCGTTGAGCCCTTCAGGGGCATGGGCGCGTCAACATCTCTAGCATTTCTATGCCTTGTTGACGTTTCGATAGCATATCTAATTTTCGGAAGTGCAATTGCTAGCATGCACCTCCTATCTGCGCCTTCTTTATACTGACAAGGTCGGACCGTTGTGAGAGTTCTATTAGTACCCACAGGCAGTTTCATCGCGCCGAGATTTGAACTCCGAGCTCTAGATAAGTATCGTAGAGCGGTGACCGAACGACCACGGCTACCGATTGCGATGATCCGTGCAGTAGATAAAAAGATACATAAAAAAATGCGAACTTTTATAGAGTTTCTCGCTTGTCTTCTCAATGATTTCAAAGAAAAGAAAATTTATAGGCATTATCCATGGTCCGTAGTTCAACTAAATTTGGTACATAGCTTCCTTTGGATATTATAAGTACCACACGGTTATATTTGGGTGCTGCTGGAGATGTGCATCAGGACAAAAGCACTCTCTTAATCATGAAATGAAACAGAAACTAAAGCTGGTAGGTATGGGGATATTCTGACCCGTGGTGATGAGACCCATGCACTGGAGTTCTGCTATAGGAAATGACACCAATGCACTGGAGTTCTGTTAAAGGCATTTTGAGTCGTTCGGTCGAGACTGATGGCATTTTGTCCTTTGGAGAGGAAAAAGGACATTTTTGGAGAGAAGTGGATTCAAGGTATAGTGGCAAACATATTACTTGGTAGAGATGAGTCCGATCCAGTAGACTACTGTGGCAGGCATTTTGGGTCCTTTGGAGAGGAAAAAGGTTGTTCTTTGCAAGGAATCGATATCTAGGCAAGATGAGTATCATACAACTGGGGTTCGTGGTGCAAATGCACTAGAGTACTGTTGATGGTGTTTGAGTCCTTTAGTTAGGAAACAGTATTTTCTTAGGCGTAAAATGAAACAGAAACCAAATCTTAAAAATATCGGTCTCGAGTTAAGGGACATGTAGAATATAAATAATTCAACTGACATAAGGGACTGAAAGACATATGTAATTTCGTCCAAGGCAACTCAGAGTCATGCCGGAGGCATATTTATTCCATGATGTCCACCTAGATAATTAGTTTCTTGGGGTAACATTTTCCAAAGCAAATCATGTACAACTTAAAAGCAAATGGATGAAAGTAAAATGTCTTCACATGGGACGGGCCTAAAGTGCCGATGAATATAATCGCTCTTTTTGTGTCAATTTATGTTAACGCCAAAACTTAGGAGATACCCTTTAATGAACTACCATAGCCTTAGCGGGCGAGGGAAATTGAGGTAAGGGAGTTGGGAAAGGTTAAGTTGTATGAGATGGGATTAAATGTCGAGTAATGTTTAATTTGAATTTCTGCAGGCTGTAACTACAGGGGAAAAGAGACGATGGTTACCCCTTGCACATTCGGGTTGTCCTGCATACGAAGGAATCATGACATTTTACAATTCGACTGATAGCCTCGATAATATGATGGTGGGCACGACTAGGCTGGCGGGTATTGCGTAAGGGAAAACATCGGCAATTAGATTGCTTATTTCAAGTGGCGCAAAAGCATCATCTGTCCAATTCACAAAAAGGGAGATAAACTGCGGTGTGAGAACTACAGGGGCATATCACTAGTTTGTACGTTCTATAAAATGATGACCAAAATTCTGGAAAATAGAATGAAACCGTACGCGGAACGAATCATTGGCGAATATCAAGGCAGTTTCAGACCTGGTTGCTCCACAACCGATCAGCTCTTTACGGTCAAACCAATACTCCAGAAGCGCTAGGAATACAACGTAAACGTATACCAAATCTTTGTCGACTTCAAGCAGGCATACGACAGTATCGATCGTGGAGTACTGTACAACATCATGCTGCAATTTGGTATACCGGCCAAATTAGTGCGACTGACAAAGATGACGATGACCAACTCCGTCTCACAAGTCAGGATCCGGAATAGACTTACTGATCTATTTGAAACACGCACTGCTCTGAAACAGGGCGATGGACTGGTACGCTCTTTAACCTAGCACTGAAATACGCTATTCGGGCTATGAAAATGGACAAAAGCAAGACGCTACGCATCAAGTCGACACAATTAGCAGCGTACGCCGACGACATCAACATCATGTCCCGAAGTTTGGCCGACGCAGAAGAACTTCTGCATACGCTCGATACCGCTGCAAAAGAAGTTGGACTACGTATCAACGAGGGTAAAACTAAAATAATGGTGCAATCGACGACAAGGACACCTGCACAACCGAGCATCAATGTGGGGGACCTCAACATCGAGTTCGTGAACAACTTCATTTACCTGGGTTGCAACTTTTCAAGGGACGCCAACGAAGCTGACGAAATCAAGCGACGGATACAGTTAGCTAATAAGACTTTTTTCTCGGTTCTCCCCATAATGAAATCGAAGCATGTACACAGAAACACGAAGCTCCGCGTGTACAAAACCATTATACGACCAGTGCTACGCTATGGCTGCAAAGCATGGACCCTAACTCGAGCCTCCGAAAACATGCTAGACACATTTGAACGTAAGGTTTTGCGGCAAATTTTTCGGGCTGTTTGCGATCGAGATGGATGGCGCATCCAGTACAACCATGCGATGTATGAACTGTTCGATGAGCTGGAAGTTTCGAAAATCGTCAAAATACTACTACTACTTTGCCTTAACCCCTAGCGGGGCATAGCGCGTCAACTACTCCTGCGCGCCATCGTACTCTGTTCTGGGCAATGGGGCGCAACTCCCCAAAAGACTTACCCAGTACCTGACACTCCTTTGCCACAGATCGACGCCATGTGATTCGAGGACCCCCTCTTGGTCGGCCTTGGTTGGAAATGGGGTTCCATTTCATGGCATGCAAAGCAATGCAGTTATCACTCTTCCGCAATGTGTGACCTATCCACTGCCATTTTCGCCTGCGTATCAATTCGTCGATTGGCATCTGACCCGTACGCCGACTTAGCTCTTCATTTGATATTGTTTTGGGCCAGAAAATTCTTAAAATTCGACGAAGACATGAGTTGACGAAAACTTGCAGTTTTCTGGTAACTCCTACGGAAACTTTCCATGTACTGCTCCCATACAAAAGCACTGATAGTACCAGGGAGCGAAACAGGCCCAGCTTGGTCTTGATGCTGAGATAACTGCTCTGCCAGATTTTGGACAGCATGCCGTATGCGCGTTTAGCCTGGTTGATACGACGAGCGATGTCCTGCTCCGTACCACCATTTTCGGCAACAATGCTACCCAGGTAGACGAAGTTGTCCACCTTCTCCACAGGCTGCCCATTAATATTGATGGCAATAGGTGTCGGATTTCTTTTTCGCAACGGCGGGCTAAGAACCTTGGTCTTGTTGGTATTAATCTTTAGCCCAACCTTGCTTGCCTCCCTCTCGAGATCTAACGCCATTGCGGACAGATCCATGATTTTGTGGGAGAGTAGGCATATGTCGTCAGCGTAGTCAAGATGTTGTAGATAAGATGTCAAAGTCCATTGAATTCCTCTGTCGAGTCCGGATAGGGCTGCATGCAACACGTCGCCGATCACTATGAGGAATAGGATCGGTGAGAGGATGCACCCCTGCCGAACTCCACTGCGAATCTCAAAGTCCCCCGACACCTTACCTTTATGCAGAACGCGACATTTCGCGCCGTCATAGGTTGCCTTAATAATAGCCACAAGCTTCTCAGGGATGCCTCTCCTGCGCAAGGCCGCCCATATAGAATCCCGGTTCACACTATCGAAAGCCTTTTCAAAATCGATGAAAAGCAAGTGAAGCGGAGAATCGTATTCAGCGCATTACTCGATGATGATTCGCAAGGTGTTAATGTGATCGACACAGGAGCATCCGGATCGAAAGCCAGCCTGCTCTTCATCAATTGTGCTTTCTAAGTGGGCCTTTAGTCTTTCCAGGACGATTTTAGCTATTATCTTGGCAACGGCAGGAAGCACACAAATGCCTCTCCAATTATTACAGTCTGTGAGGCTACCCTTCTTTGGAAGTTTGATGATCAAACCTTCCTTCCACTCAGTGGGAAAGGTCTCTGTATTCCACGCTTTATCAACAAGTGGGTGCAGCAAATCGGCAGTTACGCTTGGCGCTGCTTGATAAAGTTCGGCAGGGATGCCGTCAAGTCCGGCGGCCTTTCCTCGTTTTAGTGCAATAATTGCAGTGACTATTTCCTCTTTAGTCGGGGCAGTGGACCGTATACGCACATTTTGATGGTTAGCTAAATTATCTATATGAGGGGGAACTTCACCAGAGGTTACACGGTTCAAGACCGCGGCGAAGTGTTCTTTCCACCGCCTCATTTGATCTTCTTCCAAGATAAGTAGCTTTCCATCACTATCTTTCACCGGATGTTGGCAGGAGTTACGACCACCTGTAAACTCCTTGATGACACCGTATACGGCGTTTAAGTTGTTGCTTCTAGCGGCTTCTTCTGCTGACGCTAAAAGAGAATTGGCATAAACTCTTTTATCGCGTCGCACACTACGCTGAACTTCTCGAGCTTTCTGACGGTAAAGGAGTTCGATGCTGCTTCGATTGTCGTCTGATGCTGCAGCCAAACGAACTTTCAGCTCCTTTCTTTCAACAATCCGCTGCCATGAAGCGTCGGACATCCAGGGCTTATTCCGGCAATCCGAGTTTGGGCCAAGGATGGTATTTGCGCTATCAATGTACGCATTTTTTATGGCATCCCAGTTTTCGTTTATGTCACTATTTGGGTGACTAGTTATCTCAGCCGCTTTTTGCGCAAGATGGTCATTATATTGTTGTAAGACAGCTGGATTTTTTAGTCGAGCGGTGTTGAATTTGCGGGGCCTGGATCTTTCGTCGCTGGGGTGGCGCACGGCTGCAATACGCAGTCGAACATTAGCGATCATAAGATAATGGTCTCTTCCCATCCCAATATCGGCACCCTTCTTGTTTCGCACGTCCAGGAGGCAACTCTTGAATCTTTTACTAATGGCAAAATGGTCGATCTGATTTTGTGTTCTGCGCCGATCAATAGAGGACCAACTGATTTTGTTGTGGTCCTTATGCTCAAACATAGTACCACCGATGAAGAGACTGTGAAAGTTGCAGAACTCTACAAATCTTTCACCGTTGTCATTACGATCACCAAGACCGTGTCTCCCCATCACATGTCTGAGCCCATAGTTATCAGCGCCAACTTTGGCATTCAAATCACCCATAACCATTATAATGTCACCTTTAGGTGTTCTGCTCTGAACGGCGTTTAGTTCTTCGTAGAAGGAGTCTTTTGCCAAGACATTGTCGGGTTCAGTAGGGGCATAACATTGTATTATTGAGATGTTCCTCATTTTGGTCCGGAACCTGGCGGTCAAGACCCTGTCAGAGACCGGTTCCCAGGATAAGAGACAGTTTCGCGCGGCTCTGGTTAAAAGGAGCCCCACACCTGACTCACGGCGATTACCGGTAGCTTTACCGGAGTACAACATTACTGTGCTGCCCGTTGGAGAGATGAATTCTCCGCTGTTCCACCATCTTATCTCACTAACTCCTAAGATATTTAATTTGTACCTCAGAAATTCACTCTCTAATTGAAGAAATCGTGCGTTCTGGGGACCTTCTGATCCATTGTCCAGGAGAGTACGCACATTCCAGAATCCAATCTTTGTCATTGTACGATAGCTAAAAGTCGTAACCGTTGAGTCAGTCCTTATCCGAGGCATAGTTGACGTTTCGTTAGTGCAAGTTGCTGGCATACAAGTTGCTGGCATACACATCCTGTCCTTTGATTGTCGGTTTTAACGACAGGCCCTCAAAGGGAAAGGCCGTGGTATTTTTTTTTCACACCCCACACCACAGGGGTACCTCAACCAAATCATCGCACCGCCATCACTGGCGGCTTGACGTTGGTTGGCAATGGTCAGTGACCACTGCCGTTCCAGGGGGCGCCCACGCGGAGGACTATGGAAGAGGAGTTTTTGCCCCCCTAATGGACAGGGCATGTACAAAGAATGGACAATGATCGCATGCCAAAGGAAGTAATGAATGCAAAACGAGTCGACGGAGCGAGACTGCCTAGACGATCGAGAGCTCGTTTTGAGAGCTCAGTATATGCGGACGCCGCGCAGCTACTGGGCTTCCAAAATTGGGTGACGCGACACGTGACCGACATAATTAGAGGACAATGATCCAGGCGGCCAAGGCAGACGCGCCACGATGATGATGATGAATTCAGAAAAGGAAAAATGTCGCCTCGTACCCTAAAATTCGTTGTTAGCTGTAGTATTTAAGGGCGTAATTTTTCTAGGTCCGCTCTTGGATGAGAAGATAGTGTACTAAAACGATCTCTATTGCTTCATCCTTTTCAGGGTCCGGCATCTGACATACCTATGAATCTATAGCTCGGAAGCTTTAGTTTTCTTCATTTTCAGGTAATCCTCCCCCCCCCTCCCTTCCTCCCCCTAACTTCCATCCGGTCCTGGGCTGGCCATCAAGCAGACAAAATCTCAACAACAAAGTACTTCGATTATAATCGCTGAGAATTTAAGTGTATCCGTATGCATGTTTCAAAATTTCAAATTATGTGTGTTGTGTTGATACATAATATTTACATCTTAGAAGTACTCATAACATAATCTATACAAGTTAATTCCCTCATTTCAAGTCACCATTCTTCGGATCACAAGGTAAATGGCGCGTAAAGGAAAGGCTTGGGTCTTTTGAAAGATTAATGTCTTCAAGCTTTGACTAATTTCATGCCAAAAATTCAATTGAAATTTGTCCATCGTAAATTATTTACTATAGCTACGATGCGACGCGATAGGAGAAATATAACCTGGCATTTGACATAATGTACATACATAAGTAGATAGTAATTACTTCAAGCCAAGGAAAAATAATTAATTACCCTACAGAGTCTGCTGTTTGGTTAAATACTGAAAGTCGTTTCAAACGAAACGTCGCTTAAATGGTGTTGAATAAATTTTCATCCTACTCTGCTCTTTACAGGAAAAGTTCGTTTACAGCATCATAGACACTTACGTCGAAGTCCCGTCGTATCTTCCGAAAAGGGATCAATAGTCCTTATATCCACAAGATCGTTGTGTTTATTTAGGATTTAGAGAGACATTTGATATTTGTTCACTTTAAAACGATGCTTCGCTCTATTTTGCCGCATTAAATGTGGATTTTCAATGTGCCACTCGTGTAAATTGAGGAGGTTAATGTAACCATCTTTAGAAAATGTGGATTCATCGGTCCATAGAATTTTGTCAAAGAATCGGGGATCTTCTCTGTACTCACGCAACATCGTTTGACAAAATTGTACTCTCTGCGGATAATCTCGAGGTAGCAGACTTTGGACTCGTTGAACATGGTACGGATGCATCTCGTTTCTCCGTAGAATTCGTTGTACTGTACTTTTGGGTACTCCTGTGCTACATTCAATTGGACGTACTCAGACACTGGGGTCTTCTTCGACTGCTTGTAAGACTTCCTCCTCGTAGGGCATGATGGAATTTGGCTCTCCTGTCATGTGGTGTGGAATTCGACCCTCTGAGAATGACTGGTGTACGTTTATAAATATTCGGTGATCCGGATAACGTTCAGCATTTGGATATCTCTCACGATCAAGTCTGGCTGTAGCACTAGCATTGCATTTGCATTCCCCATAAATAAGATGCATGATAGCATATTCCCGCGCACTGCATCTGTATGGCATAATGGCAGTTAAATGCGTCCTATAATCAAATTGTTACTGAATCAATAAATCATTCATAAGGTTACATGTGCTACATACGTCGTACCATTTTGGAATCTGGACAAAATGCGCCATCTTTTACAGTTACTTGCCAAAACCGCGTGGTATATTTTTTTACAGTGCAGTCAGTTGAATTTGGGATAAGTGATAATTTTGAGTACCAAATTGGGGAAAAAAGTCATATTTTATTTAAAACAAATACAGTAATTTTTACTTTTAGATTGTGATTTATAGAACAGTTAGTCAGGGTTGCTTCATAAAAAAAAATTAGAAAAAATGAAAATTTGTAATAACAGTACTTAAAAAATCATCACAGGGTATGCATTTTTCCAATTCTTTTTTGAATGTCTATAAGTCAAAAAATAATTGACGGAGACTTTTTTTAATACTTTTCTGATAACTGCCACCACTTGGCCTATCACCGGTTTCCGGGTTGACGTTGGGGTTTGGGACACACTGTATATGTGCGTGCATTGCGCATATAGTGGAATCTTAGCTTTAGACCCATTTGTGAAGATATGTATTGTATCTGTTGTCGGAAGAAAGTCTTCATTGCATTATGCTCGTGATGGAATGAAACTTTTGAAGCACTTAATGAACATAAGTTTTGATAAAACATAGTCCGTCTGTGCAGGAAAACGTCTCGAATGTTAAATAAAAAATGTCGAATTTCAGTTTAGATTGAACCATTGTCCGAATACGAACGGCTGTGCGTGCGGCCATCTATTTGCCAAAAACATCTAGCGGGAGCTGGTTGAGGAATGGCTTCAGAAGAATTGTTAATTTAACATAAATATTTTAATTGCACAAAAAGATACTTTTCCAGAAAAAATGATTTTCCCAGGGGGGGGGGGGGGGGGGTAATTAAATAACCCCCCTCCCCCGACCCGACCACGCAAACAGCAAGGCGTCGGCTCGACTCTCGGAGCTCAGACTCCAGAAAAACTATTTCAAGGATGGTGCTGCACTCTTCCCCCTACGACTGACTGTCACAAATTATACTCATAGATTTGTATATTAAGAACATTGACAATATGTCGTACAACCAAAATTAAACAAAAAAAAATTTAATTTATTCAGCATAATACCCTACTTCACGACGGTTTGAAACTGAATTGAGCATATATTTTCACACCACAGAATAAATTTAAAGCGTTGTCATACCCGCACGGAGAACTTCGTTCCATTCAAATCCGTCCATGGTCTTTAACAAATTTCGATATTCCTTGCAAAAACACCACCGACTATGTCAAGGATACTTTCGGAGAAATATGAAACTATTCGAAGGAACCCAAGTCCCAATCCTGAACCAAAATTTAATGCATCTTAGACAGTGCCTAATTGCATTACTTCAGTTCTGTTGCTTATTTCTTATAGACAAAGTTGTAACGTCCAATGCATAACTTTGCCATTCTAAGACATTACTCTAGTGTCCGGTGCCGATGTTTCCAACAAGTTCAAAGATATTGGTTAAATGTTTCTGTAAATTAGCACGCCACAGTTTCAGTTCCAGCACACGTTCATGGTCTATGGCGATATCGCCGAACAAACTCAAAGTATGATTTGTTGTTTCTGCAGGAATTTCACGACAGGCATAATGGACGCCGTCGGCTGATTCAAAATTTATGATTTGGGAAATTGGGAAAATTCCAGCGAAGTTTATTCGGAGAATGCAGATAAATGCCATGCGAAAAATTATCATTAGAGTTTTACCTGGATTTATTAATGTTACTTTCTACTTATCTTTCTAGAGTCTTGTAGGCTGTTCGGCATAAAAGATCTGAAATTCAAAATCTACATGAAAAAAAACGGAGTTTCTTTTGAATGCAATGCAAATTATTAAATAAGGTTTTGACCTGGGCGGGATTTTTCAACGATTACCTATTGTTCACGCGTGGTTACGCTCAATCAAATTTTTCATGAAAGTCGCTTCTCCTAAAAAATCAAACATATTTTTCATTCATAATTTAACATGTTCCACCGTTCCACCCGTTACCGTACCCCCTGTGGTGTCGGTCGTAAGACTAATACCACGACCTTTCCCGGCATATCGTTGAGTCGCCGTCAACGATGTGCCGTGGTATTATTCTGACGCCCTACACCACAGGAGGCACAAAGGACAGGATGTGTATACCAGCAACTTGCGTCATCCGAAAAAATATATTTGCTAACAAAACGTCAACTGTGCCTTGGGTAAGGAGTGACTAACCGCATTACGTCTTTGAGCTAGCGTTGAATGACAAAGATTGGTTTCTGAAATGTGCGTACTCTCTTGGACGATGAATTAGAAGGTCTCCAGAACGCACGATTTCTTTAATTAGAGAGTGAATTTCAGCGGTATAAATTAAGCATCTAAAGGCCGCCACAATCCGGAATTCGTCTCCGGAAAAATTGATCATGTCCAGACTTGACCTGAAACCAGAAACGTGCTGCATAGTTTGCCACTGATCTACCGATAACTTTATAGGTTATCAGTAGGGTCTCCTTATCCTTACCCCAGGAACTGCTAACAACAGATTTTGTTGGCAGTTCCTGGGGTAAGGATAAACATACCCTACACGGTTGAAAATTTTGGTATAATAATTATGCTTTTTTAATAATTCTTAACATATTAAACCTTTGAATATGAAAATTAGTATAACATGTATATATTACAACAATATTCATCCTGTATATACTATCAGAGGCTTAATTCTATAATAAAAACGGTATAAAAAACATTGATACTGAGATTTTTATTTTGTGGTGGTATAAAACTAGTCTTTTCTAGCTTAAATGTTAGATAGGAAAACATCCTTTATACTACAAGAAATAAAGTTTATGCACGAACAGAATGGACCTAAGAGTTCCTGAACCTGTCTTGCGAATAATGGCGCATTTTCATGTTACACTGATTTTCAGTGACAAATTTCTATACCAAGCATTGATGCTCTGAATCTGTAGTGGTATAAAATTTACTTTTTCTATGTTTAAATGCCAAGCAAGAAGAGCATAGTTTATACCAAAATATATAAATTTTATTCCTGGGTAGAATGGAACCCGAAAATCATTGTTAGATGCTGTTGTACATCTTTCATTTCACGTTGTTTTGCGGAGGAAGTGAACAGACTTCATGCAAAATGCAAAGTAAAGTGTTCGTTACCTTTGTTCAGGGATCGTCAGCACGGATCGGAGAAGTTATTAAGTGTTCGGTTAGTGACGCTGAGTATTTAAATTACGGTGATTTCGTGTACTCAGGTATATAAGTTTTTATTCTAAATATCTAGTTCGTGGCTAAGTTATTGTGACAACCTTAATTTTTTGAAGTTTGTATTGAGTTGCGCTGAGTTTTTTTCTGAATCAAAATTGGAATTGGTTGACATTGCTAACACCGACATTCTGTTTGATAATTTCGAATGTTTTACTAACTCCAAGGATGCACTGATTCCGGAGAATATTTTTCTAAGATATGTGGCCCAGTACTACTGCCACCCTGAAGATCAAAATGGAAAATATTCTTGATTTGGACGGTAAGCAGCTCATTAAACATTCTTGCTTTAAATTTTTTTAATAAAGATGAAAAATTAAGATACAACCGAGAAAACGCGTGAAAAGGAAAATACATGTGAAGATTATACCAAGCCCATGGCTAAAATTTTGGGAGATCATCTTATGCCTGCTCCACAGTCATTGGCAGTTCCTGTACGTAGAACATATGCTTGCATAAGGCCTTCGTTACTTGTTAACTCGGAGGTGAATTGAAAATTGAGAATATGAAGAGGGTTTTTTTTTAATGTGAAACATTTTAGTCATTAAAAGCATATATCCATAAACAAGAAGCCGGCCCAAATATGTTACAAGAGTATGAAAATGGAAATCTCCAGAAATATGCAAGAAAGAAGGTGGTTTCATTCGTAGCAGCTTATCTCCAGGAGGCAATTGGCAGATGATGACAATGAGCTGGTAATTTACAAATACACTTGGTTTAATCACTAATACTAACAATTTCATTTACAGAAGAAAACTCTAAGTCTTCATATAAACAAAACAAACAAACAACGAGTTTCTATAAACGAAACAAAAAACAATCGGGCGAATCGTCGTAAAATTGAACATCTTTTTGAAGAGGCCAATCTTAGTCAAAGGGACAAAATCGAGGAAAATTATGATCTACCTACAATTGAACAAAATGTTAAAAACCTTCAGGATCTTACATATCCGGTGCAGCTAGAAACCGCTAAAATTAAGCTCAAGTCTATATATTAGAATACCAACGACGTCAGTCTTCAAACGTGGAATTCAGTCCATTTCAAAATTGCAGTTATTCTTTTTTTGCCCCGAATTAGTAAGTTATGATTGCATTGGGCTAGTGTGTGCTTCTAGCATTTAATTTCAGGTACTGTTTGACTTTAGTTTGAGCCATGGAGAATCAGATGACCAATTTATTGGTTATAGTGGCTTGGTTGCAGAATTTCGCTCATTATAGGCCAGGCCTGTTTTTTACATTATCTGATAACTTAAATGATTCCACCAATACAATTTTCTACGCAATCATTGAAATTTTCAAATTCAATAAAAACTATTGGATTTTATATGAAAAAATATTTACTATTGTACATTTGCTTACTTCCATAATTCATACCAAATGAGTAATTTAATGACCAAATATGTTAATAAGCCTGTCAAACATAAAAAGATTTGAAACATATTGTAACGATACATCACGAAAAACCAACAAAATGTATGTAGTACATAATAAAGAAAACATGAATAAATTGAAATTTAATTTAAACCGAAAAGTCTTTTGATTATAAAGAAGGTAGTAGATTAATTACGTTTAATATGGTTTAATAAACGTGATATTGGTGGTCAAAATCGTAAGTTTTGAGCGGAGCACATTTTTCATTTTGCTCTAAGTCCAGGTTTTGAAAAAAAAAATAAACTTTATTGACTATATATGACTATGTGACTATAAGGGATGTAAACAATTTTTTCTTCCAGAAACTGAATTTACAGGAATAGTACAATAGGAAAAGTTCTCGAAAGTAACGATTTTATACATATTAAATAATTATGAATAATATTGAATATATTGTATTTTACACCCAATGAAATTACAAATATATATATAGGTAGTTAGAGAAATATATTCTATAACATATTTCTATAAATACTATGTATATTTACGAAGATAAAATTTATAAAATGCGGTTATTGATGAAATCTATAAATGAAAGGTATTGAAATTATACTAAATTGAATAATGCTACATTTATACTAAATCGTATAAAGTTGATAAAAGCAATTTATTGGTAGAACCAATAAACAAATGGTTTTGAATTTATGCGAAATTAATATTAAAGCTTCATACCAAAGCAATATACAGAAGCTTATAGATCTTTATACCTGGCATGATTATATAGTTTATACGTTTTCTTTATGGATTTATATAAATAACAATTTTTATTAATTTTATACCTAAATTTGCAACCGTGTACTGATAACCTAAAACCTATACAAGAGCTTTTAAAAATTTATTCCTGCTTCCGATTGTGTCATAAATTGTTGATGAATGGGACATCTTCTGGCCATGCATCAACAATCTGTGACAAAATCGGAATAGGCCTTCATTTTTGTCAGATGGCACAGCCTGATCTTCATGGTCATTATGCTGCCAGCCAAACCACCCATTACATATTTGGCGCCCAACGTGGGGCTCATTTCTCGTAAAGAAGAGGACTATAAATGGCCTCATCGGGTTCTTTGTAGACCTTCCACCGATTGGCATCCCCACAAGCACATTAGGCTACTTGCTCCAAATCTTAAGACTTGGCCACTTTACTGCACGTATTTTCCCTTCTAGAAACGAAAGCACAGCGACGCTTTCGTTTCTAGTACCGCCATCCTTCCTACAGTGTAGTTTTTCCTTTTATATTCAGTTTAACAAGGCAGTCCGTAGTGATCTGTTAGTGTTACGAAACCAGAAGCCGAGGGTCCCATTACACCCGGACTCAGATTCGACCGCGTGATCCGTCCGCCAACTATTCCATCCGTATCGACTATTTTTTTCTGTTCCCCATTTTTACCTCCCCTGTTTGTGTTGTCTTTCCCAGGCCTATGAATTTTTGTTTATATGTAAAGGACAGGGGCAACGAGCGGCGAAAACCCCGGCCACATCTCCCGAACTGAGCTACAGCAAGCATAGGCCGTTGCTTAGCTCGTTGAGGGGCCTTTTTCTTCCCCAGATGGCACGGCCCGACCTTCACGGTCACATTTTCCTTAGGCCCCGTCCCCACGGGCATCTTCGGATGCCCACTAAACTGTCCGCTACACTTTGTGCTAGCCTTTTGTTTGCCGGTACCTAGCTTCTTAATGAGGCATGATGGCTCACGGACTTCCTCTAGTTAGGAAACTACTAGTCTCCTGCTTGATACCCATTTTCCTGGCAGCTCTACAGACATCTCTTTCACTCCCATTCCTTCGGCAGGGGCTACTTTTTTTGACTCTGCCGCGATTGTATCAAGGAAGAAGATATGGGCTATTGGCAGCTTCAAATCAGCTGGATCGGACGGTATTATGCCTGCTGATCTGATGTTGTTTTTATTCCGAAAACGGGTAAAAGCTCTAATGCACGCCCCAATGATCTTAGACCAGGTTATCCTCGAATCTACTAAAGATATTGAATATTTACGCAGAAGTATTAAACCACAATTCCAGTCAGTATCTCAGCACGCTTACTGGAAGTGTGGGTCGGTGGATACTGCCTTGCACTCTTTGATAAGCTATATTGAGAGATCTCTTGGTCATAAGGAATTCAACATAGACGTCTTCCTAGTCATCGAGTGCGCTTTCAACAACGTTTTGCCAGAGGCTATTACTCACGCACTCGTCCATTTAAATGTGACCGCGTCTCTTGTCCAGCTTATCAACCTGATGCTTATGTCAAGTTTGTTTGCACTAGTCTGGGTTCACCTTTGGAGCGTAGATGTGTCAAGACGGGCATTCCGCAAGGTGGTGTTCCATCTCCACTCCTTTGGAATCTTGTGGTTAATAGACTGCTTTAAGACCTTGAAAGACTGGAATGTAGTCATTGCTTATGCGGATTATGTCGCTATTGCCATCTCGGGTAGGTTCCCTGGTGTCCTTAGTGAGTTGCTACAGAATGCTCTCTCTCTCTATTAACTTGCTGTGCTAATTTCCGTGGTTTAAGTGTTAACCTTAACAAAACGGAACTCGTTTTATTTACTAGAAGGTGTAAGATGGCTCCCATCTCACCCCCAGTGCTGGAGGGAACCGAATTGGTTTTTGCTGATAAAGTGAAATTCCTAGGAGTTAGTTTTTGATAAAAAGTTAGGCTGGAGACCTAATACACAAGAGCGTGTGAAGAAGGCCACTATTGCTCTCTACGCTTGTCTTCAACCTAAGATTGCTTACTGGCTCTACGCCCTATTCTCTTGCATGGTATTGTTGCTTCGTAGAATGCTCTTAGGACGGTAGCTTTGAGCGACTTGTTGAATCAGTTGCAAACAATAGCCTGTTTGTTCGTTAGTGGAGCCCTGAGAACTACTCCCTCTACTGCCTTGGATGTTATGCTTAACTTGCTTCCTTTGGACATTCCTGGTGAGCAGCTTGCACTGCCATCCGCCTTCGTAAACAGGTCACTGCTTTTCATCGAGTACTGACCACTCGATGGTCTGGACCCACCTGACAGTCCATGCTGGTATGTACTAATTACACTCATTTTCGTTAAGAACTTTGTTAGTATGATCCCTTCTCGTATTCTATGGATTGATGGCGAGTTTCCATTGATGGGCTCTGTAGGCGTCTATACGGATGGCTCAAAGACTGACGACGGAGTAGGAGTAGGCGTTTACTTCGACCGACTTAACCTAAGCGTATCGTTCCGTCTTCCGGATCACTGTAATGTCCTGCAGACGGAGGACACTGCGATTTTGGAGGCTTTGGTGACATATAAGGATACCACAATCTATACAGATAGCCAAGCCGCAATACGATCTCTGGAAACAATCCCGTTAATATCTAAGATAATAGCTGAATACCATTCGACCCTCGTCGAGGCAGAGGGTTTTTTTTTAATATTGTCCTGTGCTGAATTCCAGGGCATAGTGGTTTTGGTGGCAACTTCCATGTTGATAAGCTTGCTAGGCAGGGGACTATGGGCGTGGTTCAGCAGCAGCCTGCTAATATTTGTATGCCTATTAATTCATGAAGGCTATACCAGTGGGGTGGCACTTCATACGATTTAAGCAAAAGCGCATTGCCAATTGATACGCAAATAATCAAATGAAAGTTGCCTTTAGAGGGATAGGGACGGCAACATTTTAAAAAGCTCTTCAAATTCCAACTGCCTAGTAGGTTTCATCGTATGAGTAACATACTTGCTATTCCGCATTACCCCTTCGTGTACTGATGGAATCCAACACAAATGCAACCACTACGCAGGTACTCTTAATTCGTATAGAGTCCCATTTCTTGTTAGCAATAATCTCTATTCTTTGGCTATACTTTAAGTCTGAGACTATCAACAAGGCAAATCAACTAGATCGATGTGGCCTCGCCTATACCCTACTCGCTCATCCCAACTCATAGCTTTGAAAAGGCAAAATACCAGTTCTGTTGTGGGAGTGATTACTGGCCGCTGTATTATTGGGGAGCAAGGTCTAGATTGGCATTCGCCAGACCCTCGAGTTCTGAGAAGAAAAAGGAGCCAAAAGTTGATCTCTTCTCCTTATCGACATCTCCGCAGCTTCTGCAGACATCACTAAATGAAGGCGAAGCCTCCTAGGCCTTCCTTTTAATGATGTCTGCAGAAGCTGTGGAGACGTCGATAAGGAAAGAGATCAACTTTTGGTTCCTTTTTCTTCTCAGAACTCGAGGGTCTGGCGAATGCCAATATAGACCGCCTCCTCCGTTTTGTCACCAGCTTAGGTTGGTTCAATAATTAGTTAAGATTATGGGGGTTAATATAGAACCCTGTGGTATCACAATAGACCAGCTTATTGTGTGTGTGCTGTTTATCATAGCAACCGGATTACATACCTACCTACCTTTGTGGCTTAGCCACGTATTTAAGGCCTCCATAAATGCTTCGAATTGCCGGCATTGGGAGCCTCTTCGGTGGCCGAACGAAGCACAAAGCAGCACTGGATACCATTTTGTTTGCCACTGCGCTACCGGTCGCCCCGGCACATCGAAGGCAGCACCTGATGAGTACTGATCTACCGGTGGTACGAAACCATAGGTCGAAGGTCCCATTACACCCGGACCCCGATGCAAGTGCGAGGGCTTCGGAGCCTTCCGCCCATTACATCCTTATCGCCCAATTTTCCTATTATTCCCCCTTTTTGATACCTCTGTTTGTGTTGTTTTCTTCAGGCCTGTGAATTTTTATTAATACGTAAAGGACAGGGGCAACGAGCGGTAAAAACCCCGCGCACGTCTCCCGAAATGAGCTACGACAAGCATAGGCTGCTGCTTAACTCGTTGAGAGGCCTTCTTCTTCACTAGATTGCACGGCCATTATGCAAACTTAGGCTCTGTCTCCATGGTCATCTTCGTATGCCCGCCAAACCGACCATACTTAGCCAGAAGAGAATTGGTACGTTTGGGCGATGGTCATTACGGATTTTCCTATGAATTTTACGCTTAGATTTGTCAGCAGGCGGGTGTTCGACAAAATTGCTAAATTTATAATACACAGCGGGATCGCAACATGTTGTGACAACAGTATCGAAGCACCTTTGCAACAACTTATTGTGTTCTGAACTGAACTCGCATCTTGTCATCCATCAGTTGTCAAATTTCCAGTTCAAAACTGACTCCTGACAAAAAATCCTATGAATACGACAGCGCGAGTGTCATTTCTGAATTTCCATTACATGCTGGTTGTAGCCAGCGGAGACTTTTTTGTGATGGAGAAAATGACATTTTTCAAAGGATGTTGTGTCCATCAAAAACTCAGTGGAGAGAATTCATAAAACAAATTGGCAATAGTATGCCAACCGTTAACTTAGCCATTGTCTATTAAAGAAACAAGCGTATTGTGTGGGGTCACGAATCATGTTGCTGCCAAATTGGAGAGCCCTCACTAATCCCTCCTTGGTCAGTGGGATTAGTGATGGCCCTGGCAGTCGTCCAAAGTTTACTAATCCCAGATTTTACAGCTATTAAGGTCATGATTCCAATTGGCCCTTCTATGCTCGGTGGATTGACTTTAAATTTCGACGTTGAGCTCCTTAATTCAAGGATCGTCTGGGTTGGTGTTGCGAATTCTGCCCCTTTCGTCTGCCAATATTACAGCTGATGTTGGAAAATTGAGTCGAACTTCAGGGATTCATACCTGCCGGTATGAATTTGGCTGTTGCGAATATGCATATATGTTAAATATATTATGTCAATCTCAGTATGTCCAGATTGAACTGCGATCGCCTGCTCAAGCTCAGCTTAGGTCTTATAGGTATAAAGCTCGCAACTATAATCAAATAAAATGTCGTGATAGTTAAGTAATCATCACCACATCTTTTGATCGTAGTCGCGAGCTTTACATTAGACCTATGCTGAGCCTGGGTTAAATAATTATGAAGTGATGGGTTACATATCTACAGGAATATCCTGAAAGAATCCTAGCTATCTCAGTTCTTAAAGTTAATTGATAACAATGGATGAAGAAGCTGTCTGAATTCGCTCGTCGCAGATCCACGACGTTTGATTCACTCTGGATATCTGTTCGCTTGTAATGAAAATGGTTGATTTGCATTGACTTTTTATTTCATCACGATCGACTTAACCATTGCGTTTTCTCCTTCAGCGTCATGAATGTCGGCAAGAAGAATTCATTTGCTATAATTGCAAGATTCCCAATGATACTTTACAAAAAAAAACCTTTGCAGCAAACTTGTAGGTGCAATTTTCATCATGCCGAGCGAAAAGGACGTATCGGAAGGGGGATTACCTTAGCTTTGCAAGATGGGACTACCTAGTTTAGCGTGTCTTCGTGTGGCCAGGCCTAATGTCATCCGCATACGTTCGATAATGCTGAAATGGTGGTGGCTTCTTCAAGATGGACAGAATTTCATTCAAATATTTATTGACATGCTGTAATACTTATTTTCACTTAAAGTTGACAGGAACTGAACGCAATAAATTCGAGTCCACCAATGAGTGAACACCACAATAACAAGTAAATTAAACGTACAATGGTTACGTTTATACAGTGGAACTAAAAGGAGTATTAACTAGGTCCGATTGGGGACGACCACTAGCGGATTCTGGAACCTTCTCTAATCTTCGTTGGCTAGTAGAGGCACGAGTCTAGCAGCAGAGTCTCGAACCATCCAAACTATTCTGGAAACTGAAGGACAGCTATATAAAGCTAGATGTCGTCAGAACTAGCAAGTAGTAGTAGTCGAGACTCAGTCGGAAGAAGTAGTAGTAGTCGAGACTCAGTCAGAAGTGAATCGTTGTCGAGTATCCGCTCGGAAGCGGAACCGGAATGTAGTGTAGCCGTTATTGTTATCCGATGGTAACAAATAAATTAGAGCTAGTTTGACGTTGGTTGTTAGCTACGAGTGTGTAGTTCATTTAGTAAATAAAGTGTGTGGGTTTTTCAATCGAAGTGTGTTATTATTCAGCATAAGAATATCTAACGAACCTCGCTCAGGAAACATTACATTACTAATTTGTGGTATGTTTATATTGACCGATACTAAATATGAAAAATATAAGATGTTGGTTTGTCATTTTGGTTTGAAGAGTATTTTAAAAATATCATGAGCCAATAACTTGTTGATAAAAGCGGTTTTATAACTCCGACTTTAACAAAACAAACGTCAATAACGGAAACGTCAACATCTATCTTATCCCAACTTTTCAGTCCATTACCTCATCGCAAGTGGAGCTCAAAGTTAGTCCTAATCTAGCTAATCCGATGCGTTTACATCGTGGCGAGTTAGCTGGGACTTGTCAATACTGGAAGATAGTCCCGTGATATAAACGTAGTCTGTGATACATACTACATAATACTATATAGGTACATTCATCATGATATGTTTCCGTTGATTTATCTTCGCAAAGTTATTTACGGGAAGATGAACTAATTCCCCTATTATCAAAGGGATTGACTTCTTGATACTAGTCAACACCGAAGATATACGATCCGGTCGTGCCTTTCAATTAGGTCAAAAGGATCAATACGTTCCTTCTTTCGACGGAATGAATCGTAAGGTACTATCCTATACCGATACGAATCTCAAGGGACGAATATATCACATGTGCAAAGTTTGAAAGATACGTAAATGTATTAAGCAGGTTCGAACGTACATTACGGAATACTGTTTTGACTTTCCCCAATTGTACGAGTACACTGTATATAAAAAATCGAACTTTGTAATGTTTGGGATTAATGTAAAGGACTTGCATCCTTTCAAATCGTAGTTAAAACTATGAAAACTAGTATGGAAAACTGTCATGAACATGGATTTATTCATCAGTTCAGAAAGAGAAAACTCTACGAGTTCAAGTCAACTCTTGAACAGATAGTGCACCAAAGGGATAATCAGGAAGCATATTCTACCGCGGTTATCCTATATGTGTAGTCTAGTCATCACGTAGTTTGCGTAAAACAAATTGTGGTTTAATTGCGATTTTTTATTTAAGTATGTTTTTTAAGTGCTGGTTACGAATCTATGGTTTTCACCCCGAAATTTTTGTGTGAAATTTCAGTTGTAGCCAAAAAACAATCACAAAAACGCCATTCTTCTGTTATTTTTTCAAAATATTTTGGAAACAGTTAGCCTTAGTGAAAAGTTTTCTGAGATAAAATCATTCAATCAAAAACGCCATCGCCATTTTTTCCATATCTCCGTATGGTTTTCGATATTCTTACTTGAAAAAGACCATTTTTCATCCTTCAATTTTTGGCTCGTTCCATATATTCATATGATGGGCGGGCAGATATGCAATGATGCATGTTGTGCTTTGTGCGTTAGTCCGAGCACGTGGTAGGATCTTAACCAAATTCAGCTTGTAGGTTCCTTGAGTGACCCTTATCTCGGAACGGTGGCAGCGAATTTGGTCATCGACTGTATTAATGGTATATTTCACTATGCCCAAACCAGAGTGACTCGTCTAAGTCTTTTCAAAAATCACCCTTCTAGGCTTTCAACGAAATTTGACAAGTAGCTTTCATGGGCAGTTATAAATAACAACATGTTGGTTCTGCTGCAGGTTTGCGTCAGGATAAAAGGACTTTAATTACATTAAAGTGATATCTAGACAAGATGGATATTATATGAAACGGTTTACTGAGGCGAATGAAATAGGCTTCCGTTGAAATCATTTTGAATCCTTCGGTAAGGAAAAAGGGCATTCTGGTGAATTAGAGTTGATTGCATTTAAAATCCTTTTGCGAGGAAAAAGGACATTTTTGCCAATGAAGTTATATATAGGCAAGAAGGATATCATGTGCCTGGGGGTGTTCAGGCGAATGTACTAGACTATTGCATTGAAAATATTCACCCTACTGGGCTTATTACTAAAATAGTATTATTTTAATTGTTCAGAATTTCATTGAGTGGAACAGAGGCCACTATTTGGGCATACTCCTTAGTCACTTTATTAGCTGACTCTTGACTGTAAACTGGTTTCGTCGCCAGTGGACCTACACTCTTCTTCTATTTTAGTATTAAGCCCAGTAGGGTGAATATTTTCAATGCGATCTAACTCGTATCCTTGACGTTTAATGTGGCCTATTTATAGGCAAACATCATACTCAGTAGTCGAAGTCTGATCAATTGATCATACTGTGGCTGAACTGGTCGTGTTGCCTCGCCAATGGATCTAAAGGCAACACCTAAAAGGTGTAGGTCCATTGGCGACGAAACCAGTTTACTGTCGAGAGTCAGCTAATAAAGTGACTAAGGAGCATGCCCAAAGAGTGGCCTCTGTTCCACTCAATGCCCTAGATTATTGTTTATGGCATTCTGAGTCCTTTGGGGAAGAAAAAGGACATTTTTGGCAATTACTGCTGAAGGTATTTCGAGTCCTTTGGTGAGAAATAAAGGACAGGTATCTGTTGCCGAAGCCTGTCCCAATCCATGGTTATGAAAGGCGGAGGAAATGATGGCTGTAGCCTGACTGCCTGAGTTACACCTAAGCGTCTCAGGTAATTGGGGTGGCATGAATCACGTATTCAGACCTGCAATCCCAACTAACAATTTTGATCTCTTAACACACTAAGAGAGACTTATGAGAGTGAAGGCAGATTGCCTTTGAGAATCACACTCCCATAATTTCATCCTTGTAGAGTACTGTAAGCAACTTACGAGACTCTTAGAAGAATTAAATGGCGCACTTTATGATACCTATTGCTGCCTTATAACAACACTGTTACTCTGCTCTTGGGAGTTACACAAGTTTCATAAGGAAACAAATTGTCTATTTATACGAGTACATTTTTACTCTCATAAGAAGTATAATATTTTTGTTAGTAGAGGTATAAACTCCTGTCATTTTTCTTGATCATTGTTGTTAGAAAGAGAACGACATACAAAAAAAAATTTAATTTGTGTTTCGAAGAGCGAGAACAAATACATTATAGGATATTTTCGATGGTACATGTATGTTACAAAGTTCGTATGATAATATTATATTAAAGAACATTGCATTTTCTTCACACATATGAGCGAAAAAGTTCATGCGATTGAAATTTTATTGGTAATAATATACATTTTGCTTCGATAAAATGCAAAGCGCCATGAAAATAATCGATATGTATAGAATTTTCTAGAAAAAATTTACTGTTTGAAAAATATGTAAGTTGTGTTCCGCCTCAATAGTTGGCATAAAATTTGCGCAACGACATATTTATGACGTTAGAAATCACCAATCATTATTTTCCATGCGAAATCACGCTTATTAATCATAAGTCAAAAATCATATTTCAACTCAAAAAATTCCAATCGGAGAAAAATATGGCCGCCATTGGTCGTTCTTTCTTATAAAAATGAAAATCTCGCTATGAAAATACTCCTCTTTTTATGAAATCAAAAAAATCCGTATAAGAGCTTAAATTTGTTTATTCCAATGACAGCAATAGATCAATACTTCTTATGAGAATATTATGAAACTAATGATCAGATTATGAAAGTGCCAGTCTTTTAAAGATAATGCAAATCTCTTTGTAAGGAATGAACTCTTTTTCTCAGAGTTCGGATTGCATAGTGAGACTTTAGCTCTTGTTATCAAAACCGGCACATGACATAGTAAATGATCAATCATAACAATCGTTTGTCATCATAAGACCACAGATACAAAATTTTCATACAATTTGGCATTTTAAAACTATTGAAGCAAACTATTGTTGAGAAACACCTCGTCGTAAAACCCTTTTTGAATCACACATGCATCGATGCAAGCAAAAAGGGTTTTATGACGAGGTGTTTATTTTCAACAATCTCATACGTAATGCGACTTGAACCTTGTACCTCTTTCTCGTTGTCATAACGTAACGCAATAAGACAATTTAAAATTCAAGGAAGCAGATATAGAAAGAAAGAAAAATTTCTCATTTTTTAGAAAGGACAAGGGACGCACATATGAGTGCGTTTTTCACCAAATATGTTCTAAACACCCATTAGAATGTAAAGGACGAAATACATGGAGACGTGGTCGGACGGACGTATTTATCTGTTGGGAATTACCACGGGGTCAGGGGCAGATGTGCATCATTTCAATTGAGCTCATTTGTTTTCAATTTCATTCAACGACAACCAATTGTTTCTCCTTGCATCGCTGACGAAACTGATGAAAAATTTGATGTTGCTCATGGGGAAATAGATCTTCGGAGATCATCGTCCTACATATCCAGAATAATTTATGCAGACTCTACATCGTGTTCGTCGGCTTTTCGCGGAGTTTACATGCAGTAGGTGTTGTGGAGTTTGCATAATTTGAGATGAATGTCATCATGACTATGGGCTTAAGGCAGGACAATCGAAGAATGCGCAGCGCGTTTGATAGTTACTATCGCAGTTGTTTGGTCCAAAACTATCCTGATTGCACCATTTTTTACATTTAGAACTTCTCTGCGGAAAATAGTGGATCTTTTAACTTTTTTCCAATCCATGTTTTCCCATTTTGAATGATACTGCTTTATCGTACCGTATCGTATCGTACTTTCCACCTTTGACGAAATGTCAGCTACACTGACGTTTACTCAACAATAATACTCTCAGCATGAGTGATCTATTATTTTGGGTCTCATAAGAGTATTACAGCAAGTAATTTTACACTCAAGCTCCTTAAGTTCTTACAGCGGGCTACTTATGCGAGTCAATAACAATCCTCGAGCTCATAATACCCTTCGCATGAGTGATCTAGTATTTTGAGTTTCATAAGAGTATTATGACAAGCAATTTTACATTCAAGCTCTTATAAGGGGCTATCTACGCGAGTATAACTTTTCAAGAGATTAAGTCTTTTAAAAAAGGCTCAATAAGATTGCAGCGATGATCCTATTAGAAGAGTGAAAGTTTCCCTAATTCTAGTGGAGTTAAACTCTCATCAGAATGGTACTGCGAGCGTAAATTTAAGTTTTGTCCCAAGAGTTACGTTATAGGAGTGTCGGGGAGTTTTACTAAAGTCTTATGAGGGCTTTTCGTAAGCGGTAAGACTTTCACTCTTGAGAGTTTGTTAGTTGGGATATAATTGTGTTAACTTTGGCACGTTATGAACCACCTGAAGGAGCTATCACCGAAGCCACCTCTGGATAGGGTTTAGCGATGGGCCGACAATCCATCCTTGTAAAAACTACTCCATGCCAAAAACCTGGAAAAAAGCCTCGGATTAGACGGATCAACAATGACGACCACGGAAACGTTTAACTGATTATTCTTTCATATCCCAGTTTGTTCAGGGAGCGTACATTCCTCTCCGTGGTCTATATTTAGAAATACAATGAAACCAATGACAAAAAATCGCAAAAAAAAAATGTTAAAAGCGTTATATCATCTGGACACAAGGAGTTTGGAGTTGCGTTCATCGTGAACAATCACCTCAAACCGCACGTTATTGACTTCGAACCCATCAATGAAAGGTTATATGCGACTCGCATTAAGACTCGATTCTTCAATCTCTGGCTCGGCAACGTGAATGTTCCCACTGAAGTGAAGGAAGAAGCAGTGAAAGGCGAATTTTACGACCTCCTGGAGACATTGTTTGACTCACTTCAAACAAACAACATCAAAATACTGCTGAGAGATTTCAATACGGAAATTTGTAATACACGGTTTCGTGCGCATCCGAATATGCCCGTGGGGACGGACCTTAAGGTAGCAAATTGACCATGAAGCTCGAGCCGTGCACTCTGGCGAAAAAAAGGCCAATCAAAGAGCTAAGCAGCGGCGTATGCTTGCTGTAGCTCAGTTCGGGAGACGTGGGAGGGGTTTTCGCCGCTCGTTGCCCCTGTCCTTAAGGTATTAACAGAAATTCATAGGCCTAGGGAAGACAACACAAACAAGGGAGGTAAAAATGTTTAATAACAAAAAATGAGGCGATAAGGTTGGAATGGTTGGCGGATTGCTCACTTGCCCTCGCGCTCGCACTGGGGTCCAGGAATAATGAGACCCTCGTCCTCTGGTTTCGAACCACCGACAGATAATTACTCATTAGGTGCTGCCATCTATATGCCGGTGGAAGCAGCACAACCAGACCAGAATATGGTTCATTACAAACCTCATATTCGTAATATGCACCCCTAAAAAATGTAAATAGAAAAAAACAAGCTTGCCGAAGGCATGATACCCTTATTACTTATGGTGCATTTGCCACTTTGAAATTAGTAGTAAAACTTGTTCCGATTTCACTGTTCTTATGAGAGGTACATGAAATAGTGGGCCAATTTCAACCAAATTTAGGAAAGTGATTTGGCAGTCAATATGAAAAAAATAAAAAATAAAAAAAATTAGAAATAAAAATTTTTTCTAACAAAAACTTGCTTTTGGAGCGGTCATTCTTACGACAGCTAAATGATAGAGTAGTCCAATTTCAACCAAAGCCCGGAATATGAGTTGACTAAAGATACTATTGATTAGTGTGAAATCTGAAAAAGATATCTTTAGAATTAAAAAAAAAAAATTTCACACAAAGACAAATTTTTGGACCGGTCGTTCCTATGGCAGCTATATGACGCAGTTGTCCGATTCCATTGGTTCCGACATATACACAGCGTGCAATAGAAAAAAGGCTTAGTACAACTAGTTTGCATAGAACCAGACGGATAGACGGACAAAGCTTAATCGACTCGTCTTATCATACTCACCATGAATTTATATGGTCGGAGATGCTTCCTACTGTGCGTTGCAAGCTTCATGACAAAGTTAATTTTCCCTAGAACATCCGTGAAGGGTATAAAAATCAAAATTGCACCACAGTCTGTTTTAGAACAGTCATATCCTGTGAGCCCTTAATGACTAGGCTAATATTCAGGCCAGCCATGTCAGTTACCATGTTCTTCGGAAATATTTATAGAAATACTTAACATTGCTGAAAGTTTGTCGTCCACTTTTTCCTTTTAAAGGCGTTTGAGACTAAGAGCACTTCGTAATAAACACCTTCTCAAGGATGGTATCCTAAATATTAGAAATGCCGCAACGAAGATAATTTCGTGTTTCGTGGGCAATACCTCTACAACACCTTTTGGTGGAAGCTTGGAATAATGTGGTATTGGTTAGGAAATAGAGGAAGTGAAACTAGAAGTACTCATTCAGAAGCATTTTTGAATACAATATAGATAAGTGGAGATACGTAACAAGTTTATTATATGTGGAACATACGAGTATATGTATGTATTTAATGTTTCTGTATTGTGAGGGTCAGATCATTGACTTTCATGGCTTGTCGGGCGACCAAATGGGTAGAATATGTATGTAAATTACTTGCCATTTGACTTCCAAATCAAGGATAAGGTCGCTGTCCTCGTACGACGTCGAAAACTACACCAGCACCAGCATCGACAAATGGCTGCCAAAGGCAATTCACATATTTACTAAGCATTGCGTTTGCCTTCGTTTGTAGATCTTCCCTTGTTCTGACTTCGCCAGACTTAAATGGGCAAATGATTGATCCTTGGAGTCAAAGCATCACCTGCTTTGCAGACAGTATCATGCATAGGACTCGATGTTGAAACAAGGGCGAATCGAATTGGCTTGCTGCTGGTGTAAAGTGGCAATGTCAACCCGACATCTGCCTCTGATGTCAAGAGGTAGACACAATCGCTCCACTGACGATTTTGGATGTAGCACACTGAATTTTGTTATTGAAACACGTAACCCCCCTTTAACATTCGCCAACGATGTAACAGACCACGTGACTATTTTGAATGAATATGTCAGTGAAGGAATGGCATATATAGGGGTTTTCAATAATAGCGATGCGTTGCGCCGTCCTGTTAGAACCACATTTCGTCCAAGTCCATAGCATTGAGCTGGTTCCAAAAATACTCCGATGTCATGGCCATGTAGAGATCGCCGTTGGCGGTTGTTGGCGCGCCGTTTTCATCAAAAAAGCAAAATGGGCAGATGACGCCGCCTTCATGAAAAATGCACCAAACAGTTAATTTTTTCAGATAAAGTTGTGTCTCGTGCATCACTTCAGGTTGCTCACTCGACCAAATGGGGCAATTTTGCTTGTTGACAAAACCATCGAGCCAGAAGTGAGCTTCATCCGAAAAGATGATTTTCTTGTGAAAGTCGTCGTCAGGTTGCTTCTGGTTCAGAGCCCAATTAGCTAATGTGTGACGCTTAAAATTGTCGGTTGGCTTCAGTTCTTGAGTCAGCGCAATCTTATACGGGCGGATAGCCAAACCCTTCCGCAAAATTCGCCACAAACACTGATGTTCAACGCCTGCGATCGGCGTGGAATCGACATCCTTGACTGCTCACGCACACTCTCTCGAATGACCACGATATTTTCTTCACTTCGAGCATTACGTTGTCGCACAGGCACTGGAACATTATGCAATGCATAAGTTGTTTCGATTTTTCTACTAAACGTTTAATAGTCCGTCTTGTTGGACGGTTTCGTCGACCGAAAATTGGCGTAAGCGCGCGCAACGTAGTCGCGATAGAACGTAAGCTTTGATAAAAATGTTGAATAATTTAGAAACGTTTTTGAAGCGTGTATCTCTGCATGATTAAATGAGATAGACTTCACTCCTATTCGAGATATGTCAAAAGCAAAATGCGTCGTCCCTATTGAAAAACCCTACAGATTGATTGCGCTAATTTTGTTCCTTCCCGATAAATTGGATTTTAACACCAATTTCAACTTGCGACAGAACTCAACCAGCAATCCTTCTCTAAATTCATCAATACTGGAGTGTGCAGAATTCCAATTCGCTAGCTTGCCCTACCACACCCGAATCGATCGTGAGCTCTTTGCACCCCATACTTACGACTCGCCAGCCACTTGCCTCCTCGGTAAGGATTCTGGCACTAATAATGGCTGTAATGCATTTGTATAGTGTCGGTAAGCGCAAGCCTGGTATTGGCTTCGTTTCACCAGGGCTCTCTGTTCCCCATTTGGGTAACAAATAAATTACCCCCACTGTGAGTAATGGTGGAACGTTCTCATAGTCCTATTTATCAATTACTTAATCCGTTATGCGACTGTCCGCATATACAGGGGAATCGCTTATACCAGAAATTCTGCACTGGGCCTCGTTTCGGTTCCTACTAAATACAGCAATCTTTGATAAAAAAGGGGATTTACGGGTCGGACTATGAGCCCACTCAGCTGTTAAATGAGTACCCGTTTGTGGTAAATATGTAACTCAGTTAAGCATGTTGCTAATCACACACCTTTGTACAGAACACACCGCCACGTTCTAGTAAACGAGATGATGCTGACTCATCTCGAAACCTTGGTTCGAAATTGGACTGTTGCGCCATTATTTTTTTTTTTTTAGTAACTTCGTGGATAACGGATTCAGTGACCTCAACGATAGTCGTACCAGGTAAACTGACATGGCGGGTGGTTACGGCAGTAATCCACTCATCATGTTAGGAGTGTTGAGGGGAGTCTGTGGAAGTCCACCCCTGTACTGTCAGTCACCGGGAAGTTGATTGTGGGGCTAGCCTACTGGTTCTCGTTGCTAGACTTATAGACGTTCCACTGTCTTTTGGTGAAAGCAGCATCTTCAACACGTCTGGAGTGGCTCAGTATGTATTGTCGGAGACGATTTGTAATGACGGCGAGCTTCTCTTTTAGTGTGTCCAGTACTTTCATCAAAAGAGTTCTGGAAGGAGTGGAATACTTAAGGAGGATCTTTTCCACTTTGTTTTCAACCGTCTATAGATATTGCGGGCGGCGACAGATTGTGTCAATCAGTCAATATCCTGTCATAGGGAATCTCTCTTCCGCTCAAGACGAATCTTCCAGGATGGTTCTTGTTTATGTCTCACACCGATTATGCTATCACGGATCCTCTGACCAGGCAATCTGATAGCCGCAACTGCACCACATTACACAAGGGATTGCAGTTCCAGTAAGGTAGTACCTGAGCTATGTCTGGATGTGGTTTCGCTGTCGATTTGAGAAAGAATATCGGGTGTTGCAGCGGATGTATGTAACCTAGCGATGCCAGGTCTTATGCTGGATGGGATTATTTGATATTTCAAGCAAGCTCTTTCGTATTCCTCGTGAACTTCAGTAGAGGCTTCCACTTGGCGGTGAAGTTGTGTACTTCTAAGGGTTTTGTAGGTACGCCTGTGCGGAGCAGAGTGACGTGATGGTGGCAGGGATGTCACATCCGGCCCAACAGACTCTTTGTTTTCGCTTGAATCCGTATTCTTTTTCTTGTCGTCGCCTGTATTGTACTTCTTCGTACAATCAAGAGGTACTGACCTGATCCCCGCTGCATTGACACTTGCGCGTATTGCGGAAATCGCTCGACGAGCATCTGGTGAAGCAAGGGACGATATGACGTTGTCCTTTGCGAGAGTTCGATCTCGTAGGAGGCACGAATAATAAAAAGGTTCATTTCCTCAGTACATTTCATCTGTTGCCTACGCGAGCCCGCAGCTGTTACCACCTGGATGTTTGGCGAAACAGCAGCCACAGGTGACAGAGGGCTCTTAGACTTTGCTGGAGCAGTCCTTGCTCTGCCCGTTCGTAGAGATCCTCTCGTGCTGGAACTGCGCTTCTGGTAGAGAGGGGAAGCCCTCGTCGGAGGTCGCGGCTCCCTCCTCTGACACTTAGACAAACATCCCAGCGTCTCCTTCTCGCCAGGCTTCCTGTTTCTATGAAGTTTTGTCTCCCAAATGTGGTCTCCAGAGCCCTCTTAGCCATTTTAAAATGTTGCTGGGGCGCACGTGGATTTGGTCTATTACTACTTTCTACACCCCTGTTGTGATTTCCATGCTGTGTCTAAAGTGCCCAGAAGAGCGGCAAAGCACTGTTGTACTTCAGGTACTCTTGATACTGATAGGACTTCCGGGCATTGTATTGTGCCGTCGCACAATACTGGATTGCCGACGATGTTAGCAAAGGCAGTGTGCGATAAGGCACCAAAAATAAAAAATGATTCTGATGTTCCCACGCAAACGATGTTGCTTCTGCTGGCGATGCGCCGCACTGCACAATAATATCTCTCTATGTAGTACAGATATAATAAAATTTGAAGTCCATTCCTTTGCGTTTAATTTCGACCCCTTCTCAGATTTAACCTTTCCGAGTATCTCCGCATATTTTATAATGGCAGCTTTGGACTTAGGCCATTGCATCTGGTCCTCTCTTAACTCTTCTTTTCTGGTCAAACTTGATCTTCTTTTTTATATGGGAACTTTCGTCCAAACGATAGAGAGTCCTTTGGGAGTGTTGTATGAATTGCCTTAACCCCTCCAGTGGCATGGGCGCATTAACATCTCTTGCATAGCTATGCCTTGTTGCCGTTTCGATAGCATTTCTTGGGATGGTGCAGTTGCTAGCATGCACCTCCTATCCGAGCCGTCTTTTAGTGACAAGCTCGGAACGCTATGGGAGTTCTAGTAGTACCCAAAAGAAATTTTTATTGACGTGCCGAGGATTGGACCTGTTTCTCTAGATGCAAAATCGTACAGTGGCGACAGAGCATTCAAAGCTACTGAGCGCGTTCTTTGCAAACAAGGTTCAATTTTCACCTCTTTCTAATTGATCGCTTAACCTAAAAAAGCCCGACCTCAAAAACTTGCATTAAATCCCAAGTAGAGTGCAAATGCATGAAAAATTAAATTGAAACGAGATTAAACATAAAAAAAAACAACGAATAAAATTAATCATAACTCGTTACAGTATATAGCAATTTATTTCAAACTTTTATACTATGTAAGATGTAAATTTAAGAAACATATCTCAGACGAAATTTAATAGGACATTTTTTTTTTCAGAAGATATTCTAAGAAATGTACATATATCTGGTGTGCACCTGCACCCCGCTCGAGCTTATGAAGGTTGAACTACGAATTTCCTTGATATGTTTTGTACTATCATTCATCACTTTTACAGCGACACCATCCAACAGTCCAAGTTAGAAGGTTTAACTTCGACTGTTGGATGGTCTCCTTTTAAGGATTGACCATTTAACATGTCATTTTGGTTTGGAAATGCCATTCAACTGGAATGAAACTGTCGCCTTGTTGAGCTTTTCCACTCACGATTGCATCTCTATCCCTCCGGAGACATTTTATATAAAATGTGAATAGGTACTTCAACATAATGGATTTGCATTTGAGCTTGTCTTCTTGTGAATTTTAAATGGATTGATACTAATAGTGAGTCAGATTTTAGCACCAATTGTAAAAGGTAAGTTTTTATTTCTGGGCGTTTAGTTGAAATTATGTGCCTCTGTCCGAGTGGACAGGCATAACCATTACATATATTCAAAATTTCAAATCAATATTTATTTTATATATTAATTTTCATTATTTGAAATGGCTTCCATTTGCCTTATAAGGACTTTCAGTATTATTTCAGAGTGAGTTATGTTCGAAATGGTGTACGTTATACACGAGTAAATGTATGTAAAATGCACTCCACTTACCGTCGCAATTTATCGACATACTTTGCCATTGGCATCGAATCGAATGTACTACTTATGAAATCCCAAGGATATGCGCAAACATCCCTTTATTGCCGTTCACTAATGACTCTTTAGAACTCTCCAAACGCAATGGGTGGACCGACAGCGAAAAAGTGGTCTGCATAGAGGACCTAGTAATTCACTCACGTTAGGTAAATAATGCTTGAAACACCATGGCAAGTCACTTCAAAGCTACATAGGGTCGGGTAATAGTTTATTGATTACAAACCGAAATTCCAATTGAAAATGAGTTCCTTGCAATGTAGTTGGGGGTGGTAGGCCCGAGGTTTTGCAGGAGGCAGGTGTGAATCATTTACTAAAGGCAACACATGGCCTCACTCACTGCTTCCTACAAGTGTATAACAAAGCCACCAGCCACCATGGTTACCCATGGTTATGGCATGTTCACTTGCCTGAAGAGAATTGAATACGTGGCCACAATAATGGGGCGCACAGGATTCCAACAATGCATTGATGCAAGCGGTTGCTGTTTCTGGTTCTCTCCTTTCTATTTACTCAAGTCACCATAAATTTCATCGTGAACTTAATACACTTGTCCTTCCCTAATGGTTTTCCATGACAATATTGGGTTTACGTATTAAGCTTTTGCGAGTTTTTGCTAATTGCTTTTTGAGTTTGAGGAATATTTCGGTGTTGTCTAGTGTAAGCATAAAATTAGATATTATAAAAATTGGAAACTTTTAAGTATTTTATTTCAACAGAGTGGATGTTCGGTATTTATTTAATAATTGGTATCATATTGCTATGTATATTCATATGTAAACACACTCATCTCAATAATATTCATTAGTTACAAAATGCAGAACCCATTTGAAACTCATTACCCTTAGTATTAATAGAAAGTACACATCCTTTCTGAAGTCATAAATATTGCAAGAGCATCTCATGTCTTGTAGACTCCGAGTACGCCACAGAGTATAAAAAAAGTACATTTCCAAGCACACTATATTTACATTGGCAATAATGTGTGGTTTGTGCCATCCAAAGTATTTTTTATTTTTAAGTTACTTGACACTTTGCGTGGACAATGACTTGGCGCTGACAGATCATGTCCTGCTATTAACAAGAGAGGTAGAGAGCTTTAATAGTACTAAATCTTCAAACTCAAACAAACAAAACTCAAATTGGATAATCTATAAGGGCCAACTCGGCCTTTATAAAAAGGAACTCTGAAGGGTCAAACATAGTTCGTGAAGACTATTTTGCGAAAGCATTGGTAGATCAAGCGATGCCTTGTAATGACCCATATTCTGGTCTGGTTGTGCTGCTCCCACCGGCAGATCGAAGCAGCACCTGATGAGTAAGGATCTGTCGGTGGTACGAAACCAGAGGCCAAGGGTCCCATTACACCTGGACCCCAATACGAGCGCGAGGGCAAGCGAGTCATCTGCCAGCCATTCCATCCTTATCGCCTCATTTCTTTTATTCTCCATTTTGACCTCCTTTGTTTGTGTTGTCTTCCCTAGGCCTATGAATTTTTGTTAATACGTAAAGGACAGGGGCAACGAGCGGCGAAAACCCCGCCCACGTCTCCCGAACTGAGCTACAGCAAGCATAGGCCGCTGCTTAGCTCGTTGAGGAGCCTTTTTCTTCGCTAGATGGCACAGCCCGACCTTCACGGTCAATTAAGCTACCTTAGGCTCCATCCCCACGGGCATCTTCGGATGCCCACCAAACCGTCCGTTACATATTTGGCGCCCAACGTGGGGCCCATCTCTGGTCAAGAACAGGACTAAAAAGGACCTCATTGGGTTCCTTTTTGGCCCTTCCACCGCTATGCATCCCCACAAGCACATTAAGGCTACTTGCTCTAAGTCTTACGACTTAGCCATTTTTACTTAACGTATTTTCCCCTCAAGTAGCTGTGCTTTCCTCTGTAGCACCCCCATCCTTCCTATAGAGTAGTTTATCCTTTTAGTTTCAGTTCAACAAGGCATTCCTGGTGTTGTGTTTGTCTTTTGTGGTTTAGCCACGTACTTAAGGCCTCCATAAATGCTTTGAATTGCCGGCATTTGGTGCATCTTCGGGGACCGGACGAAGCGCGGAGGAGCCCTGGGTACCTTTCTGTTGCCAGGATTGTCTTTACACTTCATTAATATTTTTGATTACATTATTGCATTTGTTTCTGTTGATGAGATGCTCAACAGTTTTCAGAGATAATGAGTGAATTATAGCAAGGAATGCAGTGTTGCGCCTCTGCTATCCTCGTGATTCTCTGGACTCTGTCGATCATCTGAACAATGGAGAAATGTAGTATTTCTTTTCTTTTCTCTTTGCTATTTTAATCCTCTACAATGGTTACCGGCTAGCTCAGGAGCCCAGTTCTTTTTTTTTGTTTTTGAGCACACTCTGTCTTCAGCTTCTACTTCTTGGCAGGCCTCGAAGTAGAAGCTGCCCTGTAATGAACCATATTCTGGTCTGGTTGTGCTGCTCCCACCGGCAGATCGAAGCAGCACCTGATGAGTAAGGATCTGTCGGTGGTACGAAACCAGAGGCCAAGGGTACCATTACACCTGGACCCCAATACGAGCGCGAGGGCAAGCGAGCCATCTGCCAACCATTCCATCCTTATCGCCTCATTTCTTTTATTCCCCATTTTGACCTCCCTTGTTTGTGTTGTCTTCCCTAGGCCTATGAATTTTTGTTAATACGTAAAGGACAGGGGCAACGAGCGGCGAAAACCCCGCCCACGTCTCCCGAACTGAGCTACAGCAAGCATAGGCCGCTGCTTAGCTCGTTGAAGAGCCTTTTTCTTCGCCAGATGGCACAGCCCGACCTTCACCGTCAATTAAGCTACCTTAGGCTCCGTCCCCACGGGCATCTTCGGATGCCCACCAAACCGTCCGTTACAGCCTCTATACTACGGAAAATCCTGTCAACAAATCCAACTACGCCAAATTATCTGGTAAAGGATGATGGTACGTGAACATTGCCGAGTCAAAAGACGATCGAGGTCCTTCTACACACTCACTTTCCAGATAGCTCTTCTCTTATCTCACTGGAAACTACTTCTAAAATCAATGTGGCTCCATGCATTTCTGCGTCACTTCTTTTGAAAGAAAAGATCGAATGGGCCATAGCTAGCTTTGACTTCTTCAAGTCTGCTGGTCCGGATTGTATAATTCCAGTGGATGTACAACATATAATAGTCGTAGTGTACCCCTAGATTGAATCGATTTTCAAAGCCTGCAATGAATTTATTTACATTCCTCGATTATGGAGGGAGGTTTAAGTGGTCTTCATACCGAAAGCGGTTAAAAGCTCTCATACGAGTCCGAAAGACCTCAGACCCATCAGCCTATCATCGACTTTGCTGAAGGTTTTCGAAAGTTTGATCGACATATACCCGCGGAGCACTATTCCAGCGGATATTCTATCTGCCCCCTCACCCCATCACGCTTACTGGAAGGGTGGATCTGTGGATACTGCCTAACACTCTCTGGTAGGTCACATCGAACAGTCTCTTTCCTGCAAAGAGTATACGATGGTGGCCTTCCATGATATCGAAGGTGTCTTCAACAAGGTGAAATCTGTAGCTGTCATGGATACCCTCTTAATTCTTGGTGGGGATGATTCGCTCCGCAGACTAATACACGTGATGCTTACATCTCGCGTTATCTCCACTAGTCTCGGCACATCATCTGTATGCAGACACGTGAACAGGGGTACTCCCCAGGGTGGTATTTTTTCTCCTTTTCTTTGGAATTTGCCGGTCAACGGGCTGCTTTTAGATCTGAAAGGGATGGGACGCAAGGTCACTACTTAAGCGGACGACATTGTAATTGTCATCTCGGGAAAGTTTCCCTGTGTCCTAATGCCCTCTTTATCCTGACGAAATGGGCTAGTGAGGTGGGGGTTAAAGTTAATCCGCTTAAACCGGAGTTTGTTCTCTTTACTAGGAGATACAGCCTACCTTCATTCGAACCACCACTGATGTAGGGCACAAGGATTATGCTCACTGATAAAGCCAAGTTTCTTTGTCTCATCCTGGATAGGTAACTTTGAAGGAAGTTGAACATTCAAGAATATGTTAAAAAGACTGATCTGTTCCGATGAGCTAACGTTGAAGATCTTTCAAAGGCAGAGCTCCGATATCTCCACTGCAGACTGGGTAGACTTTCGCACTATTAAACACCCCGCAGAACGTAACCAGACGACGATTCTGCAAATAAATAAGGAGGCGGAAGACCGGCTTTATCCGAGATTTGGGAAGATGAGATGGGGCATGGGAATGGTTTTTTTTTTCAAGCTAAAAAGCGAAATCCCACGGACAACAACACCAATACTCTTGAGACCAACGAAATGGAAAAGGATCTCGGTATGAAACTTTGACCATGGCGGCGGATAGCATCACACTGAGTGAGGACGATAGCGAGTCTGAGAACCCAGGCGAAACCACAATAATTGCGGCTAAGGTGGATCATCTTTCAGACTATGATACGAGTGCTGCAAATCAATTTACATCACAGTAGTTCCGCGTCAGCAGAACCACTACAAACACTGCTAGTTGAATCCTACGATGTAGTACTCGTCCAGGAACCCTGCATTTCTGGAGAGGGCCATATCAAGGGGCTCTCAACCAGCAGTTACAGTATAGTATGCACTCAGAAGGACGGCAGAAAGCGATCGGCCGTAATGGCGAAAAAGACCCTAAATGTACTCCTCGATTGCGAAAGGAGCACTAGCGATTTAACAGTGGTACATGTGGATGGAAACAACGATTCGATTATGATTGCTTCAGCTTACATGGCCCACGACACAACTGCACCACCACTAAAGTTACAGGCGCTAGTGGAGTACTCGATGATGAAGAGATCGAAGCTAGTGATTGGAAGTAAAAACGACAACGCAAGGGGTGAGTCATTATTAAACTTTATTATTAGTACTGACCTAAAAATTGCAAATCGCGGTAACGAACCTACATATAAAGGTTCCAACAGCGAAAATGTTCTGGATCTGATACTATTTACTAATAACAGTGCCGTTGACATCCTCGACTGGAGGGTCCTGGAATGACCCTCCTTCTCTGATCATAACTATATTAGCAACGTTGAATATCAAACAGATAAAATGGTTAAATTACACAGAAATCCGAGGAAGACGGATTCGGAGTTATATGCGACAATCATACGCGACAAACTCACCAATAGACGTCCAGATTATGCACGAAATGTTAAAGCAATGAACGTATAAATAGCTTTCTCACGAACACACTTATCAATGCATTCATGGCATCATGTCCGTGCAGCAAGCCTCCTAAAAAGGCCTAACCAAAACGGTGGAATAAAGACATTGCGGTGTCTCGCTGCAAGGTGCAGGCGCTTTTCAGTGTTGCAAAACGCACAGGGGAAGATGAAGATTGGATTGAATACAGGAACTCACTCAAATCCTTAAAAAAACAGCTGAGAACGGCGAAACGGAAGAGCTGGCGAGACTTCTGCAGTCAGATTGAATGCACATCAGAGGCATAAGGAAAATAATCTCCAAAAATCCAAGAAGGAAGTGCGGAAATACTGGATTTTACTCCTTGCAACGCACTTCCCGGACTGTGAAAAACCACCTACCTCACAGCAGACAACAGCGGTGCTGACTAGCTCACGCCGCTGCAATATTCCTGGGCTCTTCACGGTCAGGAAGGTAAAGGGGCCATTATTTCATTCGACCCATACAAATCAGTCGGACCCGATGAGATCATACCTGCAATGCTTCAAAGAGCTAACGACTCTATAGCAGTCTGGATTGTGCCCATCTACCAAGGCAGCATCAGAATGGGCTATGTACCACACGCCTGGCGAGACGCAAGTGTTGTGTTCATACATAAAGCTGGAAAAAGCAGTAATGATAACGCAAAAGACTATGGACCTATCAGTCACACATCCTTCATGCTGAAAATCATGGAGAAAATATCATACTTGATGGGCGCTACAGAGAGTCGCTCGAACCTGGCTTCCTCTCTAACGCGCAGCACGCGTACTTAAAAGGGAAATCGGTGGAAACAGCTTTGCAACTTTGCAGCTTCAATACAAGGAATACACGCTCGGCACGTTCTTGGACATAGCCGGAGCCTTCAACAATGTCACAGCCCAAGTGATTTTGGACTATCTCTATAAGGTAGGAGTCAACGAATCTATAAGGATCTGGATCAAATTACTGCTTTCCAACAGACTTACATATATCGTCTGCATGGAGCAACACGAGGGCTACTAAAACATCCAGAAGGGGTACGCCACAAGGAGGTGTGCTATCAACACTTCGATGGATACTAGTAGTTAACACTTTAATGAAAAGTTTTGAAGCGGTAGGCATACGTGTGGTGGCCTGCACAGATGATGTAGTAATTCTTGTATCCAGAAAGGACACTGCTGTTCTATCGGACCTCTGAACAATGGCTCTAAGTTAGCTGCTAAAATGGCCAGGCAAGGTGGGTCTAAATGTGAACCCGCAAAAGACTGAAATGGTTCTTTTCACACGGAGAACCAAAATTCAGGGCTTCAACCTCACCGAGCTATATTTGACAACTGATGCAAAGTACTTAGGGTTGATTCTAGACAGCAAGCTTAATTGGAAGCTCAACATTAAAGAACGCGCCAAGAAAGCAACTATCGCTCTATGCATCTGCAAAAGCTTGCTTGGTAAGGTATTGGGCGCTGAAACCTCGAATTATGCACTGGATGTATACATGGCTGTTGTCAGACCAACTTTACTATACGGAATTGTGGTCTGGTGGACTGCACTTTAAATTAAAGCCCATAAACGGAAGGTGGCGCAATGAGAACCACGTCAACGACAGAAGTTTCTTTGTCGATGTTTTCCACGCCTGTATATACACTATATGTGTTGTTTTTCCTAAGACGGGATGATTTCTTTTTGACATGGATATGTCTTATAGCTGGGGGTCATCCTAAAAATCTGTCCGTCACACGAAATGTCTGTTTTTCTACTCGGGGGTCAGAAGAGGAAACAAGCCCATTGAAAATTTTTCTTTTCTTTCTTTCTTCTTTTCGTTTGAGTGAAGTGGTCATTGTGCGTGGCTGTTGCTCGTAGATCCGCGCGGGCAGCGCGCTTGCGGGGATCCTGTGTATACATGTTGGGATGTTGATTTGATAGCGATAAAGGTTGACGTTGTGAACGACAAGAAATAACATAGTGTACGGGTGAACAGGCGCACTCTGTCCCACGCTCTCAGTCAACGCGACGCCATAATCAAAACTCCTGCATACACACCATACCACACATTCAAAATCCTCAAAAATATAGAGTACGCTCCGTACTACCTAACTTGATTAGGCCCCCAGAACACGTCGCAAGAAGTCGTCTTCTCTCCTCGCTCGACATGCTCACACGCAATTTATGGTCTCTGAATGTATGCGAAATTTCGCTCAGGGCAGCGGACCTCCTCCTCTCATTCATTCATATCATTCTCACCATTTAATTAAACAAATTGTGCACTCCCGACATGCACATGCTCATGCATTGACCCAATCTGAGGTCACAATGAATGAAATTCCATTTTTACTCATTATTTAGGTCAAGGACGTCCAAGGACTTTCAATGACCTTCAATTTCCGCCAATTCCCATTCATCATTTAATAAAATAGCCCGTGTTGTACTATCTGAATCACTAGGGTCCCAGAAAAAATAGCAAGTAGTCAGTTCAACTAACATTTGGACATGCGCAGACGCAATTTGAGAGAGTGTACACAGTTCCCGCCCCCCGAAGATGAGCGAGAGCGGATGAAGTTCATTCGAGCCAAATCGGGTGATCCAGCGACTGTGTTTGTGCATTTGCAATGGCGGCGATTTGAGGTCTGACTGGTCCACAATGTGGGCCCCCACCACACGTGCAATAAACATATAGAACAAAATGGCGGATTTATACTAGGCGAGTTAGAATCTCTCAAGCCCCGAAATAAAGAAATATTCGTCGCCGGATGTTATATGTTATGATGTACATTCAGAGGTTTGCAGAAGATCAAATGCCCCCCTTCCGGAAAAATTCCAAAATGTTTAGAATGGCTGGAGTCCAAACAAATAAAATAGCGCGCGTTGTACTACATATCTGAATCAATAGGGTCCCAGAAAAAGTAGCGAGTAGTCAGTTCGACTAACATTTGGACATGCGCAGATGTAATTTGAGAGTGTGTACATTACATAGTTCCCGCCCCCGAAGATAGAGAGCGAGAGACATCGCGGATGAAGTTCTTTCTATCCAAATCGGGTGATCCAGCAACTGTGGTTGTGCGTTTGCGATGGCGGCGATTTGAGGTCTGACTGGCCCACATAGTGGGCCCCCACCACACGTTCAATAAACATATCATAAAACAAAATGGCGGATTTGTACTGCGCGAGTTAAAATCTCCCAAGCCCCGAAATAAAAAAATATTCGTCGCAGGATGTTATGTTATAGTTCCGGGCAGCTCATCGTGACATGATGTACATTCAGAGGTCTGCAGAAGATCAAATGCCCCCCTTCTGCAAAAATTCAAAAATTTTTCTTGTGCATTCTCTTTGTGCGTGTGTTGGAATGTTTTGTTTACTTTTGTTAGTTTTCCTTTCTGTTTGCCGGACACAATCGCATAGAGTCGCACGCGTTACTTGAGAAACGGATTGTGTATGCCGGACCCGGACTGTTGATTAAAGGGGCGGGATGAGGCGGATAGTGTGGGAGCGATTTTGCAATAGATACACAAACACAATACACGTCCGATTGGGGAAAGATGGTGGGAAGCGTGATTGCAATTAGCAGAAATGTACTTAGAGAAATGTCGATAGGCTGCAGTCTGCAAACTTTACCGAACGGGTAGATGGAACAGGGTGCACGAGAGGAGGTGAATATTGCACACACGCGATGCAAACGAAAACGAAACGATCCCGCCAGAGAAAGGAGCCCGAGCGGACAGGACAAAGCGAAGCAGAATTTATGACGAGTATCTACACTGCCACCAGATACATCGGTACATGGATATGTCTTATGCTTACCGAAAGCGTGGGACGTGTTTTTTCGAATGATTTCATCCAGTATAACTATAGGTATACTGGGATCTTTATAAAACTTATGTCGATATCTTCAACACAACAGGTTCCACGCAGTCGGTAGTCATATAGACATATCCATGTTCCGATTTATCTGCGTGCAGTGTAGATACTTTGTAACTTTTTTTTATTATATATGCGCATTTCGGACAACAGTTGTGTTCTTCTTCAGTATAATTCAACTAATTACTAAGATGCCATGGCTTGAACTTACCTATATATATGTACTGTTGATTTTAAAGATTACTTAATATTACGTTAATATCACATTACGTTAAAAAAAAATTTTAAGGGCTTTAAACTACGTTAATTGCATTATAATTGCAAAAGAACCAAAGGCAAGGAGAAAAAGGTATCAACATCATAAAAAGCAGGTAAAAGACACAAAGGAAAGAAAACAGGGAAACCCTCTTCACTTCCTGTGTGTTTCCTCCGCTAGAAGCTTCAGCAGCCTCGATTGTATATTTCCGATGTCATGGTTCAGCCTTCTGTCGTCCGGTTCCCTTAAAATTGCCAGACTTTCCAACGCGTCGAGTTTCCTGAAGTTGTTCGCCTCCTTTATGATCTCCACGTCGTCCCACACAGTTAAAAATCTCGGTATTTTTTTTAAACCTGGTCTTGGACTACCACCATTTTTAATAATTTTAATTCTATAATCTAAACCCTTCCAAAGTTTACTTCTATTTTAAACCAAATTCGTAATAAATTCTAATACAATTCAAAGTTTACTTCTATTTTAAAACAATTTGTAATAAATTCTAATACAATTCAAACCTTTTTGTGTTCTTTTTGTTCTCGCATTATTTTCTAATCTAAGTTTAATTAAAAGGTAAACCCCACAAAGTATATTTTTTGAGTCTCAAGTCTCACTATAACTACTCGCAGTCAGCTCAAAATATTATGCTGCGTGGCCGAGTGGTCCAGGTCGCAACTCTACAACACGGAGTTCACAGGTTCGATGCTGCGTCATGGCGAAAAAAGTTAAAGATTAGCTGGCTAGCCTGCGATGGGCTTAATAAAGGATTTGGAAGTTTAGAAAATTAAAAAAAAAAAAATAATGGAGAAAAAACTTAGAGGAGTTAAAAAAACGCAGTAAAATTAATATTTTTTCATAGATTATAATATCTGTAGATTAAATTTTAAACCAACAATTTGATTAAAAAAATAATGCCAGAAAAGTTTAATATTTAAACCAGTGAAGTTTACGGAAGCAATTGTAATACTTTCATTTTATTAAAATCTAATACAATTTTGGTGTCGTCATATATGTAACCCGAATTAGCATTGATAATAGACCAGGATTTTTAGCTGTGCATGTTATGCTGTGCTTTTCTCCTACTATATGTCGCGCTACCATAGCTACCATGAAGCTGGGACAACACATGGACGGCACAAAAGGAGACATACTGGAAATCCTTGAGAAAATCCAAAAGGCATACCAATGTGAGAGATCAAGAAAACGCAATAATCTGATGAGGAAACTGAAAAAATTGTGAAGAGAATCGCCGAAGGAGAAAGACCAAGCCACTCGAGTCGAGCTTCTGGACAAATTTGTAACAAATAGATCGAAACAAAACTTCTCGAAGAAACAGGAGGAATTACTCAACATGGGGTTGAACTTCGCCCTCCAAGAACATCAGCTACCCAAAGAAGACATCATCGTCGACATCGAAGCAGGGATTCAATTCGAGGATCAAAATACCAAAGAAGCAGTACGGAGGCGCGTGGAGAATGTGATCACAGCTTAAAACCGCAACCACCGAAAACAGCGATCACACAATCAAAAATCGTCAAGGAGCTTAAAGAAAAAGGAGTATTCTATCTTCGCGCCGACAAAGGAAATGCGGTTGTCATCGTGGAGAAGGATGACTACGATACGGCAATGCTGGAGAAGCTAAATACAGGAGGATACTTCGAGTTGCGCAATGACCCACTACCGGATTCCATCAAGAGGATCGAGAAAGTTTTGAAGGATTGTCGTTCCATCATAGAACAACCTTCAAGGCTTAGGATGCCGAACCCCGCTCTTCCAAGGATAAAGGGTTACCTAAGGTCCACAAACCTGGGAACGAATTCCGCGAAATAGTTGCAGCCACAAACTCTCCCACTCAAAACATCGCGAAATGGCTAGTCGAAAAGTTCAAAAGCCTAGGCGGCCCCAGTTCACTCAGTTCCCTGAAGAACAGGGATGACCTGATCGAGAAGCTAAAGACGGTGAAGTCGATCTCTTCTGACGAACGCATCGTTTCATTCGACGTCAAGGCTCTATTTCCCAGCATCCCGGTCAAGGAAGCCCTATTCTACCTGGAGGAATGGTTACTCGAGAAGGACCCCACATCGACAACTTGGAGGAAGGAGGTCTACATACCTCCTTATGAGGCTGGCAACGCTTTGCGTGACGGAAAACTATCTAACGTTCCGCGGAAGATTCTTCAAGGGAACCAAGGGTGTAGCCATGGGAAACCCACTTTCACCGTTCATAAGCGAAATCTTCATGAACCGAATAGAGGGAGAACTGGAGGCGAAAGGCGTGTTACCAAGGTTCTGGGTGAGGTATGTGGATGACATCTTGGCCATCATCAACAAAGAGGAAGGGAAAGAGATTCTCTCTAAGCTGAACACGGCCCACAAGAATATAAAGTTCACCATGGAGATGGAGGATGATGGAGAACTGCCGTTCTTAGACTTGAAAATCATCAGGAGTAATGGTTCAATTGAGCTCGACATCTTTAGGAAGCCAACGCACACGCAGCGAACGATCCCAGCCAACTCCAATCATTCATACCCCCAAAAAATGGCCCCATTCCACGCAATGATCCACCGGCTATTCACGGTCCCACTAAACAACGAGCGATTCGAGAAGGAGAGGCAGTACATCATAGACACTGGAGGAAAAAATGGATACAAACGACAAACTATATTGAGCCTCATCCGGAAGAAAAGCAGAAGAATCGAAGAACGCCGTTTGACGACCCTCCAACGCAACAAGGAAGTGCCCAGGAGAAGGATTGGGGTCACTCATTCACAAGCGTCCATGAAATTAAAAAATGCGTTGAAGGACATGCACTTAGAAATAGCTTCGACGAGCAGGAGGTGTCAATTGAAGAACAAACTTGGGTCTACGAAAGACAAAAAAGGAAAGAAAGAACGTAGTGGGATATACAAAGTCTCCTGTCCACAATGCGACAAGACGTATGTATATAGGACAAACCCGACGGTTAGTGTCCACACGATGGGGTGAGCACATGCGAGAAGCGGAAAATGGGACAAAGTACGGTAAGAAACCCGCGACGTTAAAATCTATGGTAGCGCGACATATGGTAGGAGAAAAGCACAGCATAACATGGGACGACGTGGAGATCATAAAGGAGGCGAACAACTTCAGGAAACTCGACGCGTTGGAAAGTCTGGCAATTTTAAGGGAACCGGACGACAAAAGGCTGAACCATGACATCGGAAATATACAATCGAGGCTGCTGAAGCTTCTAGCGGAGGAAACACACAGGAAGTGAAGAGGGTTTCCCTGTTTTCTTTCCTTTGTGTCTTTTACCTGCTTTTTATGATGTTGATACCTTTTTCTCCTTGCCTTTGGTTTGCAATTATAATGCAATTAACGTAGTTTAAAGCCCTTAAAATTTTTTTTTAACGTAATGTGATATTAACGTAATATTAAGTAATCTTTAAAATCAACAGTATATATAGGTAAGTTCAAGCCATGGCATCTTAGTAATTAGTTGAATTATACTGAAGAAGAACACAACCGGTGTCCGAAATGCGCATATATAATAAAAAAAGAAATCATCCCGTCTTAGGAAAAACAACATACATGTCTTATAGTGCACGTCAACGAATTCCTTAAACATTCTCCTGAACCTCCCCCCAATCAATATGTTCCTAATTAACACAGCGTCTAAATATGCCCTAAGACTCAGGGAAACAGGGCAATTCAGAATAAAGCCATATGGTCATCAAAACATCAAACTGCCAGTTGCAACCACCGACTTAACTTAAGCAGTGATGGACTACAACAAAAACTTCTCAGTATTTATACCAGATAGATTTTACTATACTACCACCGACAATGTGCCAAGGAGATCAGTAAATTTCTACACTGACGCGACGGCTCAAAGATGGAAGGGGGTGTTGGAGCGGCAGTTCACTCTCCAGAACTCCTGTACAATTTATCCATCCGACTGCCGAACGAATGCAGTATCTTCCAGGCGGAAGTGCTAGCATTTCAAAAGGTAGCAGAGCTAGCCTCAACAACTCGCAGGAAGGGAAACATTTTTATTAACTCGGACAGTCAAGCTGCCTTAAAAGCGCTACAATCCGACACCATAAGATCGAAGACAGTGCTCAAATATCTTTCGGCTCTTCAGATGCTAGGTACTTCAAGGAGAGTAGACCTCCGATGGGTACCAAGCCACAGCGGCATACTTGGCAACGACATCGCGGACGGGCTTGCAAAACAGGGTGCCGCTCTTGATAGCGCAATGGCAACAGCAATTCTTATACCAATGCAGGCAATAAGATCAGAAATAGACTGTAAGATGATGCAACTGGCCAATAATGATTGGAACAAAGCCATCAATTCCAGGATAACGAGGGAAGTCTGGAATTCTTACAATCCAAGGAAAACTAACATACTCCTAGGACTATCCAGAGGTATGTAAGTCTGCGATGCTAGTCGGATTAGTTACTGGTCATTGCCTGGTAGGGAAGCATGCCTATAGGCTAGGATTGATCACTTCCAGTGGCTGCAGAAACTGTCGGCTGCCTAACATTAAACAAACTCTGGAACACCTCTTGTGTGAATGCCCAGCACTCGCAAGAACAAGACAAAAATGTCTTGGTGCCTACTTCTTCCGCAACTTGAAGGCGGTCGCGGACCTCGGTATAAAGAGTCTTTTGGAATTCGCAAACGCGACGAAAACCTCTACAATGACCCAACGATATTAACTAATCCCAATACGTAGTTCCTTAGCCCCGCTGTTAATTCGTGGCATCGCTATGGACCCAAGCGGTCTATGCGGGGCTGTAAGGCCGCCACCTAACCTAACCTAAGTACGAGTACTTTGAAACTTGGTCTTTTCTCTACATAATTCTGTTTATTATAATTTCTTATAAGTCTGACACATATTTCATATTCGTTCTTCGTAAGATCAAAGATTCAAAAATATCTCTGCAAATTTTTTTTTACGGTCTTGAAAAATTCTCCGACATAATGGAATATGTCCGAGTGCAAAGGTCCAACGTTGTATCACGGCATAATTCATTCAGGACCCATTGAATCTTTGCCAAGGAAATGAAGAATATTTTCCAGTTGAAAACTAAGTTAGATGTCAGAGTGCAGGACATGGGTCGGATTGGCATATTTGCATTTCATTCGACTTTTATTTCATTCCGAATTGGATGAGTTCCGAGGAAAGGTGAAAATTCACTGTAGTAGTAGATTGCATTTCTGGTAGAACTGAGTTCTAGTGGGAGAAGGATTGCTGAAAAAACGGTATACCTATTCGAATACAGCATACAGGAGACTCCTGAATTTACATAAGTAAACTGGCGACTGACTTATTGCCGAATTATGCAAATTTAAAAGTGGGCGGAATACTTTCATTTTGCATCGAATTGGATGATATTGAGAGGCCATTCGACGTTGGTGTTTCGTGAAATTTACTGACAAAGATTTGTTTTGGCAAAAATTTGAATAGAGGGGAGAAGTAGAATTGTTTCAATAAGTAGCTAGTGTTAAATTTAATGATTGGATAAGTGTGAGTAAATTGCGTGCAGTATCTAAAAAAAACCCCAACAATTTCAAAATTTGTTTGTTAGTTGCTTTGAATTATTTTGATGTATTTTATTTTTTAGATTTGTTGAGAAAATATGAACAATCGCTCAGTGGATGAATATTAACTATTTTCAGCAGTTCAGCAGAAAAACAATTTAATGTCTTTATACTTGATTATGAACGACTAGGTACGTATTGGGATTTTTTGTGACACTTGGTTTTATTCTGCACACCAACTTAGTATGCGTCTTTAGCTTAGCTCGGTAACGGACCAGGCATTTTTAGCTACTCGAAACACGGTTGTCTACGGTTCAAGCCCTGCAACGGGGCCAAATATTTTTTTTCTCAAACTCCCCCTGTTTAATTTCTACAGGCTTAATCGTTTCGTATGGATAGAAGCACTCATCAGGTCTTGCATCTTTGCAGCTATCCATGTGCAAGACGACCACGTTAGTGTGAGAATTCTGTTAACATGAGCAGTGAAGGCATGATTTTACTTGAAAACTGGACCGTGGTGTGATGGACTTATATTAACTCACTAGAAGGGGGTGGAGAGAGGGTGAGAAGTGACGATATGCGTTATCGAGCTAAGCTACAGGCGCATACTAAGTTGGTGTGCAGAATGAAATCAAGTGTCACAAAGAATAACAATTTTCACTGAAATAAAGTAAAAATGCCAGGGAACAAATATCTACAGTTCTCACCCTCTCACCTCCACGGTCCAACTTTCAAGTAAAATCACGCCTTCATGGCTTATATTAACAAAATTCTAACACTAACGTGGTCGTCTTGCACATGGATAGCTGCAAAGATGCAAGACCTGATGAGTGGGGGATGAAGAACATCAGCACCCCGGAATTCGGAGCTTGTCTTGAGGTCCTTTAAAGAGTGCTGTAGAAATTTGTTAAGATTTTGGAAATTCCGTTGAGTTTGGCGGTTTCAAAGCGGGTGTGGAGTAGTTTTTTCAAATTTTCGTATTTGTGACGTGATTTTAGGGGTGAGTGGGGGATGGAGGACATCAACACCCATAAGTTCTGAGCTTGCTTTTAGGTCCTGTAAAAAGTGCTGTAGAAATTTGTAAAGATTTTGGAAATTCCGGTGAGTTTGGCGGTTTCAAAGCGAGTATGGAGTAGTTTTTTGAAATTCTCATGCTTGGGACGTCATTTTAGGGGTGAGTGGGGGATGGAGAACATCATCACTCCGAAGTTCTGAGCTTGTTTTTAGGTCTTTTAAAGAGTGCTGTAGAAATTTATGAAGATTTTCGGAATTTCGGTGAGTTTGGCGGTTTCGAAGAGAGTGTATAGTACTTTTTTTTTTTAATTTTCATGCTTGTAAAGTCATTTTAGGGGTGAGTGGGGGATGGAGGACATCAGCATTCTGGAATTCTGAGCTGGAGAATGGAGGATATCGGCCCCGGAGTTCTAGGCTTGTCTTTAGGCCATTTAAAGAGTGCTGTAGAGGTTTATTAAGATTTTGGAAATTCCGGTTAGTTTGGCGGTTTTAAAGCAAGTGTGGAGTACTTTTTTCAAATTTTCATAATTGTGACGTCCGTTTAGGGATGAGTGAAGGATGGGGGACATCAGCACCTCGGAATTCTGGGCTTGTCTTCAGATCCGTTAAAGGGTGCCGCAGAAATTTGTGAAGATGTAAATCTGTGGATATCGCTTTGCACTCCATTACGTGCCATATTGAAAGAGCTTTCTAATCTAAGGAATATACCATGTTCGTCTTCCTGGACATCAGGGGCACCTTTAGCAACGTCAAACCGGAATCTATTGCCGAGGCGTTATCTTACCTGGCCGTGAATGACCCTATCTGTAAGCTAATTTACAAGATGTTGGCATCGAGACTATTTGTACCGATCTAGGCATCTCGTCCGTGAGGAAAATTGTGAGTAGAGGCCCTCCGCAGGGAGGCGTCCTTCCCCACTTCTTTGGATGGTCATATATAAATCGGCTGCTTTTTGACCTGGAGCAGCTGGGCTACAAGGCGATTGCATATGCGAATGGCGTTGCCATTGATGTTTCGGGGAAGTTCTTAGGGCGATTCTACAAAATGCTTTCCCTTTGCTTACCAAATGGGCCGCAAATTGTGGGGTTCAAGTCAACCCCTTCATACGGAACTTGCGGTGCATTTTTCCAAGAAGCATACGATACAATCAGTAGAATCCCCCATACTGGAAGGTGTCAGACTGATCCTTACTGATAAAGCAAAATTCCTAGGTGTAATCTTCGATAGGAGCTTAGCTGGAAGGCTAATGACCAGGAGGGCGTGAACAAAGCCAGTATTGCCCTATACTGCTGTAGGAGGGCTATTGGCATAAACTGGGGCCTACAGCCGGTAGTTGTGCGGTGGCTTTATGTGTTTATCATGCGCCTCATACTATTGTACGGCAATGTGGTCTGGTGGACTGCACTTAATGCAGCAGTAAATTGCATGGTGTGTTTTGTGCAGTGGTCTGTGATCAGTAACACGGTCAACCGAGTTATACATATATCCCAAGTGGATACTCATTTAACAGCTGAGTGGGCTCATAGTTCGACACGTTCCCGTTTTTTATCAAAGACTACTGCACTTAGTAGGAATCTAACCGTTGCGCTATCCCGACTACTTTCTTTGACAGGAAATTCACAGGTCAGATTCCACCACGGAGCTTGTGGGTCGCGGATCAACCTTTGTTATCTGACCCGTTACCCATCTACACGGACGAACGAACGAACGAGGCGGGCGTTGGAACTCCGAACGATTAAATATAATATAATGAATATAATATTTTTAAGTCGTCTCCCAGACCACTGTAGCGTTTCCCAGGCATAGGTTTCGGAATTAGAGAGGCTATGTTCTGGCTGGGGTGTAACGTTATCACTATTACGGAAGTCATCATTTATACGGTCAGTCAGACTCAGGTAAATGCCCCAGAGTCCAGAATAGTAATTTCTTTAGCGTTTTTTTTTCCGGGAATATTAGAGCTGAAGAGCTTGTTTGAACGGGGACAACGGAGGCGCTTTCTCAAAATTAGCGATACATCGGCTTCCCCTTTGATTTTTGCAAGTACGCTATCAGGTCCTCCACGATCAGCAAGGCTAACTTTAGATGGGCAATTAACAGCAACAGTGTCGGATAACGAAGATGATGTGGCCTAGGCTTGATTTATGTCGATCGATGAGGTTGAGTAAGAAGCACTTAAATGCGGTCGTAGGAGTCATAACTGAACACTGTGTTATTGGGAGCACGCAAGGTGGCTCGGGCTTCCTTTTAACGACTTCTGTAGGAGCTGTGACGATGAAGAAGAGGAAAATAGTACCGCTCATCTAAAAATTAATTAATGAATGATGAGAATGCTTGGCGCACATTTCTATATCGACTTTGGGTACCTGGCAGCGGTGGATGTTGGTAGACTGAATCGGTTCACTGATGGCCTGGTCTAGTCTTAACGGACAGGCTGCAGGGGAGTATTACACTCCTATGTGGTATCACAATGGACCCGCTGGTGGTCAAAGTGTGTTGTGGGTTATCACGACAGCCCGTGAATCTTACCTAACCTAGTTTGTTAGTTCGTTTGTTCGTTTTTCCGGCCATTTCTCGTGTTCTGATCTTAACCAAATCTTGAATGTAGATTCCCTTTGTGACCCTGAGCACAAATCGGGGACCGCAAATTTTTAACATCTACTGAAATAACGGTATATTCTATTGTGTTAAAACCAGAATTACTCGCCTAAGTCTTTTCAAAAATCGCTGCTCTATGCATTTCCAGTGGTCCGATTTCAATCAAGGTTCTTACGTACATAGCTTCCTTGGGTTATTAAAAGTACCAACCCCTGATATTTTGATCCTGCTTCAGGTGCTCGTCAGCACCAAATGATTCTCTTGGTCATGAAATGAAACAGAAACCAAACATAGTAGATATCGGTATCTCTTGATTCCGGGTGACTAGACTAACGCACTGAAGTACTGTTGAGGGTATTTTGATGTGGAAAAAAGGACATTAATGGCGTTACAGGGGGTTATGAGGCTAATACACTAGACTACTACTGGAGGTTATGAGGCTAATACACTAGACTACTACTGGAGGTTATGAGGCTAATACACTAGACTACTGTTGAAGTCATTTTGAGTTCTTTGGTCAGGACTGATACCATCTTGAATCCCTGGTGAGAAAAAAAAAACATACTTGGCAATAAAGTGATATCTAGACAAGATAGCTATCATATGATTCCGTGCCATGAGGCGAATGTACTGTTGATGGTATTTTGAATCCTTTGGTGAGGAAGAAAGATTTCCTTGGCAGTGAAGTGATATTTAAGCAAGAAGGGTGTCATATGACTAGGGCTGACGAGGCGAACGCAGCAAACTACTATCGTTGCTATTTTTGGGGTCTATTGGTCAAGAAAACAGGAGCTATTTGGGCATGAAACAGGAACCAAACCTAGAAAACGTCGTTAATTTTCAATGGGGTGGTAATACCAATCATCTCGACGTAAGGGACATATGGAATATAGCGGGCATAATGGACATAAAGGACCGAAAGACATAGTGTCCTCGAAGATTACTCAAAGTTATGTCAAAGGCACATTTACTAAACAGATGTGCTCCGAAACAATTGGTTCTTCGGGGAAAACATTTTTCAAAGCAAATCATAGACAACTTTAAAGCAAGTGGATCAAAACGAAATGGTTTTTGCATGTGACGGGCCTTAAGAGCCGATGAACATCGATCTTTTTGTGTCATTATCTAAGAACTGGGTGGAGGGGCTATTGTTACTCTAAGTCAACAATGGCTTAGCTACCTACTACCATGAAAAATAATCAGGATAAAGCCAATTCTTCATCTCTTTTTTGGTTTTACATAATCCTTCAAAGCTAGACAGTGGCAAAGAAGGTGACGAATGCTCTATTTCTCATCCGGATCCTCACAACTTCTACAGTAGTCGTCATGGGAGAGACGCAGCATCCTCGCGAGCTTGCCGATGGGATACGGCGTTCTTATGACCCCACTCTCCTACTGGTATGCTTCCTGTCCAATGAGAGCAGGGTTGCAGAGCGAATAACAGAAAAGTGTTACCGTTGAGCCGTATTGCGCTTGGCGGTCTAGGTAGATAGTAATTTCCCTGAAAGTTTCGACATGCCTTCTCCGACAAGTTAATCCTTACTCCCTCCGAGTAAGCGCCCGCACCCAGTCCTTCGTCGGTCTTAGAGCCATCCGTCTAGATAGCCACGGAGTCGGATGTAATGGGTGTGTTGCTTACTCATTGATCCCCAGAGGGAATCAGGGTAAGTAGCTGCCAAATGTATATTTTGGAGAGGTGTAATCAGTCTCCGCACGAAAATCCAGACTATCCAGAATAAAGGAGTGACCACACCTCTCCAAAGAATATCCACCAGAAGCAAGTGAAGCAGCATGTCAGAGCCGGCCGACGGAGTAGCCAGACCAGACGAGTGATTAATATGGTTTAATTAAATCAATCAACGACAAAATTTAGGAATTCACGATTTTATACGACGTACCTCCAGAACGAACCTTTGGACTCTTTTCTTTCTCGATAAGTGCTACTAACAACCGGCATCCTTCAAACATTCTTTGCCTATTTGTAAGTATGTATGTTGTTGTATCAAGATAGAACTATTTCACATATTACAAGAATGACGATTTCGGATAATACAAGTTCAACCTACCCTCCCTTTACCACATCTCTTAGGTCCGAGTACTTTGAATTTGTTTACCCCTAACAAGTCTAAAGAAACTATGAAGTCAACTTTTAGGGTACCGACACTTCCCTAGAGAATCGCTTATTGACTGGAGTAGCTCATAGTTGAATTTTTTAATGATTTGCAAGGCTAAATATTCGAGTACCTAAGAATTTATAATTTGTTGTGTATTTTTATACCCTAGACTTATAGTATAGGGTATATTGTTTTCTGTACATACGCTCCTTTTATATCCATATACAGAGCTTACAGTTCAAATTCAATTTGCGGTTGATTTTTGTAAAGACCTTACCGTTTCCAATTAAAATCTCTTTAAGCATGTGAATTCGTGTATATCGCGACTTGTACAATGCCTACCATTAGCTAATGTCCTCCCACGGCAATTTAATGTACTCTGATTACTCCTGGACTAAGGTGTACCGGGTTCTGCTGAAGGTCATTTAGAAGGCTGAATGGATTTAACCCTTTAGTCCTCAAATATTTTCTATGGACAGTTGACTATGGGTTTCTGCTTCATTTAATGATCAAGTGAGTTTTGTTTACATTTATTTTGGGCTACTTGCCAAATTTGATTGAAATCGGACCACGAGAAATGCCGGGAGGAGCGATGTTTGAAAAAAACTTGGGCGAGTTGCTCTGGTTTACACACAGCGAAATATACCGTTATTCCAGTCTATGATCAAAATTGTGGTCTCCGATTTATGTTCAGGGTCATACAAGGAAGCTACTTAACAAATTTGGTTCACATATGAACATGAAAAGTGCCCGAACAAACGAAATATGTAACAAACTTATACTAGAGACTCATCGTTAATGTTTTGAGAAATTTATGAGCTCTTGGAATTTCGAGTCAATTTACGAGGTTATTTGCGATTTTTAAGAAGGCTATCCGCCTCTTTGAAGGTTTCTCAAGGTCTCTTAACCGCCCGTAACCTTCAATCTCAACAAGGTTTTGATTCAATATGGGAATATGGAAGGAACGAGAAGTCTGCAAAGTGACCGTGCAGGTCCGGCGGCGCTAGAAGCAGATACTCCACAACGAGCGGTGCGGTGGCACATGCTTGTTCCAGCTCAGTTCGGGAAATGTTGCTGAGGTTTTAACCCGCTCGTTGCTTCAGCCATCACACAGATAAAATATGTCATGTGCCTTAAGGAATTGTCTATCCCTAAGGCACATGATTATCTTATATGTGTAACGGCTGGGGCAACGACCGGCCAAAAACCCCAAAAACAACAAAGGTTGAAACTGGGTTCCACAACCCAGGGAGACTAATCAATGAAAATTGCTGGTAATGGCTGTCAACCAGTTCAGGCAACACGCTCCAGTTGCTGGTGGTTTAGAGCCTTGGCCTCTCAACCCAAGAAACATAGTACGTACGATTTATTCCATTTAAAAGAACCTAATCATAAACCGATAAACCTCGCAACAAAAAGAACCCGAAATCAGAAAAGAATAGAAACTCATAAATCAACTAAAAAAAGGTAAATGAAATAGTTAATTGAAAGGAAAACTTCTGATCCAAGTTTCTGAACTAATATTAGATATACAGCATTTACCCGAGACCCTGGATGGCCACTGCAAACAAACAGGAGCAGCTAACGCATATTCAAATTAAACAAATAATAATAATAATAATAATAATTAAATAAATGCGGAAGCAGAACAAAATTCTTAATTTGAACTAAAGTAGAAAAATAAAATAATTTAAGCTGCGCAGCTGAAAAATACAATGTTTGCCAAAGAAGTATTAAGCGCGGCAACATACGAAAATTTGTCAGTCTGATGTTCTCAAATAAAATGGCAGCTCGATGGTTGTTGTTGTCAATTTACACTCTCTTCCGCAACAAGTGCAACTTCCAGCCTCACAGTAGCTCTACAAGGCCTCACTGAATTCTTTAACCAGATACACAGCCACTCTAGGAAAACAATCCGTCTTTTAAATCCCCGACAACACTCGCATTGACGGTCGGTAAAAACTACGTCGCTCGCGAGGCCGTCACAGCAGCCAAGCATAAGCATCCAAGTATTAAGAGCACGAGCGCTGTGACCATGGGGTCTATTGTGCTATAGCCCTGTAAATCTAGAGTGGGCGATCGAGTTTGAACGATCCCACAGCTCAGCTGCCCAAGTTTGAAAGAGGCGATCACTTCCGCTTCAGGGAATGCCTCACAGAGACTCTCCAAGAGGCGACGGGCGAGTGCCTCACACTCACCGAGGATGTGCTGAGAAGTCTCATTATCACTTTCGCAAAAACGACAGTTGGGGTTAGAGACAACCCCCATTCTGTATAAGTGACCCCTCAGGGTTGAGTGCCCTGAGAGAAAACCGCAAATGATACTCACTCTGCTTCTGCGAAATCACACCAAATTTAGGGAGCGCTTGGATGAGTGAGCTGAAATAAACAATTTCGATTGTCTCAGGCAAGGGAGGTTTTCCCAATGCGCGATGGTTTCTAACTGTTCCTGCTCTCTTATGTGTAATTTTACCTTATAAAGAGAGATACTAAAGAAAGGTTCGGGCCCTGTAAATGGATTTGGAGAAGCCGTCCTAGCTAGCTCATCGGCGGTTTCGTTACCAGCGATACCAACATGTACAGGGACCCAATAGATGGGAACTAAATTAGCAGTGCCAATTCTTTGCAGAGCTTCAAAGCAGTTCAGAACCAGTTTCGATGAAAAGGAGAATTTGCTAAGCGCCTTGACTGCAGCTTGACTATCAGTGAAGATTGCAATTCTACTGTCACGGTAGCAAGCTTATAGATATAAGTTCGCACATACCTCAATCGCGTGAACTTCGGCTTGGAAAACCGTGGTATACTCGTACTTCCTCATAGGAATAGACACTCTACTGGAAGGAGTGCTTCATTTCCCATTCCTCTCTGCTAAAGATAGTTGTAGAGAAGAGGTGATTGAAGCGGAGTTCACTTGTTGAGTGGTCTGATGGCAAGCCCAATTCATCATCCTCATGGAGCCAGTGTTCCTGCTCGGAATTAAACTTGAGGTTAGTCTGATTAGCTTTAAGCCTAGATACTGCTGCTTTTGCCTCTGCCTTTAGATGAATATGGAGCAGCGAAACATCTAACAATGCCTCCAGAGCAGCCGTGGGGCAGCTGCGAATAGCTCCAGTAATTGTGAGGCATGCCAGTCTTTGAATCTTTCCTAAAATAGTTATTCCTTCCTTGGTGGTAGTTTTTTCCACAAGATGATAGCCCCATATTTGATTATGGGTTTCGCAATTGCCTTATAGATCCATAGTACTGTGGTACATGTGGTTCAAGTATGACTCGAAAACCAATGATGGTACCGGGGCGGGCATTTTGGGTCCCAACCATCGGACTTTCATACCCATGAGCAAGTTTGCCAGTCTCTGTCAGGCGGTGGTGCACGCCATCGAGACATGTGCCGAGTTATGCCTAAGGATCGGCAACGACAACAAGGACGTGTCTACATTCTCTGACAGCCAGGCGGCCATAAAAGCGCTCTCAAAAATACAGTAACATCTAGGATCGTAAATAGTTGCCTAAAAGCACTACATAAAGTTGGTTCTCGGAACAGAGTAACTCTATTCTGGGTCCCTGGCCATGCTGACATCAGTGGCAATGAACAGGCCGACAAAATGGCCAGAGCAGCTTCGGCCACTCCCTTCTGCGGACCGGAACCCTTTTGCGACATTCCAACCTGTACAATCATGAATCTCATCAGAGACTGGAAATGTAATGAGGCTACCCCCTATTGGGACAATCAACCAGGGTTGAGGCAGGCAAAGCTTTTCATCTCGGGCTAATCGCGTAGTACATAGATCGACTGAATTGCTAAAGTTAAACCGGAACAAGGTTAGAACCATCTGTGGTCTCCTGACGGGACACTCAGGCCTGAGAGACCACTTGAGAACTATGGGGATTGTTCCTGACTCGAGCTGTCACTTTTCCGGTGAAGAAGACGAGACTAAGACCCATATTTTATGCAATTCCGACGCCTTAGCCCTGCGACGTAGAGACTGCTTCGGAGCAGCCTACCTGGTGGCTGATGATATCGCCTCGGATTCATTATTCCTCCTGAGCAAATTTATTAGCTCGATCAAACTTGATCGACAGGTCTAGGCCTGTTACCAGACCCAGGGCTTTAGCACAATGGGCCACTCGGCGTCTGTGCTCTTTAGGTGTTCAATCACAATCTATAGACATGTATCTTTATGGCTTTTCGAAAAAATACATTTGTAATTTTTTGCTCTAAGAGTTTGTTAGCCTCGTTTGTGATATCCAATAAGGTGGACTTGGACGATCCCGTATTTGTTCCGAGTTACTTCGTATTTTCCATTCATGTCCTTCATTTCGTCGTTAAGGTCCCTTGAAAGAATGCAGCTCGCCGTAGAAGTCTTCCGTGCAAGCGAATCAGATGGGAAAAATTGTTGGAGGTCCTTCAAGCCAATTGAGTAGTACAATTAACAGATACGACAAGGCAAATTGTAGCTGTAAGAGCGCGATACACTACCACGCAATAACTTAGCAACTACTTGTTGTCATCCACGAAAACTTTTGGCGCTTTTGTCTGATCGCCCCGGCCGGCAATGAACAATCCATAGTGCGGACCATCGATTGATCCCGCCTGTTACCGGTAAAAAATTGCAAAAACACCCGTTTTTACTATCCAACTTCCACTTGTCAAAATTGCACTGAGCCAGAAAAGCGGAAGAGGATACAATTTCGAAAATTCGGTTAAACATTAAAAATAGCTCAACATGCCAAAAATAATGAAATCTGGATCATATGATTCTAACGTCCTTAATCTACTTTTGAATGCAGTGGGCCATGGGTTGAAGGTTTTGAAAGCACGAAGCTCTTAGGGGTTTACGGAAGGAGTTATCTTATAGTATGTCTTCAGTATAACGAATAAACAGCATGCATCGGACTATATACCCTTCCATTATATTTTTACATAGGACGGGCCAAAAATTAAGGAATTACTTTTGATTTTTTTTTAGTTTGCGGAACTGCTTCTATGAGGTATTGGGAAAGTAGGAAAAAAAGGCCCCTTCACATCCACAGATGATGTGTTCTGGAGTTTTATTATCGGCATCACAGAAAAAAAAAAGTTTTGCGATGTCCTCGAAGTATTTTCAACTTAAAACTGTTTCCACAAATTGGACGTTTACTAAAGATCTTTAATATTTTTTATATTATATTTCATTTTGTTTTCACACAATTCTCAAAATAATGATATTGGAAGTTTCAGATAAACTTCTGAAGATTAACTTTTACAACTAAAGTTAGCATCATAATTTGTTGCAAAGGCAATTCAGACTGGGATTCTGCGGATGATACAAAATTGAAAAAGAAACATAAATAATAATAATGGAAATTAGACGCATCGAAAAACATACCAGTGCTTTAGAAGTAAAGGGTTAATGCCGACCATATTTGCCTATAACTCTGTTGTGTTCGAGTGCCACTAGCCCCTATTTTCCATTGAGCTGTGGGTCGTACATTCTGAGCCTATATTCTAAGCGGCATTGCAATCAAGTCAACTATAAATTTCGATTTTGCACTGAGTATGGTGGACACTGAATAGGATGCCCTGATTCTATCCAAATGATAAGGCAGACCCTCGATTGAAGTGCTTTGTTGTCAAAGCCATTTTATGTGCCGAATATCTGTTCTGTCGTCCATAATATCGTAAAGATAGTAGTCAATCGATTAATTGATAAGAGTAATGTCGAAGGCCAGTCGTAATAAGAGGGTATTTGAATTACTTTATGAATACAATACATCAAGGCTAAAACCAACTGGAAGCTATTAACTTTAACGAATGGAACTTTGGACGCTAGCTTTATTAGTGCGTAATTAAGTGCTAATGAAACATTTCACGCAGATATTTTTTATCTCCTTTTCATGCCATTTCATTATATTCTCGATATCCTGTTGACACCCCCGACTCAAAAAAAAGTCTATAGTTATTGCATGAGGTCAAAGTCCGGGATCATTAAAAAATAAATTAATCTTTTCTGCATCTGTAACAATGTACATAACACACGGGAACAAGAATGTGTTTTACATGGCGTTTCCAACGACTCTGAGAACTATCCACCGAATGAACTTTCCCCCTGAAAACAAATGAATTACTAAGAATTTTCTATAGGATTGGGGTGATTTTTCCAATGTGAAATTTCTCCAAATTTGGACTGATAATTCGAAAAATTACCCCAAAAATTAGACTTTCATTTGACTGAAAATGAACAATCCCTCCAAATTTTCAAATTTGGGAGGAATGTTAACCTTTTTGAAAAAATGTTTCCCCACCCAGGAACCTGGAACCATCTCAACGCACACTCCGAACGCAACGTTTCTCAGTGAGAAGTTATTGCTATGATGTTTGTACTGCCTAAAGTGGATATCTTCTCTACTTTATGCAGTACGAGCCTACATCCTTCGGTATTTTTTTTAGAGATCAGCTCTGGGACCACCCACAACTGGATTTCAGTATACATAGGTGGAGTGTAACAAGGTCAAGTGAAAGGGAAATAACGTCAGTTGAAAATTTTTCATTTTTGAAAATCTCTAGCTATGATATTTGCATCATATTTAGTTATTTTAGTCTTTTCAGTCTTTTGAACTTCTAGGTTTTTTTTTTAATTTTATATAGTCTTTTGAGTTTTTTAAATTTTTTCAGCGCTTCTTGATTGTTTTTTTTTTATTACATTTTTGAGTTTTTTTTCGACTAGGAAAATGCAGGGTGACGGCCGGGAATGGTGGTCGTTATCCTGGGAAGGGGGGTTAAAAGGATAACGGCCGATAGAGCAGGGCAGGTTCGTAGCTGGCCTGCCGTTAATCGTGGAAGGATCTGCCTAGTCTCAAATTCTTTAAAACTTAGTCCTCTATGATATCGCTACCTGGAAGTGTTAGCAAAAAAGTATTGGTTTTTCCGGAAAATTCCATTAAAATCGAAAAAAATTTCCTAGCATAGATTAAAATAGATTGACAAACCCATGGGCAAAGATGTACGTATATATATGGAAAGTTCAGTATGTGAAACCAGCGAACCACGTTTTTTCTTTCAATTCCTATTCAGGAGATATAGGAGATTAGGAGATTGCTGGCGTTTTTAAAATTTGTCAAGTTTTCCGGAAAAACTGTGACTTTTCGTAACAACGTTTCATTATTTATGAAATGATGGAGTCCTAATATCTAAAAGACCAAAAAGAGTTTTCTACGGCTAGCAATTGCCTATTTATAGGTGGTTTTGCATTATGCACCTCAAACGCCACGCAAATTGTCCTTAATTTCATCTCCCTTCACCTCCAGGGAAACGCTTTTCCAATGACAAAGATGCACTTTTCCGACTATCGCGTAACTGGCTATGAAGTTTAAAAAATGAAACCCTACTTTAATTTGCGTTTATTTAGGTATTATATATCAGTGACTTTTACTAATTTTAAAAGGGTTGGAAGACATTTTTCAATTTTAATTGAGTTTTCCGGGAAAACTGTCACCTTTTCGCAAATACGTCTCAGAGTTTAGTTATAAAGCATTAATAACTGCATGATCTGATACTAAGAAGAACTCTATACGATGAGCGGTTGTCGAGTTACGATTGATTATCTGCTCGTGCCCCATTCTAGTCCTGTTCAATTATTCAAAATAATCGATTATAATCGATTATTGAAAATAATGGATTATTTTCGATTAATCGATTATTTTGTTATATGCGTGAAGAACAAAACAAAAACAAAAAAAGCGAGCAATTTCATAAATCGACAAATTTGTCCATACAAAGGTAGATTTTCAGCATTTTATGTTTTTTTGCAGTACTAGAAATTATTGTATCATAATAACACGAAACTAGAAAAGTAGAAAGCTTCGCCTGCAACCCGAGGTGTTGTAGTGTACGATGTCAATAGGAGACGAGCTGTCTTACACCCAGACCCTGCCTTTCCCCAACCAATCTTATTAAATGAGTACCAATTTAAACATCTCGGCCGAGCGTGCTGCTGAAAATTGGTAATACACCTCTGCACAAAACACACCGCCAAGATTTAGTGAAAGAGATAATGTTGACTTTGGCTTTGGTTCAAAACTGAACTGTAGCGCCAGTTATTTATTTTATATTTTTAAGCTAAATATATCTTATTACCGCAGGCATCATTTTGCGTTGAAAGTGTGACAACAAGTTCCATTGGTGTTGCAGCAAAATCGAAACATGTGTGGCTGTTCCGGAATTTTTGCAATTTTGACTTCACATTCCTAATCAACGAACCAAACTACCTCCTATTAAGTTTTTCAGGAAGATACGCCGTGTTTATGAAAAATTGTGACGGTTGAAAATATCCTTTTGTTTTTGGTTTTTGGGAGTTTCAACTTTAGATTCGCAGCCAGCGCTCCTCCCCCAACCTTGTGTTAGCAATGTCAACCTTTCGTCTCCATTTCACTTATTTCTTGACTATATTCCACTCCATCGAGAAGAATGTCCTTTTATCTCCACCAAAGTACTCGAGATGGCATTTATAGTGTTCGAGAGCATTCGCCTCTCCACTCCAACTCCTACGACACCCATTTTGCCTCTATTCCACTCCATTGCCAAGAATGTTCTTTTCCCACCACCAGAGGACTCGAAATGCAATTTACACTACTCCAGAATATTCGCCTCCTCACCATGATTCTAATGACACCCATCTTGTCTATATTCCATTCCACTGCCAAGAATGTCCTTTTCCCACCACCAAAGGACTCAAAATGCAATTTACACTATTCCAGAGCATTCGCCTCTTCACCCCGATTCCTTTGACAACCATCTTGCCTACATTCCACTCCATTGCCATGAATAATCCTTTTCGTCCCACCAAAGGACTCGAAATGAAATTTACACTACTCAAGAGCATTTGTCACTTCTCCATGTTTCCTATGACACCCATGTTCCCTATGTTCCACTCCATTTCCAAGAATGTCTTTTTCCCACAACGAAAGGACTCGAAATGCAATTCATACTATTCGAGAGCATTCGCCTCTTCACCCCGATTCCCATGACACCCATCTTGCCTATATTCCACTCCATTGCCATGAATATCCTTTTCTCCCCACTAAAGGACTCGAAATACAATTTACACTACTCTAGAGCATTCGGCTCTTCACCACGATTCCTATGACACCCATCTTGACTATATTTCACTCCATTGTCGAGAATGTCCTTTTCCCACTACCAAAGGACTCGAAATGCAATTTATACTACTCGAGAGCATTCGCCTCTTCACTCCGATTCGCATGACACCCGTCTTGCCTATATTCCACTCCATTGCCATGAATATCCTTTTCTCCCCACTAAAGGACTCGAAATACAATTTACACTACTCTAGAGCATTTGGCTCTTCACCACGATTCCTGTGACACCCATCTTGGCTATATTTCACTCCATTGTCAAGAATGTCCTTTTCCCACCACCAAAGGACTCGAAATGCAATTTATACTACTCGAGAGCATTCGCCTCTTCACTCCGATTCGCATGACACCCGTCTTGCCTATATTCCACTCCATTGCCATGAATATCCTTTTCTCCCCACTAAAGGACTCGAAATACTACTACTACTCTAGAGCATTCGGCTCTTCACCACGATTCCTGTGACACCCATCTTGCCTATATTCCACTACATTGCCAAGAATGTCCTTTTACTACCACCAAAGGACTCGAAACGAAATGTACACTACTCCAGAGCAGTGTTGCTATATCTCAAGTTTCAGTGCCGTAGAAAATCGTCTTTTATTTGGAAAAATCGTCTTTTTACGCCTCTAATGCAAAATGAGTTTATGAGCATTTTTTTTTAAATAGAAATGCGTATCCGGTAGGAGTCTACTACATCTATTGCGGTTAGCAGTTATAAAACGAAGGTTTATAATTTGAGACCATTTATTAAAGTTGAAAAATATACGTGTAAGTTTCTGTGACATAGGGCTTCTCAATTTTTTTTGTACATTGAAGCGTTAAAGAAGTTTATCATTTTGGAATCGATTGCAGCATTAGTGCAGTCGTAGTGGTTATATTTCAAAAAGTTTTTCGTTAACAAGATGCCTGTTAGTGTATCATTTTGCAACCTGTTTCTCTGCTTGGTTTTATTCAAATTTATTTGGGAGAATGTACGTTCTACATTAGCTGAACTGTGGGGTAAAGTTAATAGTTGTTCGACAAATTTACATATTTGGACATATGCCGGTGTCTCATCACCTCTTTTAATCAATGAGATTTCTCTCCAGAACTCGACGATATCAGGTTTTTTTGTAAGATCAAATATTTTGGCGAAGTCCAGTCGTCTTATTTCTCTATATTGAGAATCTATTTTTTGAATATCATCTGGGTTAATTAGGTTTGGAAATAACATGGCCAAGTTATAAATAGAGTTGGATTCATTTTTAAAAATAGAATCTGGATCGATTAATCTCAAATTAACAAATATTTCGCTCTTAAAGTCGAATCTCTTGTAGATCTGTTCAACTAATATTATGTAAAAATTTAAACAGTTATTGTAAAATATATTCAAATAATCTGAAGTTATTTTTCGGTCATTTGTCAAGTCCTCTATCTTTTTCATTACCTCTGTACCTAGGTATAAATTAGAGATTTGCACATGATTTCTAAGGTCTTTAAATTGCACATTTTCAATTTCTGTATTTTTCAAATGATCTTTCTTAACAAAATTATCCATAAGCGACAAAACTAATGTTTTTATTTCAAAATACAATGTATGTATTTTGGGTTTTTCGCTTTGAAATGATTTGTTTAAAGTATTTACGAAAGGTAAAACATACTTCAAAAATTTCAAATACAATTCATTCACTGGTTTTTTTAGTTCCTGTAAAATTCGTTTTGCTGTATCTATATTATCGATATCACTGGCGATTTCAAAATATATTAGTAAATGTTCGTACAAGTCTAGCAAACGATTAACTACTTTTTCAAGCGATAGCCACCTCGTTTGGCTTGGATGTAATAATTTTTTCGGTTTATCGTCTAAAAGAACCATGATATTTTCAAATTTGCTATTCTTTTAGCACTGTTTTGGATATAGTTATATATTTCACGAGCCATAGTTTCCACTGAGCTCGGAAGTTTTTCGCATGCATAAGATGCACAAAGTGCAAAGGAGTGACAAACACACTTTAATATAAAAAGATTATTGCAATCATTTTCTAAAAGCGAAGCGACAGAGTGGTTTTTGCCGGTCATGTTTGAAGCGCCATCAGCCGCAAAACCAATCAGATTTTGTTTATAATTTATATTTTCTTTTTCAAATGCGCTTACAATCGCATTGTAAATTGATAAAGAATCGGCAATCGTAATTTGGAACAATCCGAAAAAGAAATCATCGATAAAACCGGCATTGGCGACACGGACAACAATGCTCAATGACTTGATTGCACACAAATCAGTGGACTCATCCACACAGATCGAAAACTTGTTATTTCTCATTAGATCAGACACAAAATCTAATTGATATTTTCCAACTACATTTTTAATTATAGCTGTGGCTTTAGATCTATTACAACTTAACTTTGTTGCTATTTTAGAATCAAAAAATAAGTTTTTGTTTAGTAGCACTAAATGATCGGCAGTCAAAAAGGCAACATTGTGTTCAACTAAAAATAGCGCATGTTGAATTTCAGCCTGAATCAACTTCCTATCGATTGGTGTCTCCATAAATCCTGCAGGTATTGTTGCCTGAATCTGTAAAGAGTGAACATTATATTTGTGTTTGGTTGATGAGGAGTGCGCAATAAGATCAGCTTTGCCTGATGATGCTCTTAAGGTTTTTCCACATGGTTTGCAATAGGCCACATTATCCCTGCATGTTAGCCAACCACGTAAACCAGGATCCTGCTCCCACTTTTTTATATACGTAGGCCTTGAACCCTGAAATTGAATAGACTTCTTTAAACTACCTGTTTACTTTTAACTAACTGTTTAAAAATAATTAACCGACCACGTAAACCAGGATCCGGCTCCCGTTTCTTTTTATATACTACAGCTATTGAACTCTAAAGTTACATATGTTACTTAAAACTTCATATAACTGTAAAATTATTAACATACCGAACTTCGACTTATCGTACATTCGCCGTCAGTTAATGCTTCAATATCACCACTATCGTTTTCGGTGTCGTCTGCCAGATCCGAAGAATTAACATTTTCCACATTTTTCCTTTTATTTTGGTTTGGTTTTCCGTTATTATCTGTTCAGAAAATGATTCATTACTCTACAAAAAGTCGGAAAACTTCCAAGTTATTAGTTTTATTGGGGCGCATGTTAAGTTTCCAACAAACCCATTAAAGCACGGAAGACGGACCCCTTATCTAAATATAATCACGGATTTACAGTTACTTGCACTTCTTAGAAGAAATTTTTCCATTTTGAACACTACACCTTGCGCACACGTCAATAACAACCAGGAACCAACACTGAAATCAGACATGCACTTGTTGACTAGCTAGTCAATACAAGTGTCATTTTTGTCGATAATCAAGTGCATCCAGGTCTAACTTACACGGAGTGGAGATTATTCAAACTACGGATACGAGGGAAAATTTTAAAACTAAAAGAGAAATTGCATTTTGTATAATGAATTATATATTGTACATATAATACACAGCCAATATAACTGTAGATAAAGATTAGGTGCAAATCGTCATTTTGCCTCTGATGTCGTCGTATCGTCTTTGTTATCGAAAATCGTCAAAAAGACGATAAATCGTCTAATATAGCAACACTGCTCCAGAGAATTCGCCTCTTTACCACGACTCAATGACAATGAGACCCGTCTTGCCTATGCTCCACTCCATTGCCAAGAACATCCTTTTCTCTCCACCAAAGGACTCGAAATGCAATTTACGCTACTCCAGAGCATTCTCCTCTTCGGCTCGATTCCTATGACACGCATCTTGCCTGTATTCTACTCCATTGGCAAGAATGTTATTTTCCCACCACCAAAGGACTCGAATTGCAGTTTACACTATTCCAGCGCATTCGCCTCTCCACCACTATGTTTATGACACCCATCTTGCCTATATTCCATTCCATTGCCAAGAATATCCTTTTTCTCCACCGAAGGACTCGAAATGCAATTTACACTACTTCGGAGTTTTCGCTTCTTCTCCACGATTCCTATGACCCCCTTTTTGCCTATATTCCACCCCATTGCAAATAATCGTAATGCCCTTTTCCTTCCGCCAAAGGCCTCGAAATGCAATTTACACTATTCCAGAACATTCAGCTCTTCACCTCTATTCCTATGACACCCATCTTGCCTACATTTCATTACATTGCCAAAAATATCCTTTTCCTTATCAAAGGACTTTAAAGCCCATTAACAGTAGTCTAGTACATTCCCATGAAGACGAACATACCTATATTCGCCTCACGTACATTCAAAAATCCTTTATAGAATGGCCACAACATGCGCATCAAACATTATTTTCATGCAAATTTTCCGCATGTCAAAGACCCGCAAACGCAAAAAAATACATTGCCAAAAAAGATACATTGCTAAAAAAAGATAGATTTTCAACACCATTGGCTGCCGTGCTCAATAATTCTCTCGCCAAAGTACTCTACACCTTAGTGTAGTGTTAATCGTTTCCGTATGATCATAATCGATTATAATCGATTGATCGGAAAAATACGATTAATCGTATCCGTATATGATCATAATCGATTATAATCGATTAATCGAAAAAATACGATTAATCGTATCCGTATATGATCATAATCGATTATAATCGATTGATCGGAAAAATGCGATTAATCCTATTTTTTCGATTAATCGTATTCTTTCGATTAATCGTATTCTTTCGATTATCTTTCGATTAATCGATTAATCGTATTCTTTCGATTAATCGTATTTTTTTCGATTATTCGAAATAATCGATCAATCGATTATCAGAAATAATCGATTATCATACGATTAATCGATTAATCACACAGGGCTACCCCATTCCTCGTCTCGTCACCTTCCTGAGCCCCCTCTTGTGTTTAAGAAGCGAAATCATAGAGGACTATGTTCTGAAGAATTTAAGGCCAAGTAAATTCTTCTACGATTAACAATAGTCGAGCTGCGAGCGATTTCCGGAACATGTCCACCTCAAATGGCTTTTATTCTTTTAACCCCTCTTTCCAAGATAACAACCACAATTCCCTGCATTTTCCTAGTTTCCTACACATCCTAGTAGAGGTCCGGTGACGCAACGGTTAGTACGTTTGCCTTCTATATACTGGGCCCCGGTTCGATTCCTACTGAATGCAGTAGTTTTTCATAAAAAAGGTGATTTGCATATCAAACTATGAGCCCACTCACCTATTAAATGAGCATCCATTTATGCGATAAATAACTCGGTTGAGCGTATTGCTGATTACAAACATCTGCGCATAAGCACACCGCACCGATCTGGTAAATGAGATGATGTTAACTTATCTGGAGGCCATGGTCCATATTGGACTGTTGGGCCAACTATTTAGTTTTTTTTATTGCACACTCTAGACAAAAATCCATAGTGAAACTGAGGGGTGCCAATTTTTCATACTCAATCCCTGTCAATTTCTGATCTTTAAGTGAAAGTCTATAAAAGGCTATATTTAACAAAAGGAAATTTCAAAAGACCAGACACAATAAGAACGATTATTATTGCATTTTCTGTTTTTTGAGGGAAAAAATCTCGTTTTTGTAGCTTATTTAGGCTTAGATTCATTTGTACTTTTTTGATTCTGATTTCGTGAGCCCTTGAGTCTATGAATTTTATAATGACGTCAGCTTGTGAATTTTCAGCGCGCAGATCTGTAACAAGCGCCACTTGAAATGTGGCCGGCCGTTTCCGCGTGTGAAAGTTCATCACAACTGAATCGGTTGAAATTATATTCGATCCATTCACAAAATTTCACAGTATGCAATGGAGCTGACGAAATTTCAACTGCCCGTTGACAACAATATTAATGCTTTGGGATTCTTAAATTGAACGACTCGGAGGCTATGTCGCTGTGCCGAGTCTTTCGCTCATTCTGTTGAGTCGTCCAAAATGACCGAATCGTTACTGTGCTACACATTACGACTGCAAAAATATCTGTAGAAATACACATGTCCACTTGTTTCGCTTGTGTACCTTTTAACTGAACTCTACCTTTGTTGAATTGCTCGAACTCGGCGTACTACTTGAATGACGAATTTATCAGGCCGTAGCTGATTTGATATTTCATGAAATAAGGGATAAACTCATTAGGACATCAGCTAAGTAGATGACGACTTTCTTACATTTATCACCGAAGTACTCAACGAGAGCATTGATGTTTGCTCCTTATTATCTTCTGAACGAGATAGCTGGGCTCCATACTTGATCTCTTATTCAAGCTGTGACGGGTTGAAACTCTGGCCACGAGCAAAATGTTTTTATACCCTAGACCTTATACACATAAGGGTTACGGCATATTGTTCCATCGAAAATATAGTATGTACATAACACCTTAAAAGAGGCTTTGTATATTGTAAATCAACATGGTCACCTCCTGCGTCGATTAAGTCAAGTCTGTTTGTCCGTTCACTTGATAGAATGAAGCTAGCTACCTGAAATTTTGATCAAATGTTTGTAGTATAATCTTATTTGGTGGTGCTGAAAATGAGCGAGATCCTATCAAAGAAACCCCTACCTTCCCTACAAATGATACTTCAAGTATACGTTAAATTTCCAACGAAATGGAGCTAGTCTTGAAATGAGACCCTTATTTAATTGTATTATAGTAAAAACAGCTAACTCGACTTAAAATGACGCCTACCTTCCCCATTAAGGTTTCCCGTTTGAAATTGAAAACTTTCCGTTTTCAATAAGGAAACGAAAAATAGTTGTATAAAACATATTGAAGTATTGAAATTTTAAGGCTCAATGTTACGCGCCTTTCTCAAAACTGTCGGTTTTGTATAAATATTCAGTAGAAAATTATTCTTCTTTTGTTATTAAGAAACGTTTAATTCATTGCTTATTTTTTTTTTTTTGCAAAACTGACTAATTTTTTCGTTCCATATTTACAATTTTCCTGTCTCTTTAAAATCACTGACCCGGGCGTTTCTCCCCCCTCCCTCGACGGTCCAGAGAAGTACCGTCGCGAACAACACGTCAGAAACACTACGTGCCGCTGCACATGAACGTCCAAATGACGCCTGATGCTGCGTCACTTTCAATCGGATAGGAAGAAATACATTACGGGCAATAAAGCGATGCACATGGCCGCTGATAGCTATCCGATAGCTATCGCCGCAATAGCTATCTGGGATGACGCTGGTTTCTGCTCCTATCTGCGTCACTTCACGCGTCCGCATATCAATTTTTAATAAGCCGGCCCACATACATTCGAACCCGGAACACGGACACGGTCATAATGTCTGATTTGTATGATGTTTCTTAAACCAGTCGCTTGAGGATCACTTTTAAGTGCCAATTAATCGTGACTACTACAATTGACAATTAATTTTGAAAAAAAAAGGGGGGAAGGATGCTCCTCAGCCCGGATGGGGGTTTGTAAGGGGGTGAAAACGGTGACAAAAATGCGGAATCCCTTATATTTTAGAAGTTATACTACTTTGCCTTAACCCCTAGCGGGACATAGCGCGTCAACTACTCCTGCGCGCCATCGTACTCTGTTCTGGGCAATGGGGCACGACTCCCCAAAAGTCGTACCCAGTGCCTGACACTCCTTTGCCACAGATCGACGCCATGTGATTCGAGGACCCCCTCTTGGTCGGCCTTGGTTGGAAATGGGGTTCCATTTCATGGCATGCAAAGCAATGCAGTTATCACTCTTCCGCAATGTGTGACCTATCCACTGTCATTTTCGCCTGCGTATCAATTCGTCGATTGGCATCTGACCCGTACGCCGACTTAGCTCTTCATTTGATATTGTTTCGGGCCAGAAAATTCTTAAAATTCGACGAAGACATGAGTTGACGAAAACTTGCAGCTTTCTGGTAACTCCTACGGAAACTTTCCATGTTACGCTCCCATACAAAAGCACTGACAGTACCAGGGAGCGAAACAGGCCCAGCTTGGTCTTGATGCTGAGATAGCTGCTCTGCCAGATTTTGGACAGCATGCCGTATGCGCGTTTAGCCTGGTTGATACGACGAGCGATGTCCTGCTCCGTACCACCATTTTCGGCAACAATGCTACCCAGGTAGACGAAGTTGTCCACCTTCTCCACAGGCTGCCCATTAATATTGATGGCAATAGGTGTCGGATTTCTTTTTCGCAACGGCGGGCTAAGAACCTTGGTCTTGTTGGTATTAATCTTTAGCCCAACCTTGCTTGCCTGCCTCTCGAGATCTAACGCCATTGCGGACAGATCCATGATTTTGTGGGAGAGTATGCATATGTCGTCAGCGTAGTCAAGATGTTGTAGATAAGATGTTAAAGTCCGTTAAATTCCTCTGTCGAGTCCGGATAGGGCTGCATGCAAAACATCGCCGATCACAATGAGGAATAGGATCGGTGAGAGGATGCACCCCTGCCGAACTTCACTGCGAAGCTCAAAGTCCCCCGACACCTTACCTTTATGCAGAACGCGACATTTCGCGCCGTCATAGGTTGCCTTAATAATAGCCACAAGCTTCTCAGGGATGCCTTTCCTGCGCAAGGCCACCCATATAGATTCCCGGTTCACACTATCGAAAGCCTTGTCGAAATCGATGAAAAGCAAGTGAAGCGGAGAATTGTACTTACGGCATTGTGATATGATCATTCGCAAGGTGTTAATGTGTGTGACACAGGAGAATCCGGATCGAAAACCAGCCTGCTCTTCATCAATTGTGCTTTCTAGCTTAATTAACTATATGAGGAGGAGCTTCACCAGAGGTTACACGATTCAAGACCGCGGTGAAGTGTTCTTTCCACCGCCTCATTTGATCTTCTTCCAAGATAAGTAGCTTTCAATCACTATCCTTCACCGGATGTTGGCAGGAGTTACGACCACCTGTAAACTCCTTGATGACACTGTATACAGCGTTTAAGCTGTTACTTCTTGCGGCTTCTTCTGCTGAGGCCAAAAGAGAATTCGCATAAACTCTTTTATCGCGTCGCACACTACGCTGAACTTCTCGATCTTTCTGACGGTAAAGGAGTTCAATGCTGCTTCGATTGTCGCCTGATGATGCAGCCAAACGAACTTTCAGCTCCTTTCTTTCAACAATCCGCTGCCATGAAGCGTCGGACATCCAGGGCTTATTCCGGCTACATGGGTTTGGGCCAAGGATGGTATCTGCGCTATCAATGTACGCATTTTTTAAGGCATCCCAGTTTTCGTTTATGTCACTATCTGGGTGACTAGTTATCTCAGCTGCTTTTTGCGGAAGATGGTCATTATATTGTTGTAAGACAGCTGGATGTTTTAATCGAGCGGTGTTGAATTTGCAGCGCCTGAATCTTTCGTCGCTGGGGCGGCGCACGGCTGCAATACGCAATCGAACATTAGCGATCATAAGATAATGGTCTCTTCCCATCCCAATATCGGCACCCTTCTTGTTTCGCACGTCCAGGAGGCAACTCCTGAATCTTTTACTAATGGCAAAATGGTCGATCTGATTTTGTGTTCTGCGCCGATCAACAGAGGACCAACTTACTTTGTGGTGGTCCTTATGCTCAAACATACAAACACCGATGAAGAGACCGTGATAGTTGGAAAGCTCTACAGATCTTTCACCGTTGTCGTTATGATCACCAAGACCGTGTCTCCCCATCACATATCTGAGCCCATAGTTATCAGCGCCAACTTTCGCATTCAAATCACCCATAACCATTATAATGTCAACTTTAGGTGTTCTGCTCTGAACGGCGTTTAGTTCTTCGTAGAAGGAGTCTTTTGCCAATACATTGTCGGGTTCAGTAGGGGCATAACATTGTATTGTTGAGATGTTCCTCATTTTGGTCCAGAACCTGGCGGTCAAGATTCTGTCTGAGACCGGCTCCCATGATAAGAGACAGTTTCGCGCGGCTTTGGTTAAAAGGAGCCCCACAAATGACTCACGAAGACTACCGGTAGCTTTACCGGAGTACAACATTACAGTGCTGCCCGTTGGAGAGATAAATTCTCCGCTGTTCCACCATCTTATCTCACTAACTCCTAAGATATTTAATTTGTACCTCAGAAATTCACTCTCTAATTGAAGAAATCGTGCGTTCTGGGGACCTTCTGATCCATTGTCCAGGGGAGTACGCACATTCCAGAATCCAATCTTTGTCATTGTGCGATAGCCAAAAGTCGTAACCGTTGAGTCAGTCCTTATCCGAGGCATAGTTGACGTTTCGTTAGCATATAAAGATTTCGGATAGTGCAAGTTGCTGGCTTACACATCCTGTCCTTTGATTGACGGTTTTAACGACAGGCCCTCAAAGGGAAAGGCCGTGGTATTCTTTGTTACACCCCTCACCACAGGGGAACCTCAACCAAATTATCGCACCGCCATCACTGGCGGCTTGACGTTGGTTAGCAATGGTCAGTGACCACTGCCGTTCCAGGGGGCGCCCACGCGGAGGACTATGGAAGAGGAGTTTTTGCCCCCTAAAAATAAGATAAATTGTAAATTCAGGTTCGCTATTATGTGGCCCGGCTTACATAATACAGAGTGACGCTGCGTCCTATCGCATCATGTGAATTGAAATGCAGATAGGTAACAAAGAGGGAGGAGCTTAAGTGACGCGGCGTCCGGCGTCATTTGGTCGTCCATGTGTACCGGCTCTTAGTGGGCATACTGACAAGCCACTGCTTGATAAGGGAACACGCGTACAGACTAAAGTTAATAACTAACAATGACTGCTGGAATTGCCAGATACTAAACATGAAAGAAACTCAAAAGCAGCTTCTAGGTGAATGTCCTGCACTCGCTAGAAGTAGATTAAGGTGCCTAGGAGCTTACTTCTTCAACGACCTTGAAGAAGTTACAGGACTCAGTTGGAGTATCCCGTTGAGCTTTGCCAACGAGTCAGGTTCCTTCCTGCTCAACAACGGTCTTCCAGGAACGGCTAGCAATGAGACGGGATGAGTACCTGAAATATATAGTATCGCTATGAGCCCCAGCGGTTAAGCCTAGCCATTAGGCTGCTACCCTACCTAACCTAATTTAACCTTAGCGCTGAACTGGGCTAGGCAGATTGCGCGACCCAGATGCCCCTTTACCATCAGGAGCCTCTCGTGTTCGATCCAGGGATGCGAATCGGGTTTCGTTTCCCCCCAAATTGGAAGAAACTCCTTTGACATCATTCATTGAGGCTCGGTAATTCATTCACAAATTGCTATTATTCAACTATTGAAACTTCAGCTCGGAACCGTTGCCTTGTACGTTAACTAAAAGCACTATTGAATGTTATAAGTGAAGCAAGAAACAAGTATCGTGATTAGCTTCTTAGACTTGCTGCTAGCCCCTGCAGGCCAGGTTCTTATTTTTCAACTTGAATTTTATATTCAACATCTTTTGGCCTTACACAAACCATTCATCCGGCATAATTGTGAAAGTTCACCTCCGTCAGGTAATTAGCCTTGCACATTGTACTGCAGAGTAATTGGCAACAACAGAAAATGTGCAATCACATGGTTATGAATTATAAAAAGGATTCGTGCTGAGTGCTCAGTGCGGGTGAACTGAAAAGCTAGACCGAATCACTGCTGGAATTGTACACGGGTGAGAATTCCATATAAATCCGGGCAACTTTGTAGAGGAAAACTCTTCTCTTCGACTCTCAATTGAATGCAGTTTTAAACTTTTAATAAGCTTCACGTAGAATTGTGCATTATGGCACCTTAGCAAGAGCATACCTTCATCCGCATGGGAGGTTGAACACAAAGTGCGAACACTTGAAATTGGCAACTTGATAAATTATGTTACTCTTGTAGTTGGGGAGCTAGTGACAGGTTCTGTTACGGTATAAGTGCCAAGGCACTTCCACGATCGGTTCTTTGACATCCAGGGCTAATGAAAATGAAAAGTCCGGCAGGCTTCAACGGTTAGGTTTGGCGGCGGTAGAAGGTTATATTTGGCAAAAAAACGTTAAAATTACGTCATTTTAACAAGTTTGCCGCTTTGTAACATGAAAGATACTAAGATAAGATAAAGTAGTCGAGCTACTGTCCCAGCAGTAAGGCACTGCGACCATGTAACGGACGGTTTGGTGGGCATCCGAAGATGCCCGTGGGGACGGAGCCTAAGGTAACATATGACCGTGTAGGTCGGGCTATGCCATCTGGCGAAGAAAAAGGCCCCTCAACGAGCTAAGCAGCGGCCTATGCTTGCTGTAGCTCAGTTCGGGAGATGTGGGCGGGGTTTTCACCGCTCGTTGCCCCTGTCCATTACGTATTAACAAAAATTCATAGGCCTGGGGAAGACAACACAAACAGGGGAGGTAAAAATGGGGAATAAAAAAAATAGTCGATAAGGATGGAATGGTTGACGGCCGGATTAGACGCCCACACGGTCGCACCTGGGTCCGGGTGTAATAGGACCCTCGGCCTCTGGTTTCGTACCACCAACAGATCACTTCTCATCAGGTGCTGCTTCGATCTGCTGGTGGGAGCAGCACAACCAGACCATAATATGGTTCATTACAGGTGGTTCATTACAACCATATAAGATATATTGTACCGTAGCCCATTAATCCAAAAGACCATCCAGCTTTCTAATAAAGGGCAGTAAATCTTTATCAGGAATCAACCCGAAGTCTTCAGTGCTGATAGTAACCTGCCCGAAGAGTGACATCCTAAAACGTGCGATGGCGGACCATTCGTACAAGATGTGGTTAGTCGTTTCCACGTCCTCCAGACAGAGACGGCACTCAGTCTCGCTGGACAGACCCAACCTGTTCAGGTGATATCTGACCAGGTGATGGCCAGATAAGTACCCCACTAGGAGTCTTACATAGGTGGGTTCTACTCATTTGAGTAGTTCCCTTGTGAATGAAGTGCATTATCAGCTCCTTTGATTGACGTAGTCCTGAAAGGTTATTCCAGTACTGATGACGCAATAGTGCAAACCAATCTGTGATCTGCAGTTTGGCCGAGGCCAGCCCAAGGCCACAGTAAGGCTCAAGTCCATGAAAACGACTGGATGATGCTTGTGCCGCATCCGCAGACTCGTTGAAAGACACTAATGTCCTCAGACATTATTTTCTAATTTTTAAGTGGGGTTCAGGGAAGGTTAGGTGCAAAGTGCTCGTGAATACAAAGTCACCTTTCGGCAGAAACTCGGAGAAACTGCAAAAAAAGCCTCTATAGGTTTTCGTATCTGAAATAGTTTTCGGGATAATCACTAGAAAATACGAAGCAAAAAAAAAAACCCAGACCGTTTGTAATATAGATTCATCGCGCTTCGTGCTCGTTGGCCGTGGTAGTTCGTTCACCGCTCCACGATACTAACCTAGAGCTCGGAGTTCAAATCTCGGCGCGATCAAAAAACTGCCTGTGTTTACTAATTGAACTCTCACTGTGGTCCGAACTTGTAGCGGATAGGAGGTGCATGCTAGCAACTGCACTTCCGAAAAGTAGATATGCTATTGAGACGTCAACAAGGCATTGAAATTCTAGAGATGTTGTCGCGCCCATGCCCCTGGAGGGGTCAAGGCAATTAGAGAAAGAAAGAATTGGCACTGCTAATATAGTTACCATCTGTTGGGTCCCTGGACATGTTGGTATAGCGGGTACCGAAACCGACGATGGGCTAGTCAGGACGGCTTCTGCAAGTCAATTTACAGGGCCCGAACCCATCTTTGGTATCTCTCTATGCAGGGTCAAATTGCACATAAGAGAGCAGCAACAGTTAGAAACCATTGCGCATTGGAAAACCTCCCTGGACTGAGACAATCGAAATTGTTTATTTCAGCTCACTCATCCAAGCGCTCCCTGGAATTGGTGTGCCTTGGCAGAAGCAGAGTGAGAATCATTTGCGGTCTTCTCTGATGGCACTAAACCCTGAGGAGTCACTTATACAGAATGGGGATTGCCTCTAACCTTAACTGTCATTTTTGCGAAAGTGATGATGAGACTTCTCAGCATATCCTCTGTGAGTGTGAGGCACTCGCCCGTCGCCGCTTGGAGAGTCTCGGTGAGGCATTCCCTGAAGTGGAAGCGATTGCCTCTTTCAAACTTGGGCAGCTGAGCAGATTTGCGGGATTGTTCAAACTCGATCGCCCACTCTAGATTTACAGGGCTATAGCACAAAAGACCCCATGATCGCAGTGCTCGTGGGCCCTTCGGGCCCACCGCCCGAAAGTCTTAATCTTAATACTTGGATGCTTATGCTTGGTTGCTGTGACGGCCTCGAGAGCGACGTAGTTTTTACCGACCGTCAATGCGAGTGTTGTCGGGGATTTTGAAGGCGGATTGTTTTCAGAGGGTGGCTGTGTCTATGGTTAAAAAATTCAGTGCGGCCTTGTACCATGAGACTGGCAGTTGCACGTGTTGCGGAAGAGAGTGTAAATCTACAACAACAACACCAAATTGAAAACCTGCCATTTTATTTGGGAACATCAGACTGACAGACTTGTGCAGACCTAGTGGTGACACCAAAGCTTCAAATATGCAACAGCCATATGCATTGAAACTGTATTTCCTACATGGTCGGTTTGGGCAGAAGTTAGCTGATGAAGCCACGATGAAAGAACATTTATAGAGGGAAGGTGTGCGCCATTTAAGATGAGTGAACCCTTTTTACCACAACTTTATGGGGGAGATAGGATCTTGCCCATTCCCAAAATCAACTAACTAACCCACAAACATTTGATCAAAATTTCAAGTCGCTAGCTACATTCTATAGGAAGGTACCATATTTAAGATATCATTTGTAGGGGAGGTAAGTATTCTTTTGGCCCGATCGTGAGAATTTTCAATAGCAGTCAACTGGATTCTTCTACAAACATTTGGCCAAAATTTCAACTTCCAAGATTTATTCTATCGAAAGTTATCGCCTATTTGATGAATCATTTGCAGACTGCTTTTGTGGGATCTTGCCTATTTTAAATTCCAACTGACTAGATATTACTACCAACATTCAACCAAATTTTCATTTCGCTAGTATCACTCTATGGAAAGTTATCGTAGTTAGAGGAATATTTAATTTTTTGAAATTTGTAGGAGAGGTAGGCGTTTCTTTGGTCTAATTATACCCATCTTACTAAAACTGAAGCAGCTTCTTATTTGAAGCTTACATGATAAAAATAAGGTGTCTACGTCAATTGATTCAAGAGTTATAGACAAAAAACCTGAAAAGTAGGGTAGTACGGGGTTATTTGTAAGAAAAATTTCCACCTGATCGATTTCATTTTCCAGGAGAGTATAAAATTACCTTGTCGAGCCATCTACTAAAGCTAGAATTTTTCACGTTTATTCAATCGGTAGTTATGGATACATCTAATTATTTTACATAAGTAGGGGAAGTAGACGTTCTCTTGACTTGATCATTCCCATTTTCAATACCAACTAATAAGATTTTACTGCCAACATGGGCAAAGGAACTGCCCAGGTTGCGTTCTTAAATTTTCCCTTAAGGAGCCAAAGGGTGGAGATATTTTTGGCGTGCGCAAGCGAACATCTTTGGTGGGCATCCCTGGCCTAACTTTGGGCAAAGGAAATATCGTAAAAAATATCCTATTTTGAAAAAAGAAATCATAGCTTTTGTCAGTTTCAAAGAAAAAACAATGTGCTGTTGATAACTTTTTAGTAAGGGTGGGCAAACGAGGGCTTACAATGGGCAAACGAACTGCACAATTTAAATAAAAAAATATAGTTTTGAGGTTCAATAACGTGGCACCCAATCTGAGACCAAAATTTTAATTTTTTGATTGGCAAAATGGAGGAGTGGGCAAACGAAATTTTTGTGTGGGGGCAATCTTTTAATTTCCGGGGCCCTGGGTGAGGGAATTTTAGTAAATTTTCACTGACGTCTCTCTAAAAGTCAAGAATCTGTAAAAATAAATTTTCTTTTTTATTAATTCTTTTAGTGTTTTTATTTTTTTACTATTACTAATTGTCTGGTATATTGAAGGCATTGAAAATTGCAATATTCGCAAGTGCCCTTGCGTGAGCTCCGCACGTTCCCCTCGCAACGCTCGCTTCGCGCTTAAGGAATCGCAACCCTCAGTATCCCACAAACATGGATGCTCGCTTCGCTTGCTCTGCGTGTAACAGCGTTTTGAACAGTTTTAAACAAACCAAATACTCAGCATAAATCATTAAAAAAAAATAAAAAAATTTCTCTTTTGTTTCTGCAGATTTGAGGGTTTTAGGGTGACGCTAAACGAAAAGTGACAAAAAATCAGAGTCAAATGTGATTTTTCACCCCGGGTCCCGAAAACTAAAAATATCCCTAGGTAGAAAATCCTAAGCCAACGTTGGTCAAAGGAAATAGCGTGGGTTAGGTCAGGTAAGGTGGCAGCTCCGCATAGGCCGCAGGGGCCCATAGTGATACCACATATTTCAGGTACTCATCCCGTGTCGTTTCTAGCCCTTACCAGAAGATCGTTGTTGAGCTGAAAGGAACCTAACTCATTGGCGAAGCTCAAGAGGCTTCTCCAGCTGAACTCCGTCAAGGTCTTTGAAGAAGTAAGCGCCTAGGCACTTTAATCTTCTTCTAGCGAGGACATCCGCATAGAAGTTGGTGCACACCGATTTCTGGGTGGTCCAAAGAGGCTTTTAGTTTTCCTTTTGTCATAAGAGCTCCAAAAAAAATATTTTCGTTATTCCGGAGTCATTTATGTTAAGCCAGTTAGCGTTGGTATTTCGTGCATACTGTCGTCCAGCATCTTCTTGCATGTTTGTATTGGCGTAGGCAGCTTTTGGGCTGTCCCTCGTTCGAGGCTAGCCTCTGTTTGGCTAGTCCGTCCACTACTTTGTTACCTAGAACTCCAGTTTGGCACTGTCTTCGACTTGATAGTAACGGATTGTAGCGCCTTTACTGTTGCTTGACTGTTTGAGTGTATAACGACTTTACCCTTTTTCCGGGATGACATCGTCACTTCCGCTGCCTTTTGGATGGCAATCACCCCCGCCTGGAAAATGCTACAATCACTCGGCAGTCTGTAGGTTGCATGGGTGTTCCAACGAATAGACTGCTGCACCAACTCCAGCTTCCATCTTGGAGCCATCCGTGTAGAGGTTCAGCGCCTTCCTGCGTCCATGATAAACTACCGAGATCTGTCCCCTATAGGGTATATTGACACCGAAGTTTGTATTGAAACCTACTTGTGGTTTCATATAGTCAGTAATATCAGATGGCAGCCTAATACTGCGATGACCATATATCTTTGAAATGCCCTGTCTTTCTGAGCATTCAGATGTAGGTCAATCGGAGGCAGGTTTAGAAGGGTGTCCAGAGAGCGCGAAGATACTGTTCTTAAGGCAGCAGGGATCCCCAAGCAACATAGTCTCTTAACCCGCTTCATTTTCTGTATGCTGCTTTTCGCGTTGAGCTCTGACCACCAGACCACAGCTCGCTCCGTAAGTCAGTATCGGTCTTACAACAGCCGTGTATATCCAGAGTGTTATTGTCGGTTTGAGGTCCTACTTTTTACCAAGCAAGCTTTTGCTGGTATAAAAGATGATGTTGGCCTTCTATCCAGGATCATCACTAAGCACTTTGCATGGGTTGACAAAGCTAACTCGTTGTCAGCCATCTTTGGCAGGACAAATTCCTGAATTGTGGTTCCTCTTGAGAAATAGCGTAAGAAATCACCAATCTTAGAAAAAAAAATAGTTTTGTTAATAACTTTTTTTACAATGGTGAGCAAACGAAACGTCTCAGGGGGCTCCGGTATCCAGTCAAACCACTATCCGTGGTATCACTAGCATAATTCCTTTGCCAAAAAAATTGTGCATACTTACTGCTGTATATTGGTGAAAAGTGTGGGACAAAAACTAACGACGAGAGCATTAAAGTGGCGCATTTCAAAATATTTATGCCGAGGGGTGGGCTTCTGTGGTTAAGTAAGTTAAAAATTCACGATTCTGTTATTTAAGTACCAAAAAGAAGAAAATAAATGGTCCACGCCGTATGGTTTCAAATCAAAAGTAATCAATTAGTAAACATTTTTCAATTGCAAGCAGTATTAAAATTGAAATTGTTTGGTCACGTTTTATATGCATGATAAAGCAATTCTATACATATTGTACACGCATGTTCATCGTTCATACATATGCATCAATGTGGGAATATGCGTAAAGTATATTATGGCGAAAAGCGAACACAACTCTCAGCATCCTTCGCAAAACTCAGATGTGGGCTTCTGTTGAAATAAACTCCGATTTGATATCCAACCATAAGCAATGCAGAATTGCAGACATTTGAGATTTGACGTTTTTTTTCGATTTTCGTTTCTTGGAAAGGGTTTTGTATTGAACTTGTTATCATGGTGTATGTTTAATTTCCCTGGTTTATATCACTAATCTTGGCGAATTTTGTATCAGAAATTCTATTAGATTTAAAATTGATCTATTTTATCTTTTTCATTTTACGTCATGTAACGGACTAATTCTAAATATCTATTTTTAAATTTGTAAATTTTTTGCAATTATATTCGATTTGAATTTATTTGAAATCATATCTATATTTGTTAAAAAACGTTACAATTTTTAAAAGTGGGCATTTATGAGTTAGAATCGACCCCTGTAAACGGGCGCGATGGCCATGTTTTTTGTGAGTGATTACAACTACTTCAGACGGTTGTCCACTTGAAGGGCAGAGGTTGACGCGAAGTCGGACGTGAGTTTTGTAAGGGACACACAAAAAAGATTTTGTTCGTCGGATCCCGTTCAAGAGATTGGCTATTCAGTGTTTTCTTGAAAAAAAAAAGAAAAATGAAACCGGAATATAGAGGGCTACGCCCGCAATTCGAAAGTTTTGTAGCAAGCACTTATTTTGGTATGTAATTATCGGCTCCTGGCTCTTCTTGGTACCACACAGATGGATAAAACACCATAATTAAAATGTCTTACCCATGATATAGTATCTTACATGCCAATTCCCTTGTTCCGCTTTCTTCAAGTTAAAGAATATACCAAAAATGGAATGTATACATTATCTTTCTCACGACACCCCAAAACACTGCCAATACTAGTCGATAAAAAATTTGACGTTAATTTCGCCCCTAAGTGTCCCCCCCCACCAAGTTCGCCAATTACGACACATCGCTTTCTCCAGCGAATTATAGCATTTCTACACATTCTTACCGAATTTCACGTGTGTAGCTTCAGCCGTTCGTCAGATATTCAATAGACATGCGGACAGACATTTGGTTGATTTTATAAGAGTTTTAGTTTTACTACAAAACCCTAAAAAGAGAAATTTTATGAATAATTATTATTATTATAGAATCACTGCCCCAATCAATCTTTACCCTTTCAAAAATGGTTAATAAAATAACTGAAATTCGCACTACGAAAAACAACATGCGAGTAGTACTCGCACCTACATATACGCATGAGGCCGGTAGGTGTATTTTTTGTATGGATAGTGTCAAAATGATTAACTTTAAATGAATGTACTATTATTAAATATTATGTGATTATGACGGAACTTAGAGATATTATTGCCTATATTGTTTTTTATCGTTTGCCATCAATGTTTTTAACCTCGGATGTGTTTGTGAGATGCAGGGGTGTCCTAACTGCAAATATAGAAATGTACTATTATTAACCTATTTTGACAAGATATCAAAATTGCGTTATTTTTAGTTTTCTATGCTAGTAAAATGCCACCTTTTTGTAAGTTTTTATATTCCTAAGTGTAACGGTCTGGAAATGCAAGGGGGGTGGGACAACTTATGATCACATATTTTCCCCTCTCCCTCCTTTCTCCTCTCTTCAAATTTCATGAAAATGCCAAAAATGGAATGTACTCAGTGGTACCTTTCTTATGATACCCCACTTGCCTATACCAAACTAAAAAAAATTGTTGACCTTCACTTCCCCTCTATGGAGACCTCCCCTTAAAGTTGGCCTATTACGACGCATCGCTTTTTTCAGAGAATTATAGTACTTCTACATATTTTCACCAAAATTTCATGCATGTAGCTTCAGCGGATCGTGAGATATTTCATGGAAAGACAGACAGACGGACGCATGACCGATTTCATAAGGGTTTTGTTTTTTTACAAAACCCTAAAAAAGGATAGGTTCCGAGGTTGGAGTTGGGCGTGGGCGTTTCTCAGAAGGAGAATTCGAGCGCTGAGTGGTTTGTTGATTGCTGAGTGGTTTGACGCTCGTCCGGTGAGCTGGAAACTCTTGATAGTGTCCGGGTTTGAATGGGATTAAGGGACACTCAACAAAAAAGTCAAACTAGGGCGTCGTCCACCGAGCGAGCATTTTACCGCCGGCCGACCAAGACCACTTTTTGTATGTCAGCGGTACTTGTGTGTGTCCTCCGGGCAGGATCATTAAGTGAATTGGCATTGCGCGACTTGACGTGCTAACCGTCGCCTCGTTGTTACTTGGAGACGTCGCAACCGCCGCAGCCGCATTCGATCCAATAAATTTCCACCAGGCCAATGGACGCAGCCAACTTTGTCCTTCAGACCTGAGCCCATACATCGTACAAGACCCGTTGCGCGCCGCTGTGCGTAGGTTATGTTCAGCCGTTGATGTCGGTATTTGAATAGCCCTCCGACCCTGGCCCCGAATGCTCTGCAAATCTTGTAAGCTTGTGAGTTGTTCATTGTCGGTCGTACGTTGTTATCGAATCGTCAATTAATTTTCCAATTGTAAATTATTGACGAACCCATTTTCAAGAGATGCCAGTTTTTTTTAAGCTAATTTCAATTTGGTACTGCTAATACTCTTTTGAAAATCAATTTGGTGTACAGCTTCCCTCTCCGAATGGGGTTTCAGGAAACGGGGTAAGTGTTTTTGTTGTCATTATTAATATTTTTTTCTACGAAAAATCTCTTTTATAATGTATTGGCCATGACAGTGAATTGGACCAAAACTGTGTTTTGCTCTCTCTCTCACTAAAGGTTGATTGACGGGATGAGGTGAAAGGCTTCATTCCTTGTTTCACCATTGCAGACACCACAAAATTTTTCTATGGAGACCGGGTCCCCACCCAGCACACTCAGTACATCATTCGGTCCGTTGTGTTACCACCAAAGGAACCTAATTAATCCTAGCTACCAAATCAGCCTGTGCTGGTGATAAAGTGATAGAGCTGAATGACACTCATATTTTTAAGGTCGTCCAAATATTGAAACAACCAAGAACCTAAAAAAAAAGTTACAGTGTCCTGTAATAACACCTGCAACCCTACCAATGTGCTTCCTATTTAGTGAAAGCAGTGCGGCAGAGCGGCTAGGGTGAAGTTTTGGCCAAAAAACTTCGTCGTTTGGCACGTATCGCCATTTGACAATCTTATATTCGCTCTGTCAATCGCAATGCGTTTAATTGTAATTTTACACGATGCGATTGGCATTTTGATGTTTAAACGGTCTCCGTTAACAGCACCGGTAGTCCTCTCTCTCTCTAACCAGTTCATCTGCTTCGCAGTCACCCACGAAGTCACTATGGCTCGGTATCCAACAAAGTGTAATGCTGAAAAAAGCACCCATCTCTTTGAGGACCGACCGACACTTGTCGATGGTTTTCGATGTAGTCAGGACGGATTCGAGCGCTCAAGTTGCAGCCTGACTATCCGTATAAATCGTAATGTTTCTCGCGGTCACTACATGATTTCCTAGCTAGGTCAGAGCTTCGAAAATTGCCGTAACCTCCTCCTGCAAAACACTGCAGAAATCGGGAAGACGAAATGACAGTCCCTCTAAATAGATACCAGCCCCAACATCGCCATTGGTTCTAGAGCCATCCGTGTAGATGGACATGGAGTCGGTGGTGAGGAGCGTGTTATTAGCCAATTGACCCCTAGACGGAATCTGGTGTGGTTTCGACCAAAAACGTATTTTGGGGAGATGTAATCAGTCTCCACGGGGAGACTAAAATTATCTAGTACAGTTGAGTGCCCACAAATTAGCGTGCGCCACTGATTATGCGAGGGACACACCTATCCGATCATACTCCGATCATAGAGTCGGACGAGTATATGAGAGGGAAATTACATATATGGGATTTCGGACGCGTTGTGGCCCGGGCTTTAGTTCACACTTTTCTGATACGCGTCCAATCATACTCCGTTCGAAACCCAATACCATTTCCTTCTCAGACACTAGTTCGACTGCATGATCCGAGTATGATCGGATAGGTGTGGCCCGGGCTTTAGTCTCACGAAGACGAAGAGCCGTGTTTGACGCTATCTAAATAAGACCAAGGAACTTAACTTTGTCGGCGAAAACCAATTTAATACTCTCCAGTATGGAAGGTTCAATAGGAGGAGTCGCGTGCCTTCTAGTGAAGAGCATAAGCTTCGTAGCTTTGTCTTAACAGGGTTAATTATAACGTCGCAAAAGTTTGGCCATTCTGTTGGAATGGTTAGCGCATTCTGAAATAACCCACTGAGGACATCAGGAAACTTACCTGTGAACGCGCAACATCATCTCTATACTAATATACACTTGCGAGCAAAAATACTGAATCAAACCGAAAGCACGTGTATTTGTATGCATATTTTGAAAAATACATTATGTATCCCCACAAATCGTATATCATTAGAAAACTTGAAATCTTAGCTTTACATTAATACCATTTTTAACAATATTTGAAGATAGATTTTAAAAGAGTGGGGCTTGAAATCAAAAAGTAGGAAAAATGGGGATTTTAGAAAATGGAGTGTGGTCAGATTTTTGTTAAATAAAACAAAATTTTTTAAAAAAATAACAAAATTATTTATATGATATTGAGTTGTAAAGAACAACTCAATTGGTTGTATTGCCGGAATCAATAATAAGTTAGTACTGGGCGTTGAGTTGCCTCCAGTTAGATTCACGAAATAAAAATTGTACTTTCAATCAAAACATCGAACCGATATATTTCGGGCTAGGCCCATCATCAGGGTTCTACAATGGTTGGAAATTACAATTTTTTATTAATATGTAAATATAGACAATAAATAAAAATAGACAATAAATAAAAATAGAAAAACCTTAGATATCGAACAATAAATTAATGAACAGAGATAGAAAACGTCAAATGCTTATATGTAAACAAGAAATGTCAATAGCAAAAGCTACAGGTGTACTAAAACAAGAGAAAAATATCACAGACTAGATGGCGGGTAAATTATTTGAAACCCATTTTAATTAAATTAAAATATGTATCCGAATAATGTTTTTTATCCGTTTTCTCATTGCAAACACTACTTTCATATTTGATTATATGATTCACTTCTTGGATTTGAAGTTTTGCTTTGTTCGGTTGTTGTACTAATATTTTTGCTTCGTCAAAGTTGAAATTGTGGTTGTTTTTGATTGAATGTTTGCCAATGCAGACAGGTTGTCATTTAAATCCTCCTTGGTGTCATTTTTATGTTGGCTGATTCTCGTCCCTAGTTTTTGAATTGTTTCGCCAATGTACGTTTTGTCGCAATTTTTACAGTCAATTTTATATACGACGCCGGACTTTTCCTCTTTGGGTATTTTGGTTTTGAGGTTACAAAATATGGTAGCATTTTTGTTTTGTGGTCGCATTGATATATTTACTTCAGGTACAAAGTATTCACAAGTACGGGAAATTGTTTCACTTAGACCTGGCACGTATGCAATAGATGCATAATGTTTAATAGAGCCAGAAGTTGTTCTGTCCTGACGTGCACTTGCATCCTCCGCAGATAGGTAAGCATAGCTTAATCTGTCTGAATTGCTTTTGCTATTAATAACATCATTGAGTATTTTATTGTATTTATGATGTTGGATGGGTAGTTATTATTCGAGAGAACCTTTTTTATACGTTGAATGTTTTCCTTCCAGAATTGCTTATGGCTAATTCGGAACACCTTACGGATGAAGGATTTTACTACGTTGGTTTTCATTTTCGCAGGATGGTTCGAATAATAATTAAGAATCCTATTGGATGCTATGGGTTTATGGAACCAGTTGGTAATAATACTACGGTGTTGAGTGTGATGTAGAGTGAGGTCTAAATAATCCAATTTACAGTCCTTTTCCATTTCATAAGTGAATTTAATGTTTGGATGATAGTCATGTAACGCATCCAAAACTTGCTGTATTTTTTCCTCGGGGATCGCAGTTATATGATCATCCACATATGAGTGCCAAAATAGTGGCAGGAAGTCAAGTTTTAGTAACATTTCATCAATCAAGTCATCTAGCACAAGTTGGACCAAAATTGGTGCTAGACTTGATCCCATGAAGAGACCAGACTTCATAAAATAAATAAATAACTGGCGCAACAGTCCAATTTGAACCACGGCCTCGAGATGAGTTAGCATCATCTCACTTTCTAGATCGTGACGGTTTTTGTGCAGAGGTATGTGATCAGCAACACGCTCAACCGAGTTATTTACCCCATAATGGGTACTCATTTAACAGCTGAGTGGGCTCATAGTCCGACACGTAAATCCCCGGAATCGAACCGGGGCCCAGTGCGTTGAAGGCGAACGTGCTAACTGTTGCGCCATCCGGACCAGACTTCATAGATGTAAATTTATCTTTGTAGCTGAAATAGTTGCAATCAATTAGGCAGAATCGCAATAAATTAGGGAACTCTTTCTTATGTGTCTTCGTGTGCATGCTAACAAATCTATCAAAGTCTCTCTCCACAATGCTAAGAGCTAAGTCAGTAGGAATGTTATTGAAACAGTTTGTACTGAATCCTTAGTTGTAGGACGACTATTCAAGTCTGTCGAACCTTTAGATGTTAAACTGCAGAACGGGTGCTTGAAAGCTGCTCAGTTATGGAGAGAAGTGGGCGGGGTTGATTTTATCTCTGACTCAAGAACGTACATATTTTTGTTCTATCACCCGTATGCCCCTAAAGTAAAACTCAAAACATCCCAGAGATATCTGAAACAAAATCATTAAAATTTAACCCCTGATGGTTTGGGTCAGGTCGCGACGAAAGTAACCCACCATCCCTCGCGAGGACGTGCGACGAAATTTAATGCCCTAGCACCCAAAATAAAGAAATAGGATGCGCGTGTACCTACATTATCCAAGGGTCACTACGAACTTAGCTAAAAAAGCAACTGAAACCACCAAGTTCTCAATGTGACTTCATCATGTTATTTGCTTATTAATTCAACAATTCAATATAAAGAAAACTTAAGTAAAGGAATGGAAAGAGTAATCATAATAATATTAAAGTACCTAAATCATCCTATATATGAGATCAAAATCATCATATGCATCTACGGGTTAATCAAAAAGGGAATATCTATGTGCGCACAGAGATGGAGTGTTTAATACCAGACCTATAAGTGGGTGTATCTTTTTTTTTTTTTTTTTTTTGCGAATTATACCGATTGATGATTTAGGTGTAAATGTGTAAATATGTAAGTATGTAAATATGTAAATATGTAAATATGTAAATATGTAAATATGTAAATATGTAAATATGTAAATATGTAAATATGTAAATATGTAAATATGTAAATATGTAAATATGTAAATATGTAAATATGTAAATATGTAAATATGTAAATATGTAAATATGTAAATATGTAAATATGTAAATATGTAAATATGTAAATATGTAAATATGTAAATATGTAAATATGTAAATATGTAAATATGTAAATATGTAAATATGTAAATATGTAAATATGTAAATATGTAAATATGTAAATATGTAAATATGTAAATATGTAAATATGTAAATATGTAAATATGTAAATATGTAAATATGTAAATATGTAAATATGTAAATATGTAAATATGTAAATATGTAAATATGTAAATATGTAAATATGTAAATATGTAAATATGTAAATATGTAAATATGTAAATATGTAAATATGTAAATATGTAAATATGTAAATATGTAAATATGTAAATATGTAAATATGTAAATATGTAAATATGTAAATATGTAAATATGTAAATATGTAAATATGTAGATATGTAGATGTGTAAATTTGTAAATATGTAAATATGTAGATATGTAGATATAATAAATATATGCTTTTCTGAACGATTTTAACAAATCAATATAATAATTGTAGTATTAATATATAACAATTAATACGTGTCTGTTTAGATTTTAAAGAAGGGAAGCGTAAGTCATTGTTTCCACATATAATTGCGTAATACAAATTGAAGCTTCATTATTCACGACCAGCTATATGTGTCGATCACCTGATCATTTTGACCAACGAGGTCCTGTGTCCTTTATGTAGACAAAATTCAACGATGTGTAATGCAGACGTTCCTTACAATCTTGTGAGCTTTACTCATCAACAGATTAACTTAAACGCAATTAGCGTATATGTGTTGGTACATCAGTGGCGAAAGCAAGTGAAGCAGTGTAAGTCATTGAACCTTTGACTAATCCCGCGAATCCTTCACAACCACATTTCCAAAATATGCGCGTATCTATTTAAAAGTGGGACGAGGTACAGCTTCTTTTGTGCCTGGTACGTCCTCCGGCCGGAAAGCGACTTTCCAATTTTCGCTGCCTGTACCTCGGCGCTCAGAATTAATCCAATCCAATGGCTCTAAAACAAAAGGAAAATAAACATCGGATAAGGACTTGATCCAAGTTGATCATCCTTAAACCCGGACTGGAAGCAGCTAATGGATGTCTGATGACTCATACACCCATAACCTTGTCAAGTGATATTTTTTTTTTTTTTTTTTTATATAGCCCTCTTTCCATGACAACATTACGCAGAGGGATCTTTTTAACAAAGATTTATTGTTTGTTCTACATTACTTCTTATTTTTAACCAAGCTATGTACAGGATTATACGATATTCCGGATATTACTTCCAATTGTCATGTTGTTGTCATGAACAGAGGGCTTGTATACATAGCATTAATATTTTTGCACATGTGAGCCAGGCACCACCGCTCCGATTAAAAAAACAAATCCGCACTGAAAAAAACAAATCCGCACTTCAGCTATTGAAACTTGTATACAGTCGGGAAATCGGGCTCCAAGTAGGACACCATGAACCAATTGTCAAACCACCCGCACATACTGCTACAAGAAAATAATATGCGCGTGAGAAAATTTTACAAATTTCTTGACAGATACTATCACGGACCGCGACCGCATAAATTTTGTCTAATGTACCACTGCTATTTTTCTTGCAACAATTACGTCATGGGGTGCCGATTACATTTTAGAGGGGGATCAAATTGTGGCCGTGATCATAAAAGAGGTTATGATTAGACAATCCGTGTAAGTCGCACGTTGGTTACGGAAATTTTAGCTTCCAGGGAAGAATATTTAGGTAGGCGATTCGCGGGATTCTGTTCCAGCGCAAGAATAATGATGCCTGTCACACACTTTTATTAAAAGAGCAACACTGAAATCTTTTATAATAGTGACATAACCTGATTTTGCCACTCTTAGGCTATCATCATCACACTAATTTTATTATTTTATTTCATTTTTTTTTTTTTTTTTTATATATCCTCGTCTTCGGTGTTAGCTTTTAATTTGATTTTCCCACATACCTTATTATTTTTTTTTTTCATTCCTTTTTGGTTTCTCTTTGTATTTGATTTTTAAGTTTTGACTTCCCGAGTGACACACACTTCTTATCGGCTAACTGGTCTCCGCAAAAGTGATTCCGCACATTTTTGACCGTATTGAAACCGGTCACTTTTGTGTGAAGTTGGCAAAATGCATTATACCAATCAGGTGTTGAATCGGGTCAAATAGCATAGTGGTACGTTTTCACTGCATTTAATTTCACCCAAAATTCAAAATTTTGATTTTTGGTTTCTCCTGTATTAATACGGTGATTATTACAAGTAATAAGTAACATCAAACGATATAAGCTTATGATCACTGGGTATGGTTCTTTTTATGATAAGCTTAACGAATTGCGTCGAGTTCTTTAGCGCATAATTTGATTTAAAAGCCTTTCTAAGAATGTCAGCCAGGAATTTGGATGTTTTATACGCTGCCGAGTTGATTGTTGATTTATTGTTTATTTATTTATTTATTAATATTCTGGTATTACCACCTCTTGCTCTAATCACAGCTTGTACTCGATTTTTAATTGAAATTATTAATTTTTTAATGGTATCTTGAGGAATTTCGCTCCATTCCTCTATTAAGACCTCCTTCAATTCGTCGATAGTCGAAGGCGCGGGATCTCTGTGTCAGACTCTTCTTTTGAGCTCGTCCCACAAGTGCCAGTCAATTGTCGTAATATATTCGTTCAGGAACTGCTGTGCTTGACGCGATGTGTGACATCGTGCATTGTCGTGCATTAAAGTAAAGTTGTCGCCAATAGATGCTGCGTAGGGAACAACATGGCCGCGACGAATACCGGTAATATACCGTTCGGCTGTCAGTCCTCCTCCTCGGCCTCCAGAGGACACGAATACAATTTCCGTTTTTGAATCCACTGAGACCATACACGATCCGCCCCCGTATGCTACCGTTTCTGTGATACAGCATTGCGCAAATCGCTCACCTGGACGCCTGTATACCCGACCTCTTCTGTCACTGCCATGTAGACACACTCTGGTTTCGTGGGTGAACAATACGGACCGCCATTGCTCGAGGGTCCAATTGGAGTCAAATTCGCTTCCGTTAGTCGTCTCCTCACTATCCACTCGCTTAAGGTACTCCGCGAATGTCCCTCAGATTCTGCTGCACGTCAACTCCCGTGAGGTGCCCATTTCGTAGCATACTTGTCACAATAAAACGATCGTCTCTATCGGAAGTGCATCTAGAGCGGCCGGTCTCTGATTGTAGCTACCTTCCCCCCAAAACACTCTTGACACAGTAGACTGACTCATTCCTAGCTGACGACCGACTGTTCTCTGAGTAAGCCCTTCCGAAAATAGGGCGACAACTTGAGCCGCCTGCTGAGGCGTGGTACTCATGAATGACAAAATTGTGACTTTTATTGCTTTAAACTTATTCAATCGACCTTCCAGATTCAACTGACCATTGAAAACCCTTTGCGGATGCATTTATAGGGTTAGTTTGCCTTAACCCATTCATAAATGTTCAATTTCCCGACTTTTTAGCTCCAGGTAGCGTTCATTCATAAAACACTCATTAAATGTTGATAAAAAAAAAGGTATCATTGTAAAGATAAGATCTCAAACTTTCAAATGACATACGATTTGTAGGGATACATAACGTACTTATATAATATATATAAATATACATACAAATACACGTGCTTTTGGTTTGATTCAGTATTTTTGCTCGCAAATGTATTTATGACTTTACATCAAATTTCTTCCAGCCTAAGAAGCAGTTTGTTGATCCCTACGATCCAAAGGAGTGGAGACAATACTAGATCTCTACAGACACCCCTACATACCGACGATGCGCCCAAAGTTGTGTGTATACGCCTAGAAGTTAATGACATACATATTTACGAGTTTGCAGAGCGACTCATCGACGTGGAGACCTCGAAGTGCCTCAATGATCGCACTAGGTCTGATATTGTTGAAAGCCCCCTCGATGTCCTGGAATAAAACCATCGTGTATGCCTTTTGATCAAGAGATTTTTCAATATAACTGACCAATGAGTCCAGAGCCGTGTCCACTGACTTACTCTTCCAATAGGCATGTTGTGATGTGGATAGAAGGAGTGGCGGAATGGTATCTTGTAAATGGATGTCCACCAGTCTCTCTAATAGTTTCAGCATGGTTGAAGAAAGACTGATGGGACGGAGGTCGTTTGGTCGCGCATGCGAACTTCTTCCCGCTTTCGGGATAAAAACCACCCACATGTCTCTCCCGATACGAGGAGGCCCCGGATCATATAAAGTTGGCACCTAAGCTGGCTGATGCCACACCTCCTCTTTTCCCCAAATTTCACTTCCATTGTTCGTATTGTCTGTCCCAGGCCTGTAAATATGTTTGGACACATCTCCCGAGCTGAGCTACAACAAGCACAGGCCGCTGCTTAGCTCGTTGAGGGTCTAATTCTTCGCCAGATGGCGCTACCCGACCTTTACGATCATTATGGCAACCCTAGGCTCCGTCCCCACGGGCATTCTAGAATGCCCAACAGACAGTCCACTACAGTCAGTCAAAAAGATTCCGAATTGTCCTGTACTCAAACTAGAATTTCTACAATGCCAATCTTCCTTAATGTTTACCTACCCACTATCATTTTAACTAGCATGTCTGTTCGTCAATTTACGCCTGCCTCTTACGACAGGCTACAGTAGAGCTCGTAGGCTAAAAGTCTTTGGTGGACGATGGTTAGCAGCGTTTCCTTATTGACAAAATGTCGAATATGTAATTCAATATTATGCGATTTTACTAATATGAGTATCATAATCGCTAAACCAACACAAAGAGTTACGACACTCATAAAACTTACACAAAACCCTGCAAACAAACACTTACAGCGAACAAACTTTTCCAATCCCAGATGCGTTAACCTTTAAGGATTATTATCTGTTTGATAATCCAGGCACGGAGCAATTGTTTAAATTGGGTTAGTCGAAGCGTTTCCCGCTACCAATCTGCCATGACTACATTTGCAATGAAGTTGGTTGGAATGTTCGTTGTTTGCACACTGTTTAAAACGATTTTGCAGCTTAGCCCCGACTAACAAGAACAACGAACTCAATTCTATTTTCGCCAAGTTCATTATGAAAATTCCGTTGGCCGATGAGAATACGAAATGTTGGATTACAGGGAAATGACAATTGACAGGTAACAAGGTGGCAGAAGTGGAACATTCACGAAAACTAAAAATTATTTTGTTTGACTACGCGACTCGCGACACGGCTCAACTTGCTTAAAAGAAACTTTAATGTTGCCTACTTTGAAACTGAAACCATTTATTTTGAAGAGTTTCCTGAAGTCTATCGAAACTTGTTAAGGGCTAAGGTTGATAGAGTAATCAGCCTGGCCTATAAGTACATCAGGTGGTACCAGGAGAATAGATTAGTTAGGGGGAGGAGCTTAGAGGGGAGAAAAACTCAATACAATACACACGCTCGCCAATCACCAAGCAAATGCACATTGCCCGGTAGTGTGGTTAGGTCCACCATTAGGCGAGATTTAGCCGACAGTTGCGAGTATTGAAAAATTATATTTTGATGAAAAAATAAATTAATAAAATCTTTTTAATATACTTTGTTGCACGATCGTGAAGGTTTATGAATACAAGGATTCAGCGTCTCCGCAACGTACTCGGATGATCAAGTGCAACCAGAGTTTGCTTTAGTGATCAAAAGAACTTGAAGTATCTATTTTTTGTGACACCCGGCAAGGTCAACTGCTGCAAGAGGGTGGGTTTCCAAACATGGCTTAATTGTCACCATTCGAAGAAAACGTGTCCTGAAAAATAAATATCACTGCATACATCCTACCACCCCCCACCATGGAACATCCCCCTTTCCCCTATTACCACTTCAAAAAATCATTTATGTCAATCTAAGGCTCCTCATATATTATTGCTATTCTTTTGGGAATATGCAATAGAATTCCGTCGAGTCCGGCGGCCTTTCCTCATTTTAGTGCAATAATTGCAGTAACTATTTCCTACTTAGTCAGGGCAGTGGACTGCATACGCACATTTTGATGGTTAGCTTAATTATCTATATGAGGGGGAACTTCACCGGAAGTTACATGGTTCAAGACCATAGCAAAGTGCTTTTTCCACCGCCTCATTTGATTTTCTTCAAAAATAAGTAAGTTTTCATCACTATCCTTCACCCGATGTTGGAAGGAGTTACCACCACCTGTAAATTCCTTGATGACACCGTACACGGCTTTTAAGTTGTTACTTCTTGAGGCTTCTTCTGCTGAGGCTAAAGGAAAATTCGCATAAACCCTTTAACGCGTCACACACTACGCTGAACTCCTCGAACTTTCTGTCAGTTAAGGAGTCCGATGCTGCTTCGATTATCGTCTGATGATGCAGCGAAACGAATTTTCAGCTATTTTCCTTTAACAATCCGCTGCCATGAAGGGTTTGTGCCAAGGATGGCATCTGCGCTTTCAATGTACGCAATTTTAATGGCATCCCAGATTTTCTTTATGTCACTATCTGGGTGACAAGTTAACTCAGCTGCGTTTTGCGCAAGATGGTCATTATACCTATATTGTTGTAAGACAGCTGAATTTTTTAGTCGAGCGGTGTTGAATTTGCGGCGCCTGGGTCTTTCATCGCTACGACAGGCTACAGCTGCAATACGCAATCGAACATTAACCATCATAAGATAATGGTATCTTTGCACCCCAATATCGGCACCCTTCCTGCATCGCAAGTCCAACAGGCAATTCCTGAATCTTTTACTAATGGTAAAGTGGTCGATCTGATTTTGTGTTCTGCGCCGATCAACAGAGGACCAACTGATTTTGTGGTGGTCCTTATGCTCAAACATAGTGCCACAGATGAAGAGACTGTGGAAGTTGCAGAACTCTACTACTCTACTCTACCCTTTATTGTTCTATGTTCTGCTCTGCTTTAGAGCGAAAAAAAAACACGGCTGTTCTGCATTTTTATACCCTTCACGGATATATTAACTTTGTCATGAAGTCTGCAATTTTTTCTCCTTTTTCCGAAAGTTTCACGTTAAAAACAAGACTAACTCGCAGGCCGGATGAAAACCAGAAACGTGCCTGAGTTTACCGACTCCTAATCTAGAGAATGGAGGTTCGATCTTCAGCGCGGACAAAATACTGCCTGTGGGTGCTAACAGAATTCCCACTGTGCTCCCAGCTTGTCAGTACAAAAACTACGTGGACAGAAGGTGCATGTTTGTAACTGTACGTCCAAAAAGCAGATATGCTATCGGAATGTCAACAATCAACTGGATCCTTCTACAAACATTTAACCAAAATTTGAAGCCACTAGCTTCATTTTCGCAAAATTCATCGCTTTTTTTAAGTTTTATTTTAAGAGGAGGTAGGGGTTTTTAGTCGGATATAGTGTATTTTCAACAGTAGCTAACTAGATCCAAGTTCAAATAATTGACCAAAATTTCAAGTCGCTAGGTTCATTCTATTGAAAGTTATCGCTTATCTGAAGTTTAATTGGTAGGGGAGGTAGGGATTTCTTTGGTTTAATCTTGCCCATTTTCAGAACTGACTAACTAGATCTTACTACCAATATCGGACCAAATTTTCAACTCGCTAGCTTTATCCTGTCGAAATATATCGTAGTTAAAGGAATATTTAATTTTCTGGCATTTGTAGGGGAGGTAGACATTCTTTTGGTCTACTAAAACTGAAACAGCTTCTCATCTGCGTACCAAAAATCAGCTCCCTACGTCAATTGGTTCAAGAGTTATAGACAAAAACCCTGAAAAGTAGGGTAATGCAGTGCTCTTTTCATGAAAATTACCGTTATTTTCCAACTGATTAATCTGATTTTTAGAGGAGAGTGCAAAATAACCCTTTCGAGCCACCTGCCAAAGTTAGAGCTTTTCACGTTAATTCAATCGAGAGCTATAGATAGATTTATTTATTTTGAATATGTAGGGAAAGCAGGGGCACACTTGGTCGGATCACGCCTATTTTCAATACCAACCTATGATCTACTTGGTTGGTAGGCGTGCTCCGACCAAGTGTGCCCTTGCTTCCACATTTGACGAGGCTTCAAGCTTCATTCTGTCGAAGTAATCGTGCGAACGGACTGACAGACAGACAAACAGGCATGGCTTAATCGAATCAGGAGCTGACCCTGATCATTTATATATTTATACATTGCCATACCTACGGAGTCTCCTTTAAGGTGTTACATATTTTCGTCGTGACAAAAACAATATACCCTATACCTTATCAGGTCTAGGATATAAAAATATTTATTTTCAAGACCCCATGAATTCTTTCGATTTTCTCAGTTCAAGCTTCAAAGATAAATATCATCTTTAGTAATTTACTTCAAAAAAAAAAAAAAACGAAATTCAAATACCCCCATTCAGATTTAGATAGTCTGATAGTCATTTAGAATACGGATATCTGAAGAACAACCGAATAGGATTTGGAATCGACAGCACTCGCAATTTCGGAAGAGTGATTTATGGTTCATGGATTATATTCAAGAGGATATTTGTACGAGAAATCTATTCAGTATAACATACTGTGGATTTGTTCAGTCCACTTCAGATTTCATGAATTATTAAAACAGTCAATATTTTCAAGAACATCCTAGAAATTCACTTCACTCGACATATGCGAGTCCACATATTTAACAATATCGATATTTACAAATCGCAGAATATGTACATAAATACTGATTTGATTTTTATCGAGTGAAATGCGAAATTGTCAACAATGGGTTTGTGTTCAGGCTTTTACAAATTTTTTGGCTAAGTTTTTATTTCCGAGACCTTATAAGGTAAGTATATTGTTTTTGTCATGACGAAAATATGTAACACCTTAATATTCTCATACATCCCATTTCAATACTACCTCGTTATATTTGTGAGAACCCGTGTACTCACCTCGACTTAGTATGGGAAATTCATAAAAACAGATGTTGCCAAGAAACCCCTCTTTGGAATAAATAAAACTATAAAGGTATTTAACCCTTTGACGACCACCGGCAACTATGCTTGTCCAAGGGTTTTGGCACTTATAATTGTCCAGGTAGGTAGGTAGGTAGATGTCCAGGTAAGAGATAGAGTAAATGTGTCCGGAGATGGTTTGTACAAGAGAGTTGGGGCAACAAAAATGTAGTGGATGGTAACTATCTGGCCCCCTTTCCCTTAAGGGACCCTTAAACTTTGTCAAAAGCTACAATAGTTTTAATTAAAGGGGCTAAAAAAAGTGCGAACAGTGATAAAACTCCGGTATATTTTTTGGTAATTTCTTACCTTTCAAAGATTGTAATATGGCAGTTTGTGTGAATTTCAAATGTATTTGCCTGTGGTCTGAAACGAAATTGAACGAACCACCACAAGCAATGCAGGACCAAAAATGGAAAACATGTAAACGTACACCGTGCGGAGTAATGTGTGTTTGCCTATTTTTCCATTTTTTTTGTTGCTTGTTTCTCTCTAATTGCCTTGAGATGGTTGAGTTCGGACCGTCATGAGGAACAGACGTGCGCGTAATCTGTCCTCAAATTTTTTAAATCTAAAAAAAAAATAACTTGCACTCCAGCTTCGCAGGTCCAGCCACATGTGCGCGCCACATTTAAGTCTCGCAATTCAATGTCGTGTGTGCTTGTGCGTATGTGTTGTGTGTAGTGGCGAAGCACTCCTTTGGTGTCAATAAAGCACGGCATCGCGTTGAGTCTGTTCCTTTCAGATAATTAAAAACCTGTCCATTTTCTGAATTTAATGCAAATGCAATAAATTCAGAATAATCACTGTAATAAGTGCGACTATAGGTAGCCGTCGATCCAATCATAGCTAATCATCATCATCATCATCGTGGCGCGACAGCCCGACGTCGGGCCTTGGCCGCCTGGATCATTGTCCTCCAATTATCTCGGTCACGTGACCGCGTCCTCCAATTTTGGGAGCCCAGCAGCTGCGCGGCGTCCACACCTACTGAGCTCTCCCAACGAGATCTCGGTCGTCCTCGCAGTCTTGCTCCGTCGACTCGTTCTGCATTCATTACTCTCTTAGGCATGCGATCATCGTCCATTCTTTGTACATGCCCTGCCCATTGAAGTCGTTGTAGTTTGACGATTTTCGAGACTTGCAGCTCATCGTACATTTCATACAACTCATGGTTGTACCGGATGCGCCATCCATCTCGATCGCAAACAGCCCCGAAAATTCGCCGTAGAACCTTACGTTCGAAAGTGTCTAGCATGTTTTCGGAGGCTTGAGTTAGGGTCCATGCTTCGCAGCCATAGCATAGCACTGGTCGTATAATGGTTTTGTACACGCGGAGCTTCGTGTTTCTGTGCACATGTTTCGATTTCATTATGGGGAGAACCGAGAAAAAAGTCTTATTAGCTAACTGTATCCGTCGCTTGATTTCGTCAGTTTCGTTGGCGTCCCTTGACAGGTTGCACCCCAGGTAGATGAAGTTGTTCACGAACTCGATGTTGAGGTCCCCCACGTTGATGCTCGGTTGTGCAGGTGTCCTTGTCACCGATTGCATCATTATTTTAGTTTTACCCTCGTTAATACGTAATCTAACTTCCTTTGCAGCGGTATCGAGCGTATGCAGAAGTTCTTCTGCGTCAGCCAATCTTCGGGACATGATGTTGATGTCGTCGGCGTACGCTGCTAATTGTGTCGACTTGATGAGCAGCGTGTTGCTGTTGTCCATATTCATGGCCCGAATAACGTATTCCAGTGCTAGGTTGAAGAGCGTCGGTGCCAGTCCATCGCCCTGTTTCAAACCAGTGCGTGTTTCAAATAGATCAGTAAGTCTATTCTGAATCCTGACTTGTGAGACGGAGTTGGTCATCGACATCTTTGTCAGTCGCACTAATTTTGCTGGTATACCAAATTGCAGGATGATGTTGTACAGTACTCCACGATCGATACTGTCGTATGCCTGCTTGAAGTCGACAAAGATTTGGTATACGTTTACGTTGTATTCCCAGCACCTCTGGAGTATCAGTTTGACTGAGAAGAGCTGATCGGTTGTGGAGCGACCAGGTCTGAAACCGCTTTGATATTCGCCAATGACTCCTTCTGCGTACGGTTTTATTCTATTTTCCAGAATTTTCGTCAAAATTTTATAGGACGTACAAACTAGTGAGATGCCCCTGTAATTCTCACACCGCAATTTATCTCCCTTTTAATGGATTGGACAGATGATGCTTCTGCGCCAATCGTCTGGGATCTCCTCGTTCTCCCATACTCGCAGGAGTAATTGATGTATGGCATCAACTAGACTCGTTCCACCGAATCTTAGCAGTTCAGCTGGGATCTCGTCAGCGCCCGGCGCTTTATTTCGTTTTAGTGACCGCAACGCGAGATCAACTTCCTCTACTGTCGGGGGTTGAATGGGTGGGCCTAGAACAACAATATCGTCGAGAGCTTCCTGTGTGGGGATGTTATTTTAGATGGTCGGTTTAGAAGCTCTTCAAAATAAGAGGCCCATCGCTTGTTAATACCATCGGTGTCGCTGATGATGTTTCCATCCTTGTCCTTACAAAGGCTAGTCCTGAGTTGGTAGCCGTTCTTGATTGTATTTACTAGTTTGTACGCTTGTCTGGTGCTCCTATTAGCTAAGTTTTCGTTTATGTTCAGCAACTGCTCGTCAAAGTATTTACGTTTCTTACGTCTAATTATTCTATTCGATATTCGCCGTAGCTCGTCATATTTTTCTCTTCTGGCTCTGGTTCCTCGTTGAATCCATTGTCTGTAGGCGTCGTTTTTCGCGTCAAGTGAATTTTTGCATTCTTCGTCGAACCAGTCATTTCGCGCTCGCCGGGCTTTATATCCCACGACCTTCTCTGCGACATCCTTGATGGTACCCTTGAGTTCTTCCCAGAACCCATGGACGCCTGTGTTGCTGATGTTGTGTAGCATAGGTGATAGTTTTTCCTCAAGGGCGGTAGTATACACCACCGCTGTAGCATCACTCAAGAGCTTATCAACCGCAAAGATTTTGGGAGGGCTGATTCTTGACTGGTGCACTGAGGAGATTCTACATCTGTAGGTCGTCTTCACCAAGTGATGACGCTAGACGCCCATCTCCTGCAAATGAGGACGTGGTCAATTTGGTTGACGGTATGTGCGTCTGGAGACTTCCAGGTCTGCTTGTGAATGCGTCGATGCGGGAAACACGTAGAACTTACGACTAGATTCCTGCTGCAGGCGAAGTCGATAAGTCGCTGGCCGTTATCGTTACATTCTTCATGGAGGCTGTGGCCTTCAGAGGTTCCCCGATGCCAACTTTCATTCCCGACTTTCGCGTTAAAGTCTCCCAGCAGCAATTTGACGTCGTTTAATGGAAGTGAGTCGAAGAGAGTTTCAAGGCGGGCGTAGTCTTTTACTGCGTCTTCTTTAACTTCAGTGGGGGCATGCACATTGATGAGCCAGAGATTGAAGAATCGAGTCTTGATGCGAATCGCACACAGCCGTTCATTTATGGGTTTGAAGTCAGTAATATGCGGTTTGAGGTGATTGTTCACTATAAATGCTACTCCAAACTCCTTGCGGCCCGATGGTTTGCCACTTGTAAAAATTGTGTGCGATTTCTTGTCATTAATCTCGCTGCCAAGCCAATTTGTTTTCTGGACTGCAGTTATGCTCAGTTTGTACTTTTCGACCTGTTGAAGGAGGGCCTTCTCGGCCCCCGGTTTGTTCAGGGAGCGTACATTCCAGGATCCGAAAGAATAATCCTTTATTCGTTTGCGTGGTCGTCGTTGTTGATCCGTCCAATCCGAGGCTTTTGTTCCAGGTTTCTTGACATGGAGTGGTTTTTCCAAGGACGAGTTGTCAGCACGTCGCTTAACCCCATTCGGGGGATGGCCTCGGAGATAGCTGCTTCAGATGGTTTAATAAACGTGCTGGAGCCCACACAACTATGTAGCAGGTCCAACTACGCAAGTCATTCCATCCTACTAGACCTGAGACGCTTAGGTGTTTGTCAGCCATTCAGGCTACAGCTATCTGCCTTTTCCAAACTGTCTTATCGCTAAGACATTGGCCGTCAGCGAATTGATACACTGCCGTTACCAGGGGGCGCCCACGCGGAGGACTATGGAAAAGGTCTTTGCCCCCACTACTGTTAGCTGGGATCGGATCATTGCTGCTTGGTCCAACTATTAAGTGAGAAAATCCACCATCCTTCCCGTAACGTTGTACGTTTGGTTACTCCTATACGGAAACATGCAAGAATTCATTTTTGATTTCTGAAATATTCGTGGAATATGGGCGAATCATACTGCGGTGCATGCTCATCTGATGTTGAATAATCCAGCAGTTATTACTTTAAGTGAAACAAAAGTTTCCAGCGATTCCGATATAAGCCAATATTACGTCCCTGGATATCGCTTCTTGCCAGTCTTCTCACCCCAGAGGGGAATTGCAGTCTACATTAGAAATAATGTAGCCTATTCAACCATCAGTCCCCAGTTCACTTTATCTAATCTAGAATTCAGCTACACCTGGATTAGATTCAATTTTAAAAAACACATTATCTTCTTGTGTATATCGGAGCCCTGGGACTTCTGATTCCGATACGGAACACTACTTCGATATACTTTCTAGCAATATCGATGAGCTGTTAGAAAAGTTCCCTTCATCAGAAATCGCCTTGGCAGGCGATTTCAATGTACACAATACTGAATGGCTTAAGTACTCTTCGTCCACAAGCCCAGAAGGAAGACTGGTTGAGTTATTTTGTGAATCATTCAACCTACACCAATTAGTAGATTCTGCAACCAGAATACCTGATATCGAAGGCCAAAACGCCAACCTATTGGACTTGTTTATCACCTCACATCCCGATAAATACTCAGTATTGGTTTTATCTCCTTTGGGAAGTTCCGATCACAAATTGATATCGACCCGATTCAGTACTTGCTCCCTGAATGTCAAAGGCCTATCTCCCACCAAAAGACTATTATGGCATTATAATAAGGAGATTGGGTTGCTTTCAATCAATACATCAGTGAATTGAACTGGGCCGACTGCTTTTCCACGAAGAACGTCGAATACCTAGGTATATAAGCGAATCAATCATAAATATAATCTGGTACGGAATGTACTGCTTCGTCCCGCATAGCTTTAAGAACATCAAACCAACTACCACCGCTCGGTTTAACAGAGAGTGCAAAGTGGCTATTAGGAGAAAAGAAGCGGCGTACCGTACATACAAACAACGCCCTTGTGTCGAACTGAGAGAGGTCTACAACTCTGCGCGGAACACATGCAAATCTGTTGTCAATAAAGCTATATTATTAATATTAAAATCAGACAAAAAGTTTTCGTTGAGCGAAAAGGTAGCAAAGGCTTCTGGTCCCTTGTTAAAGCTGTGAAGAATAACTTCAGCTGTTCTTCCATTCCACCACTTGTACATGATGTGAAAATATATATATGTATAGTGAATCACTAGAAAAGGCCAATCTGTTTGCTGAAATCTTCGGTGCAAACTCTTGGCTACTGCCCAGTACGCAAAATCCAGCAGCTACACCCTTATGCGATTCACACCAGAGGCCTTTACATTTCCGCACTAGGGAAGTATTCAAAATACTCTCGATGTAATATATCAAAATCGGCTGGACCTGATGGCATCTCCCCTTTAGTTCTCAGACATTGTGCTTCCTCATTAGCGAGACCTCTTCGAAAACTTTTTTATCTATCCTACTCGACAGGAGTATTTCCATCAACATGGAAACTGGCTCATGTCCAACCAATCCCCAAAAAAGGTGAAGTATGTGATCCCTCTAACTATCGACCAATAGCATTGACTTCGGTCCTGTCAAAAGCCTTTGAAACTCTTGTCAACAACCAACTTTTGAGCTATCTTGATTCACACCATCTCATCAGCGATCGACAATACGGTTTCCGTTCCTCGCGCTCAACCGGAGATTTAATGACATATCTCACCGAAAGATGGAATCGATGTATTCATCAATTTGGTGAAGCTAAAATCATTGCCCCCGACATTTCGAAAGCTTTTGACAGAGTTTGGCATCCGGCTCTTTTAGCTAAACTCCAGGCTTTTGGTCTGGATCCAAAATTAGTTATATGGATTGAAAGTTTCCTCCACGGCCGTTCGCTTCGAGTCGTCCTTGATGGAGTTAAATCGAATTGCCATACCACCAACGCAGGGGTCCTTCAAGGTACCGTCCTATCACCAACGCTTTTTCTTCTGTTCATCAACGATCTTTTAAGTGTGACATCGAACCCAATTCACAGTTTTGCAGATGATAGCACTCTTGATTCTATTTATACTTTTAACTCTGCAGCTGACTCCTGCCAAAATGCTACATCTTTCAACCGAGATCGCATGTCTGACTCACTAAATAGAGATATCTCAAAAATTATTGCATGGGGGAAAGCGAATCGAGTAGAGTTTAATGCCAACAAAACTCAATGTTGTCTTATTTCCAATAAACGCCGTGCCCCATCTACCGCCCAACCCATTCTTGTCGATGGTGTCAGCGTTACTGATTCACCCACATTGAACGTACTCGGTATAAACATATCTAGTAAACTAAATTGGTCTGACCACATCTTCAACATTGCAAAAAATGCAATGAAGTGTCTGGGTTTCATGAATCGCTGTAAAAAATACTATACACCATCTGATTTGTCGCAAATTTATAAGGCCCACATAAGACCGAGACTTGAATACAATTCCCACATATGGGCAGACGCAGGTCGAACTGCCCTATCCGCATTAGATAAAGTTCAACGGAAAGCCTTCAAGCTTATTGGCGATGAGTCCATTACTTCTCATATAGAGCCGCTTGAACACCGGCGAAATGTCGGTTGTTTTTTTTTTTTATCGCTTTTACAACCGCCGTTTTTCTGCCGAAATATCCTATCTTATTTCTGAGCTTGCTCTTCTTTCGCGTAACACCCGGCTAGCCTGCCGTGCCCATCCTCATTTTCTTGAATTCAGTAGTAGTCGTACCGTTAAATTCTATGATTCATTTGTATCCAGAACAACACGAATGTGGAACAACCTACCATCTTTTGTTTTCCCCTGCAGCTATGATCTGCAAAAATTTAAACGAAACATACACCGGTACCTCATTCAAACTCAACCCATCCTAGCCCCATTACCCTAATTTCCTTCCCGCCAAGGCTGTGCTCTCGCATCAAAGGGTATCCCCTAAGCCTTAGCATAAACATAAAAAAAACCCTTCAGGGGCATGGGCGCGTCAACATCTCTAGCATTTCTATGGCTTGTTGACGTTTCAATAGCAAATCTACTTTTCGGAAGTGCAGTTGCTAGCATGCACCTCCTATTCGCACCCTCTTTATACTGACAAGCTCGGAGCACTGTAAGGCGATATTCAGATTAGCTACATTTTCAGCTCCGACGCAGCCACGCACAATAGCCAAGCATAGTCGATCGTATCGCATGCTGAGCGATGAGTGTGAATCCGCCCATTTGATGCTATGTATCTCGACTGAAATTTCAAGCAGTCGTGCAGCGCGGTGTCGTGTGTGTGAATTTCGCCTAAGAGTTCTATTAGGCTGCGTTCAGATTGCCGAGCGATAAGCGTGCGACTGAGCCCGTAAGCGACTAAAAAAAATCGAATGCATTGTTTCATGTGTAACTGTTCAGACTGGCGAGCGCGTGCGCGTACGATATTCCTAAGCGCGTAACCGACACGCTCAGCAATCAAAATTATTTGATTTTCTGGCGATTTTCCAAGCGCTTAAACATTATCCTCAGTGACGTGAATTACTGCACACACATGGCAAGTAAAATAAATAAAGAAATTTTAATTTCTGAAGTTCAAAGCCGTTCAATTCTTTGGAAAGAGGACTCCAGAAACTATAAGAATAAAAACATTACCGACCAATTGTGGAATGAAGTTGGAGCAATTTTTAATACAACAGGTATTTATTATTTTTTCGTACACAATGAAATGGCGTTAAATGTTACAAAAGTACTGCGCGAATTGGTTCCTTATGTGAGCTGCTTCACTTGTGTATCGATTGTTTGATGTTCCAAGGGCAGACGAACGAATTGAAACTTCTTCGTCCGAACCGTTCTCCGTGGCGTAGTAGGGGTCGTTAACGTCGTCCTTGTCCCTTATTAAATTATGGAGTACACAAGCACACTTTATTAATATTTGTGCCTTTTCCGGAAATGTTTCTATATCTTTCGATAAAAAACCCCAGTTTTTATATACTCGTAAAATTCCGAAAGCGCATTCGATACATTTTCTTGCTGTAGATAAGCAGGAGTTAATTTTCTTTTCACTGAATTTAAATTAACCGCTGGGTAGGGTCTCAAATTTTGAGGAGTAAAAGAAGAATGTTTAATTATATTTCAGGGGCGGATGCAAAAACGAAATGGAAAAACTTAAAAGATAATTACAGGAGGGAGTTACGAAAACTTCCACAATTGAGATCTGGATCAGGAGCACCAAAAGAGCAGCCGAAATGGCGTTTCTTTGAGCTAATGAGCTTTGTAAAGACATATGTTATACCAGCACCTACTGTCGGAAATTTGAACGTTGGTAACCATGATTTAGTTCCGGAGCATACAACCATAATAACTGTAAATAGTAATGACAGAAATGGCTCTCCCGCAACAGAGCAACTTGAGATATCTACATCGCAATCTCAAGTAGTGCAAATGTTAGCAACTCTGGCAGAAAACGGCGAAGTGTTGACAATAGTGACGATTTAATGTTTCTCGAAATCGAAAAGAAAAAATTGGAGCTTCTTGCTGAGGAAATCGCCAATAATCGTGAAACTGCTCGAGATGATCCAAACATGCAGTTCTTCAAGAGCTTATTGCCATATATGAATAGTCTATCATCGGTCGAGCAGCTTGAAGTCCGCCGGATATTCAAAATTTGATTTTGCAAAAAATTAAAGGAAAGGATACACCAACTTGTTCGCAAAACTTTCAAGTAACAGACTTTGGTTACACATGCTTGTAAATATCGTTTTTTGTGACATTTGATTTCTAATAAAACGTATGTTAATCCCACATTATGTTTGTTTTTAATAAAATATCAATTCATTAGCACATTATTCTACTTACCGCAAAGTAACAATTAATCTCTCTGTAGGCGATATTGGTCGACGAAAATTTGTTTCCCGTTTTTGTATTTTCCTTTGCACTTTTTCCAAAAGAAAATCAAATGTACTTATCGACATTCGGGTATAATTAAAAAATCTTTCCGGAAAATTTCGTAACTGGGGGTACAAATGATGAAAATCTCCAAATGTCTCTCTGCATTTGTTAATGGGGTGAACTCCCTATTGTCTTCTTTTTAAAAAACAGTTACGTCTCAAATAAGCACTTCTTTCGAGCAAAGAGAAAAACAAACGCATAGCCCTTGAAACCACCATGATTAAACTGCAACTGCAGAATTACTCACTCGTTGTACACTTTTCAGTGTGAACACAAATCGCTGAGTCGCGCGCTCACACGCTTACGTGCTACGTGCGGCAATTTGAGCGCAACCTTAGTACTCACAGGCAGTTTTTGATCGCGCCGAGATTTGATCTCCGAGCTCTAGATTAGTATCGTAGAGTGGTGACTGAACGATCACGGCCACCGAGCGCGAACCAAGCTTGTTTGCTTTTGGTCAATTTGTTCTTGACACTCAGTTAGAATAGATAGTCACATCCATACCTTTGACGAGTGACTCCTTCTACGAACAACCAAACGGCGTCCAGAACGGAGTACCTAAAGGTGACATTACTATACAATGGTTATAGGGGTTTGAATGCAAAAGTTGGCGCTGATAACTATGGGCTCAGACATGTGATGGGGTAACACGGTCTTGGGGATCATAATGACAACGGTGAAAGGTTTGTAGAGTTCTGCAACTTTCACAGTTTCTTTATCGGTGGTACTGTGTTTGATCATGAGGCCCGCCGCAAAGTCAGTTGGTCCTCTGTTTATCGGCGCAGAACACAAAATCAGATCGAACAATTTGCCATTAGTAAAATATTCAAGACTTGCCTCATGGACGTGCGGAATATGAAAGGCACCAATTGGGGTGGGAAGAGACAACTATTTTATCATCGCTAATATTCGATTGCGTATTTCAGCCGTGCGCCGTCCCAGCGACAAAGGATTCAGGCGCCGCAAATTCAACACCGCTCGACTAGAAAATACAGCTCACACAGCGATATAACGACCATCACGCGGAAAAATTAGCAGAAGTAACTAGTCACCCAGCTAGTGACATGAATGAAAACAAGGATGCCAGAAAAAGTGCGACACTATATATAGTGCGCATTACACGACACTCATTTCCAATGATAAATCTTGAGAATGGGAATGATTATTTGCGTGTGTCAAAGGTATAAGCCTAAGGCTCTAAAAAGGAGAGTACGCTCGCGGCCATTTTGCTGACATCGAATGGAGATTTGTGCCCATCGAATGGACATATGAGAGAGAGAGAGACAGCACTAATGTTGTTAACTGGGAGCTGTCATTTTTACATGCCTGTCACTCACCATTGGTTGGCAACAAAATGACGTCTAGTGTATCTTCCTTTTTAGTGCTCTAATAAGCCACTGAATTCGAATGATCGTATTTGCGTATTTCCATTCAGCAGAATTTTCTTATGGCTACTGAATGCGTGGAAAATGTTTTGTCAAATAATTTCATGATCATTATTTGGGAGATGCATGCTGGCAACTGCATTCTCCGAAATTAGTTTATGCCAACGAAACGTCAGCTGAGCCACATGAAACAATTGACGCGTTATGCCCCACAAGAGGTTAGGGCAACTGAGTAAATGATTTGATCCAGTACGTATAATTAACGATACTGGGATCCTGATAAAACCTACGTCGATATCTTCGACAAAACATGTTCAACGCATTCGGTAGACATTAGACGTATCCACCTACCGATGCATCTGCATGTACTGCACATTCTCGTTTTAGTTTACTGAGAATGAACTACTAGGTAAGTGGTGAACGATTCTCGTGGAATGAAATCTAACGGAGTTACACTTTTCTTAAAAAAATCGTCACATATTACGTGACGGATAAATTTTCAGGATAACCCCCAGCCATAAGACATATCCATGTCAAAATGCCAAAAAGTAGCAACTTAAACCTAAGAACACCACAAAAATCTAGGCAGACCAATCTTTGCATCTTTCCCAGTAGGCTACAGTTAGGCTCTGTAGCAGTCTACCAAACTACCACAACCATGAGTAAAACAACTATATTATATTATAGAAATTTCGACTTACCAACAAAAACTAGGATTGTCCCATGTAGGCCAAGAGGCTCGACTGGAAGTATCCTATACTTCTGAAGAGAATAAAATCTAAGTGTCACCATACACTGTCGAACTCGAACACGAACCTAGTACAAGTGGACCGATTTTCTTCACACCTATGTGAAGTGTATATGTCGAAGACCTCAAGTCAATTTAAAATTGCAACTCCGAGAAACGGAAATTACTGTTCAATACCTTTGGTTCAATATTCAATTGTAAATTGTGAAATTGTAAACTCAGCACTTAGTTTGTAAATAAATTACATAATTATCAATAAAGTTTTGTCAGTCCTTCTGAATCGAGCGTTTTATTATTATTGGTCCGTCGGTTGTATTACCGACAATATTTTTGGTCCGTCGAGCAGTAATCGATTTTGGGTCTGTCGTTCCGCGAATGTATATTCGCATAGTCCGCGAAAGTATTTTCGCATAATTTTAGTTTATCCGCAGCAGTATATTTGTAAAAGAAAGGAAACATTTTCTTTTCCGCGAATTGATATATTTTTTTTTTCTGGCCTGAGCCGGCGCGTCATAAAAAGGGTTTTGAGAGTGTTCCGACCAGTTGCTACGACGTGAATTTTTATTGTTCTGGATCCTGGGAGTTGTCGGAAGCTGACGACTAGCAATCAAGTTTCCTGATAGTGTGCCGATCAATTGCTGCCCCGTGAAGTTTTGCTGGCTTGTTCTGGTTCCTGTGAGTTGTTGGAAGCTGACGACTAGCAATCAAGTTTCCTGAGAGTGTGCCGATCAGTTTCAGTTGCAGTCTGTGAGTTCTGGCCAAAGTTCCTGTTGCAAGTGCCTGTTCTAGTTGCAGTCCGTGAGTGGTTCCGGATATAAGTTTTTGGTAGCCACAGAAAGTGCAAAATTGAAAGATAAGTTTCTGGTGACCTTACTAATTTTCATGTGCACGTTCCCGTCTTTCTTCATCATTATCATTAGTCAAACTTTGTTAGTGATTTTATTCTTGTGAGATATCGGGTGAGTGAATTGTTTTAACTTTCTTCTTTTTCCTCTTTGTCTCTACCTTTTGGGGGATTTGCCTTTGGAAATTAAATATGTCGGACTCAGTAATTAGATCGCAGAAAGAGATTTTTGAAAAATTATGTAGCATATGTAGTAATGCAACAAAATTAGGGATTCCTCTACGAACAAGGTCAAAATTAACTGCATTAAAGGCAGATATTCAATCCTTATGGATAACCTTTCTGAGTAATGACGCCCTTCTTCAGAAAATTGAAAACAAAAATATTACTTATTTTGTTGATAAAAAATTTGAGGAAGCAAAGGAAGTGTATGAGAAGACTTTGCACTTTATAAATAACAATTTGACAACAGTCAGTGAAGAACCCACGCCAGATACTGCAAGCTCTGGTTCTGCTAGTTCTAATTCCGTTTCAGTGTTTGAAGAAGCAGTTAACAAATTAGTCAAGGCCTTAACAAATACTCAGACGACTAAGGAGCCACGTATAAAAATTAAACCCCTAGAGATAGGAAAGTTTCGAGGTGACGTAGGGAAGTATAAGTCCTTTAAAAATTTGGTGGTGCAAATCCTGAACCAACAGGGAATACCGGAAATACAAAAACTTGTTCATGTGAGAGCCTATTTGGAAGGGGAAGCTCTAGACCTAATTTCGCATCTAGCCTTAGAGGACAGTAGCTATAATGTGGCTTGGAAGCTTCTTGATGATCGCTACTTGAATCAGAGGCTATTGGTCGAAACTTACGTTTTTCAATTATTGGACTTCCCCAGCTGTGTTCCTAGGGATGTTACTTCACTCAAAAAAATATTGGACGGACTCAGAGAGATTTTGCAAAACATAAAATCTGCTGAGGTGGACATTTCCAATTGGGACCCCTTACTATTTCCAATAATCTATCGTAAATTAGATTCAGGTTCCAAATTGGTTTTTGAAGATTCTTCTTGAAGACAAGAAAAAACTTCCAACTGTTCTTGAGCTGGAAAAATTTCTAGAGTCAAGAATATTAAAATTCGAGAGTCTTAAATTGTCATCGGGAAATCAACAAAAAGTCGTCCAAGCTACCACGAAAAACACGAAAACGTTCACAAATCTCAATCAAGCAAAGAAAAAAAGTTGTCTTCTTTGTAAATCGGATGACCGTTCAACTTTACACTGTTCCCAATTTTTGAAATCTAAGGGGAGAATATTTCTTTTAAAAAATAACAACGTCTGCTTAAAGTGTGCTAGACACCCGTATAAGGCAAGGAAAGATGGAAAAGTATTACCCTGTTACTACGGTCGGAAATCAAGTCAAATGTAGTATTTGCTCAGCTAATCATCTTTCGGAATTGCATGACGAAAAAATCAAAGGTAAATCGGTAAACAGCCAAACAGTGTCGCATTCCGAGTCGCGATCATCAACACTTGACCCTGCTACATTCACGCAACCAATTAATTCTGCAAAGTCAATTGAGGGCGATGGTGGAACGCACAGCATGAATACTTTTACTGAGCATACTCAGGTAATTTTGCCGACTGCAATTGTTTATGCTGAAAACAATCGTAAACTTTATAACTGTCGAGCTTTATTAGATCAATGCTCGCAAAGTTCTTACATCTCAGAAGAACTTGTGCAGAAATTGGGTCTAAAAAAGATCTCCACAGCCGTGGAAGTATTTGGTATGGGAGGCGCTCTAATTGAAAAGATCGATTCCATGACGATGCTCAAAGTACAGTCTACTAAGAACCTAGACCTTTACTATTGTATAATGTAAAAGCATATGTAGTCAAGCGTGTTTCACGAAACCTGCCATACATATCTTTCGATGAGCAAAGTAAAGACGAGCTTGGAAAGTTTGACCTAGCCGATCCATATTATAGAAAGCCACAAAATATACAGATACTTTTAGGGGCAAAGTTTATGCCGAGATAATAGCCAGTTCGATTCCGTCAGTACATGTGAAGAACCTGTTGTTGCAACCATCATCACTTGGTTGGTTGGTTTCGGGCGGAGTCGAGGCAGAGGCTATCTCTGTAGTCTCTTCCTTCATTACGCAATCCGAGGAGGTTAATGAGATAGAGTCAAGATTACGAAAATTTTGGGAAATCCCAGATGATACTTGTGAGAAAGCAAACGAGGAATCAGCCATGCAGTTATACAATATGCAATATTATAGAGATGGCACAGGAGAATCTTCGTACCCTACTTGTTCAAAGAAGATTGCCTAAAATTAGGCAATTCTTTTGACAAAGCAAAACGTATATTTCTGGCACAAGAGAGAAGACTTATGGCTGATCCCAACAAAGGCACACAAGTTGACAATTTTTTACAAGAATATGAAGATTTAGGTCATATGAGACTAGTCGAGGAAAAAGAAAATATTGAAATACGGGATGGTTCGGTCTATTATGTCCCGTACCATGCAATATTCAAGAGCGATAAGATTACTACCAAGGTAAGAATAGTCCTTAATACTGCTTTTCCTACGAGTAATGGACTAACATTTAATGATTTGGTTCATACTGGGCCAAATTTACTTCCTACCGTTTTCGATATGATTTTGCAATCACTTCAGTTTCCCATTTTATTTATTAGTGACGTGGAAAAAATGTTTAGACAATTTAGGATGATAAAAGAACATCAAAATAAATTCAGAATTCTAAGACGTCCCAAGCTAGATGGCCCCATGAGGGAGTATGAACTGCTAACCGTTACATATGGGGTGGCAAGTTCTCCATTTAATGCTAACTACTCTATGAAGAAAGTTTCAGAATTGGCCCCTACCTCACAGTCCCGAGAAGCCATAGCAAGAAAATTTTTCATGGACGATCTTATTGCAGGGTCGTACTCTGTTAAGGAAGCACGTGCACTTACTACCGATATTCGCGATACCTTAGCCTCCTGTCATTTATACCTCACGAAATGGTGGAGTAATGAACCCGAAGAAGTTTTAAAGGATATCAATCCAAAAGATAAACTAAATAGTTTTGTTGAAGGAGAAATTGATCGCGTTTCCGTAATAGGAGTCAATTGGCACTCAAAAACGGATTGTTTAGGTGTGAAGGTGCCTAAGCTGCCAGTTATAAAATTTACTAAACGAGGTATTTTGAATTTAAATTGGAATTGTTTGTGACACTTGGTTTCATTCTGCACACCAATTTAGTATGCGTCTGTAGCTTAGCTCGGTAACGCACCGGGCATTTTTTGCTACTCGAAACACGGTCTCTGCGGTTCGCGCCCCGCAACGGGACCAACTATTTTTTATTCTCAAATTCCCTCTGAATTAATTTCTCCGAGCTTAGTGGTTTCGTATGGATAGTAGCACTCATCAGGTCTTGCATCTTTGCAGCTATCCATGTGCAACCGAGCTAAGCTACAGACGCATACTAAGTTGGTGTGCAGAATGAAACCAAGTGTCACAAACAATTCCAATTTAAATTGAAAATGATTCGCACTTGTACATTTGCAAGAACATTAATATATAAAGTAAAAATTGCCAGGGAACAAATATCTCCACTTCTCACCCTCTCTCCACCCCTCTAGTGAGTTAATATAAGTGCTTCACACCATCTAGACCTCCACGGTCGAGTTTTCAAGTAAAATCACGCCTTCACGGCTTATACAAACAGAATTCTCACACTTTCGTGGTCGTCTTGCACATGGATAGCTGCAAAGATGCAAGACCTGATGAGTGCTACTATCCATACGAAACCACTAAGCTCGGAGAAATTAATTTAGAGGGAATTTGAGAATAAAAAATAGTTGGTCCCGTTGCGGGGCGCGAACCGCAGAGACCGTGTTTCGAGTAGCAAAAAATGCCCGGTGCGTTACCGAGCTAAGCTACAGACGCATACTAAGTTGGTGTGCAGAATGAAACCAAGTGTCACAAACAATTCCAATTTAAATTGAAAATGATTCGCACTTGTACATTTGCAAGAACATTAATATATAGAGGTATTTTGGCTAGAAATTCTGAGTTTTTCGACCCGATAGGCATGATTCTACCTTTTATCATGCTATTAAGAATTATAATGCAGAGAATATGGTTGACGAAATGTGATTGGGACACTGAAATTTCGCCTAGTTTAAAACAGAAAGTTGCAAAAATATATTCTCAAGTTCATATGATTAGCAATATTCGTGTCACGAGACATTTAGGTAATACTAGAAATAGTACGAGCGATTTAATCGGGTTTTCTGACGCTAGTAAGGATGGGATAGCTGCAGTGGTGTATTTACGCACAAAAGTTGAAGGTCGCTATATTGTAACCTTTTTGGCAGCCAAGGGGAAAGTGACACCTCCGGACAATATTTCAATCCCAAAGGCAGAACTTGAAGGGTTAACTCTACTCTCATCACTGATTGCAAGTGTTAAGGGAATATTAACCGAAATAGTTATAAAAAATATCTTTGCCTTTACTGATAGTCAAGTATGCCTTGGATGGGTAAGAAAAATGAAACTGCCTGGCAACAAGCGATTCGTAAAGAATAGGGTAGACAAATTTTTAAAGATTCTAGATGTTTCTCAAATATTTTATGTGCCTTCTGACCAGAATCCAAGTGATCTGGGTAGTAGAGGATTAATGCCCTGCAAATTGTATGACAAAATGGACATTTGGTTAAATGGTCCCACTTGGCTAACGATGGATGAGTTTCCAAATTTTGAGCGTCTAAACAATAGTATAAACCTAAGTCTGTGTGTAGCCACACACGATGAGCCGAGGGAATGTTTTATAACTGAGGTAGTTAGTCGATTTTCGTCTTGGCCTAAGATAGTACGAGTTTTTGCCTATGTGTCCAGAGCAGTTCGGTTGTTCAGAAAGAAAGAAAATACAGAGAAGGGCCCATTGACAGTTAAGGAATTAAGAAATTCAGAAACTTTAATTCTTAAACTACACCAACAAGTTACCTTCGGAGCCGAACTAAAATTGCTAAATGAAGATAAGTTAGCCTGTAAGTCAAGCCCAGTTTTCAAACTAAATCCATTCATAGACAGCTCTGGGTTACTACGAGTGGGCGGAAGATTAGAAAATGCCGAGTTTCTTAGCTATTCGGAGAAATTTCCTATCATTTTAGAAAGGAATAGCCACTTAACCACACTTCTTGTTGAATATGCACATAAGCAAACTCTGCATGGGGGACACAATTTGACATTGAACTTTCTAAGGGTTAATTATTGGATAATGGGAATCAAATCTTTAATCAAAAAGACAATTTTTACCTGTATTAAGTGCAAACGGGTTAAAGCAAAAAGCAATATTCCCCAAATGGGACAACTTCCCAAGGAACGAATTACTCCTGCTCCCGTGTTTGAATCGACGGGGGTAGATCTGGCAGGACCATTTCAAATTAAATCGTCAAAGCTACGATTTGACAAACCAATTAACTGTTGGGTTGTGATTTTTATATGTATGGTCACAAAGGCGGTACATCTTGAAATATGCACTGAGATAAGTTCAGACAATTTTATGGCTGCACTGAAAAGGTTTTGTGCTAGGAGAGGGAAACCATCCATTTTGTTCTCCGATAATGGGACAAATTTTCGAGGTGCTTCTAGAATGCTATACAATAACCTAGCACAATGGAGGAAGGAATGTCTTAGTTCACTGACGGATATGGGAGTAAAGTGGAAGTTTAATCCCCCATCTAGTCCCAATTTTGGAGGATTATGGGAAAGGAGTATCCAAACATTTAAGACAATTTTAAAGAAAGTAACGAATCCCAAATATTTTACCTATGAAGAATTTTACACTTTAGTTTGCAGCATTGAAGCTATACTTAACAGTAAACCAATGCATTCCATTAATGATAATTTCCAAGATTCGTTCGTGTTAACACCAGCCCATTTTCTGATTCAGAGGCAATTGCTATTTCCCCCCGAAGAAAATTTAACCAAGGCAACTATTCCATTGTCAAAACGTTGGGCTCTAATACAATGGATACAACAACAGTTTTGGAATAGGTGGAAAGAAGAGTGCCTTTCGCAAATGCTAAAATTTAATAAGTGGGTCAAGGGAGCCCCTAATTTCAAAGTTGGAGATATTGTTATCTTGAAACAAGAGAATACTCCATGCTGTCAATGGCCTCTGGCAAGAGCTAGTAAAACATTTCCGGATAAGAACGAAATTGTAAGGGTAGTAGAACTGAAGGTTGGGGATATTGATTAGACCTACTTCAAAACTAGTGGAAATACTTAGAGAAGAAGATAGTAAACCTGCCTATTCTACCCGATCAGCAAGCAAATTAGCTTTTGTTACCCTGTTCTCATTACTGACGTTGGTTCCAGGTATTAACGCATTTCAAATTCTACCATTAAACGGTAGTTTATGCTACATGCAAAATATAGGAGAAGTGTATGTTCAGGGCGATATTTGGGATCTCAATATAAACACGAATATACACTTCACCGCTGACATGGTTACATTGGATACCGAGCTGAAAGCACTCGAGCGACAGTGTCGGGATCTAAATTTTAATGAATGCGGAAATTTGCTTGTAATATTATCCCTTGAAGGGCATAAAATCAGAGAAAAATTTTCTAAAAGAAGTGTTGGATCTATCGCCTTAGCTACTCTTTCAACTATAGGTTTTCTAACCGGTATCGGGTATGGGGCGTACCAACAAATGGAGATAAATTAATTAAATAACAAAATTGCATCGGTAAACGTAGAGGTGGAGAAGCTACATGAAGCTGTTCTTAAGAACCTGAATAAGGAGTTAGAACTTTCCAAGTATTTGAACAACAATACAATCGCGTTAAATAATTTAAACAACCAAACCTCAATATTATTTACCATTAATGCCGTGCAAAGCCATTTGATATATTTTACTTAAAGGAAAAATATGAAAAAATCACTTTTATGAATGATAATATTAAAGAAGAAATTCAATTACAAAGGAAAATATTAGTCAAAACTGAAGAAATGTTACCCATCGTAGAGGACTCCCAATTACTTAATTTTTATGAACCTACTTTATATGTTGATAAGGACATTCTCATGGTTAACTTTTCGGTCCCCATATTGAAAATCGAAAAGTACTTCGAGTACAAACTTATTTCTGTTCCAGATGAACATAATGAGATAGTAAATATAAATTCAGTATTGATATTAGACGAAAGAAATTTAACTTTTTTTTCGGAAAAAGACGTTGAAATAATCTTCAAAAATAATTTAACAATTTACAAATCTCCCATTTTTTCCAAAATTGAATCAGATTCTTGTTTACACAATATAGTCATCAAGGGCAGCATCATTAGAAATTGCGGAATGAAGAAATATGACTTTCCCATTTATGTCGACAAAATCACCCCCGATATCTTAGTTTATAATGGCAATATATCAATTTTTTGTCAAAAAAGGGAACTATCAGTAGCTTACGATATAGGTATCATATTCTTAGACAAAGACTGCATTGTGGCAAATCAACATTTTAAATATAAAGTACCGCAAATCTTTTATTTTATTAAAATTTAAATACAAAATTCAACATGATTCCCATACAATTTGAGAAAGTAGAAAATAAAGAATTACCACTTATTGAACAAGAATTTAGCAACAATGCTTCCATAACCTTTGTAAAAGAAAACGCAGTGCCAATATCCACAATAGTCTTAGTATTAATAGCAGCGTTAATTATTATTGGTTCCATTTGTTATCACATGCATTGTAACAAGGCCATACAAATAGAAAACAATAACGTAGTTGTCGATAACACTAACGATTGGGCATCCCAAAGATCACCATAATTTAATTGTTTCACTGTAAATGCACCTATACTGTTATTTATGCATTATTACCTTTTTTTTTGGCTTGGGAGGATGTCGAAGACCTCAAGTCAATTTAAAATTGCAACTCCGAGAAACGGAAATTACTGTTCAATACCTTTTGGCCTAAATAGTTTTTTGTCTTAGTCAGTAAGTTCAATATTCAATTGTAAATTGTGAAATTGTAAACTCAGCACTTAGTTTGTAAATAAATTCCATAATTATCAATAAAGTTTTGTCAGTCCTTCTGAATCGAGCGTTTTATTATTATTGGTCCGTCGGTTGTATTATCGACAGTATGTGTGTGTCAGAGGACATTTGTACCAGGTTCGTGTTCGAGTTCGACAGTGCATGGTGACGCTAAGATAAACACGCAGCACAAAGAAATCCACCCTTGTCGGGTATCTTTTGTATTCGCTGTAATTTTTATAAATCATTTTCCAGTATTTCCTCGAATAATTGGAGGACCAAGCTCTATACACCAAAAATTTTGGAGGGGCCCTCATCTGGATCCGCCACTGTGCTGGGTCGACAATTTGACACTCTACACTCACCTCAAATTCATACTGACGTAAATATAAATTTTAATCAAGCTATTAGCATAATCCTGTTAACGAATCAACAATAGAATTATTTACAAAACTAATTTGCATGTAAAGGATTCCATTACTACAACAATATGGCAAGCATTACATGAATTTGATGCGTTATTCTCGGGGTTTGGGGCGAGTTAGGTGTCGAATAGGAGAAGAAAGGATATTTGGCGCATGCATTCATGTGATTTACCTTGCCTAATTTATCATTATATCAACATGAAAGATTCTGATAATTATGGAATCCAGTGATATACTGGCCATGATATGAGTACACAGCTTGGAAAATACTCGTATGCATTGGTTGTTTTAATTAGGATGCGTTGAATAGAATTTCAATTTTAAATGATTGAATTTAAATCTGTTTATGCTGGAATATCTAATTATACGACAAGGGTTGGGGAGTGCGATGAATATTTGGCGTGCTTATTGGAAAGCAAAATACATATGTATGACGTGATTGGTAATAATAATTCCATGCACACTATCCTTTCGATGTTTACATACTCGATTGATATGTTTGGATATTATTTATTATCAAGGATAACACATTCCATCGAGTCCGGTGTCCGATAAATTTCACAAATCGATAACACCAAATAGTTGTTCTTTCAATAAAAAGAAGTGGCAATATTTACATAGAGGAACAATCGAAAGAGCCCTTATACTGAAGACTCACTGTAAAATAACCTGGTTCTGTAAACTCCTAAGAGTTTTGTGCTTTCAAAACTTCCAACCCATGACACATTGCATTCAGAAGGAGATTACGGACGTCAGAATCAAATGATCGAACTTTTCATCGTTTTAGGCAGTTGAATTATTTAGAAAAAAAATGTAGCATTTTCTAATATGTATTGAATAATTTATCTACAGGCGTGTTTTTTTGTACTGCGGTGCAGATTAATTGGGGGCTATCCGGGTTAACACACATTACACAAACAACTAGGGTATGTTGTTTGTGTAATGAGTGTAAGTTAACCCGGATAGCCCCCAATTAACCTGCATCGCAGTACAAAACAAGCTAGCCTTCAGCTAGCTTGCCGAAGGTATGATTTGAGGTACATTTGCTACTTTGAAATTAGTAGTTAAACTTGTTCCGATTTCACTGTTCCTATGAGAGGTAAATGAAATAGTAGTCCGATTTCAACCAAATTTAGGAGTGTGATTTAGCAGTAAATATGATTGAATAATATGAAATTCGGTAAAGATGTCTTCAGAAATAAAAAAGTTTTTCTAACAAAAACTTAATTTTGGAACGGTCGTTCCTATGGCAGCCATGTGATAGAGTAGTTCAATTTCAACCAAATTCGGCAGGGTGATTTGACAAAGGATACTATTGAATAATTTGAGATTTGAGAAACATTCATTTAGAAATAAAAAAGTTCTTCTCACAAAAACCAACTTTTTGACCAGGCGTTCCTATGGCAGCTATATGACGTAGTGGTTAGATTCCACTGGTTCTGGCATATTTATAGCATGTAATAGAAAGGAGGCTTTGTGCAAAATTTCAGAAAGATATCTTTAAAAATAAAAAAGTTTTTCTCTCAAAGACGGACTTTTGGGTCGGTTGTTCCTATGACAGCTATATGACGTAGTGGTCCGATTTCATTGGTTCCGACATATTTGCAGCGTGCAATAGAAAGAAGGCTTTGTGCAATCGATAGCTTTAAAACTGAGGGACTACTTTGCATAGAACCAGACAGACAGACGGACAGACAGACAGACGGACAGACGGACAAAGCTTAATCAACTCGTCTCATCATACAGACCAAGAATATATAGTTTATATGGTCGGAGATGCTTCCTTCTGTGCGTTGCAAACTTCATGACAAAGTTAACATACCCTATCACATCCGTGAAGGGTATAAAAACACGCCTTATGTGTCGTATGTACGCCCACAGCAAAATCAATTGAGGTAGGACACTCGTAATATTGCCTTCGAACAATCAGTACAGAACACAACAAATGGGTATACGACACGAAATCGATGCAATCACTTCTTGCAGTTCGAGTAGAGGTGGTGAGGTACTGTGTAAATTTAAATAAATATTCCGATGATTTCACGAAGACGGGGATTGTTATAGGGATCCGGAAGATAATAGCCGCCCAAAGTGCTTTCGAGGATAGACTTACAAGCTTGTGTGAACTTTGTTCAATTTTTCGGGAACTGGAGCGTTGTGGAAATCCGCTCTTGAAAAATTGATGCTTTGTAACAAAAAATGGATCGTCTAATTCTAGCAGGGGACGACAAACTTTTTCTACAAAGGGCCAGATTTTCTAAATTTTAGGCTCAGCGGGCCGGATAGCAAATTCGAAATGCAAATGCTTGTCAGAGTAGTCAACTTATTGCCAATAAAGTTCAGATGGAAGCTTCTCTTTGCAGTAAAATAGATTTTGAAATAGGGAACTGTTTTTTTTCAACACTGCAACCTCTGGTATATATTTGAGAATTGCGTTTTCATTAGTATGTGGTTGTAACATTTTTTAGCACAGCAAAGTCAATGGTCCAATGGTACTGAGATTAAAAGATAAAAATAAATGTTTCCATTGCTGAGCCATTGACATATTGCATGATAGGGCAGGGATATTGAACTCTGATTTCTAGCCACAATTGACGAAATTGAAGAAGGAATAATGTTGATCTTTGGCACAACTGGATTAATAAAACCTAACCAACTGAGATCGTTCTTGGCTTTGGTTTAGAAAAATTTCGTAGGTGCAGACAGCCTATCAGAAAATTCAGTCTCATTTCATGAGTACATACCACGATGACCCTGCGCAGCAGCAGCCTAAGTCGATAGCCATATCGATCACGCATAATGCCCGGTTCACATTATTCCAGTCCAGTAATCCAGTCCAGCAATCCAGTCCAGTGCTGGACTGGATCATATCGTCTACATGATTCCAGTCCAGTAGTCCGGTGAGTGTGTTGTTGATTCGGTAACTATAGTAACAATGATTTCTGGGCGAGCTGGAATCAAAAAGTAGACTGACAATCCAGTCACTGGACTGGATTACTGGACTGGATTGCTGGATTGGATTGCTGTCCAGTGCCGGTTCACATTATTCCAGTAGCAATCCAGCGCTGGACTGGATTACTGGACTGGATTGGTTACTGGAATAATGTGAACCGGGCATTAATATAATGACGGAATCGATATGAGTTTTTGTTTGTTTCTGGTGAGCAAATGATCGCAAACTTGTATCGATTTCATCAATTCGAAGCATCGAAACAGAGATGATTATAGCATTTTTGACCTAACTATTTGGTCTACAACTTAATAATGAGACTTTTTTTGGAATTTTGGGCATTTATTCATAGATTTATTCATATAACTAAATTATTCAAAATATTGGCCATCAGCAGCGATAACTTTCTCCCATCTTTCGGGAAGTCTACGAATTCCGTCGCGAAAAAAATCTTGGGGTTTCGAGGCTATCCATGAATCGAGCCAGTTCTTAGTATCCTCATATGAAGTGAAGTGCTGATCAGCCAACGCATGAGTCATCGAAGCGAACAAATAGTAATCGGATGGAGCAATGTCAGGGCTATACGGCGGGTGGGGTAGCACTTCCCATTTGGTTGTTTCCAGGTACGTTTTCACGACTTGCGCAACATGAGGGCGAGCATTGTTATGCTGAAGAATTATTTTGTCGTGCCTTTCAGCAAATTGTTGCCGTTTTTCACGCAATGCTCGACTCAAACGCATCAATTGCAGTCGAAAGCGCTGCCCGTCAATGGTTTCATTCGGTTTTAGCAGCTCATAATAAAGAACACCGATCTGGTCCCACCAAATGCAGAGCATAAGCTTGGAACCATGAATATTTGGCTTCGCGGTCGATGTTGATTGGTGCCCGGGCGGTCCCCAAGATTTCTTTCGCTTTGGGTTATCATAATGAATCCACTTTTCATCGCCGGTCACAATACGATGCAAAAAACCCTTCCGTCTTTGCCTTTAAAGCAGTTGTTCGCACATGCAAAAGCGCCTCTCAACATCTCTTGGCTTCAACTCGTACGGAACCCAGTGTCCTTGCTTTTGGATCATTCCCAGTGATTTTAACCGCTTCGATATGGCTTGCTGAGTCACTTCCAACGAAATTGCCAACTCTTTTTGAGTTTGGCACGAATCTTCTTCGAGTAATTTCGTCAATTCTTCGTCTTCAAACTTTTTTGGCTGGCCAGGTCGCTCTTCGTCGGTAATGTCGAAATTATCATTTTTGAACCGATGAAACCACCGAAAACACTGTGCACGCGAAAAAGCATCGTCACCGTAGCAATTTATGACTCTGAGCTGCAGTCTTCTTAGCAAAATAATGTCCAAGTAAAACTTCCCGCAAATGTTGTTTTTTTCGTGAATTTTCGAAACTTTCCATGGTCCGGTAAAATACGTTGTCAACAATCAACACGAAATGTTTATACTGACATTGACAGCTTATGAATACAAACTTCAAATGGTATGTATGTCAAAGATGGACTACCATTGGTTTATCGGTGTTGCCATCTCTAAAAAAAGTCTCATTATTAAGTTGTAGACCAAATAGAAGTAGACAAAATGAATCGGAGTTATGGGCAATGTAACTATTAGATATAAGAGAAAAAATCGGTTATTTTTCGTTTCGAAGTTAGAGGGAATTCAAGTAATTTACTATTTTTTGCATTGTTGTGGTTGATTATGAGTCCTGAGTGGATATCCGGCTTATTTACATAATACATTACTGCATCATAGCCAAAGTTTCTTTCCGCGTCACCGAAAAATGTAAGATCGTACCATAGAGGGAAAATATAACAGAGTTGGAACTCAGTATAAATTAAGCAAAGGTTGCCCATAGTATTTCACTTGCGTATGTGTTGTGTTCACTAATCGGTACACAATGGATGTGCAAAAAGTGAAAAGCCCCCCATCTACCTTGCGATCAGTCGACGCCTATCTGGCGATATTGTGATCGTCAGTTCGATCGCAGAGTGTATGCGCCTATCGTTGTCGTTTTGTTTCTACAGTTCCATATAATTTTAGCCGCGAAATATTTTGTGGCGATCCATCGTTAGATTAATCCGACGATGAATAGCGTTGTCGTCTTACGATGAATTGCATTGTCTATGGGGGTCTTATATCCGCGTTCATCGTGCCTGGCGGGGCCTCTAAAATCGGAGTGAACTTCGCATGGCAACGGATAGCAAACCCATTTCGTATTGGATGCATTATCAATGAGATCGCATGCTGTTTGATCCTCTCTGGCAAATGTACATGAACGCTGATAAACTGTGAAAAGATGGCGACCGTGCGCTCTTCAGGTAAGGGGAACCATGCGAAATTGTGGGATGGTCATCAAGAATCTTTGTGGGTGCGGGTGGGTGAATCTTTGTGGGTGTGGCTTGTAGCAAGTGAATGAATAAAAAGTGTGTGATGAAAAATCGGAAACTGAATCTTTATGGTCGCATTTTAGGATGTCCGGAAAGAAAAAAACATGCTATGTGGTCTATGATTTAGTATTATATATGATTTATGGCATATGAATTATGATGTAAAATGATTTTTTCTAAAGTGGTGGAGGTGCTATTAGCGTGTTTTTAAAATTTGTAAATTTTTTCAAATAAATCGTTTTTTCATCACAGACGTTTCATCATGCACTTGACACAAGCCACGCCCCCAAAGATGGAAATGCACGAATGCAATGGCCGAAAATGGTAACTCACACATATGAAATTGAGGAACCATGTCACGCATACAATAGCAACTGAGGAAGCTTGGGCGTTTTAATCAACAGACACAGTTGATTTGATGTGTGGCTGTCCTTATCACTCTAAAGGTCGGTTTACTTTAAATTGTTGCCGTTGCTTCTAGAGTGGTGAGGCTTATTTGTGTGCGTGGGATTATTTGCATCCTGCTTTAAAAATAAATCTGTTCTGAGTTCCTGCTCTTAGTATACCTGCTCTGTGCTAGAGGGGAATTTTAGCTTCAAATGCAGCCTGAACCCTGCCCCAAAAACCAAAAATACCATTCCGGACGAAAACCTGCGAAAAACCCCGAAAATTTCATGGCAAAGTGACCCCTCGACTGCCAAATATAAAAGTGCCTGTAACTTCGTTATTTGAGCAGCTAGAGGGGTCAAATTTGCACTTTTCCAAAAGACTCCATTTCCCAAACCACGGAGGCTAGAGACTTGAATTTTAGCTTCAAATGCAGCCTGAACAAAAAATACCATTCCGGACAAAAACCTGCGAAAAACCCCGAAAATTTCATGGCAAAGTGACCCCTCGACTGCCAAATATAAAAGTGCCTGTAACTTCGTTATTTGTGCAGCTAGAGGCATAGGGGAAAAATATAACAAAGTTGGAACTCAGTATAAATTAAGCAAAGTTTGCCCATAGTATTTCACTTGCGTATGTGTTGTGTTCACTAATCTGTACACAATGGATGTGCAAAAAGTGAAAACTAAGGCCCCCCATCTACCTTGCGATCAGTCGACGCCTATCTGGCGATATTGTGATCGTCAGTTCGATCGCAGAGTGTATGCGCCTATCGTTGTCGTTTTGTTTCTACAGTTCCATATAATTTTAGCCGCGAAATATTTTGTGGCGATCCATCGTTAGATTAATCCGACGATGAATAGCGTTGTCGTCTTACGATGAATTGCATTGTCTATGGGGGTCTTATATCCGCGTTCATTGTGCCTGGCGGGGCCTCTAAAATCGGAGTGAACTTCGCATGGCAACGGATAGCAAACCCATTTCGTATTGGATGCATTATCAATGAGATCGCATGCTGTTTGATCCTCTCTGGCAAATGTACATGAACGCTGATAAACTGTGAAAAGATGGCGACCGTGCGCTCGTCAGGTAAGGGGAACCATGCGAAATTGTGGGATGGTCACCAAGAATTTTTGTGGGTGTGGGTGGGTGAATCTTTGTGGGTGTGGCTTGTAGCAAGTGAATGAATAAAAAGTGTGTGATGAAAAATCGGAAACTGAATCTTTATGGTCGCATTTTAGGATATCCGGAAAGAAAAAACATGCTATGTGGTCTATGATTTAGTATTATATATGATTTATGGCATATGAATTATGATGTATAATGATTTTATCTAAAGTGGTGGAGGTGCTTTTAGGGTGTTTTTAAAATTTGTAAAATTTTTCAAATAAATCGTTTTTTCATCACAGAGGTTTTATCATGCACTTGACACAAGCCACGCCCCCAAAGATGGAAATGCACGAATGCAATGGCCGAAAATGGTAACTCACACATATGAAATTGAGGAGCCATGTCACGCATACAATAGCAACTGAGGAAGCTTGGGCGTTTTAATCAACAGACACAGTTGATTTGATGTGTTGCTGTCCTTATCACTCTAAAGGTCGGTTTACTTTAAATTGTAGCCGTTGCTTCTAGAGTGGTGAGGCTTATTTGTGTGCGTGGGATTATTTGCATCCTGCTTTAAAAATAAATCTGTTCTGAGTTCCTGCTGTTAGTATACCTGCTCTGTGATCGTACTGCCTAAAGGCTGTGGTACTAACCTATTCATGTGAAAATTTGCACTTATTTCTCCCACGGAAAAGTGACAGTGTAAACTTGCACACAGCACATTACCACGGCGGCGCTCTATACGACACTTGAATTTCACTTCTACTCAAAAGACGGGTTTCAAACGAAATAGGGTGCAAGGTAATTTTTTTTCGCGTGGAAATTGATCATAATGATGATGATCTTCGAATGAAATATGTTAGTACTGAGAAAGCAAACATTTTTGGTGCGAACGTAACTTTTGACAGTTTTCGTATGAATTTCGCTCGAAAAGCGATCTTAGTACTTTGCTTAAGGTGGAAATAAACTTCAGCGATTACATTTCAGTTGCAATGATTCGCAGTAAAATCTGAATCTCTACAGGCTAATATTGATAGACAAATTGAAAATATGCTAACTCTGTTTAGCTCTCCGTATACAGATTGACGAAAACATCCACCCCCATTGATATTTCACGTTAACGTGTTGTTGATATTGTTGTTGGACTGAATTGCCCTGGATGGTCATGTAAGAAAAAACACGGCTGTGAACTAAGCTGTAGGATTCCTTAAAGTTCCTGAAAATTTGCAGACCGGTACTTGAATAATATCGTTTTTAATCATTAAATTTTATAATAAAAACAAATTACTAAAAACTGTCACCAATCTTTCTAGCTAAAGTTATCGAAATAGACATACCTAGTTCTATACTATTTTATGCCACAAATTCCATCTAAAATCGTCTTTGTTTCGTCACCGAAATCGATGCGTGTTTAAATACATTTAATCACTAGACACATGCTTCTCTTTCGTCATTGGATCTGGCGTAGCGAATACATTTTTTAAATGCGTCACCCTGCAACCCGTACAGTGTCACTTGGTTGGTATGTGTATCAGGTTTTCGCAAATTGCAGGTACGAATTATGTTTCATTGAAAAGTGGGAGCTTAGTTGGTTTCACTCTGAATGACAACATAATGTGTATCTGTAAATTAGCTTGACAACCCGTGTCGTGTGTGTGTCGACACTCGAAACACTGTCGATTCAAGTTCGCATCCTTATGGAACACTTTTTTCACCCGAATTCCTTCTCTTTTAATTTCTCCGAGCATAGTGGACAAGTATTTATCTGCCGTGAGGGGCGTGAACCTCAGCCGGTACCCAGCATACAACCAAGTGAACCAAACTTCCAATGACAATGTTCAACAGACATTCGGGGAGCTCGAAGCACTCTTTCACTATCCTTAATAAGATCTTGTGATAAGAGTGTGTACAATACATTATGTAAGCTAATGCCTACATTATTATTTGCACAGATGCAATGTTAGCGCTAGTTATTGAAATGGACTTTAGATAATACTTTGGTTCGATTCAACGAAATATTTTATTCAAAATTTGATCAAAGTGAGTGATCTTAAGACTAAACTGGTTTCAGTTACGTTATAAATTTCTAGTGTTCAATATAGCAAATACATTGCAATAATTTCTGATATTGCAACACATGTTTTGTACACTTTGCTGATTGAGTAGATACAAAATCGTCTAAGGAACATTAATAACGTATTTCGCCTCTGAATTTAAGTGTCCCTGACATTATGAAGATTGAAATCCTAGTTCTGTTCAAAGACCCCACAACAGACTTTCCATTCGGTTTTTACCATATGATTTACCTAGGATCTGGACAAGGGTTGCTATTTGGATGATTATCTCAATTGAGTCTCCAATATAGCTAATAAATTGATGTGAATTCAACTCCTACACATTACGGTTGTGATAAAGAAAATTCTTTTTAAACTACATTTGGTTTTTCTATGTCAAAACCAATATTAATGCGCGGGCCGGATGAACACCAGAGGCGGCCCGGAGTTTGCCGACCTCTACTCTAGATGATCGAGAAGTGAACAGGCATGCGAAACAACACCCGGTCGTTGAGCAAATGAAACTATTTTCGCTACCTTTAGAAAAACAGCATCCTATAACTACTTACTTCTCCATTGAAGTCGGGAACATTTTGACAGTGCTTTCAAATCGTCTGACCCTCTAAAAAATGTTTCAATACAAAACTCCTGATCCTTTGTACTAAATTCTCATTTTGTGTTATATTTGCCGCTTAAAGTATATTAATGCCAAAGCTAAAAACAAAATTGTGAATCCTATGCCACGAACAGATAGTTGACCAGCTGAAACTAATCTGCACCCTGATGATCATGTGGCCATAATTTGTTTGAGGTCTCAGTTCAAGAACTATTTGGCCCAGTTGTTCTCCAGTATCCGTTTTTTCTAAATGGTTATCGAAATCAATTCCTTAATGACGCCTCGCTGCAACGAGGAAGACACGGCACGGTGCGGCGTCCAACGTCGATTCCATTTGCTCCAACGAGAATGCCACATTGGTCCATTGATTTTCAACGTTCTGCCATGCTTCGAGAGCAGGTGGCGCACTGGTTGGGTACGAAATGTCGACTTGTGAAGTCTCGATTGACAACCCAAGTAGCACATTATAACCATGGTTAGAATATAACGATAATGATAAGTTATATTTTAGTTGATTTTCAACAATATTGTTTCGAAATTATTGTGTTATAGTTCTAACTACAAAATAACCATTCATTGTCGTACCACTTAACCAAATTGTTAGGTTTGTAATGATTATTACATGTTGTTGTAGCTATAACAACTTCGTTATTCTCTAACACTATTGTTTAATTATAACAGCATTTTTATAACAAAAGTGTTGCAAAATTGTTAAAAATATAGAATATTGTTATGTTTTTTAACCAAACTGTTATATCTGTAACAATTTAATATATTATTATAATTATGACAACCATGTTACTATACAACTTTTTAGCTATTTTAGTTTTATAAAAATGTATTGTAGTTTAATATATAACGTTGAACCATTGTTGATAAACGACAATATTGTGGAATTTTAGAAATCGGATTGTTATTTTATTCTTATTTTTATTTTTATTTTATGGTTTAAGAGAAACGATGCGCAAATTCCGTATTATTATTTTATGTCAGAAATAAGGTTGGTTAAAACACCGAATTTTGATTTTTATGTTTACAACAATATTTAAGTTTGTTGACAAGTTTGTTGGAATTGTAACAATTATGTTTTAATACGAAACTTTTTGGTTATTTTATAACTTTACTAGCTGCGTCGGCTCGCTTCGCTCGCGTTGTTGCCTTTGTGAAGAAAGAAAATGGGTTTTATTTGTTAACAGGAGGCCCAATGTATGATTGTATCAATTAATATTATGAGCCAGGTAAATTGCTATTTTATATGGAGCAATTTTTTATTGTTATCCTTGAACACCGGAAACTTGGTCCTTGCGGTCCATTTGTACTCCTTGATCACATGAAACTTATGGACTTGGGCAGTAGCGCATGCAATTTTTTTTATCCTTGACCACATGAAAATTGCTCCTGACGATCCTAACCACATAAACCTCCGTTATGGCGATCCCTTTGTACGCTTGTGCATGCAGCACATAATTATCAACGTGCACCACCATCCACCTGCTTACCAGCACAACTTGTGTAATCACACGAAACATTTTCCAGACGATGCCTTGCACACCCAGATGAATGGGACATAAGATTGCAATATTGCGGAAGTGCGAAAGGGAGCAATTCGACGTTGTATATGAAGAGGCCATTTGAAGCAAGCAAATATTGTCGCCGAGTGAAATGTATGGAAATTGAATTTCATATGGAGCATGTGCAACGGACGGTTTGGTGGGCATCCGAAGATGGCCGTGGGGACGGAGCCTAAGGTAGCATAATTGACCGTGAAGGTCGGGCCGTGCCATCCGGCGAAGAAAAGGAGGTAACGGTATAGCTGTCGACAGCAGGCTGCCCCCATCAAGGCTTCTTCCGCCAACAGCGGCTCATTTGCAGCCACGTTTTGAGCTGGGTATGGATCCAAGTTGAGCGTAAAGAGACAGAACAAAAAAAAATTCAGGCAAATCGGACACACGTGAATTTTCATTTCAGGCAAGAGATCGTCCTTTTTAGGAGAGACCACGGGGGAAAAAAATTAATTGCATTGAGAACATGTGTAAAGTACATGCAACGTACTGGATACATTTAAGTCTTAAAGCTTCACCAACTACATGCCTTTCGTGTGGGTAAATTTTTGTTTATTACTCTTTGCTGTTATGTAACTGTAACCCTTCGACTTCGCAGGCAGTTGATCTCGCGTAGCGATCACTAAAGCGAAATAAAGCGTCGGGCGCTGACGAGATTCCAACTGAACTGCTAAAATTCGGTGGAACGGGTCTAGTTCTGTGTCACAAGTCAGGATCCATAAATAGACTTACTGATCTATTTGAAAATCGCAATGGTCTGAAAAAGGGCGATGGACTGGCATCGACGACGCTCTTCAACCTAGCACTGGAATACGCTATTCGGGCTATGAATATGGACAACAGCAAGAAGCTACAATCAAGTCGACACAATTAGCAGCGTACGCCGACGACATCAACATCATGTCCAACTTCTGCATACGCTCGATACCGCTGCAAAAGAAGTTGGACTACGTATCAACGAGGGTAAAACTAAAATAATGATGCAATCGACGACAATGACACCTGCACAATCGAGCATCAATGTTCGTTCGTGAACGACTTCATATACCTGGGTTCTAGCCTGTCAAGGAACGCCAACGAAACTGACGAAATCAAGTTACAGTTAGCTAATAAGATCTTTTTCATGGTTCTCCCCATAATGAAATTGAAGCATGTGCATAGAAACACGAAGTTCCGCGTGTACAAAACCATTATACGACCAGTTCTATGCTTTGGCTGCGAAGCATGGACCCTAACCAACGCCATCTAGATACACAGGCATGCGCTCAGCTGAACGTGTACGTAATTAATTCCTTCGCCAAGGCAGTGACTGCACATGACGATGTCCCCGGCACGACATTTGTTTACAATTGGAATTGCGCCAGACGGCATTTTAGTCCTCTGAAAACACACTTTCTGGACACTTGCAGCAATTTGGTCGAAGTCGTAGCCCCGGGGATCAGTCGCAGAGTATCGTGGAACAGTTCACACTTGGCAAAATACATGTTTTGACCACACGACACACTTTCATCGCGCACGTGTTTGTTTTCTCGAATCACTAGATGAAATTTTACTAACAAATAAACACTGAACGGCGAAAACGAAAACTAAACACGGAACGCCCAAAACCCGTGGACCCGCCGCCATCAGTCGCCGACCACTGGATTGTGGATACGATGAAGTCATCGAAGGAAATAATTGCGTAATTTAGCCGTCAAAATCAGCTGAGCGCAGGCCTGTATATCTAGATGGCGTTGCCCTAACTCAAGCCTCCGGAAACATGCTTGACGCATTTGAACGTAAGGTTATATGGCGAATTTTCGGGGCTGTTTGCGATCAAGATGAATGGCGCATCCGGTACAACCATGAGTTGTGTGAACTGTACGATGAGCTGGAAGTTTTGAAAATCATCGAACTACAACCGCTTGAATGCGCAGGGCATGTTCAACGAATGGAGGATGATCGCATGCCAAAGAGAGTAATGAACGCAGAATGAGTCGACGAAGCAAGACTGCGAAGACGACCGAGAACTCGTTGGGAGACCTCAGTATATGCGGAAGCCGAGCAGCTACTGAGCTTCCAAATTTGGAGGACACGATCACGTGATCGAGATAATTGGAGGATAATGAACCAAGCGGCTAAGACCCGACGTCTGGCTGTCGCGCCACGATGATGGTGATAAGTTAAAAGGAAATTGTATGTGCGTTTTTTTTTAACATCGGGTGAGGGTGAGTTTACTCGTGGAGCAAGAAAGCGATCCGGGCAGCCATCCAGGTTAACCTTTTAAATATCGAGTCAAGCAAATTAGAGTAGTCTGATTAACTTTCAAAATTGACCGTAGCGATATGCAATTATGAATATGGCCGCCTAAATATTGGATAGTAGTGACGAGAAATATGAAATGTGGGAATTCCGAATGAACTCTCGTCGGAACTTTGCACCAACTGTCAAATTAATGACAAGCATACTTATAAGCGGGTTTTTCTGGTAAAATTGTACAATCTATGGAGTTCAGGTTAGCGACCCCACTGGCGCGTACAGGTTTAACTTGTTGTTGTAATGCATGGAGATACCCTAACCTGCAATAGATAAATGCTAAAAAAACACACACCTTATGTTGAAAAATAAAGAAGCAAACAAGAATACAATTTTTTATTTTATACTGGACGTTACAATCAATACTATTATAGGTTTGACGAAAGCCAACAAAAAGTATGAATGAACACGTCGATGTCACATTCCCAACATTTCACGAGTGCTTGTTTAAATGAGAGATTTTATCTACTACGGGATTGACTGGTTCTGAAGCCACATTACTCCGGGGAATAGAGTCTGAAAAGGTGACCTTACCTTGCAAAAGGTTCAGTAGTTCTAATTTTTTGATATGTTATATAGAACAGTCCTGTAGTCAAGAATCCAAGTTTCTGACCTTCCACCCCCTGTGCGTTCCCTGTGGCACCCCTAAAACCGACAAATTTCCGGTCATTTTGAACTTTATTGCACATATCTTTTTAATTGTAAATCCCAGCGAAAAACTTCCTACCAGAAAGTTATAGACCATCAAATTTCCAATAACTTTGATGTACTAAGTTTTTCCGTCAAGCCTACTATCTTAAGAGATACGAGCTGTCAAAATTGCACATTTTTTACAAAAACTATACGTTTTTGATTGTTTTGTCGGGTTTTTGTTTCTATTATCCCGAAAACGGTATTTTTTCGTAGATAAAGTTGTATTGAATAGTATTTAATAATATCTACATCATTATGGTATAGTTTCAATACAGAAATAATTTCGAAAACCTGTCTTTTTTTTTGGTGGTAATTTTGGATCTTTGAAACTGAAAAGGAGTAACAAAGTAGTGACATTAGGATCTGAGGTAAACTTTTTGAAAGTATGGGAAAATAAATCGGCAATTGACCCTCTGACACTTTTGCAGAGAATTTGCATTGCAAAGCAGACACCGAAAGATTTGGAAGAGTTTTTTAAATATGAACTGGCTCCTTATCCAATGTCCCTTTTTTCAGAAGACGGTATGAGTGAGGGTACAAAATCATCTCTGTATTCAGCATTTTCACCATTACCACAACCAACCGAACTTCTACCCAATTGAACTGCAGTCGTAGACGGTGAATTCCTTCTCCACAAGGTCATATGGAATAGGATTGACAGTTTCAATGAAATTTGTAAAAGGTATGTATGTGAAGTTCATTCGTGATCATTACGGAGCAAACGTTATGGTAATTTTTGATGGTTATCCCCTGGATCCTGAGATAAGAGGTACAAAGAGTGCTGAAAGGTTCAAAAGGTGTAGTGTGAACGCATCAGTTGATGTAATTTTTGATGGAACAACAATCAATCAAGTGCCACAGGAAAAGTTCCTAGCGAACGAAAACAACAAACTTCGCTTTATTTCACTCCTGAAGGAGACACTCAATCAAAACAATATAAATGTGAAGCAGGCGATTGAAGATGCTGATGTACTTATTGTAACATCTGCAATAAGCCTTGGTGCAGAGTATGATGCTGTGGAGATCATCGGGAAGCACGTTGATTTGCTTGTTCTCATCACTTCTTTGGGTCAAGATCTCCCTATTTACTTCCGAAAGCCTGGAAGATGTGGTCCCCTGACATTTTATTTTCCACAGCATCCTATAAGTACTCAGCATCGCAAAATCTGCTTGTTCTTCACGCTTTCAGTGGGTGCGACACCACGTCCTCTCTGTTTGGATTTGGTAAAACCAAGTTTTACACTTTCTTTGAAAACAAACCAACCCTGCATGAATTTGCGAATTTTTTCAGAAATCCTAACGCCAGTGTTTCGGCCATTTTTGAAGCAGGAGAGCGTATTTTTCTTACTCTATATGGCGGTGACACAACAAAAACCTTAGAAGCTTTGCGATATCAACTATTCTCGAAGTCTGCTACAGGTAACAAGTTGAATCTTTCAAAGCTACCACCGACCCAGGATGCAGCTATGTACCACATCTTTCGGCCTTATCACCAAGTTCAGACATGGCAGAGCCAAATTAAAAACCCTCTGGACTGGGGATGGAGAAGGGACAGCCAAGGACTTGCTCCTATCAAAACCACCAGAGATCCAGCTCCTCAATCTATCCTGAAATCCATTTCATGTAAGTGCAAAAAAGGCTGCACTAAGGCCTGTAGTTGCAGAAAGAGCGGTCTAAAATGCTCTGTAATTTGCAAAAACTGTTGTGGACAAAGCTGTAGCAACAAAGCGGACATAATAATTAATGATTATGAAGATGATCCGACTGAACTACTGTTAAAGAAGTCAACCAGGAACAAGCTGAGACTTCAAAACCCCACAAAAATAAGCGTATGAAAATTTAACTTTCCTCAACTATTGCTTAATTGAAACTATACCATAATAATACAGATATTATCAAATACTATTCAAGATAATTTTCTCTATGAAAACGTACCGTTTTCGAGATTATAGAACAAAAAACCAACAAAACCATCGAAAACGTATAGTTTTTATCAAAAATGTGCAACTTTGACAGCTCGTAATTCTTAAGATAACAGCTTGACGGAAAACCTAATGCATCAAATTTATAGGAAATTTGGTGCTCTATAACTTTTTGGTAGAAAGTTTTTCGCTAGGATTCACAATTAAGAAGATATGTGCAATAAAGTGAAAAATGGCCGGAAATTTGTCGGTTTTAGGGGTGCCACAGGGAACGCACAGGGGGTGGGAGGTCAGAAACTTGGATTCTTAACTACGGGACCGGCTTATATAACATATCAAAAAATTAGAACTACTGAACCTTTTGCAAGGCAGTATGCCTTTATTCCCCGGGCTACATTGGTATTCGCCGATAATGTTGTCTACATAATGCTTTTAGTCGTTTTTCGAGAATTTTTGTTAATATTTTGTAGAACGTACTCAGATTTCAGACGGTCACTTTTTTTGTGCACTGGACATAATATGCTCTTCCGACAGTCGTCGGGTAGTTTTTTCAATTGTCTAGATTTTAACTATTAATTTGTTAACTGACTGGTCAGCTCCGTCTCGCCTTATTTTTTATTGACGTTTTCTATTTAATAAAACGCAGAATGAATACTTTTAATTGTTTAAAATAAAAAGGTGATTGACCCATTTTTTTTCTCGCAAAATTCCCCTCATACTTCCTCACCCAACTTTCCTTCTAGTAAAAGAAAATTATAATTCAATGAGAATATGCCCTAGCAACTTCTGTAATAGCAGCCAAAACGTGACTTTAATTTTCATAGCTATTTAAAATGTCAGATTTTATGCAGTGGCAAAAAAAAACAAGAAAATTAAGACATTCTGTCTTTCGGTATCGTTTTTAATAAGGTCTATGTGCCATATGGATACAAATACAAAAAAAAAGCAGAAATAATGGCTGATTACCCTTTTACGGTGCCACCGCCGCCGCTTCGGCTGATATTCTAAAATAAGGGCGTGAAAAATTAAAGTTGCAAGTGGATTACAACCAGCACTTTATGCAGAAATAAAAGCTCCAGGAAGAAATTTTTTATGCAAATTAGATGGAAGCGGAGTCCATCATGGCAACGGTTGAAAGACGTGGAATAATTTCTTGACTTAGCCTGTGCATATTTGCATAGGCAAGATGTAAATTTGCATATGGGACGGTTATGAGAAACCTTTGCGCACTTCATTTTCATCTGTAATGTTATGAAGGGTTGACGTGAAAAGTCAAATTGACTGGGTAAAGTTGGTATGTTTATTTTTCTTTGGCGCGGAATGAACGTAATTTTATTAGGACGAATGACTTTCCACATTGGTTACCCAACGACTTGCAGTTGTAATTCGTGATTAGGTTTTTGGAGTTAATTTTTTTTAGGTATACAGACAGACGTTACTCTCTGCTAGGGCATGCAGAATTTGTAATTATCTAGTAGGGTAAACTGGTCGACAATGGATCATTTCTCGCTTGTTGCGCTATTGTTGCCAAACATTTTGCGTTAGGTATAAGATTTTTGTTTTAGTAGCAGCTTTAACAAACTACTTTGATCTAAGCATCAAATTTGTCAGCTTTACTAAATTTTAAAGGGAAGAAGTTTAATTGGAAAATAACCTTCCGAATCATCCACTGTGTACCACGGGTGTTACACAATGGATGCGTTCAGAATGAACTGATCAACTTCCGCTGAAGTGAACATGATGAAAATGAGCGGAGTTAGAAGTGACCCAGCAACTTCTGCTTGGGTGAACATGATCAAATTAAATGTCATTTCACCGAGCAAGAAATATTTCTGATCATCGCTCAGTGCTCAGGTTCTTCTTCTTCCACCTCACGCTCATGTTGCGATTGCAACACTCGACTTTTGACAGTTCTCAAGTTGTGTTTGCTGTGTTTTCGTCTGGTTTTTAATGATTTGCTTTTCGTTTTCATATGCAACTGCCGTGAAACTATGGCACCGCCGTGCCTAATGCGCCACTTCAAAGGCCACAATGGCAAAATCACAGAACTTTGTTTTCATCCGTCGTCCAGTCAGCTCGCCTCGAGCTCCGTCGACTCGACAGTTTATGCTTTGGAATTTCGATCGTGCCGTCAGATGCGTTCAATTCATCAGTCACATGGGCCCAATTTATTCAGTTTCGTGGACGCCAAAGGGTGATCTGGTTGGTTCATCCTCAAGTGATGGCGGTGAGTTTCTGGCACACGGTACCACTGTGAAGCTTTGACTTCAGTCTGGACGGCAGACATGCAAGTGCACCGCGGTGATTCAACATCAATTTTCGGGTTATAGTTGTTACATTGCTTGATTTCCGCTCATCATCGGGTTTAATGACAAAACTCTGAAGCTATGGAAGGTGGCGCACAGACGTTTTCTGAGCTCCTTCACACAGGCCCGTGCGGGGGGGGGGGGGGGAGTTTGAACTTTTCTATTGGTGAGTTTTTTTTGCGAGTCTATCCGGTGTAGGGCAGGCTAATAACACACGTTACAATAACACACACTTATTATATTAATTTACCCGGGTTCGAACCTAAGCTCAACTTTAAATTCACACGATCAACGAATTTCACTTTAAGATTGTGAATTTCATGGAGTTGTGAAATTGGAAATGGCGATTTTGATTTGATTTTGTCTGATAACATAATCTTTTTCGGTTTTAGCTAATTTATGCTGTCGCAGTAAGCAGCGACAAACTCAATGTTTACTTATGGTATGTTATAATTAAGTTTAGCCTCTGTCCTCAATAAATATGTCCCCACATCAGAATGCGGCGTCGCACGATGCGTCGCACACGCAATGTGCGATACGAAACTCAAACAAACGAAGCGATAATTATCGCTTATATATCGAGTTGTTGTTGCGTGTGTTGCATCGCGTAGCGCATCACTCTTGTGTGGGGGCTGCCTAACAAACAATACCAAACATTTTTCAATCCTTCCCGCAGCCAGGCAAAAAGACTGGGGCCATGGATTCTCGTCGATGGGAGTTTTCACTGTAAATACTTTAGAATTTACATATAACGGGGATTCACGTTCCCTGTCGTAAATATCGTATACTTCGTATTCGTCGTAAACTTCTGTCATCTCCACAGTAAAATGGCAGAAGTTTACAACATTACGACAAATACGAGGTTTACGACGTGAGCATGAATCCCCCTATAAATATAAATATTAACAAAGACAATAAAATAGCCAAAGAAAAATATTATAGACGTAAAATAGATAAAGAAGGATCGGATCCAAAGCGATATTATAAATGAAATGACGTATAGGACTAATAATAAAGCAAAGTGCAAGAAACTAAATATAAACAGAGACATTGTATAATTACAAGATGAGCCAAAAAGAATAGCAAACGAATTTAATAGTTTTTTCGCTAACATTGGTAAAAATATTGCGACAGACATAGAACAAAACGGTGTCAATACAACAACATCTATTGAAGTATCTAGTAGTCAATCAGAACTTCACTTTTACAAAATAAACGAAGGGGAAATCGAAGAAATAGTATCTACATTAAAAAGCAACACGGCACCAGGTAACGACGAAATAACAGTAGAAACACTTAAAGTAATCAAGAAATATATAACAAAACCTCTAAAAACTGCCTTCAACACCTGTATTCAAGAAGGAATATTCCCAAATAAATTAAAAATCAGCACAATTGTACCAATTTTTAAAACAGGAGACGATATATTAACAAACAATTGTAGACCAATAGCATTGACAAACTCCTTTGCAAAAGTTTTTGAGCGATGCCTAAAAAATAGGATAACTAAATACATTGACGAAAATAATATATTGCCAGAGGCTCAATATGGGTTTCGTAAGGGAAAAAGTGTAGATGATGCTTTTGCAAGTCTAACCAATTACATCACAGATAAATTTAGACAAAAAAAGAAAGTATTAGGCATATTCTTAGACTTTTCGAAGGCATTTGACACAATAAGACATTCCACTCTAATAGACTACTTAATTAAATTAGGAATAAAAAACAAACCACTAAAACTACTAACAAACTACCTGACAAACAGAGAACAAATTGTAAAAGTAAATGACGTAAAGAGTGACAGAATATTAAACACAGACTACGGACTACCACAAGGCACTGTGCTTTCTCCGATATGGTATACAATATACGTAACATCTTTATTTAAATTGTCAAATCCAAATACGGAAATAATAGGCTTTGCAGACGACACAGTCATACTTGTAGCTGGGACAGACTGGAATGAATGTTACAATAAAGCAAATAACGAAATTAAAGAAGCTATCTGCTGGACAAATGCGCACTCTCTAAAACTCAATTTAGAAAAAACAAAAGTAGTCCCTTTTGCCAACAACCATACTGGCCTTCCACAAGGCAATGAAAAAATTGAAATAACCATAAATAATAAAGGACAATATAGTAGAATAGAGTTAGAGAATATGACATAAACTAAATATTTAGGTTTAACGATCGATAATCAGTTAAAGTGGAAACCATATATAGCAAATTTATTTTAAATAGTAAATTAAAAAGTCTTATACCTATTTTTTATAACTTAAAGAGCATATTAAAGATTGTAGACTTATTAAAAATGTATGACACGCTATTTAAGACGGTATTAACGTATGGAATAATTGCTTGGGGTAACACTTTCAAATCACATTTGGAATGCATTGAGATAACTAAAAAAAGTACTTAAGATAATTGTAGGTGTTTCACTGACTTATCCATCCAGCCATATTTTTGTTATAACTGACAAATTTAACCTTTAAAATTTATACACTTTTAAGGTACTGATATATATGACGAAAAATAGTAGACTCAGACCATTAAACCAGGACATTAACAAAAGAAAAAGGAAGACGGACATGATGATACCTCAGGCAAATACAGAAATATTAAAAAGACATCACACTTATACTACTTTGCCTTAACCCCTAGCGGGGCATAGCGCGTCAACTACTCCTGCGCGCCATCGTACTCTGTTCTGGGCAATGGGGCGCAACTCCCCAAAAGACTTACCCAGTACCTGACACTCCTTTGCCACAGATCGACGCCATGTGATTCGAGGACCCCCTCTTGGTCGGCCTTGGTTGGAAATGGGGTTCCATTTCATGGCATGCAAAGCAATGCAGTTATCACTCTTCCGCAATGTGTGACCTATCCACTGCCATTTTCGCCTGCGTATCAATTCGTCGATTGGCATCTGACCCGTACGCCGACTTAGCTCTTCATTTGATATTGTTTCGGGCCAGAAAATTCTTAAAATTCGACGAAGACATGAGTTGACGAAAACTTGCAGCTTTCTGGTAACTCCTACGGAAACTTTCCATGTACTGCTCCCATACAAAAGCACTGATAGTACCAGGGAGCGAAACAGGCCCAGCTTGGTCTTGATGCTGAGATAACTGCTCTGCCAGATTTTGGACAGCATGCCGTATGCGCGTTTAGCCTGGTTGATACGACGAGCGATGTCCTGCTCCGTACCACCATTTTCGGCAACAATGCTACCCAGGTAGACGAAGTTGTCCACCTTCTCCACAGGCTGCCCATTAATATTGATGGCAATAGGTGTCGGATTTCTTTTTCGCAACGGCGGGCTAAGAACCTTGGTCTTGTTGGTATTAATCTTTAGCCCAACCTTGCTTGCCTCCCTCTCGAGATCTAACGCCATTGCGGACAGATCCATGATTTTGTGGGAGAGTAGGCATATGTCGTCAGCGTAGTCAAGATGTTGTAGATAAGATGTCAAAGTCCATTGAATTCCTCTGTCGAGTCCGGATAGAGCTGCATGCAACACATCGCCGATCACAATGAGGAATAGGATCGGTGAGAGGATGCACCCCTGCCGAGCTCCACTGCGAATCTCAAAGTCCCCCGACACCTTACCTTTATGCAGAACGCGACATTTCGCGCCGTCATAGGTTGCCTTAATAATAGCCACAAGCTTCTCAGGGATGCCTCTCCTGCGCAAGGCCGCCCATATAGAATCCCGGTTCACACTATCGAAAGCCTTTTCGAAATCGATGAAAAGCAAGTGAAGCGGAGAATCGTATTCAGCGCATTGCTTGATGATGATTCGCAAGGTGTTAATGTGATCGACACAGGAGAATCCGGATCGAAAGCCAGCCTGCTCTTCATCAATTGTGCTTTCTAAGTGGGCCTTTAGTCTTTTCAGGACGATTTTAGCTATTATCTTGGCAACGGCAGGAAGCACACAAATGCCTTTCCAATTATTACAGTCTGTGAGGCTACCCTTCTTTGGAAGTTTGATGATCAAACCTTCCTTCCACTCAGTGGGAAAGGTCTCTGTATTCCACGCTTTATCAACAAGTGGGTGCAGCAAATCGGCAGTTACGCTTGGCGCTGCTTGATAAAGTTCGGCAGGGATGCCGTCAAGTCCGGCGGCCTTTCCTCGTTTTAGTGCAATAATTGCAGTGACTATTTCCTCTTTAGTCGGGGCAGTGGACCGTATACGCACATTTTGATAGTTAGCTAAATTATCTATATGAGGGGGAACTTCACCAGAGGTTACACGGTTCAAGACCGCGGCGAAGTGTTCTTTCCATCGCCTCATTTGATCTTCTTCCAAGATAAGTAGCTTTCCATCACTATCTTTCACCGGATGTTGGCAGTAGTTACGACCACCTGTAAACTCCTTGATGACTGTTGTTACTTCTAGCGGCTTCTTCTGCTGACGCTAAAAGAGAATTGGCATAAACTCTTTTATCGCGTCGCACACTACGCTGAACTTCTCGAGCTTTCTGATGGTAAAGGAGTTCGATGCTGCTTCGATTGTCGTCTGATGCTGCAGCCAAACGAACTTTCAGCTCCTTTCTTTCAACAATCCGCTGCCATGAAGCGTCGGACATCCAGGGCTTATTCCGGCAATCCGGGTTTGGGCCAAGGATGGTATTTGCGCTATCAATGTACGCATTTTTTATGGCATCCCAGGATTCGTTTATGTCACTATCTGGGTGACTAGTTACCTCAGCCGCTTTTTGCGCAAGATGGTCATTATATTGTTGTAAGACAGCTGGATTTTTTAGTCGAGCGGTGTTGAATTTGCGGGGCCTGGATCTTTCGTCGCTGGGGCGGCGCACGGCTGCAATACGCAATCGAACATTAGCGATCATAAGATAATGGTCTCTTCCCATCCCAATATCGGCACCCTTCTTGTTTCGCACGTCCAGGAGGCAACTCTTGAATCTTTTACTAATGGCAAAATGGTCGATCTGATTTTGTGTTCTGCGCCGATCAACAGAGGACCAACTGATTTTGTGGTGGTCCTTATGCTCAAACATAGTACCACCGATGAAGAGACTGTGAAAGTTGCAGAACTCTTCAAATCTTTCACCGTTGTCATTACGATCACCAAGACCGTGTCTCCCCATCACATGTCTGAGCCCATAGTTATCAGCGCCAACTTTCGCATTCAAATCACCCATGACCATTATAATGTCACCTTTAGGTGTTCTGCTCTGAACGGCGTTTAGTTCTTCGTAGAAGTAGTCTTTTGCCAAGACATTGTCGGGTTCAGTAGGGGCATAACATTGTATTATTGAGATGTTCCTCATTTTGGTCCGGAACCTGGCGGTCAAGACCCTGTCAGAGACCGGTTCCCAGGATAAGAGACAGTTTCGCGCGGCTCTGTTTAAAAGGAGCCCCACACCTGACTCACGACGACTACCGGTAGCTTTACCGGAGTACAACATTACAGTGCTGCCCGTTGGAGAGATGAATTCTCCGCTGTTCCACCATCTTATCTCACTAACTCCTAAGATATTTAATTTGTACCTCAGAAATTCACTCTCTAATTGAAGAAATCGTGCGTTCTGGGGACCTTCTGATCCATTGTCCAGGAGAGTACGCACATTCCAGAATCCAATCTTTGTCATTGTACGATAGCCAAAAGTCGTAACCGTTGAGTCAGTCCTTATCCGAGGCATAGTTGACGTTTCGTTAGCATATAAAGATTTCGGATAGTGCAAGTTGCTGGCATACACATCCTGTCCTTTGATTGTCGGTTTTAACGACAGGCCCTCAAAGGGAAAGGCCGTGGTATTTTTTTCACACCCCACACCACAGGGGTACCTCAACCAAATCATCGCACCGCCATCACTGGCGGCTTGACTTATACTGGCCCTAAATTATTCAATGAACTGCCAAGATACCTAAAAAATATGGTTGAAAGTGAAAGATACTTCAAAAAGAATATAGAATCATATCTTTGCAGAAAACAAATTACAAATTTCTTGCAAATACAACCATCTTTACATCCAAGTATCCTAACATACATATGTAAATGTAGTGTAATGTAACGATTAATCATTAATTAATACTGCTATTGAATGTTTTTTCATTAATTACAATACTTTTAAATATTTATCTAGGCGCGGTTTTTTGCACAAAAACCTTCGAATATCCATTATCGTTTAAAAAAAATTCAAATTCCCAAACTGATGCTGCTAGCCACGGCACTGTTAATGGAGTATGTAAAAATGCATTCACACCGTAACTGTTAGGTCACAGTGGCACTCAAAGAAATTGAAAAAGAGCAGAAATGTAAATTAAAAGTACATTTGGATCGTTTGGTATTGGCAAAATACGAGAGATATTTATTTTCAAATATTTTAGCGAGAAGTATCAACTTCCAGTGGATGAAAATTATATTCTTTTTAAAAATCCTTTGGTAGAGAATCCCAATGGGGGCGCACGGGCCTGCCTTCACAGTACACAAGAGCTGGGTGTGGTGTGCCCGTTTCAGTCCGGACGGAAAGTTGGTGGCCTCCTGTGACGACGACAAGTTCTTGTGAATCTACGACGGTACGAGCGGCGAAAGTGTTCACACCTTTTAAGAGCACAAGGGTGCTGGCTTGCATGTAGCATGGCACCCGAATGAAACTTTTGTCGCATTGTCGATGACTGATAATCACATCAAAATCTTTCATATCCAGAAGTCTAATTCAACTGTATCAGGTGCATTCGAGTCAGGTCACTTCGATTTCGTTCCATTCGTCCGGGAACTACTTGTTGTCGGGAATCAATGATGGCATGGCACTATGAAAGTGCTTGACTTGCTGGAGGGTAGGCCAATCTACACATTGACCGGACATCTGAGCGAAGTTTCTAGTGTGACCGTCTCCAAGGATAAATTTGAGTCGAGAGGAAATGACAAACAAGTAAATTACTAAATACAGGGTGGCGCAAAACTACCGTTATGGTTTGAATGTTTAATAACTTTTTTATTTAATGGTTAATTATTATATTTTTTTTTGTTATACAGTATATTAATGGGGAATAATTTTGGCTTAAGTATGAAAAATTATATCCCGCAAGTGGTGGCCATTTTCGGCTTCGCACATTCGTGCTCTTTCCAGTACATTTTCCATAACTTTTTGTAAAATTTCGGATGTTATGGCTCGAATTTCATTGCGAATGTTTTGTTTTAGCTCTGGTATGGTCGCTGGCTTATTTACGTATACCCTTTCTTTCAAATAACCCCAAAGAAAACAGTCGGCGCTGTTAAATCCGGTGAACGTGGGGGCCAATTGAAATCGCTTCTGCGCGAAATAATGCGTTCGCCAAAGAGGTCCCGTAACAGAGCCATTGTATCCCTTGCAGTGTGGGCTGTGGCTCCATCTTGTTGGAACCACAACTGTGGATGGTTTTCTACAGCTGGCCTCAAAAAATTGTCCAGCATCGTTCGATATTCAGCACCATTAACCGTAACTGCGGCGCCATGTGCATTTTCAAAGAAATATGGACCAATGATCCTTTCAGACGATACGCCGCACCAAACAGTACACTTAAGTGGGTGTAATTGTTGCTGATGAACTGTTCTTGGATTTTCCGTAGCCCATATTCTGCAATTTTGCTTGTTTACGAAACCATTCAATTGGAAATGGGCTTCATCACTCATTATCAAATTGTGAATGAAATAGCGATTTTCTTCTGCTTTTTGTCGGAACGAAATGGCATAACCAAGCCGTTGTTGGTAGTCTATCGGCTTCAATTCTTGTACAAGCTGAACCTTATACGGGAACATGTGCAATGTAGCCAAAATCCTCTGAAGGGACCTCCGCGATAGCCCCAGTTGTGCCGAACGTCTTCTTGTCGATGTTTCTCCACTGTCCTGCACACTATCCACAACACGTTGGATATTTTCTTCCGTGTGGGCCGTACGAGGTCTTCCGGTACATGGAATGTGTCCTACTGTACCATATTGTTGAAAATTTGCAACCAGGCGGTTTATTGTTGGTGCTGAAGGTCCAGTACGCACATTAAAAAAACGACGATAAGCACGCTGCGTCAAAACAATTGACCGTTGATTTTCAAAATAAAATTCAACAATTTTTGATCGCTGCTGTGTTGTGTACTGTTCCATTTCAAATTCCTGAAGTTTTCTTCACAAATTCTGAAATAAAAATAAAAAATAAAAATTAAATTAAAAAGTTATTAAGCATTTGAACCATAACGGTAGTTTTGCGCCACCCTGTACTTATCAATTGATTCGATTTGCAAATTTCTTTCAATTTCAGCTTATGGTATGGAAAGGCAGCTTTCAAGACACCGAATCAAAAGAAAATGGATCAGCATCAGACGTAAGTGGAATCTGTCCAGTCTCCCAGTCAAGGGATACGTCGGCCGAATCAACTGACGATGCCGCGGAAGTCTAGTCGATCCAACGAAAAGCGGTGCTTATAACGAGGAGCATGACTATCAGGTTGACAGTTAGTTTTATGAGTTTATGCGTATTTCGTTATTGTCAATTGGCAAGGAGAATTCATTGATAAAACATTGGATTTTCAGTGTTTTGTTTTAAGTTGCGACAAAAAAACGCGATTTTATTATTTAAGTCTTTCGAATACATACGAAAATGCTACGATTCTCCACATAAGGCCGACTAATAATAGAGTATCGATTTTGTATCATATTACCTATATAAAATATATTCCTTCTATCATAATGTCGGCGGGTTTTTATATAAAGGTTTACGGTTTTAAAAGAGTCGTCGAATGGGTGTGAAGAATGCAAGGGTTTCGGAACGGCTCAGTATTGAACTCTGCTCAGTATTGAAAAGATATTCTTTTCTCCGCAAACGAGTCGACTCGGAATCGATGCGACTGCCACCCAACGTGGGTTTCCCTTAAGCCCCGTGTTAATACATACACATGTTACGTACACACCGCAGGGTGTCTGTATCGCTCAACATTTTTGTTGCAATCATATCCAGTTGTCGCAGTTGTGCCGAGGTCTAAAGGTCGCCACACATGATCTCGCAGAACCACGACCGAACTTCCATAGAACCATCAAATATCATAGAACGGTGGAAATAGGGGGAATTTTTCTCCGCACGTTCTATGAAATTGATGGTTCGATGAAAGTTCGGTCGCGGTTGTGCGCGTTCATGTAATGTGACCTTAACTGATCCATATATGGGCTCACGTTCATTTACATCGGATATCAAAGGCATTTCGGTGTCGAGTCGACATTGTTGTTGTAGTAGCAACGAATTAAGGTAAATACGTGTGTGCGTGCAGCAGCGGCTTACTCTCCCACTGTGTCGAAGCCTAGAAAGACAGCGGCATAGATAGCAGCCTCCCACAGAGCTCTGGGTGTTAGCGTGGTGGGAGTTGCTGAGCATGCAAAGATGCGATCAACATCATAAGGTGTCAGCTGGTCGATTTATCAATAATTTGTCAGCTGATGAAGTACCGTTCAGCAGGTGCAGACTGCAAAACCGAGCAGATCCGGAACTGACCGCGAGCAGTTGCAGGCCGCTCGCGAGCGGTTTCTGATTTTTCCCACCTTCTGAACCTACCCATTGAATCAGTGTAAGACACACAGTGAGTCGGGGAAAAAATTAGCCAGTCCTGTTGATAAAAACCTTTATCTAGTTTTAAAACTACAATATTTTTTATTTTGTTAGATTAGAAAAAACTTCAAATTGAAATAAAACAAATGAATCTGAAATATAGAGGGCTACGCCCGCAATCTGAGTGTTTTGTAGCAAGCGCTATTTTGGTGTGTAAATATACAAGTAATATATTGTATTTTAATAATATAGTATATATTGTAATCTCATGAACCTCCTAGGACAGGTCAGGAAAAAAAATTTATACAAGCATGTGGTCAAACAATCAACAATAAGCATTTTTTTTATAAAACCACATACAACATTTGTGCACTAACTTTTTGACAATATTATTGCATAATTTTGGACCTTGAAATAAAGGAGGAGGTTATATTTTTGTGAGTTCATTTACGAGTTAATGACCCGAAAAAATTGAAATTACAAAGTGACAAAACCAATTATGCCCATTAATTCTGAAGGTCTAGAGTGTAAAAAAACACACTGTTCACACTTGTGCCAGAAAAATATAAAGAGAATGTGAAAGTGCGAAGTAAAACGGTGAAATTGCGTCATTTTTCATTCAAAATGCATATGGATTTGGCCACATGTGATGTACTATATGTAGGTACACATCAAAACATCGTTGTATGCATTTATCACCCTGACCTGTCCTGAGGCCAAGTGGCAGAACAATATTATTGTTGTTGTCAATTCTTGCTGGCTTCATGCTATCAAAAGTTATGTTGTTGTTGTAGCAATGGTCAAAATTCGGTGTGTTTGTCTGTTACATGCCAACAGTTTCGTCTTCATCCCCGGTGTCGAGGGATAGAAAGTTAGCTGCCTCTATTGGGTTCTCCTACAGCGCTCTTGGAGTCAAGTGAGTGGGCGCAGCTGGGCATTGAAAGATATGGTTTACGTCGTGAAGGGTTCCGTTACAAGCAGGACAGATGTTTGAGACGTCCTGGTCTATGCGAGATAGGTAGGAGTTCAGTCGCGAACACCAGCCTGATCGAAGTTGGGCGAGTGTTGTTCTCGTAGCTCTCGGAAGTCTTTCCTCTTCCTGAGATATCGATGGTGGTATGGACGGGAGCACTGGATTCGAACCTAAGCTTGCTATTGACTTGTTGACCTCTTCTCGATGTATTGCTGCGATGGCCGACCTATGTGCGTTACTATCAAATGGTTCCCTTTTTGTATCTCTGGACGTCTCTTTCAAGGTCCCTCAGGTCGCGCCTGATATGTCTGGGCGGCGGCGTCTTGTCCATGAGATTGAAATTAGGGTGATCACTGCGATAGCAGCCCACAAGGTATTGCTTGGCAAGAAGCTGGTTGTGATCTCTTAAAGGCATCATCCTGGTTTCTTGATGTAGATGGTCCTGGGGTGACATCAGGAGAGAGCCTGTAACAGTGCGGAGAGCGGCGTTTTGGCACGTTTGAATCTTCTTCCATTGCGTGTCACAGAGATTCTGCGACCACACAGGAGCCGCATAGTTGGCCACTGATCTTCCGACTGCTTTGTACGTGACCAGTAGTGTTTCTTTGTCTTTGCCCCAGGTGCTACCGGCCAGGGCTTTGAGGATCTTATTCGTACTGCGCACCCTATCGCATACAGTTAAGGCATGGGGTGATGATGTGGCCATGCTATCTAGCGTAACTCCTAGGATTTTAGGATGGTTTATAGTAGGAATAGGATGATTCCCGATCGAGATATCAAGCTAGTATTAGTATTGAGATGACTCTCCCTTTTTTCCAGGATTCCCGAACGATCAACGAGGAGATGGATAGATTGTACGTAGCCGTGAGATAGTTGATGGCTGGTAGATCGAGGTGTTTGAGCATAGTCATTGAAATGCCATCTGGTCCCAATGCTTTTGAGTTGTTTGCCCTCCTTATAGCTGCAACTACTTCGTCCGTGGTGAAAACGGGTATGCTTTCTGTGGTTCGGTTGTGAATCTGTCTACGGATTTTGCGCTTTAGACCTTCTGTGTTCGGCTACCTGTATCTGGATCTCGCAGTTCATTTCGTGAATTCTGGGGTCGTCCGGGTTTACGCTCCTTAAGCCGTCTCTTTCGTCTGCCAATCTAGCGGCGGTGGTTGGGAAGTTAGGCCGAATTTTCGGAATCCGTCCTGCAGGAATGAACTTCGCAGCCGCTTTGTTCAGGACTTTCCTTATGTTGGATTCGGCTGTGTGAACGTCGGTTGGCTTTGGCAGTGCGAGGAATTTGGCGTTGGTATAGGAGGTAAAACCGTTACAGTCAGCCTTATTGTGGTTGACAAACGTGCGGTGTTCGGAAGATATGATGATTGATGGTTTGTCAAGCCTTATCACGATTGGTAGGTGGTCTGAAGATAGTGTTAAGACCGGCTCCCATTGTGTTTCATTTATGAGGCCAGCACTAGCAATCGTGATGTCTGGAGAACTGGAACATGTACCGGCGGTGCGAGTAGGGATGTCATCATTTAGGGTACAGAAATCTGAGGCATCAATCTGTTCGGTTATTGAGATACCTCTGGCGTCGTTGTTGAGGTTGGAGTGCCAAAGTTCATGGTGAGCATTAAAGTCACCGAGCAGGAGGCGATGTTGACCAGTGAGGAGATGGTTGATATTTACCTGATATCCAGGGGGACAGCTGGATACCGGTGGAATGTATATATTGTAGATTTCAATATCAACATTACCCGATTTTAAGGCGATGGCTTGCACTTTCATGATTTTGTCATTGCTGGTGATATCAATTTCCCGGTATTGCACGGAATGGTGAGTAATGAAGGCAAGCCCTCCTCCCGCGTTGGTCAACCTGTCTTTCCTGACAATACCGAAGTGAAGAATATGAGTTTAGGGACGAGTTGGAGTGCAGTTTCGTCTCCTGTATGGCTCCAACTTGGATGCGATGTCTGTCCATAAATGATGCAAGTTCAGCGATCTTATTCTGCAACCCATTGCAGTTGAGTTGGACGAGTGAGAGCGTATTGAAGATGGCAATCGGTGGTGCAGGCGTAAGATTGTGTTGGGAAATCCTGTGGGAACTGTTAGCAGGAGTCATTGGGGATGACTGTGAACTTGTCTGGACGCTCGAAGGTGTTGATTGTTGAGGCGTGTTGGACGTGGTTGCTGATTGTTGTTGTCTGTTCCTACACTGATTGGCAGTAAAGGAGGGATTTCAGTGCCTATGATGGTTGAGTCCTGAACAATGTCTTAGGTGGCACCATTGATTGCAGAAATCGCATCTCACCGTCGTCGCGTTTGGGTGCAGCACTCTATCACATACGCAGCATATCCATGGTCCTGGGTTTCTTTCAATGCCGGCGCGGAGAAGTAGCACTGAGAGCAGTTGTGCCGAGATGTTTTGCTCCCAGTGAACATAAAAAAAGACGATACGTGCATGTAACACACAAACACACTTTCCTTCTTGCATTGAAGGGCATTGGCAGCTCTTGGCCGTTGTGAAACGGGTCGCTCCGATGCGTAGAACCGGCTGCCGTAGGAATGACCAAAAGTTATCGCTTATTTGAATTTTCATTTATAGGGGAGGTAGGGGTTCTTTGGGTCGGATCTTACCCATTTTCAATACCAACCAAAGACCCTACTAACAACGTTCTACCAAATTTTTAACTTGCTAGTGTCATTCTATCGAAAGTTATCGTAGTTAAATGAGTATTTAATTTTTTGAAATTTGTACGGTAGGTAAGCGTTGCATTGATCTGATTATGCCCAACTTACTAAAACTCAAGCAGCTTTTCACCTCAAGGTTACATGCCAAAAATAAGGTGTCCACGTCAATTAGTTCAAGAGTTATAGACAAAAAATCTGAAAAGTAAGGTAGTACTTGGCTCTTTGTAAGAAAATTACCGTTAGTTTTCAACTGATCGATTTCATTTTTCCAGGAGAGTATAAGATTACCCTCACGAGCAATCTACCAAAGCTGGAGCTTTTCACGTTTGTTTAGTCGGGAGTTATAGATACTTTTAAGTATTTTACGTATGTAGGGGAGGTAGGCGTTTTCTTGACCTGATCATGTTCATTTCAATACCAACCAACTAAATCATAATGCCAACATTTGACCATGATTTTAAGGTTCTAGCTTCATTCTATCGAAAGTTATCGTGCGAACGAACAGACTGACAGACACACAGACAGACAGACGAACAGACAGACAGACAAACAAACATGGCTAAATTGAATCAGGAGGTGACCCTGATCATTAATATATATACTCATAAATTGCTATACCTCCGGAGCCTATTTTAATTTGTTACATATTTTCGTCTTGACAAAAACAATATACTTACCCTATACTATAAGTCTAGGGTATAAAAATCATTCGAAATTAAAAAATCAATGGGTGTGTGGACATTCAAAAAGCCTTCGACTCAGTATGGCACAATGGTCTTTAATTCAAAATTATAAAATTACATACATACCCATTACTTAGTAAAGCTAATCCAGTAATTTCTGTCGAATAGAACTTTCACAGTACAGATTGGCGAATCGCAGTCATCTACAAAGACAATACCGGCAGGTGTTCCACAGGGGTCATGTCTCAGTCGGGTGCTTTTCAATATATTTACTGCAGACATTCCAAAAGCGAATGACTGTGATATCGCTTGCTTTGCAGATGATGTTTGTATTTTCTGTAACGGTGACGATCCAACTCACATATCTTCAAAACTTGAACGTCCGCTATAAAAAACTGTACCAATTCTACTTTAGATGGAAAATTAAATTGAACACCTTAAAATCGCAAGCAGTTTACTTCACTAAAAAGAGAAAAAGAACTAATCTTCCAAGCTCATCCTTAAAATTTCTGAATGATTCCATCTCCTGGCAGAATTAATTGACTCACCTAGGATTAACGCTTGATAAAAAATTAACAGGTCAACCACACGTTGAAACAACCTCGAAGAAAATGAGAAAGACTTTCAGTTCCCTATACCCCCTCTTGAACAAAAGTTATCTATCGATGATAAACTTCCTATTTGTAAGATAATAATCGGACAACCAATTGCAACGTATGGTTCCCCGGTTTGGTTGACTTATGCTAAAACAATTAAAAACCAGGCCGAAGCAAAGCTTCGGCCCGGAGTCCGAAGCGCATATACCCTAGACTTATACAAACCTAATGGTGATACCAAAAGTACCAATTGGCAACGACTATATGCATTAAAAGTGAGTTTCCTATATGGCCAGCTTATATATATTCAGGTGGATCTTGACCATTCTCAAAATCAATTAACTAACCCGTTCTACAAATATTTGTCGAATTTTTCAAGTCGCTAGCTTCATTCTATCGAAAGTTATTGCTTATTTGAAGTCTCACTTGTAGGGGTGGTAGAGGTTTCCTTTGTCGAATCTTGCGCATTTGTAATAACAACCAACTAGATCCCAGTACAAATATTTTACCAAAATTTCAAGTCACTTGCTTCATTTTATCGAAAGTTATCGCTTATTTGAAGTTCGACTTGTAGGGGAGGGGGGGGGGGGGTTCCTTGGGTGGGATCTTACCCACAATTGTCACCAACCAATTAGATCACCCTACAAACATTTAAACAAAATTTCAAGTCTCTAGCTTCACTCTATCGAAAGTTATCGCCTATTTGAAGTTCCATTTGTAGGGGAAGTAGGGGTTTCGTTGGTCGGATTTTATGTATTTTCAATATCAGTCAACTGGATCCAACTACAAACATTTCACCAAAATTTCAAGTCGCTGGCTTTACTTTGTCGTAAGTTATCGCTTATTTTATATTTCATTTGAAGGGAAGGTAGGCGTTCCTTGTTTCGGATATTACCCATTTTCAATACCAACTAATAAGATCTTACTACCAACATTCTTTCAAATTTTCAACTCGCTAGTATCATTCTATCGAAAGTTATCGTAATTAAAATAATATTTAATTTTTCGAGTTTTGTAGGGGAGGTAGGCGTTCCTTCGATCTGATTATGCCCAACTTACTAAAATCCAAGTAGCTTCTTATCACAGGGGTACATGCCAAAAATCAGATGTATACGTCAATTGGTTCAAGAGTTATAGGCAAAAAACCTGAAAAGTAGGGTAGCACGGGGCTCTTTGTAAGAAATTTGCCGTTCGCTTTCAACGGATCGGTTTTGTTTTTCCAGAAAAGTATGAGATTATCCTCTCGAGCAATCTACCAAAGCTAGAGCTTTTCACGTTTATTTAATCGGGAGTTATAAATACATTTCATTATTTTACATACGTAGGGGAGGCAGGCGTTCTATTGACCTGATCATGCCCATTTTCAATACCAACCAACTAGATTATACTACCAACATTCGACCAAAATTTCAAAACTCTGGCTTCATTCTATCGAAAGTTATCGTGCGAACGGGCAGACAGACAGACGGACAGACAGACAGATAGACAGACAGACAGACAGACATGGCTAAATCGAATCAGGAGGTGACCCTGATCATTTATATAAATACATTGCTGTACCTCCGGAGTCTCCTTTAAGGTGTTACAAATTTTCGTCGTGACAAAAACAATATACTCTATACTATAAGTCTAGGGTATAAAAAGTTACAAATCAACCAAAATAAAATATTAAAATATATTACCAATAAACCATTCTACTACTCAACGGCAAGATTGCATAATGAAACTAAAATTAAAACAATGAATGACCTAGTTGGTAATATAACCTCTGAATTTATAGCAACCTGTTCAAATATAGATAGCAGTATAATGAGATCTTTAGCTAACCTATAATTAAGTACACCGACAGATAACTACTAAGCGTAGAATTAATTTAGGTTAAGATTTAGGCTAAGATCTTTTTTTTCAGAAGGTTTTTTCCATTTTTCCTTGAAATATTCCCTCTTAAATAACCGAATTCAATCAACAGAATTGATTACGCCAAAAACATAATACTATAGAGTTAAGGCTTCAGCCGGTATCTAGAGTAAAATAATTGTTCAGACACACAATATAATTATAAGATACAAATAAATTTTGAATTTTTGAAAACATTCCCCACATAGAGTCCTTTATGCTGCCATCAGTTTTATCATAACGTGACAACCCTTACGTTCCGGTACATCTGTATAGTTGATCTGTACAGATACATATCGCTCCAGTATACTGTAATGACCTTATAGCAAAATTTAAGCCCGATAGGTTCATTACTTCAAAATCTGAAGAGTCAGTACTTACACTGCCTGAGAGAATGGAGCTAAAAAAGACCTTTTCACTTATTGCTCTGCTCGTGACTATCAGGCATCCTCCCTTCACCGAAGTTACTAAACAATATACACAAGAAGATGTTTGTTGTATAGGTTATAAAAATGTAAATTGAGCCGTGACTCAAGTGTTTTTGCGCTTCTGAGCATCGTTCAGCAAATGCCATTTCACATCAGCTCCTTTCAAAATAAATTTTCATGTAATAACTCACACATTTCAAATAAAAAATTTAGGGTTCTTATAATTTAAAACCGCTCAAACAAGAGAATGCCTTAGAAAAAAAACTATCGTCAAAAGACTTCAAATATCTCTCATCTTTTCACCAATCCTCTCAGTATCACTCAACCATAAAGAGGGATAATTCAATCAGTATTACTTCTGTCTGAGTTTTTTTTTCGCGAAAGGATTTACTGATTGCGTAAAAAAAATTTCATCGCACGTAGCGAAAATCCCTTTGCCTTTTGAAATGTTACTTTTCTTTTGTGTCCTTCAATTGAGCCAGGAGTTGAATCAATTTAGGAATGTAAGCACTTTTGAACTTCTTTTATTCCACTCAAATAATTTCAGGAATGCTAACAAAGTGTGAGGATTTAAGGGTGGTACCTTGCGATGTCTGAAAGATCTTTGACTTTACACTGAATATTTTCATTTTCTCCTTGCCGTAAAGTCTTCATCCATAATTCTTTGAATTCAAATGTGGGTCTTTTATCTATTTTAGATGCCTACATTCGGGAATTCGCCTAAAATGTCTCTCTTTATTCATCTAATTATGTTACGTATCCTTAAGTGAGAACCACATAAATCACTTGAGAAAATTATTTTCAACGCTGCCGTAAAATGTTGAAATTCACTTTTCTCCCGGCGAAATTCTGCAAGATATTGATTCACTCGAGGCCGAGGTGAAACCACATTGCACACCATCCTTTCGAATGTACGCAAAAAGGTGTGTAAATTTTCCGCCGCCGCCGCCGTCAAGGAGCCACAACAATTTATGGAGCAGGTTCAGAGAAGGATTTCCCCCGAAATCCACGTGATACTCTGTGCGATGAAAAGGACGCACGAGATGTCATGACGGAGTGCGAGTATCAAAAATGAAATTATCTTTGGGTAACAAAAACTTTCTTTTTATGAGATACGCAGCGAGAGTGCGAGTGGGGATGATTCAGGACTGGAATATGGCTGCTGCTGGATGGAAATAATGCATAATAAAAAAATGAGCAAAAGTAAAGGAGTTTTGAGAAAGAAGATGACGACAACGATGACGGAGACGACGAAGGGCGCGAACGGTGGAGAACGACAACTGGATTACCATAAGTAACAAGACCAAGTAAATTATCCTTGACAATGTGAATTTACATTTTTACTGGTATTTCCCGGACCAAGAGTACTCGTATATCGCTTGTGTGCTGTGGAATTGACAGAATGGCTACGTAGCATGATGGAATTGGCTTTTTGCAAATGATAATATATTTTTCGGATGAATTCTCTATGAAACGTACATAAAATCCGCATGATTACATGATCTGATTGACCTGGACTTTATTTGGTTGACTTAACGATTGTTTTTTTCTTCAACCATATGAGATCCACAGTATAAAAAATATTTTATTGTTAGTTAACATTTGTATTCAGAAAAAAAAATGGATTATTTGTCTTTAGACTATAGATTCTTTTTCGCAAGTGCGTAGGAAATGGGAATACTAAAATCAGTGTCACGATTACTCCAGTACTCAAGTGTCAATTAAGATCATTTTCGGAAAAATATATAGAAGTTCTTTCTCAACTTTGTCTTACGTATTTTGGGGAAGAAAAACTTCATTAATGTAAAAAAAGTTAAAAATCACTCTAAGCTTAACAAATGCAGAGTTACCAAATATTACTCTTCCTTTAGTTAACGACTGCCACATCGCCATGTATGCGGACGACGACTCACAAACGCGAATTGCAAATTCTGCAAAATAAATGCCTGAAGATTATTTTAAACAAACCCTTTTACTACTCCACCCACTCTCTACACTTATTATCAAACATTGATCAAATCTATACCATTTGCAACATAATTCATGCTAAATTTCTAAATCGCCTTGCGGCCTCAAACAACCCCCAGATTGCTCTTTTGACTGTCAGTTCTTAAATTCTGATCCCTTTGCGCTAGGTTCATAAATGTTAGGTATGTAGTTGTAAGTCATTTTAAGTTGAGCAAGTTAAGTTGAGTTTTACTGCAGTCCAGGAAACAAATTGGCTTGGCAGCGAGATCAATGACAAGAAATCGCACACAATTTTTAGAAGTGGCAAACCATCGGGCCACAAGGAGTTTGGAGTAGCATTTATAGTAAACAATCACCTCAAGCCGCACATTACTGACATCAAACCCATAAATGAACGGCTCTGGTGATTTGCATTAATACTCTTCAACCACTGGCTCATCAATGTGCACGCCCCCACTGAAGTTAAAGAAGACGCAGTAAAAGACGAGTTCTACGCCCGCCATGAGACTTTCTACGATTCACTTCCAACAAACAAAGTCAAACTGCTGCTGGAAGATTTTAACGCGAAAGTCGGAAATGAAAGTTGGCACCAGGGAGCCACTGGAGGCCACAGTTTCATGAAAAATGTACCGAAAACGGCCAGTGACTTATCGACTTCGCCTGCAGTAGGAATCTAGTCGTAAACTCTACGTGTTTCCCACATCGACGCATTCACAAGCAGACTTGGAAACCTCCAGAAGCACATACTGTCATCCAAATCGATACCGTCCTCATTTGCAAGAGATAGGTGTCTAGCGTGATAGATGCCCACTCCAATCGAGGAGCAAACCGCGACTCAGACCATCACTTTGTGAAGACGACCTACAGATGGAGAATTCCCTCAGTGCACCAATCGAGAATCAGTCCTCCCAAAATCTTTGTGGTTGATAAGCTTCTGAGCGGTGCTACGGCGGTGACGTATACTACCGCCGTTAACGAAAGACTTTCACCTATGCTACACAACATCAGCAACGCAGGCGTCCATGGGTTCTAGGAAGAACTCAAGGGTGCCATCGAACAGGTCGAGGAGAAGGTCGTTGGATATAAAGCCCGGCGAGCGGAAAATGATTGGTTCGACGAAGAATATAAAAACTCACTTGACGCGAAAAACGAGGCCTATAGACAATGGATTCAAAAGAGAAAAATATGACGAGCTGTGGCGAATATCGGATAGAATAATTAGACGTTAGAAACGTAAATACTTTGACGAGCAGTTGCTGAATATTAACGAAAATTTAGCCAATAGGAGCACCAGATGAGCGCAAAAACTAGTAAATACAATTAGGAACAGCTACCAACCCAGAACTAGCCTTTGTAAGGACAACGATGGAAACATCATCAGCGGCACCGATGGCATTAACAAACGATGGGCCTCTTATTTTGAAGAGCTTCTGAGCCTACCATCTAACATCCCCACACAAAAATCTCTTGACGATATTGTTGATCTAGGCTCTTCCATACAACCTCTGACAGTAGAGGAAGTTAGTCTCGGTTTGCGGTCACTAAAGCCAAATAAAGCGCCGGTTGCTGAGGAGATTCCAGCTGAACTGCTGAAATTCAGTGAAACGAGTCTAGCTAATACCATACATCAGTTGCTCCTGTGAGTATGGGAGGACGAGGTGATACCACACGATTGGCGCAGAAGCATCATCTGCCCAATTCACAAAAAGGGAGATTAACTGCGGTGTGAGAATTACAGGGGCATAACACTATTCTGAACGTTCTATAAAATATTGAAGAAAATTCTGGAAAATAGAATAAAACCGTACACAGGACGAATCATTGGCGTACATCAAGGCGGTTTCAGACCTGGTCGCTCCACAACCGATCAGCTCTTTACGGTCAAACTGATACTCCAAAAGTGCTGGAAATACAACGTAAACGTATAGCAAATCTTTGTCGACTTCAAGCAGGCATACGACAGTATCGATCGTACAGTACAACATCATGCTGCAATTTGGTATACCGGCAATATTAGTGCGACTGACAAAGATGACAATGACCAACTCCGTATCACAGGTCATGATCTATAATTGACTTACTGATCTATTTGAAACATGCACTGGTCTGATACAGTGCGATGGACTGGCACCGACGCTCTTCAACCTAGCATTGGAATACGTTATTCGGGCTATGAATATGGACAACAGCGAGACGCTACTCATCAAGTCGGCACAATTAGGAGCGTAAGCCGACGACATCTACATCATGCTCCGAAGATTGCCCGACGCCGAAGAACTTCTGCATACGCTCGATACCGCTGCAAAAGAAGTTGGACTGCGTATCAACGAGAGTAAATCTGAAATGATGATTCAATCGACGACAAGGACGCCTGCACAATCGAGCATCAATGTGCGGGGTCTCAACGTTGAGTTCGTGAACGACTTCATATGCCTGTGTTGCAACTTGTCAAGGGACGCCAACGAAACTGACAAAATCAAGCGACGGATACAGTTTGCTAATAAGACGTTTTTCTCGGTTCTCCCCACAACGAAATCGAAGCATGTGCACGGAAACGCAAGCAAGTTCCGTGTGTACAAAACCATTACACGATCAGTGTTATGCTATGGCTGCGAAGCGTGGACTCCAACTTATGGCCGTAGTTTTGTGGGAGAGTAGGCGTATTTCGTCAGTGTAGTCAAGATGTTGTAGATGAGATTTTAAAGTACGTTGAATTCCTCTGTTTAGTCCGGATAGGGCTGAATGCAAAAACATCACCGATCAATTTGAGGTATAAGATCGGTGAGAGGGTGCACCCCTGCCGAACTTCACTGCGAACCTCAAAATCCCTCGACACTTTACCTCTATGCAGAACGTGACATTTCACGCTTTCATAGGTTTCCTTAACAATAGCCAAAAGCTTCTCATGGATGCCTCTCTCGCGCATGGCCGCCTATACATATAGCATCCCGATACACAATATCGAATCGTACTCAGCGCATTACTCGAAGACAATTCGCAAGGTGTTAATCTGATCGACACAGAAGAATCCGGATCGAAAATCAGCCTGCTCTTCTTCAATTAAGCTTTTTAAGTGGGCCTTATTCTTTCCAGGACGATTTTAGCTATTATCTTGGAAACAGCAGGGAGCACTCGGCAGTTAAGCTTGGTGCTGCTTGATAAAGTTTGGCGGGGATATCTTCGAGTCCAGCGGCTTTTAATAGCTTGAGTGCAATAATTGCTGCCACTAGTTTATCTCTAGTCGGTGCAGTGCAGGTACGTAGCCGGGGGAGGCGTCCAGGGTGTCCGGACCCCTCCCGAAATATTTTGAGATCACCCACTATCCTTCTATACCATACAAATGGACTAAAAATTTGAACAGGCTGGCATTAAGTAGATGCATAAAATCTCCTGCCTAATAAATTAAACTACAGGTTACACTTTTGAAAATCAAAAAGTATCGTTAAGCAAAAGGCTGAAAAGTTTTCATCGTTATTATACCTTTCGCGGATATGATAGGGTATATTAAATTTGTCATGAAGTTTGCAACGCACAGAAGGAAGCATCTCCGACCATATAAACCATATTTATATTCTTGGTCAGTATGATGAGGCGAGTCGATTAATCTTTGTCCGTCTGTCCGTCTGTCCGTGTGTCTGTCTGTCCGTCTGGTCCTATGCAAACTTGTCTCTCAGTTTTGAAGCTATCGAGCTGAAACTTTGCACAGAACCTTCTTTCTGTTACACGCTGGAAATATGTCGGAACCAATAGAATCGAATCACTACGTCATATAGCTGCCATAGGATCGACCGGTCCAAAAGTTCGTCTTTGTGGGAAAAACTTTTTTATTTCTTAAGATACCTTTCTCAAATTTCACACGATTTATTAGTATTTTTACCCAAATCACATTTTCGAATTTGGTTGAAATCGGACTACTGTATCATATAGCTGTCTTAGGAACGACCGTTCATAAAGCAAGTTTTCGTTACGAAAACTTTTTTATTTCTGAAAATACATTTACCAAATTTCATGTTATTCAATCATATTAACCGCTAAACCACGTTCCTAAATTTGGTTGAAATCAGCCCACTATTTCATATACTGTAATGAATGACTTTTCTGATGGTCTATTCGGATTGTTGATTGTCAAATATTTTTCTAAAATATTTGCCAACTAACAATTCGAATTCTCCATCAGGAATTTTGCGAGAACGACAACTCTGTCATTCTATCACACTGTGGGTCGTTGACACTTGCAAACGCTATATTCTGATGGACTCTTATGTGTCCTGTAAGAATATGCTGCTTGATCTGGTGTCATCGACCTCGCACTGGGATAGAACAGACAACCGGGTAGCGACATTCGTTCTCGCTCCGACATCCAAGTCGAGTTTTATGCAAATGGAGAATTCCGTTGTATGAAACTCGATTGGCGAGAAATTTCAGCCGATGTTGTGCTGAATCGAGGGTCTCGACCTTTCGAGAGGGAGACCGATTCGAGAGTGCACTTTGAACCGCCGCCTGGACAACATCGGCGTTACTATTCTGGGTGAACTTTCACCCGCCGGCGCAGCCACATCGGCATTGTTCCGTCACCCGAGTTTAATCCGCCCGGAGGATCATTTTTATCCGTCGTAGAGGCTAGATCAGTGAGATTGCCGCGATCGGACTTATAATTATTGAATTCATCCTTCCGGGACGCATAATAAACATTTAATTTCATCCGCCGTGGCCGTTGTAGCGACGACATCACTGCCGAAACGGGTGATTCCCGTATTGCAATTAAAGTCGGCACAAGACCTTGGGGCGATTGCCGCGACGAGTTAGTTGGCCCATTTTTGATGTTAATTCTACTCGTTTTTTTTTTTAAACAGATATTACCGCTATTACGAGTTTTCCGTCATCTCGAGCCGGCTCATATATATTGCCAGTGTCCGGATTCGTTTGTGCAGTGCCCGCTACAGCAACAAAAATTAAGTTTATCAGCAATGAAGTACGCAAAGCGAAGTGGTTGTATGCGTCGGGCTCACAAAGCAGTGCGTGTATATACGTAAACACTACCGCTGACATCAAGAACAACAACTAACATCACCAACGCTGTTCCCATCTCTCGCGTGTCCAGTGATACCATCTTAGACAGTTTAAAGATCGTGCACAGTAACGAAAAAGTTGAAAGGGTTGCCATTTTGTTCTTAATTAGCATTTTTTTTTTTGTAAAAATTTTTCTTTATTGTTATTATTTTATTTGTAATTAAAGTAGTAAAGTTTCAGTTGGTTCCTGTTCGGGATGGCCATCAGCGAAAGAGGGGTAAGTCCAATATGACTATTAGGGTTTGTATTATTTTAAATTTTTTTTTATATTAAATTCCATCATTAAATTTGGCTCACTACATTTTTGTTTGTTACCATTCATTTAGTTTTTTTTTATTTGCCTTCTTTTACTCTTAATTATGAGTTTTGATATTAATTTGAATTAAAAATGATTGTATAAACTGTTGAATCCCGGCGTTTCCTTCACGGAATTCCCTTAATACCCCGTTTCAGGTCGTCGCTGGTTCAATGAGGTGAAAGCCTCATTTTTTTTGCTTTGGTTTGGGAGGTACCATCAATTGGGCCAAGGTACCTCATTGGTAGGGTGGGTTTAGAGGCCAGGGTCCGCTCCATCTGGACCCAGGAGTCGTGTCGAGGTACATGAGCCGGTCGACGGCCATTGCCTTTATGTAGTTTCTTTTTTTTTCTTTGCAATTTTTTGTAAGGTCGTGGGACCTTTGGTACCCGTGTGTGTGCTGTCGTTGTACCTTAAGGCACGAGATTTTTTTAGGATGATAATGGTACGGGGCAGCGAGAGGGCAAAAACCCCGCCCACATCTCCCGTCACTGAGCTACAGCAAGCTCGTGCCGCCGCCTATCCTGCTGAGGAGTTCTCGCCTGATGGCGTCGCCGGACCTTCACGGTCAGTTCGGCATACTTTAACTCCGTCCCCATGGACACTTAGGTGTCCGCAACACCTGTCCATTACAATACCTCTCATAGGAACAGTGAAATCGGAACAAGTTTCACTATTAATTTCAAAGTGGCAAATTCACCGTAAAAGGCTAGCTTGTTTTTTTTTTGTCTCATTACGAATGACATCGTGCTCCTATTCGCGAATATTTTTGCCAATTTCGGATTCATTAAATAGATAAAATCACACTTATTCCTGCGCCAACAATTTTCGGGCTTTTCGATCATTTTTCGACTATTTTCAATGGTATATATTCTAGTCTAATATAGGATAAAAAGGCCTCCAGGTAACCTTAAGCTAAATCAAGGTGGTATACAGGCATGAAGTTTCTTAATTGCCTTGATCTCTCCAGGGGCATGGGCGCATCAACATTTCTTGTATTCCTTGCATTGTTTACGATTTGATAGTATATCTACTTTACGGACGTGCCGTTGCTACCATGCACCTCCTATTCGCGGTGTTTTTCGACAAACAAGCTAGGAGTGCAGTGGGTGTTCTATTAGTACCAACAGGCAGTTTTTGGTCGCACCGAGATTTGAACTCCGAGCTCTATAGTAGTATCGTAGAGCGGTGACCGAACGACCACGGCCACCGGGCGCGATTCTCTGATCCTCAGAGTGTTCCTTTTTCTGCGGTTACTTACGAGAACGGCTTCCATCTTTTGCTCAGCTAGCTTCAGTCCTACTTTTTCGAGCCACAACTTCATAGTTGTGATCTGCGGAATTTGGGCAATATGTCGCCTGAGTAGAGGAGAAAAGAGGAGTGCCAGCGAAAGCATTTTAACCCTTTGATCAGGCAAAAAGGGTTATAATTAATATGGAAATTTCACTTACACTTTGATCCGAGTCCGAGTGGTGATTTACTAATTTACCGCAAAATTACTATGCTGACAAATAATCTGACTTTCTTTAAATTTCGCAGTTTGAGCGACCGGAGCGGCCGTTAGAGGCTCGGTGTATGTATTATACTTTGAGTGTAATTTGTAATCTAATGAATGGATGAATGATGAATTGCAATAAATTAATTGAATTGAACATATATGTACAATCATACATATGTCTTCAGATTATAACGAACAAATCGCCGAATGACCGCTAAGCTAAGCATTGAAACACGGGGCACCGAAATATAGCGAATGAAGAAATTGCACATTATGCCGGGTTTCCACCAAAGAGACAGTTTTGAAAAACATAGTAAAAACTGTTTTCTGAGCAAAAACACCAATGTTTTGTAAAAACTGAACAGTTTTTAAAACATTTGTGTCTCTAAAAACTATTTTAGGAAACAAAACACTTTTCCATCGCGAATGGGAAAATGTTTTTGTTTTCTAAAACAAAAGTTTTCAAAAGGTGAACACATATGTTCTTGTTTTTTGTTTGGTTGATTGAAACACGTACTTTGGTTTTCTGTGACAGTACCCAAGTAGACAGTCAGTTAACAGTTGTCATTTTGAGAACTGACCCAATATCTCTGTTTTTCATATTTGAAGTATAATTATTTTTGTCTTTACCACTGTTTTTATTACTACTCCTTACGCGTTTCGTTTTTTCAAACATCTTCAGAGGAATGGTTACAGTTTTGTGCAAAAGGGACTTGTATACTACGGAACTTAATTCTAAGTTGCTACCTGCTATAAAAGTGACAAATGTAATTAAGGGCATTACATTTATACCTGCGAGAATTTTAGGTTTAAAAGTCGGGAACGGTTGATGTCGGTATGGTCGTTGAGAAGGTCCTTTCCAGGTATCCGACTGGTTCTATTAATTTCCAAAGCTTCCAGCAGGTCAAGCTTTTTCCCCTTCGAACAAACGTGCAATATTTCTGGATTAAAATCGACTCCAATGTTATGACCTGACTCCTTAAGATGTTCATGGAAGTTTGAAAACTTCGATCTCCCCATATGTTCCTTGAACCTTGTTTCAAAGGACCGTCCGGTCTGACCGACGTAGGTTGCCGAACATTCGAGGCATTCCAGTTTATAGACTCCCGGCTTTTTGAAACGTTCGGATCGAGGTTTTTCGTTCAATAACCTTTTACCAATGGTATACCCCCCTTGGAACGCCGGAGTAACACCTTCTTTCCTGAAGAAATTCCCTACTTCTTCGGACAATGCGGGAATGTACGGCAGTGAAATTAACTTTTCGGAGCGCTCCACTGAGCTATTAGGATACACCTTGTTTCGCGTTACCTGAATCCTTTTCTTGTCAATCAAATTCTCTATTGTCCTCACTTGGTATCCGTTATTAGCAGCTATAGTTTTTATGGTGTTGAGTTCATTCTCTCGATTTGAGTCGGACATGGGGATTTGAAACGCTCTATGAATCATCGACCTATACGCTGCTATTTTGTGTGACCATGAACAAAACGAGTCTTCCGGTATAGTCACGTCGGTAAAAGTAGGCTTCCGGAAAATTGTGAAACTGAACTCCTTATTCGTGTACGTAATACTTAGGTCTAAAAAGTTAATATTGTTGTCGACACTCTTCTCCACGGTGAACTGGATATTCTTATTATATGCATTTAAAGATGTCAGAAATGCGTCGAGTTGTCTATCCGTCCCTAAGAAACCCACCAGAATATCGTCGACATACCTAAACCAGAATGCAATATGTTTCCTGGAAAGCAAGAATGACAACACGTTTATCTCGAATTTATCCATGTAGATCTCGGCTAGAAGAGGACTCAGTGGAGAGCCCATGGGTAACCCAGTACGTTGTAAATACGTCTTGCCCTCGAATTCAAAATAATTTTGCTGTAGGCAGGTTTCCAGTAAATTCACTACGTCTCGTTTCTCGTTTGGACCAATATCTCTGTCGGCTAATAACGCTTCTACTAAGGCTGGACATTCATTAGAGGGAATATTTGAAAACATGTTGGATACATCGAAGGAGACTAGCTTGATGTTGTCCATCTTGCGCGGAAGAGCCCGTAGTTTAGATGCAAGTTCGGCCGAGTTTCGGACTCCGTTTTTCGGTTGGAATTGGGTAAGTTGGCGAATTTTATCGTTGACTGCCTTGGCAAGATGATATGCCGGGGCTGTGGTATAAGGGACTACGGGCCGACAAGGGTTTCCTTCCTTGTGGACTTTGACCAAACCGTACATCCTGGGGGCCTCCGTATTCATTGGAATAACCTTCCTTTTCTCGTATTCGCTACTAAAGAAAGCAGACGTGTTCAAAACCGATTGTTTCAAGTCCTTCAAAATTTTTGGTGTTGGGTCTTTTCGGAGTTCCTCAGTATTTAGTTTTGAAATAGCCGATTGCATTTTGGCAATGTATTCCGTCTTGTACAACGCGACCATCGAGTTCCCCTTATCCGCTTTGGTAATTGTTAAATTATTCTCATCGATTTTATTGCGGAGCTGTTTTATCGTTGATGTGGCCTTATTTTTGTGGGACAAATCCTTGAAATTCGATATGATTTTCGCCAATTGTTCGCGAAGGAGATTGGGGGTTGGAATATCCTTTTCATTTCGAAGAATCCCTAACTCCGAATGCACGGCCAGAATGTTTTTCGTATTTTCGTGGGTATCCGCTACGGGGGAAAATTTGTGTCCCTTCTCCAAAAGAACTGTTTCAGTGGGTGTGAATTCGACCTCAGAAAGATTGACAAACCTAGAAAAGAAAGAAGGACGGTAAGTGGTAGATACTGTTACCTCAGGTTTCTTTTGGCTCTCCAACAACCGCTGTAGTTTACGCTATGAGTATCAGCCCTTTTCGATGATAGTTCGGATAGTTTCTCCCGTATCCAACTATCCAGAATGTCGAACTCCACTTGATGCAACATCGCGGTTAACTCGGAATGTGCGACTTTAACATAATGAAAGAGGACGTCTCTGCGGGCTTACCAAAAGTTCTTCTCCTCTTTAAGGTATATAGTATGACACTTTTCGACCACTCATTTTGCCACGGAATTCTTTACAGCACATGAGATCTTCACAAAATTGGGTACAAGGTTGAGTTTTCGGCATTGGTTTATAAACCAAATGGTCTGCGTAGCTTTCCTTATTTTGCAATGTAACCGGTAGAATATCGTCGTTAAATCGGCTCGACTTGCCGTTTTGATGTATTCAATTGACGATTTTACAACTTTGTGGTAATTGATATTCATATTTGAAGTATAATTATTTTTGTCTTTACCACTGTTTTTATGTTTTGGATGTCATTACCACAGCTAATTATAAAATCCTCGTCGTCTGAAATTTTTGTTGGACACTATGTAGAACAAGATAAATAGAACTAGAAACAAAACCAGTATGTTCAATTGAAACAGTTTGTTTACATAAAATAGAACTGTTTTTAAAAAACAAAACTTTTTTCTGGTTTTGTTTTTGAAGACAAAACTTTTTTTTTGTGGAAACGCGACATTACACGAAATGGTGAATATGCACACTTTCGTTTTGAAAACGAAACAGTTCAAGTAGGCAAGCGAATGTCTCGTATATGGTGATGATTTGACAAAGAAAATGTGTCAAATTCATGACTTAGGAAAATTTTAATATAAAACCGCAAAAACCACTTGGCGCAACGGAAACAAGTAATCTTACCGAAATCGAATACCCTGTATTGTAAAAAAAAAAATTTTATTCGATTATATATTGTACATATGTTGCATACATATTAGAATATCGCATCTCCATAGCCCGAAGAACTAACACGATGACACTAACAGTATGATATACTCGTACTATATTAGGTTAAGAGATTCATCGAGCAATAAAGAAGTAGACTGCATACAAACCAGACGTACTTATTGTAACAATATAGCGTGTAGAAACCCCGCATTCTGTCATCGCAAAGCGTATTTGCATCGCAAAATTTTTACCGCTTCATGCCCGAAGGCCCTTTCGACTCACCAAAGAATTAAAATGCTTTCACTAGCACTTCTTTCCCCTCGAATCACCCAACACCTATATACGAATACACCACAATTTCTTTTAACACATTTTTTAGTTGAACAAATGCGTCCATATATTCCTTTAAGGTGTCCGACGTCGCCGACTTTTCTCATTCCGAGCAGTTCGCATGGTCCGAAACGCACAGACGAGTACATCGATCGACCAGTGTGCCTATCTCCATACATTTGCCAGGGAAATGGAGTTCGAATCGAAGACGAGTCGATTATGAGACGAATATGAGCAACCTGTGTGCGGAGGGCCTTACAGTAGGGCTTGGGAATAATGTACAGTTTATTCGAAATCATGAATGGTGGGTAAACCAATATGATAAAGTTGTTTATAATGGCTACGTATTACATGCGTATCAAAATATTATATTTATATGCGATCAACCCTTAAACCAATTTTTTCGAAATTTAATTGCGAAATAATTTGTCGAACTCATCATCATCATCGTGGCGTGACAGCCCGACGTCGGGCCTTGGCCGCCTGGATCATTGTCCTCCAATTATCTCGGTCACGTGACCGCGTCCTCCCATTCTGGGAGCCCAGCAGCTGCGCGGCGTCCACACCTACTGAGCTCTCCCAACGAGATCTCGGTCGTCCTCGGAGTCTCGCTCCGTCGACTCGTTCTGCATTCATTACTCTCTTAGGCATGCGATCATCGTCCATTCTTTGTACATGCCCTGCCCATTGAAGTCGTTGTAGTTTGACGATTTTCGAAACTTGCAGCTCATCGTACATTTCATACAACTCATGGTTGTACCGGATGCGCCATCCATCTCGATCGCAAACAGCCCCGAAAATTCGCCGTAGAACCTTACGTTCAAAAGTGTCTAGCATGTTTTCGGAGGCTTGAGTTAGGGTCCATGCTTCGCAGCCATAGCATAGCACTGGTCGTATAATGGTTTTGTACACGCGGAGCTTCGTGTTTCTGTGCACATGCTTCGATTTCATTATGGGGAGAACCGAGAAAAAAGTCTTATTAGCTAACTGTATCCGTCGCTTGATTTCGTCAGTTTCGTTGGCGTCCCTTGACAAGTTGCAACCCAGGTAAATGAAGTTGTTCACGAACTCGATGTTGAGGTCCCCCACATTGATGCTCGGTTGTGCAGGTGTCCTTGTCACCGATTGCATCATTATTTTAGTTTTACCCTCGTTAATACGTAATCCAACTTCCTTTGCAGCGGTATCGAGCGTATGCAGAAGTTCTTCTGCGTCAGCCAATCTTCGGGACATGATGTTGATGTCGTCGGCGTACGCTGCTAATTGTGTCGACTTGATGAGTAGCGTCTTGCTGTTGTCCATATTCATGGCCCGAATAACGTATTCCAGTGCTAGGTTGAAGAGCGTCGGTGCCAGTCCATCGCCCTGTTTCAAACCAGTGCGTGTTTCATATAGATCAGTAAGTCTATTCTGGATCCTGACTTGTGAGACGGAGTTGGTCATCGTCATCTTTGTCAGTCGCACTAATTTTGCCGGTATACCAAATTGCAGCATGATGTTGTACAGTACTCCACGATCGATACTGTCGTATGCCTGCTTGAAGTCGACAAAGATTTGGTATACGTTAACGTTGTATTCCCAGCACCTCTGGAGTATCAGTTTGACTGAGAAGAGCTGATCGGTTGTGGAGCGACCAGGTCTGAAACCGCTTTGATATTCACCAATGACTCGTTCTGCGTACGGTTTTATTCTATTTTCCAGAATTTTCGTCAAAATTTTATAGGACGTACAAACTAGTGAGATGCCCCTGTAATTCTCACACCGCAGCTTATCTCCCTTTTTATGAATTGGACAGATGATTCTTTTGCGCCAATCGTCTGGGATATCCTCGTTCTCCCATACTCGCAGGAGTAATTGATGTATGGCATCAACTATTGTAGACTCGTTCCACCGAATTTTAGCAGTTCAGCTGGAATCTCGTCAGCGCCCGGCGCTTTATTTCGTTTTAGTGAGGCGAGATCAACTTCCTCTACTGTCGGGGGTTGAATGGGTGGGCCTAGATCACCAATATCGCCGAGAGCTTCCTGTGTGGGGATGTTAGATGGTCGGTTTAGAAGCTGTTCAAAATAAGAGGCCCATCGTTTGTTAATACCATCGGTGTCGCTGATGATGTTTCCATCCTTGTCCTTACAAAGGCTAGTCCTGGGTTGGTAGCCGTTCTTAATTGTATTTACTAGTTTGTACGCTTGTCTGGTGTGCCTTTTAGCTAAGTATTCGTTTATGTTCAGCAACTGCCCGTCAAAGTATTTACGTTTCTTACGTCTAATTATTCTATTCGATATTCGCCGTAGCTCGTCATATTTTTCTCTTCTGGCTCTGGTTCCTCGTTGAATCCATTGTCTGTAGGCCTCGTTTTTCGCGTCAAGTGAGTCTTTGCATTCTTCGTCGAACCAGTCATTTCGCGCTCGCCGGGCTTTATATCCCACGACCTTCTCTGCGACATCCTTGATGGTACCCTTGAGTTCTTCCCAGAACCCATGGACGCCTGTGTTGCTGATGTTGTGTAGAATAATTGATAGTTTTTCCTCAAGGGCGGTAGTATACGCCACCGCTGTAGCATCACTCAAAAGCTTATCAATCGCAAAGATTTTGGGAGGGCTGATTCTTGATTGGTGCACTGAGGAAATTCTACATCTGTAGGTCGTCTTCACCAAGTGGTGATCTGAGTCGCAGTTTGCTCCTCGATAGGAGCGGACATCCATGACACTAGACGCCCATCTCCTGCAAATGAGGACGTGGTCAATTTGGTTGACGGTATGTGCGTCTGGAGACTTCCAGGTCTGCTTGTGAATGCGTCGATGCGGGAAACACGTAGAACTTACGACTAGATTTCTGCTGCATGCAAAGTCGATAAGTCGCTGGCCGTTATCGTTACATTCTTCATGGAGGCTGTGGCCTCCAGAGGTCCCCCGATGCCAACTTTCATTCCCGACTTTCGCGTTAAAGTCTCCCAGCAGCAATTTGACGTCGTTTGTTGGAAGTGAGTCGAAGAGAGTTTCAAGGCGGTCGTAGAACTCGTCTTTTACTGCGTCTTCTTGAACTTCAGTGGGGGCATGCACATTGATGAGCCTGAGATTGAAGGAACGAGTCTTGATGCGAATCGCACACAGCCGTTCATTTATGGGTTTGAAGTCAGTAATATGCGGTTTGAGGTGATTGTTCACTATCAATGCTACTCCAAACTCCTTGCGGCCCGATGGTTTGCCACTTGTAAAAATTGTGTGCGATTTCTTGTCATTAATCTCGCTGCCAAGCCAATTTGTTTCCTGGACTGCAGTTATGCTCAGTTTGTACTTTTCGACCTGTTGAAGGAGGGCCTCTTCGGCCCCCGGTTTGTTCAGGGAGCGTACATTCCACGATCCGAAAGAATAATCCTTTAGTCGTTTGCGTGGTCGTCGTTGTTGATCCGTCCAATCCGAGGCTTTTGTTCCAGGTTTCTTGGCATGGAGTGGTTTTTGCAAGGACGAGTTGTCAGCACGTCGCTTAACCCCATTCAGGGGATGGCCTCGGAGATAGCAGCTTCAGATGGTTTAATAAACGTGCTGGGGCCCACACAACTATGTAGCAGGTCCAACTACGCAAGTCATTCCATCCTACTAGACCTGAGACGCTTAGGTGTTCGTCAGCCATTCAGGCTACAGCTATCTGCCTTTTCCAAACTGTCTTATCGCTAAGACATTGGCCGTCAGCGAATTGATACACTGCCGTTACCAGGGGGCGCCCACGCGGAGGACTATGGAAAAGGTCTTTGCCCCCCGAACTAATTTTGATATATACATAATTATGTATGCAACATCGATCAATAAAACACAAACACTGTTTTGTGAGTTATCGTAAAAATTAAACATGGGCTACCCATTTCAAATTATTACATCCTTTTCCAATTTCCGCATTTTCAATTATCGTGAATTTACAAAAATTTTACGTCGAGTAATAAAACGTGTTAAATTTCAATCATCATTTTGCAAGTAATCACTGGCCTCCCCTTCATGGTAATTTTTGCGTGATTTCCATAATGTTCATCGAAAAAACAACTCTCCCATGTGGCATTTCAGTATATGAAAAGTCAGAATTATAATCAACACACGAATAAAGGCTGTGCTGGTACGTTGAAATTTGATGTCAAGCTTCAAAATGGATATCATTAAATGTTATTTCGAAAATAATTTTCATTTTCATGACAGTCTTCTTCCAAACTCCTGTATCCAGCCCTTCCGACTTTGGAATCGTCTTGGCACGACTGCCATTTGAATTTTTATTATACCCTTCTGGAATTAAGCTTTGGTCGGAGTAAGCAAGTTCCCCGGGGACTCTGTTTCAGGCAAAAGTTATAGTCATTGGCATTGGATACAAAGCCATTAAAATCAGCACTTCAATTGGTTCCCATCAAATTCCAATGTACGAGTATTTCTCATTATGGCAGCATTTGTGGTACTTCACACTTCAGGTAGCATGAGCCTTTTTTCCAAGCACAATCAGTTCTTAAATCAAATCGGAGCAGTTTGTTGTATGGCATAGTAGCATATTCACATCAGTAATGATGGGTATCGGAGGACGAGGATGAGGAGCGGCCGTTTAGGCCAGAGTAAACAACAAGCGAGCAAAATCCTCTCCAAACACTGCCGTGATGTGGCTCGCAGAACTCAGTAGCGGAAGTATCGGGGTGCGTCAACGGCAGCTATTGGCTTCCTCCATCATAAACAATAAACGATCGCACATCAAGCCCGTTAAACGAGAAAAAATTCTACTATGTATTTATAACAAGACAAGAAAATTAATCAAAGCAAGAAAAAAAAACAACTGGACGCCTACGCGTCAAATTTCCTAGACCGGTAAACTGATTTCCCATGATGGGAGAAAGGGCTCTACAGACAAACTTCAAGTCAAGCACACTGACTTTTAACCTCAGTGTCCCAGTGGGGAGAAAGAGAATAATAAAATAATATTAGGCACAAAACTCCTCATATGTAGCATATGCTGTGAACCTACATTTGTCACTAAGGGCAGGCAAGATATCCTGGACCTCACACTTGTTTCAGAGGAAATAAAGTATTTACTGCAGGATAGGAGGGTGTTGGTAGATCACTCATTCTCTGATCACCGGTACTTGCAGTCTGGACTAGACGAGTGCACTAGTAATAACTCGGTTTTCAGAAATCGAAAAAGAACCGACTGGTGTAAATTTAGGTATTCACTGAAGGTGGCACTAGCCCCCTTACTGTGCCAGCAATGTAGTAGGCGGGAGCTGGACGCCATGGCACAAACCCAGGCAACAGCGTTCGAGAGATCTGTTGCCAAATCGTGCCCAATTAGCAGGTATAAAGGAAAGAAGAAACCGTACTGGTGGAACGCTCGGATTGTAGAGCTGAGGGCTATGAGCAGAAGATTCTTCAATGTAAGCGTTCAGGGCTAGACTCTGATTGGTCAAACTACAAAGAAAATCGAAGTCTTCAAAAACGAGATCAGAAGATCTAAGCGGGAGTCGTGGAGGCGTTTTTGTGAACGAGTTGAGGAATCCAGCGAAACATCCAGACTACGAAAAATTGTATCCATTGCTCCGATCTTACAAAGCTATTTGCTGAAACAAGATGGGACGTGGACAACCTCTAGTGAAGAAACTATTGAGGTTTTCTTTGACACTCACTTCCCAGACAGCTCATCTCGTAACAAGCAACAGTGCTCTCGGGACTTGTGACTACGATTATATTCCCTCAAATGGTAAAATAAATACTGGCGCAACAGTCCAATTTGAACCACAGCCTCGAGATGAGTTTGCATCATCTCACTTTCTAGATCGTGACGGTTTTTGTGCAGAGTTATGTGATCAGCAACACGCTCAACCGAGTTATTTACCCCATAATGGGTACTCATTTAACAGCTGAGTGGGCTCATAGTCCGACACGTAAATCCCCGGAATCGAACCGGGGCCCAGTGCGTTGAAGGCGAACGTGCTAACCGTTGCGCCATCCGGACTACAAATGGTAAAATAGTGTGGGCTATTAACTGTTTCGCGCTCGGTGGCCGTGATAGTTCGGTCACCGCTCTACGATACTAATCTAGAGCTCGGAGATAAATCTCGGCGAGATCAAAAACTGCCTGTGAGTGCTAATATAACTCTCACAGTGCTTCGAGCTTGTCAGTATAAAGACGGCGCGGATAGGAGGTGTATGCTAGCAACTGCACTTCTGAAAAGTAGATATGCTATTGAAACGTCAACAAGGCTTAGAAATGCTAGAGATGTTGACGAGCCCTTGCCCCTGGAGGGATCAAGGCAATTAGAGAGAGATTAACTGTTTTGACCTGTTTCAGTACCCTGGAACGGATGGCATTATTCCATCGGATGTACAAAAAACGATGATCTTTGTGTATCCTTGGATTGAAAGTATATTCCTCGCTCATAATCGGATCAGAAGGTGGTTTTTATCCCGAAGGCGGGCAGAAGATCGCACTTACGTCCGATAGACCTTCGTCCCATAAGCTTATTGTTAATCTTGCTGAAGATGCTGCAGCGTCTTATCGACATATACTTAAAGGCCACCAAACACCGTCTCTGTTTTTCGCAGCATGCCTACTGAAAGGGGAGATCGGTGGACACAGCTTTGGATTCATTGGTTTTTTTTTAATGTTTATACCAAAGCTTAGGGGGGAACACATCTATCGTCCACAATGTACAGCTGACCGGCTATGCAAATCAGGGCAATAGTGACTGCAACAGCATAGATCAAGCGGTGAGAGTGCATCATGCAAACTCTATGTCGATGTCGTCACTGTTGTCGTGATATTGGCCGGTACATCCATTGCATTGTTGATGACAACGATGGGTGGCTGGATGATCGTCGTCGTCGTCCTCCTATTCGAAGCGGCGGCAATTTGTTTTATGCAGCGAGTGGTGGCGATGACCGGCGACTATGGGGATTGGGATGCGGAAGACCGTTGATGGCGGTAAATTAGAGGGTACTGACCCTGGGTTTGGTTTTGGGTGGATGAGGACGGGTTTTTAGGGGAGAGGGATTTTTGCTTTTGTCCCGAGCGGACGTTTTTGGTTTCTTTTGGTTTTATTGAGAAACAAAGGAAGAAGATTTGTTTTTGGATGGATTGTGGATTGCCAAGAAAGACGGATTTTTTTTCAAAAGTTGGTGAAAGGAAAGTTTTTGTGATTTTTGGACGGTGGTTTTCTTTTCTGAGTACGTTTTTGGAATTGGATAAAAGATTTGGAAATTGATGAACGTTGAGAAATGAGAGTGTATATATAGAGTATATATTGAAATTGGAAAAAAAAATCGAGTGTGTTAAAACGTATGATTTGAATTTAAGTGCCGTGACAATTAAGATTGCAAAGCGGTGAAGTGAGAAATTCAAGTTGAATTTTAGAACACTTTTGAGTGATTGCTATTCATATATATTGTGAAATATTGTGGAATGCAACTATAAACCACCGTGTTGAAAAAATCTCCGGTTTTTTGGTGAAAATATCGGAAACGAGAATTCCAGTTAGAATCCTACATTGGGCATTATTGTATCTACTACAGAGTATTGAAAATTTGGCCTGTGTTCGGTGGAATTATTGGTACCTTATTATCCCTGGAGGGATTTGACAACACTTGGACGGACAAATGAGCGGACCATCCTCATCTGTTATTTTTTTTTAATTTTATATGAAAAATTCCAGATTTTATTTTATTTCCTTCTGAATTGCTTAACCAGTTGAACATCCTCGACGAGCGATCGATCGGTCATCGTAGGAAAATCACAGTAAGTTTTCTTATATTTAACTTTTTAATTTGTTTGCATTAATTTTTTTTCTGATTAATACCTTAACATATATCATTTAGACTTGTGACTTATTTTATTTTTTTCAATAATTTTTATTATTGCCTTTTTCATGAATTTTTTTCCTTGAATATAGAAATTATAATGTTTAATTAATTCTTTCTCTTAATCTGGGTTCTTCCGTGTCCCGAAGGATGGACACAATCCCTTCCATTTCCCAAATCCTCCCCATTACCTGTTAGTTTATGTTTTAGGTGGCTTTGCAAAGACCAGGATGCCCTGACTCAAAGCCCACGCCATTTCGCTGACCTAGCCGGGTCATATGCCACCGAGTCAGATGGTATTCTGGTTAAAAATTTTTGTTGCAGTGACGACGGCTCGACCCGGAGCCGTGGTTCGCAACAAACTAGTGGTCGTATGGAATTGCGGTTAGTTTCATTCTACTCAAAATGACCAAATACATTAAGAGCTAAGTTAAAAGTGGCATAAAATCTTTTTATTTTTAACTTATTTAATACGAAAGCTTATTTAATTAATCACAAAATCTGGGAAAATGTGAATATCTTTTGATTTCATGATCGTATGGAATTGCGGTTAGTTTCATTCGACTCAGAATGACCAAATACATTAGGAATCAACCTAAAATGGGCAGAAAAGCTTTTTATTTTTAACTTATTTAATAAAGCATCTTACCAAACTAATATCTTTTTTTGTTTAAATGAGAATATCTTTTGAACTAATGATCGTATGGAATAGCGGTTGATTTCGTTCGACTGAGAATGACCAAATGTATTAGGAATTCACCTAAAAGTGGAATAAAAGCCTTTTATTTTCAACTTGTTTAATAAAAAAAATATTCAACAAAAAAAAAAAATCTGGAAAAATGTGAATAACTTTTGAACTAACTGTTGCCTTTAGTTTCATTCGACTCAAAATGACCAGATACATTAGGAAACAGCATAAAGTTGGCATCAAAGCTTTTTATTTTCAAATTATTTAATAAAAAAGCTTCCTTAACTAATCAAAAAATGTGAAAAAATGTGAATATCTTTTGAACTAATGGTCGTATGGAACCACGGTTAATTTTATTCTACTCAGAGTAACTAAATACATTAAGAACCAACCTAAAACTGGCATAAAAATCTTTTATTTCAATTTACTTAACGAAAAATCTCATTTAACTAATAAAACAATCTGGAAAAATATGAATATCTTCTGAGCTAATGGTCGCAAAGAATTGCGGTTGATTTCATTCGACTCAAGATGACCAAATTCATTAGGAACTATCCTAAAACTGCCACAAAAGCTTTTTATTTTCAACGTATTTAATAAAAAGGCTTATTTAATTAATAACAAAATTTGGAAAAAAGTGAATATCTTTTGAACTAATAGCCGTATGGAATAGCGGTTGATCTCATTTGACTCAGAATGACCAAATACGTTAAGAACCAACCTAAAGTGTCATATAAGATGCTTGAACTTTGAAATTATGGAAGAAATTGAATCATTTAATTAACTCATTATTTAATTAATTAAATTAGTCAGACAAGAAACTTAGCGAAACTTTTATAAACAAGGTTAAAGTATCTACGAATTGAGGCTAAACCAAAACTTTTAGCTGTTATATTTATCGAGATAGAGCTACTAAGGCTCAAATCGCTAAAAAAACATTTTTGAATTTTCGCTCACAACTACACTAAAAACGGGCCGATTTGAAAAATATTGAGCACGTTAAACAGGAAATCAAAATATCTTCAACTTTTACTTATCCGGTTTTTCATTTGGAATATCCGTTACCGAGATATGTGAGTTTGAAAAGCGATATAGTGTGATTTTTCTCAAAAGCCTCAAAAAGTGAGGTTTTTCGACTATCGATTTCGATTATACTACTAAACCAAATTTCAACTTTGAGCAATGCATTGGATGTAGAATTTGATGCTTTTTAATTTATATCCTATTAAGTTTTTTTATCCGAGGCACCGTTTACAAATTATTAGGACAATATTAAAAAAACGGCTCAAATTTCGCGGTTTTTGGCCCGCACAGCCGCTCTGCCGCGGGGTCCAAGATGGCTCCATCTCTTAAAATGAATTTACGGGGACCACAAACAATCGTACCAAATGGCATTTCTCTATCATATTTTGCAAGGTGAAATCGCTTAGCGTCCCAACTAAAGGGCATAACGCTCTGAAAGCACTGATGATTAACGTTACGTAAATATTCCGGATGTTTGTTGGTGATTTTCCGCCATAATACATATGTTATTTGTATGTGTTAATTGCCTTGACTCCTACAGGATGCCAACCGGTGCCCACGAAAAAATTTGAGGCATTAAATTGGCTCAGTAGAACTAAGGTTTGACGCCGAAGTTACGAACGTGGAATCGCAATGCCTAACTTCAGTATTAGATTTCCGTTGCCATACTTGGCAGGTGGCGAGGAAACTGCAGTAATGAGTGAATTTTTATACATTTGCATCGGTCGGGTCGCATTTCCGAGCAATATCTGAAAAAGTACGGTAGCTAGAACACTCAAATAAAATGTTACAAATAATTCTGATAGACAGTTTAATTGTTATAGCTCTGTAAAGTCTCAATGGCTTGAATATAGACTTAATATACGCTGGACCAGACGATATCCTTATATCCATTGCGTTGGAGATCCGGGTTCTTAGTCCATCGACCCCGCCACCGACAATCTGTTCGGCTTTTCCCATACGATACACTTAGGATCTGGACATCGATTGCCATTTGATTGATTGATTATTCGAATTAAGTCTCTAACGTAGCAAATAAATTGTGTAATGGACGAATTGGTCGGCCTCCAAAGATGCCTGAAGGGACGGAGCCTATGGTGGCATAATGACTTGGAAGGTTGGGCCGTGTCATCTAGTGAAGAAAAAGGCCCCTCAACGAGCTAAGAAGCGGCCTATGCTTACTGTAGCTCAGTTCCGGACACGCCGCTCGTTGCCCCTGTCCATTAGGTATTAATAAAAAATGCATGGACGGGGGAAGAGACAACACAAACATGGAAGGCAAAAATAGGGAATAATAAAAAACTGGGCCAACAAAGCTGGAATGGTTGGCGGACTGCGCATTTGCCTTCGCGCTCGCTTCAGGGTCCGGGTGTAATGGACTCCTTGGCCTCTGGTTTCGTACCACCGGCAGATAACTACTCATCAGGTGCAGCTATCGATCTGCCGGTGGAAACAGCACGACCAGACCAGGATATGGTTCATTACTGGGCAGCTTCTACTTCGAGGCCTCCAAATAAGAAGCTGAGGGCAGAGTACGTAGCAAAAGGAAAAAAACGAACTGGGTTCCTGAACTAGCCGGCAACCATTGTAGAGGAGAAAAATGTCACAGAGAAAAGAACAAAAAAATACTTCATTTCCCCATTATTTAGATGATCAACAGAGTTCAAAGAATCACGAGGATAGCAGAGGCGCAACACTGCATTCCTTGCAATAATTCACTCATTATTCCTGAAAACTGTTGAGCATCTCAATAACAGAAACAAATGCAATAATGTTCACAAAAATAATAATGGAAGTGAAAAAACGATCCTGGCAACAGAAAGGTACCCAGGGCTTTCCGCGCTTTATCCGGACACCGAAAATGCTCCAAATGCCGGTAATTCAAAGTATTTTTGGAGGCCTTTGGTACGTGGCTAAACCACAAAAGACAAATACAAAGCCAGAACTGCCTTGTTAAACTGAATCTAACAGGAAAAATCACTATATAAGAAAGATGGGGGTGTTAGTACAGAGGAAAGCACAGCGACTTGAAAGGAAAATACGTGAAGTTAAGTGGCTAAGTATCATACTTAGACTTAGAGCAAGTAGCCTTAAGGTGTTTGTGGTGATAAAAATTGGTGGAAGGACCAAAAAGGAACCCGTTGAGTCCTTCTTATTCCTATTCTGTTCCAGAAATGGGCCGCACGTTGGGCGCCAAGATTGCAATATATCCGGGGATGAAGCCTTAGGTAGCTTAATGAATAAATGGGGAATAATAAAAAAACTGGGGCGACAAGGATGGAATGGTTGGCGGACTGCGCAGATGTCCTCGGGCTCGCATCGGAGTCCGGGTGTAATGGGCCCCTTTGCCTCTGGTTTCGTACCACCGGCAGATCACTTCTCATAAGGTACTGCTTTCGATCTGCCGGTGGAATCAGTACAACCAGACCAGAATATGGTTCATTGCAATATATCTAGGGACGCGGGAGCGTCCCGCCCCGCCAAAGAAAAAAAAAATCGAAAAAAAAATGGAAAAGTGACCAAAACTATGTTTACGCGACACAACAAGTACGGGTTTTCGGACCTCTGTAGCTCCGGCCCCGGATGCTTGTTCGAGCTCAAATTTAATATGGTCATTGTCTCTGGTCATCTTACAAAGTGCTGCAAATTCGATACCGATACAAGGAAAAACACCCGAGATATGATAATTTGAAAATGGCTATTTTTCAAATTTTTCTTGTTCTCGTTGATCTCGTTGTTCTCGTTGTACTTCGACCGGTCTTCAGCCTCGTAGGGAGCGTATCGAGGTCTGCTTTCTTTTCTTCCGGATCGACTGTGTCCCAAGGGTGTGCATAGGCTATCATTATTTGTGCTCCGTGCAGTAGATAAAAAGATACATTCAAAAATGTGAAATTTTATAGTAGAGTTTCTCGCTTAAGTCTTTTGATAATTTGAATGCGACACAGAAAATCACTCGCAGAGATCGCATGCCGACGGGGAGAGACGCAAACACTTGATAATGTGAGTAGTGACGACGACGGATGCAAAAGTCCGTGCAATCGTCGGGTGAGGAGATGGAGAACTATGCGAGTTCATGGTTGTGGGCGTGGTTTGTGGCAAGTGCATGAATGAAAAGTGTGTCATGAAAAAATTGAAACTGAATGTTTATGGCTGCATCTTAGTGCCGGTGCACATGGACGTCCAAATGACGCCTTACGCTGCGTCACTTTCAATCGGGTAGGAAGAAATACATTACGGGTAATGCATATGGCCGCAGATAGCTATCCGATAGCTATCGGCGGCATTTTGCCGCCGCGATAGCTCTCTGTGATGACGCTGGTTTCTGCTCCTATCTGCGTCACTTCACGTGTCCGCATATCAATTTTTAATAAGCCGGCCCACATGCATTCGAACCCGGAACACGGACACGGTCACAATGTCTGATTTGTATGATGTTTCTTAAACCATTCGCTGGAGAATCACTTTTAGGTGCCAATTAATTAATTGTTAATCGTGACTACTACAATTGACAATTAATTTAAAAAAAAAAATAGTGGGGATGAATGCTCGTCAACCCGGATGGAGGTTTCTAAGGGGGGTGAAAATGGTGTCAAAAATGCGAAAAATTGTAAATTCAGGTTCGCTATTATGTGGCCCGGCTTATACAATATAATACAGAGTGACGCTACGTCCTATCGCATCATGTGAATTGAAATGCAGATAGGTATCAAAGAGAGAGGAGCTTAAGTGACGCGGCGTCCGGCGTCATTTGGACGTCCATGTGTACCGGTTCTCAGGATGTCCGAAAAGAAAAAAACATGCTTGTTGGTATATGATTTAGGTAGTTTCATTTATGGCATATAAGATATGAATTATGATGTAAGATGATTTTTTCCAATGTGTGGAAGATGGGAAGCGATGTCTAGGCAAGATGGGTATCACATGACTGGAGGTGATGAGGCGAGTGCAAGTAGACTGTTAAAGGTGTTATGAGTCCTTTGGGCAGGAAAAAAAGATGTTCTTGGCAAGGAAGCGATATCTAGGCAAGATGAGTATTATATTATCAGGGGTGATGAGGCGAATGCAGTAAACTACTGCTAAAGGCACTTTGAGTCCTTTGAACTAGAAAAATGATATTCTTTGCAAGAAAACTATTTACCCCAAATGGGTAACCTGAGTGGACTCATAGTCCGGCACGTATTTCCCCTTTTTTATCGAAGACTACCGCATTCAGTAGGAATCAAACCGGAGCCTAATGTATAGATGGCGAACGTGTTTACCGTTGCGCCATCTGGATTACTACTACTACTATGCAAAAAGATGTGATATGTCCCAAAAACAACCCTGTTGTAAAAAAAATCCCCGCCGAGAAAACCTCCTCAGCCGTAAAAAGGATTGATATGAACTCAATACCGCCAAAGTACTCGTAGCTTCGCGCCTCGCTCTAGGGTATGCATATTGAACGCTGATTGCATTAGTTAATTTCTTTCAACGCGGTTTGGCGGGGAGCTTCCATTAAACAAAATAAGTTGAACAATCTGGAGAAGAACGCAATAGAAAATAGTCTATTAATCACTTCTGGCCTGAAGTGCATTTTTAGTCTTTTGTAAGGCGGGGGCTTTATAACGAGATCCGGGCGAGAAGCCAATAATACTTGGCATAAGAGCTTATAGCATGATCCGCACACAACTACTTATCCATAATTTTGTCAGAACGACATCGTTGTCATTATCACTGTCATTTTGTCATTAAATCCGTTCGGCGGTGAGTCTTTAGGCTACGAAGCTCCCCGCCAATCAGCTTTGAAAGAAATTAACTAATGCAATCAGCGTTCAATATGCATACCCTAGAGCGAGGCGCGAAGCTACGAGTACTTTGGCGGTATTGAGTTCATATGTTTTTGGGAGATTCAGATGACTGTCCCCAACAATTGTGCAAAATTTCAAAACTACACAATTTATGTTCCCTATTTTGTTTTCCTAGCCTGGACTACAAGTGCCAAGTTTTCCGGAAAATTGCTCAACTGTACACGAGCTATGAATGTTAGCGAGCATCCTCCGATTTTCCATTTGCATTCACACAACCGAATATTCGTAATGCACTGCAAAGGTTGTTTCCATAGACAAAATGAAAGGCATTTCGACTTTCGTGCAATGCAATGTGCACACCTCTTGGTATTGACATGTATGTACTATATATGTCGAGAAGGAAATGCCGATCCAAGCGTGATATGTAAGCCTGTAGTTCTACGATAATGTGTTTTTTTTTTAAGGCTACACGATTTGCACGCAAAAGTTTTAAGGTAAACCGTATTTAACACACGATGTGCGCGAATGATCATTCTCATTCGAATGAAAATCCAGTTTAATGTGTGTCCTTGCGAATGATAATTTGAACATCGTCCGAATAATTATTCGGGAATTACAATTCGTAGAGTAAACGTAATTCCTGCTTTGTGTATGCAGTGCCACCTATCCGACAAATATTCACTCGTTGCTTATAGCCTAAGATTTCTGGTTCATATAAACGGCCGGGATAGAAAATTTTGCAGACCTTTCGATTTTTGTGTACCTTTATATTTTTTGGGGTGCCGAACACGAGTCCGGGGTTCGCCAACAAAAATTTTGCCAAGTAACTCTTTTAGACCAAAAAACGATATTTATGGATTTCGTTGTTTTTCGTCTTTATCCCACTTTTTCGGTTTTTGCCTAATATCTCCCAAAGTATTGTTAGTGTCGCCATAACGACGGAATCCAATACGAAGCCACCATGCAACACCAGTGACATCATAACAACGGAAACCACTAGCAAGAACTTCACAGCCACCAATAACTTCATAACAAACGTCCGTTGGGTCGTCACTCCCCAAAGACCGGCATAGGGATCAGCGCCAAGGCACCTTTACCCTATGCTGGTGAAAAGAAGTCGAAACGGCTCTCACCACCTTCTTGCATAGCATGAGGTCCGTGGGTTCGCTACACCCAAAAAACCCCTTACAGCCTTTCGACTCATTGTGGAGACCTAAACAAGTACTCCACTTAACGTCTACATTCGATTCGGGGGCTTTCACCTCCCCCCTTACGGGATGGCTTTCTCCGACCGAAGTCAAAAGTATGACTACTTTGGCACATGCACTTTTCTCAGAACCTTACCATTATAGGCTGCGACCTAGCTTAGCTGACTTAACAATAACCACAGGCCCCACGAGGCCAACACATTGATGGGTCAGTACCTTGGTACTATGGGCAGACCCATTCTCGTGGTTCATTATTTGCTACTGATTTCTCAAAAGCCGGAATGATCTCACCGTTCGATTACCTTACGGAATATCTCACTGATTAATGGAGTGCATTTCTGGGCTCAGTTAAGCCCATTATCAACAAGAGAGTTAAAAATGCTTCCGTTCCTCTCGTACTAGTAAGCATTCTCGAGAACGCTTCCGTTCCTCACGTACTAGTACGCTCTCCTCAGATGGGGATAGTGTTTTTTTTTTCCATAATAGGCCGGCGCCATGTTTAGGTACTAGTAAGCCAGTCGGCTGGGTCCGTGGGGTTGTCAGGCCCCAAAGCAGTATAGGAATCAGTATTCTCTTTCTATCCACCATTTCCGAACCTATGTTAGAATCGGAGCATGGGAAGACCCCAGAGCCGTGTTCTCCTCAAGTCTAGGAATCAGCACCTGGTTCAACCCCAGCAACCTTTCCGCATCATGGCATCCATAGGATCATTCGAGTACCTTTCAGCCTATATAGGTATATCCCCCTTGCGTAGTTCGTTATGCGGGGGATGTCGCCATAACGATGGAATCTAAACCGAGACCATCATGCAACACCGGTGGAAAATAACGAAGAGACACCACTAGCGCGACCATCATGCGGCTACCAATAACTTCGTAACTAACGTACGTGGGGTCGTCAGTCCCCAAAGGCTGGCATAGGATTGGCGCCAAGGCCCCTTTACCCTATGCTGGTGAAAAACGGTGAGAACCGCCCTCACCACCTCCTTGCGCAGCATCAGGTCCGTGGTTTCGCTACACAAAAACATCAAACAAAACATCATAAGCCTTTCGACTCATTGGATGTCCCCTGCGGGAGCCCAAACAGGTACTAATGTATCAAGATGGAAGCATCAGACTAATAAGCTCACAGATCGGGTCATTTACACTCAAACTAAAAAGAGCATTCCAAACAGCTGCCGCTTTGACGTTGTCAAAGACACTCTCAATATCCAAGAAGGCAATCAACGTATACTTCTTGCAACGCAGAGATTTACCATAAGTATCCACCAATTTGGCGAAGATAAAATCATTGCCCTCGACATTTCGAAAGCTTTTGATAGAGTTTGGCATCCGGCTTTTCTAGCTAAGCTCCAGGCTTTTGGTTTCGACCCAAAATTAGTTAAATGGATCGAAAGTTTCCTTCACGACCGTTCCCTTCAACCACCAACGCAGGGGTCCCCCAAGGTACTGTCCTTTCACCAACGCTCTTCCTTCTCTTCATCAACGATCTTCTCGGCGTGGCTTCCAACTCAATCCATAGCTTTGCAGACGACAGCAACCTTGACTACACTTACTCTTTCAACTCTGTAGCTGACTCTCGCCGAAATTCAACATCTATCAACAGAGATCGCATGTTTGACTCCCTAACTGAAGACATTTCAAAAATTATAGCATGGGGGAAAGCGAATCGAGTAGAGTTTAACGCCTCAAAAGCTCAATGCTATCTCCTTTCCAATAAGCGATGTGCTTCACCTCCCGCCCAACCCATTCTTGTCGATGGGGTCAGCATTCCGAATTCGCACATACTGAACATACTAGGTATTAACATCTCCAGTAAACTAAATTGGTCCGACCACATCTTTTGCGTTGCAAAAAATGCAGTGAAGTGTCTGGGCTTTCTGAATCGCTGTAAAAGATACTTTTCACCATCTGATCTGACTCAAATTTACAAGGCTCATATAATACCGAGACTTGAATTTAATTCTCACATTTGGGCAGGTGCATGTAGAACCGCATTATCCGCGTTAGACAAAGTCCAACGAAAAGCCTTCAAGCTTATTCGCGATGAATCCATAACATCTCAAATCGAACCGCTTGAACACCGGCGAAGTGTCGGCTGTTTCTCACACTTCTATCGCTACTACAACCGCCGTTGCTCTGATGAAATAGTCAACCTCATTCCTGAGTGTACCTTCCCTTTACGTAATACCCGACTAGCTAGTCGTGCCCATCCTCATCTTTTAGAACTCAGCAGCAGTTGCACCGCCAAATTCTACAACTCGTTTGTATCCAGGACAACACGAATGTGGAACGATCTACCATCTTTTGTTTTCCCCCTCAACTATGACCTACAAAAATTTAAACGGAATGTACACCGTCACCTTATTCAAACTCAACTTATCTCCCCACTACCTTAATCCCTTACCGCCAACGCTGTGCTCCCGCATGAAAGTGTTATAGATGTTAGCGTAGGTCAGTTCAGCTGAATCACCATGCAGCATACTTTATGCGTATGTAAAGCGAATGCTGCATGATGATTCACCTGTACCAGTGGTTCGCAACAAGTTCAAAAGATATGATGAATTATGACTATGTACATGTAAATTGTATCTATAACAAGATACCTGCACCCTTTGGTAACGGATTGGCATTATTACTTCTCCCTTAAAGTCACTTACGAGATATGCAGAGAGTAGCAAATCAAATTATCGAAATATAGTGTTATTAAACTTTTTCCTAAGGATATCAACATCCTGGATATCTAACGTCGCTATCCTAATTATATGCCGCCATCCTGCAAATTTTCATATATGTGCTTTAAGCCCCCCCCCCCCCCCCCCCCCTTGCAATTGGGCCCCTAATGAAAAGCCTTATGACACAAATTGTAGTAATCCTTCATATTTCTACCAAATTCCATACCTGCAGCTTCAGCTGTTTTCGAGATATTCTTTGAACAGGCTGACATCTGACTGATTTCATAAGGGTTTTGTTTTTTCTACAAAACCCTAAAAAGCGTAACTATGACCTAAGCTATCAAGCCAAGCTATCAAGCAAAAACTTTTTGAACAAGATTTAATTATCTGTAAATTGAGACTAAAAAAAAACTTCAGCTTCTATACTTACCGCTATAGAGCTATTAAAGCAGGAATCGCTAAGAAACCATTCCAGCATTTTCACTTACAACTACACTAAAAATGAACCGATTTGAAAAGTATTGAGCACGTTAAACCGGAAATCAAAATATCTTCAACTTTCACTTATTCGGTTTTTCATTTGGAGTATCCGTTACAGAGATATGTGAGCTTGAAAAGCGATATAATGTGATTTTTCTCAAAAGCCTCAAAAAGTGACGTTTTTCGACTATAGATTTTAATTATACTACTAAATCAAATTTCAACTTTGAGCAATGCATTGGATGTAGAATTTGACGTTCTCTAATTTATATCCTATTAAGTTTTTTGATCCAAGGCACCGTTTACAAATTATTAGGACAATATTAAAAAAAGAGCTCAAATTTCGCGGTTTTTCGCCCGCACAGCCGCTCTGCCGCGGGGTCCAAGGTGGCTCCATCTCTTAAATTGAAAGTATGGGCCCCACCAACATTCGTACTAAACGGCATTTCTCTATCATATTTTGCATATTGAATGTGCAGAAGTATCGCGGCTGAGGAAAGTCATCTTCAAATATCCGACACCCCCATCTGCACTCAGTAAGGGGGATGGACAATGGACGGAAGGAAGTGCTGACACACTGGAATTACTCCTTGCAACACACTTTCCAGACTGCGAGAGTCCGCCAACCCAACCACATACAACAACCTTAGAAACTAACTCGCGCGGCAGCAACATACCATGACTCTTCACAGTCAGACGAGTAAAACGGGCCATTAATTCCTTTGACTCGTACAAATCAGCAGGATCGGATGAGATCATACCGCCTATGCTACAAAAAACTGCCGACTCCATAGCAATCTGGATTGTTACTATCTTCAAAGGCTGCCTCAGAATGGGCTATGTACAGCATGCTTGGCGAAAGACCAGTGTTTATACCCAAAACTGGCAAAAGCAGTCATGACAACCCGAAAGACTTTAGACCAATCAGTCTCACATCCTTCATGTTGAAAACTATGGAGAACATACTGGATGGACACATTAGAGAGTCACTTGTACCAGGTTATCTATCAAACACACAACACGCGTATCTAAAGGGGAAATCCGTGGAAACGGTCCTGCACGAGGGCTCCACCATCGAAAACACTCTACAGTAGAAGGAATACACGCTCGGTACGTTCCTAGACATAGCAGGAGCCTTTAATAATAAAACTACACAAGCGATAATGGGTGCCCTCTACAATGCAGGGGTCAACGCAAACGTAAGAAACTGGATCGCAGCATTGCTATCTAACAGACTTATATCGTCAGCATGGGGCAATGCCACGGCCACTAAAGCGGCCAGAAGAGGAACGCCACAATGAGGGGTGCTATCACCACTTCTATGGATACTAGTGTTGAACACTCTACTAAAAACTTTCGAAACGATACGCATACGCATGGTGGCTTACGCAGATGACGTTGTAATACAATACTTGTATCTAGAAAGGACACTGGCGTTCTATCAAACCTCACAACAATGGCAGTTGTAAGGCCAGTTCTAATATACAGAATTCTGGTCTTGGTCTGGTTGAAAGCGCTGCAGTCAGACACTATCAGATCAGGGACGGTGCTTAACTGCCTCTCAATTCTTCAGAGATTGGGCGCCTTAAGGAACCTGGAACTCCGATGGATATCAGGTCACAACGGCTGCCTTGGCAACGATATTGCGGATGGACTCGCAAAGCAGGGAGCTGCACTGGATGTCACAATGGCAATAGCAACTCCTATTCCAATACAAACACTAAGAACAAGCATCTCCTGTGCGATTGCCCGGCACTCGCAAGGACAAGACATATATTTCTTGGAGCCTACTTCCCCCGCAACCTTAAAGCGATTGCAAACCTTAACATAATGAATCTTCTAAGATTCGCAAGCGCGACGAAAACCTTCGAGCTCAACAAGGACTTGTTGATTACGACTGATACCAACATCTAACGATCTCTGTTGTATTCTTTGTGGCATCGCTATGGACCCAAGTGGTCTATACGGGACCGTAAGGCTTCATGGCTTCGTAAATAAATACAATAAAGAATGTTTCCGCGCTTTCAATAGACGCATGTCCCTGGAAGATCCAAAGTTCAATAAATGTGGACCTAGCCGACCTACTTTGCCACCTGGAAACCTAAGCTCCCCAGGTAACAAAGTCGTGCCTCCTCCGAGCTCGATTTCTTGATCCGCCACTGAGTCGAGGGTATATTATATAATTTTGTAGGGAATTTTATGTACATACATACTTTGATTCAGCCTGAAAACATTTTTTTGAAGAATCCTTATTTTGAAAAATAATCAATGAAAACTGAAAAAGAAACGGACTTTTAAGTGCTCAAAGGTCAAAGGATGAGAGATAGTTCGGAAGAGCAGGGAAGGAGGGCCTGCTCTTCCGAACTATCTCTCATCCTTTGACCTTTGAGCACTTATTTAGGGGACTATTTCCACCAATTGTGCCAAATTTCAAAACTACACGATTTTGTTTCATTACCAAACTTTTTCTGAATTCCTAGTCTGGACTATCGCGGAGTGAAAGGAAATAAGGAAAGCAATGCAAGTCAATTGTACTAGGAAAATTCCTTTTGCTGTCAACCGCATGCCGTAGTAAAAAACAGGTTTGGCTGTAATTGGTGAGTTCTGGGTAGTAGTGGTAATTCTCTGTGAGTTTACATCTCCGTACTAAAAAATACAGAAAGAAAATCTTATAAAGCACTTTTACGGTAAATTTCTGTATAAGTATGTCCAGGAACTGTTTAAAAGTAAATGAAATTCCATCAGGATTATGGACGAAATGTCTAGAAGACTAATTATTTTCGTAAAATATGAAACAAACCGGAAAACTGCTTTAGGTTAGCTGGCGAACTCACGCAAAGTCAAACTCATAATTTCGCCCAGAATCTTTTAAAAATTTTCTCTTTGAGTTACTGAAGTGAAAAGAACTTCAGTTTTTATAATCCTCCATATAAAATTACTACTTTCACTTCAAAGTTCTATTTCCTTACTGTGCTCAATTGTATCAATAACTAATTCCGTCTTCATCTCTTCGTTAGATCCAGAAAAGGTGTGAATAATTAAGAAAATATCCCCTTTAATCTCTTGGCCTACTTCAATTACGCCTTTAATCTTCTTTGCAATTTCATTTCACTTTAAATTAACTCAAATTGTTCAATAAATTGATCGTTTAATTAACACCTTATCCTTTTCGTCAATAAATAACCCTTAGCACCCATCAACCACTTACAGTCGATAAATTGCCCATTATACACATTTATACACCCTTCCGTACGACCATGGGTTATGTTTCGTATTTTCTCAGTGTAGTGCTAGTAGTAATCTTGCTATTTGGACCACATTAGTAAATCATATTAAGACAAGATGATTGATAAGTATGTACTTTCATTATACCATAAATTAATCTTAGTGACGTCTTGAGTATAAATCATAAAGCCAGACCAGAAGGCTACAGCACAGACCAAGATAGTGGTGAATGACGAGACGAAGTCTATTCCTTCAGAAGCTAATGAAATATTATACAAACATGCCATGGAATCTTAAAAATCGTCAATCAAAATATCTTTCAAGCTGTGACTTGATTATTGTCATTATTAGCGATTAACATTTTAATTCGTGGCTAAATTGTGTCGTGGTATGATGTTAGTCAACAGAATATTTGTGAGTTGGGATGAGTTTTTTTGTACAGCATCTTAATGGAGGATACTAATTGCCTCAACGGGTCCAGTGGGACATGGGCGCGTCAACAATGGAACGACGAGAAAATTTGTTGAATGTTGAAAAAGGACACGACTGGTACCTTGGAGCAATCAAACTGGAGTAATCGCCGCACAATTTGGCTGAAGCCGCGGTGATCGAATTTATTGAAAAGGAGCCATAGTGGCCCCGGTTTTGGCTAATAATTTGGGGGCTGACGTTATTAATTTGTATCGATGGTGAAATCGTATTTCGTATTTATACACTAGACTTTTAGTATAGGGTATATTGTTTCTGTCACGACGGAAATATGTAACACCTTTCAGGAGGCTCCGGAGGTATAGCAATGTTATATAAATGATCAGGGTCACCTCCTGATTTGATTTAGCCATGTCTGTCCGTCTGTCTGTCTGCCAGTTCGCACAATAATTTCGATAGAATGAAGCTAGGGCCTTGGAATTTCGATCAAATATTGGCAGTGTGATCTAGTTGGTTGGTATTGAAAATGGCCATGATCAGGCGAAGAGAACGCCTATCTCCCCTACATATGTTAAATACTTGAATGTATCTATAACTCCCGATTAAATAAACATGAAAAGCTCTAGCTTTGGTATATTGCTCGTGAGGGTAATCTTATACCCTCCGGTCAGTTGAAAACTAACGCTAATTTTCTTACAAAGAACCCCGTACTACCCTACTTTTCAGTTTTTTTGTCTATAACTCTTGAACCAATTGACGTACACCTGATTTTTGGTATGTAACCCTGAGGTGAGAAGCGGCTTAAGTTTTGGTAAGTTGAGCATAATCAGATCAAAGGAACGCCTACCTCCCCTACAAATTTCAAAAAATTAAATATTACTTTCATTACGATAACTTTCGATAGAATGACACTAGCAAGTTGAAAATTTTGTAGAATGTTGTTAATAAAATCTACTTAGTTTGTGTTGAAAATGGGCAAGATCCAACCCAAGGAACCCCTACCTCTCCTGCAAATGAAACTTCAAATAAGCGATAACTTTTGATAGAATGAAGCCAGCAACTTGAAATTTTGGTCAAATATTTAAAGTAAGATTGAGTTAGTTGGTATTAAAGATAGCACAGATCCGACCCAGGGAACCTCTACCTTCCCTACAAATGGAACTTAAAATAAGCGATAACTTACGACAAAATAAAGCTAGCGACTTGAAATTTTGGTTACATGTTTGTAGTAGCATTCAGCTGGCTGATATTGAAAATACGTAAAATCCGACCAACGAAACCCCTACCTACCCTACAAACGAAACTTCAAATAAGCGATAGCTTTCGATAGAATGAAGCTAGAGACTTGACATTTTGCTTAAATGTTTATAGCATGATCTAATTGGTTGGTGGCAATGATGGGCAGGATCTGACCAGCGCCATCTAGATATACAGCTGGTTTTGACGGCTAAATTACGCAATTATTTCCTGTGATGATGCCATCGTATCCACAATCCAGTGGTCGGCGACTGATGGCGGCGAGTCCCCGGTATTGGTGCGTTTCGTGTTAAGCTTTCGTTTTCCGCGTTCAGTGTTTATTTGTTAGCAAAATATCATCTAGTGATCCGGGAAAACAAACACGTGCGCGATGAAAGTGTGTCGTGCGGTCAAAAGATGTATTTTGTCAAGTTTGAACTGTTCCACGATGCTCTGCGACTGATCCTCGGGGCTGCGGCTTCGACCAAGTTGGTGCAAGTGTCCAGAAAGTGTGTTTTTAGAGGACTAAAATGCTGTCTGGCGCAATTCCAATTGTAAACATATGTCGTGCCGGGGACATCGTCGTGTCCAGTCACTGCCTTGGCGAAGGAAATAATGACATACGCGATCAGCTGAGCGCAGGCCTGTCTATCTAGATGGCATTGATCTGACCCAAGGAACCCCTACCTACCCTACAAATGAAACTTCAACTAGGCGTTAACTTTCGATAAAATGAAGCTAATGACTTGTAAAACTCGACAAATATTTGTAGAATGGGATAGTTAATTGATTTTGAGGATGGTCAACATCCTCCTGAATGAGTGCCAACCTCCCCTATAAACTGGTCATATAGGAAACTCACTTTTAATTGCCAATTGGTACTTTTGGTATCACCACTAGGTTTGTACAAGTCTAGGGTATATACGCTTCGGACACCGGGCCGACCACTACGTCATATAGCTGCCATAGGAACGACTGGTCCAAAAATTTGTGGTAGTGAGAAAAATTTTTTTACTTTTAAATATATCTTTTTCAAATTTGACATTAATCAATACTATTTTAACCCGAATTGCACCACGATTGCCATATGGCAATTATATGGTTTCTTTCCAAAAATTCAATTAGCAAGACAATGAATGCTCACGCATCAAAATGGCTAATCAAATTTCACAGAGAAGTATTTTTAGAAATTTCGTGTGCAGCTGCAGGACATTAGTGTTTTGTATCTTGAAGTGACAAGGTCCTAGATTCAGTGGTAAAACGCAAAGTGGAAAAAATTGTGATATGGATTACATGAAAAAGTAAGTTCTTTAGTTACTTTTTTTTGTAGAAGTGCGATCGTAACGAAATTAAGTGCATTGTGCAGCTGAAGCCTTATAGTTTTATAGTATTTATTTTATTTAAAACAAGGAAACAATTTTCATCCTGTTTTTTCGTCATTTTTATTGTGATTGCCATATGGCAATCGTGGTACTGATAGGGGGATGTATTTCGATAAAGATTTCTTATTGATTATTTTATTAGTTTCTGTGCTTTTTTTCGTTACAATGCGTATTTTGATTACTTTGACGACAGTTACAATAGTTTTCGTGAATATATTTGTACTTTTTTCCAATCGGAAAATCTCATTGCGCGAAGCGCTAGACTATCTAGAGCAGCTTCAAGATGAAGATGAGGTTTATGATGTTCCGGATACGGTTTATATTGAACCACCTTAATTCAATGGTAATCTTTCGGGAGAGGACGATGGCAATGAAGATGAAGGTGGAATCCCTGATAATGTTTTCCTGCAACAACTTAGAGAAACGTGTGAAATTGTAACGCAAAGAGGCGATCGTATTGGCGATGACGAAAATTGTGATTTTGCATTAGTTGAAGACGGTCCAATTGCGGCGTTTATTGAGGCTGGTAAAGATTATTATAATGAACCATCGTGTTCTAGTGCTCTGTCACTTCCTAGAAAATGATTACGACGTATTATATTGTACCAACACTAAGTCAAATTTCACTACCCGAAGCAAACATGAATACGACCTGTACGTGGTCCAAAGATGACACGTCGGATATGATACCGATATTTCCATCTGCGAACTACTATACGAAGATTGTAGAAATTTATAGCCACATGAGCAGTTCGAGAAATTCGTTGATGATGAGTTATTGAAACACGTTATTGAAGAATCCGGTCGATACGCGATTTATTGCAACAAATCGAACCCAAATGTCACAATTCTGGAGCTCCGAACATTCATTGGTATTCTAATTGTTTCTGGCTATACTAATGGCGTATTGCGCTATATGTGGAATCAAGACGACGACTTCAAGAATGTTTTGGTTTCAAATAGCATGCGCCGGAGTAGATTTCAGGAAATATTGCAATTCCTGCACTTTGAAGAAAACCGGAAAGCCGGAAGAAAAGAAAGTCCAAACCCTGACAAAATAGAGACCCTTGACCGATCATTTAAAGGCTAAAATGATTGAACACTTTCATCCAGAACAAAATTTTTCATATGACGAAAGCGTGATTGCCTATTTTGGCAAACATGTCTGCAAACAGGTCATAAAAGGAAAACCATTGCGTTTTGACTTCAAAGTGTGGTCATTGGGTGCGTTCCTAAAAGTATCGTAAATGCGCTACTTATCCATTGTCCCATCACCGATACGTGATTTCTCCGGTGAACGACACGATTCCCTTGCCGCCATGAATATATTTCACACAAACATACGCCACTTAATAAGGGATATTTTCACTTTCAAACACAATTTTCAAATAAAATTACGAGCGGGGACAGACTTTCCGGTCACTATACGCACTTTGAGGCCAACAAACAGTTATTTACAAATGGAGTGACAGAACTTGTCAAAAGCGAACTGTCAAAGCCCTTAGGAATCATGAAAGGGAAAATTTGATCGGAAAAAATTCGCGATACATTTCCCCTTCTGAAAAATTATAGTATCGGTGTCTGAAATCGTACCGTTCTCGCAAAGGATCTATGAAACCGTGTCGACGCGCTTCCAACACGGTCCAAAATAGGAACGCAGCCATTGTGTACACCATCAGGATACATGGTCAATTTTGAAATTTATCAAGGTAAAAATCCTCGTTCCAATTCTATTTTCAAAGAGAGATTTGGTAAATGTGCAGCACCTTTGATAAATACGAGTATGATAGATCATTTCCCCGATGATGTAAAGAATTTGTCATTTAGTTTCTTTTTCGATAACTTATTTACTAGTTTTCCATTGCTTATATATCTAAAAACATGTGGATATAATGCGACTGGATCGATTCGGGAAAATAGAATTCCAGTTAGTTGTTCCGGCATTAAAAAAAGAACAATATTTGAAGAAGAAGGATCGTGGGTATTGTGAGTCCACCAAAATGGATATTACAAACGTACGATTGACCAAATGGAAAGACAACAATGTCGTTGCAATTGCATCAACTGCTTATGGCCTGAATCCAAAATCAAACGCCACTCGGGATAAAAAAAAATTGTGGTTTCAATACCATGTGCAGTTACGGTGTATAACAAATTCATGTGCGGTGTTGATCGATTTGATCAAAATATCTCAAAATACCGAATTGCCTATCGGGGTAAGAAATGGTGGAGCTGCATATTCACGTGGCTGATTGACGCTTGTTTGCAGAATGCCTGGCAGTTACATCGGCAAGTTAATCCTTCCGTAACGCAATTTCAGTTTCCTAGAGAAATCGCGTTGTATTACTGCAACCGATATGGCAAGCCAGCAAAAAGTCCTGGACCACAAACATCTCATAGGCGTGCTTATACGGAGGGTAGTATCGAAAATATCCTACGATTTGATGGAAACAATCACTTTGTAAGACCAATTGAAAAGAAACGAAAATGTGCTGGCGAACTATGCAAAACAATTGGTCGAACTTGTTCAAAGTGCGATGTTGGACTATGTGTCAAATGTTTTGCTTCATACCATACAAAATACAGCGTGTTCTGTGCAAACTAGTCGCTCAGTTTTAAAGCCATCGTGCTGAAATTTTGTAAATAGGCTTCTTTCTATTGCACGCTGTATATATGTCGGAACCAACGGAATCGAACGACTACGTCATAAAGCTGCCATAGGAACGACTGGTCCAAAAATTCGTCTTTGTGAGAAAAACTTTTTTATTTCTAAAGATATCTTTTTCAAATTTGACACTAATCAAAAGCATATTTAGCGAAATCTCATTCCTGACCGTTCCAAAAGCAAGATTTTGTTAGAAAAACTTTTTCTTATTTCTAAAGATATCTTTACGAGATTTCATATTATTTAACCAAATTTACTGCCAAACTACGTTCCTAAATTTGGTGAAAATCGGCCCACTATTTCATATACCTCTCGTAGGAACAGTGAAATCGGAACAAGTTTTACTAGTAATTTCAAAGTGGCAAATGCGGCATAAGTCACGTAAAGGGTATCATACCTTCGTTTCTGTTAAAATTAAGTCATTCGACAATAATTTAATTCGAAAGTTTATCAAATGTGTGGTTTTATTCAATAGTTGAATAAATATCTATGACCAACTCATAACGTAATCGGCCAGGCGCTAAAAAGAAATTGTTATATGCTAACGAAACGTCAACTAAGCTTCTTAGAAGTTGTTGTCGCCCTATACCGCACGACGGGTTAAGGCAAATAGTAACCTAGATAACTGCCATATTTATCTTCGTTGAAACGCCTAACGACCTTTCAAAATTAATTTTGGATTTTCTTCACAAACCATCTTCAACTTAACGGCAAACTAATACAATTTGGTGGGGATAGATACAAAAATTCGCTCGCCAAAACCCTGTTTTCCTAAAAACAAAATTTTTTTATAAATGAAGAATTTTGTCAAGCTGATTTTGCTTACATTTTATGTACTTGTTTACCTGCAAACAACTTGACATGGATATAACGACCACGATCGTTATACACAACCTGAGGTGGATATAAGGACCACGGTCACGATCGGCTGTAACGACGTTATAAACGATATCCATTTTCAAGAAAACAATACATTGCAATCATACGTTTGAAAACCGATATAGTGTAGTGGTAAACATTTTGATGCTTGTTTTATTGTTAGCTCTAATCCTTGAATACGCCCGCATCAATTGTAGCATAGATTACCATACGTTTGGTAGGTAAACTACGATACATTTAATGCTGCCCTGGAATAAATTTAAAATCTGCTATCAGCTGATTCATATGACAAAAAATGGCCAAGAATTTCTTGGAATGCTAACTGCAAATTTATAGCCAGATTTTAAAGCTATACTCTGCGCTAAGACAGAAAGCCGCTTGAATTTTAGTAAGTCGAGCATAATCAGATCAAAGGAACGCCTACTTCTCCTACAAATTTCAAAAAATTAAATATTCCCTTAATTACGATAACTTTTGATAGAATGATACTGGCGAGCTAAAAATTTTGTGGAATGTTGGTAGTAAGATCTAGTTAGTTGGTATTGAAAATATGCGTGGTCCGACTTAAGAAACCCCTACCTCCCCTACAAATGAAACTTCAAATAAGCGATAACTTCTGACAGAATGGATCCAGCACCTTGAAATTTTGGTCATATGTTCGAAGTGAGATTTAGTTAATTGGCATTAAAGACGGGAAGGATCCGACCTAAGGAACCCCTACCTCCCCTTCAAATAAAACTTCAAAAAGCGATAACTTTGGATAAGATGAAGCAAATGACTTGAAATGTTGGTCAAATGTTTGTACTGGGATCTAGTTGGTTGTTATTAAAAATGCGCAAGATTCGACAAAAGAAACCTCTACCTCCCCTACAAGTGAGGCTTCAAATAAGCGATAACTTTCGATAGAATGAAGGTAGCAACGTGAAAAATTCGACGAATATTTATAAAAAGGGTTAAAGGAAGCGAAGCTTCGGTCTGATTATTATTATAGTTGAATAAATATCTATGACCAACTTATAACGTAATCGATCAGATACGCATTGTTTGGTTTGAGTGACTGAAAGGCTAGATCAGTTTCTTCTATTGTCAGGGTTTGTGTATTGGGGCCACGATCTAGCAAATCGTCAACGATTGAAGTTTCGTTTACGGGGACGTAGGGCGCGGGATTAAGGAGCTCTTCGAGATTGGACACCCCTCGTTTGTTGATGCTATCGGTGTCGCTGATGATGTTTCCATCCTTGGCCTTTCAGAAGCTACTCCTGGATCGAGAGTCTTCCTTGATCATGTTTACTAGTCCGTAGGCTTGTCTGGTGTTTCTATTAGCTAGTTAGCCTTAATGTTCAGAAACTGCTCGTTAAAGAATCTTCGTTTCTTACGTCTAATTATTATGTTTGCTATGCGCCGTAGCTCGTCGTATATTTCTCTCTCTTAGCTTTCGTTGGACGTTGGAGACAATAGCCTTTTTTCGTACAGAGCCGAGTAGAGCAGGTTAAGTGGCGAAAAAATGATCGATAGCAAATTGGGGTAGCGAACACGAAAACGGGGCATGTCTTTGGTGAAAGTGGGTCTTGGTTTAGTTAAAGTTCAAATGTCAACTAAAATTTGAAAAGAAAACTGAAACCCTTAGTACATATACAATCTGACAAATTTCCTTTGGCAAGCAAAATTATTTTGTTTGTTTACTGTTCCAAATAATTACACAAAACGAATATTTTGTTAACAGGAAATTAACTTTATGTGCTTCCCAAACTGTAAACTGTTTGAAAATTTTGACACCTGCGCCGCTTGTTTTTTAAAACGCGGACTACTTGACGGAGCAGCATTCTTGCATTGACGTTTTACCCAGAGCAGCTCAGATGAAATTGTTAGTTTAATCATGGGGTCTTAACCTACTCTAATCTATATGGCTCTTGAAAAAAATGCGCCTATTATCAGTAAGCTTCATTCATTGCATCAAGTGATTTTTGTAAATCTTCGTCAAAGCAGTCATTTCGCGTTCGCCGGGCCTTATGTCCCTCGACCTTCTCTACGGCCTCCGTGATAGGACTTTTTAGTTGTTCCCAAAACCCGTGTACATCCATGTTACCAATGTTGTGTAGCATAAGTGCCAGTTTTTCGCAAAGACCGGCTGTTTATGACTGCACAGATTTTGGGAGAGGTGCTCCTTGATTGGTGCACTGAAGAGATCTTACATCGATAGGTTGTCTTTACCAAGTGATGGTCGGAATCGCAATTTGTTCCTCGGCATGATCCATCACGCTTGAAGCCCATCGAGAAATGCTTGTCGTTAATATAACAATTGGTGCCAAGTTCGGACGACAGTTCATTTGTAATTTCCACATTTTATATTTTCTCGTCACTACAATTTAATATTTAGGCGGTCATATTCATAATTTGTTGCTACGGTCAATTTTGAAATCCAATCAGGCGACTACTCTGATAAGCATGACATGACATTTAATAGGTTGGTTAACCTGGATGGCTGCCCTCGATCGTTTTCTTGCTATACGAGTTGACTTACCCTAACCCGTTGTTCAAAAAACGCACGTTATGATTCATCATCACCACCTAGCACAATGTCAATCATTCCGCAGAATAGAAGAACTTTACATGTACTCGTATTACATGTTGCTCTACCCTATTTCACACTAAATAACAAAGCAATTTTTTTGCAGCCCCTTGTCTCTATGGGAGGACACGTTACTATACAGGCTGCCTCAAATTACAAGGATGTTTCGGTATATTTAGTACTTGTATTTACTTGTGTTGTACTCGTAGTCTTCGCAGCATGCAACATCATCATGAATGTGCTGGGGCTCCGATTTATGTAGATGCTCCGATGTGCATGGTGCTTCTTCTACTGAGTGCTGTACAACATGCAACGAGTATGCAACAATGTTGTTATGTACAAGATTAATCGCGATTGCATGCAAACAAATTATTGCTTTGATCATGGCATCCTTCATCCGTATAAATGGAAGCAAACGCAAGGCATTGTAGTGAGAAAGAATGCATTGTGGACAATTATTGAGATGTGCTGTTTCTCACACGGTTCCTTTTATACTTAGTTCATAAAATGGATTTGTTTTTCGATGAAAATGTTTTTAGGCTGTTTTTAGACAGTAGACCAACTACTCGCGTTAGACCACCCATTAGACCAACTATTAGACCACGCATTGGACCAGCCAGTAGACCACCCATTAAACCACCCATTAAACCACCCCTTAAACCACCCATTAAACCACCCATTTAACCACACATTAAACCACCCATTAAACCACCCATTAAACCACCCATTAAACCGACTATTAGAACACTCATGTGGGTTGTCTAATGCATGGTCTAATGGGTGGTCTAATGCGTGTTGTAATGGGTGGTCTAATGCGGGGTCTAATGTGCGATCTAATGGGTGGTATATTGCGTAGTCTAATGCATGGTCTAATGGCTTGTCTAATGGCTGGTCTAACGCATGGTCTGATGGGTGGTCTAATGCATTTCCTAATTGGCGGTTTAATGCGTGGTCTAATGGCTGGTCTGTTGCGTTGACTAAAGGGTGGTCTAATACGTGGTCTAACAGTTGGTCTGATGAGTGGTCTAATGCGTGTTCTAATGGGCAGTCTAATGCGTGGTCTAACGGATGGTCGGTCTAATATCTAAAAACCCCTTTAATCGGAACAATTGGGGGGGGGGGAGGGGGGTTGCTTGATCTAACTAAATAAGCTTTAATTTGAGATAAGCCAGACTCCCGTAGATATGATAGTTACTTAGAAAAAGGTTAAAAACTTCATATATCACAAAAATGATGGTTTTTCCCTTTTTCTGGAGAACATTCATACCTGCTATCTGTTCACCGTGGCCGCCATGTACTTAAAGTTTTTTGAGCCGCTGATGCTCTTGATTAATTTTCTCACGACAAGCACAAGTCGTGAGAATTGAATTCGCACTTGGCCACCGACAGCGGAACTGTTGAAATCAATCAACACAATTTGCACTACGTTATAAATATATTTCGAAGTTCTTTACATTACTACATGAAAAAGGAACACTAGATACCGGTCATATTTACGTTACTTAAAACCTATTTTATAATGCTAAAACTATCTAAAATCTAAATTCAAAATTAAACCTACTCACGTTGGCGAATTCTACTTCCTATCCAATCCGATTTGTACGTCGATCGTCGGTAACGCCGTCTCCAACACACTTTGGCTGCCCGTTGCTTAACACTAACCTCTCGCTGATCTCACTATTCTCCTCCAAGACGTCCGGTTATATGGCAAGTATCATTTGCACTAGTTGTACCTAGGCTTCTTGTGATTGTACTTATAAAATTCTAGAAAAAGTGAAGTGATCAGTCGTTGCCCAGTATTCAGAACCAAAATCCACACAGAATTGCTCGATTGCAGTTTCGTTATTGGGCCTTTAATCTCTTGAGTGTTCAGTTAAAATTCGGCAACATTAGTTACGTATATCACTGATTCTTTCCTTCTTTTGTCCTGGTGCTTTGCGGTTTCTTTCTATTATTTACAGATTTACCCACAAGGTGCTGCTACATAATCGTCGCATTAGGAAATTAAAGCTAGACCTAAAACGATACTGCCAATCTTACTGTTTCGCCAGACTAACCTATTTCCTTACATATCGCTGCCATCAGATTCCGCAATACTACCTTGCCTTAACCCCTAGTGGGGCATAGCGCGTCAACTACTCCTGCGCACTATCGCACTCTGTTCTGGGCAATGGGGCGCAACTCCCCAAAGGACTTACCCAGCGCCCTACACTCCTTTGCCACAGGTCGACGCCATATGATTTTAGGACCCCCTCTTGGTGAGCCTTGGTTGGAAATGGGATTCCATTTCATGGCATGCAAAGCAATGCATTTATCATTCTTCCGCAATGTGTGACCTATCCATTCCCATTTTGCGTATCAATTCGTCGATTGGCACCGGACCCGTACGCCGACTAAGCTCTTCATTCGATATTGTTTTGGGTCAGAATATTCTTAAAATTCGACGAAGACATGAGTTGACGAAAACTTGGAGCTTTGTGGTAACTCCTACGGAAATGTTCCATGTACTGCTCCCATAAAAAAGCACTGACAGTACGAGGGAGCGAAACAGGCCCAGCTTGGTCTTGATGCTGAGATAACTGCTCTGCCAAATTTGAACAGCATGCCGTATGCGCATTTAGCCTGGTTGATACGACGAGCGATGTCCTGCTTCATACCACCATTTTCGGCAACAATGCTACCCAGGTAGACGAAGTTGTCCTCTCCACAGGCTGCCGATTAATGTTGATGACAATAGGTGTCGGATTTCTTTGTCGTAATGGTGGACTAAGAACCTTGGTCCTGTTGGTATTAATCTATAGTCCAACTTTGCCTCCCTATCGAGATCTAACGCCATTGCGTACAGATCCATAATTTTGTGGGAGAGTAGGAATATGTGGTCAGCGTAGTCAAGATGTTGCAGATGATATGTCAAAGTTCATTGAATTCCTCTGTTTGGTGCGGGTTGGGCTGCATGCAACACATCGCCGATCACTATGAGGAAAAGGATCGGTGAGAGGATGCACCCTTGCCGAACTCCACTGCGAATCTCAAAGTCCCTCGACACTTTACCTCTATGCAGAACGCGACATTTCGCGCCGTCATAGGTTACCTTAAAAATAGCAACAAGTGTCTCATTGATGCCTCTCTTGCGAAAGGCTGCCCAAATAGAATCCCGGTTCACACCATCGAAAGCCTTCCCGAAATCGAAGAAAAGCAAGTGAAGCGGAGAATCGTACTCAGCGCATTGCTCGATGATGATTCGCAAGGTGTTAATGTGATCGACACAGGAGAGTCCAGATCAAAGTCCAGCCTGCTCTTCATCAATTATGCTTTCTAAGTGGGCCTTTAGTCTTTCCAGGACGATTTCAGCTATTATCTTGGCAACGGCAGGAAGCACACAAATGTCTCTCCAACCATTACAGTCTGTGAAGCTACCCTTTTTCGGAAGTTTGATGATCGAACCTTCCTTCCACTCAGTGGGAAAGGTCTCTGTATTCTACACTTTATCAACAAGTGGGTGCGGTAAATCGACAGTTCCACTTGGCGCTGCTTGATAAAGTTCGGCAGGGAAACCGTCGAGTCAGGCGGCCTTTCCTCGTTTTAGTGCAATAATTGCAGTGACTATTTCCTCTTAAGTCGGGCAGTGAACCGTATGCGTACATTTTGATGGTTAGTTAAATTATCTTTGTGAGAGGGAACTTCACCCGGGGTGACACGGTTCAAATCCGGGGCGAAGTGGTCTTTCCACCGCCTCATTTGATCTTCTTCCAAGATAAGTAGCTTTCCATCACTATCCTTTACTGGATGTTGGCAGGAGTTACGACCACCTGTAAATTCCTTGATGACACTGTATACGGCGTTTAAGCTGTGACTTTTTGCGGCTTCTTCTGCCGATGCTAAAAGAGAATTCGCATAAACTCTTTTATCGCGTCGCACACTACGCCGAACTTCTCGAACTTTCTGACGATAAAGGAGTTCGATGCCGCTTCGATTGTCGTCTGATACTGCAACCAAACAAACCTTCTGTCCTTTTCTTTCAACAGTCCGCTGCCATGAAGCTTCGGACATCCAGCGCTTATTTCGGCAATCCGTGTTTGTTCCAAGGATGGTATCTGCGCTATCAATGGACGCATTTTTTATGGCATCCCAGTTTTCACTTATGTCACTATCTGGGTGACTAGTTATCTCAGCTGATTTTTGCGCAAGGTGTTCATTATATTGTTGTAAGACAGCTGGGTTTTTTAATCGAGCGGTGTTGAATTTCCGGCCCTGGATCTTTCGTCGCTAGGGTGGCGCCCGGCTGCAATACGCAATCGAACATTAGCGATCATAAGATAATGGTCTCTTTCCATCCCAAAATCGGTATCCTTATTGTTTCTCACGTCCAGGAGGCAACTCTTGAATCTTTTACTAATGGCAAGGTGGTCGATCTGATTTTGTGTTCTGCGTCGATCAACAGAGGACCAACTGATTTTGTGGTGGTCCTTGCGTTCAAACAAAGTACCACCGATGAAGAGACTGTGAAAGTTGCAGAACTCTACAACTCTTTCACCGTTGTCATTACCAGTTGGCCAGCGCCAACTTTCGCATTCAAATCACCCATAACCATTATAATATCACCTTTCTGCTCTGAACCAAGACATTGTCGGGTTCAGTACGGACATAACATTTTATTATTGAGACGTACACCATTTTGGTCCGAAATCTGGCGGCCATGATTCTGTCAGAGACCGGTTCCCACGATAAGAAACAGTTACATGCGGCTCTGGTTAAAAGGAGCCCCACATCTGACTCACGACCACTACCGGTAACTCCTCCGGAGTACTACATCACAGTGCTGCCCGTTTTAGAGATAAATTCTCCGCTGTCTCACTAACACTTAAGATGTTTAATTTATACCTCAGAAATTCACTCTCTGATTGAAGAAATCGTGCGTTCTGGGGACCGTCTGATTTATTGTCCAGGAGAGTAACCGCTGAATCAGTCTTTATTCGAGGCATAGTTAACGTTTCGTTAGCATATAAAGATTTCGGATAGTGGAAGTTGCTGGCATACACATCCTGTCCTTTGTTTGTTGGTTTCAACGACAGGCCATCAAAGTAAAAGGCCGTGATATTATTTTTACGCCCCACGCTACAGACGGAAGGTTTACCTCAACCAACCCCGTACACCGAAAACGACACGATGACCGGGAATGTGGGTGAGAGTGCAGCACACACTGTGATGAGGGGCTGGAGCACAATATGCGGATGCGACTGTGGCCGGGATCTGTGTTTGGATCTAACTCCAGCGCGACTCGAAAAATCAATGGGCCATGTCGTCGGGCGCTGCGCTGGGATGTTACTCCTTTGACACTCACTTCTTCCGGGCCGGGCAACAAAGCGCGAGACCGTCACACTAAAGTTCTTTTCCAGTTGATGGAGCGTTCCCCACGGACATCATATACCACACACGCCAAAGCGAACGATTTGCCCTCACCGAATGCGGTCACCGCGCGCACTTTCGTTGATCAAAACAGAGAAATCGAATTGCAATTCGGACCCGTCAGTCGACGACACTTCCCTCGCCCGTTCCGTCAGCTGGCTGTTTCGTGTCTCGGTGATGGATGTTGTTGCGAGCCGCCCGCACCTCCTACTCGCTTCGTTTCTTGCACTCGACTCCCCAGAACTACTTGTGTTACTCCTTTGTTGGGTGCTAGATCGTATGTTACCGGTACTTGGACTGGAACCGGTCGTCGGAGTGGCCGATTGACGCGGCGAAACCCGATCGGTCGAAGTTTTAGCCGATTGATCACCACCAGCCGCATTTTGCACGGGGCTAGCCTCGTTACAATAGGAGTCAGAATAATATATCGATTCTCCAAAAACCAATCGATATCAGATATAGTGACAGCCATTCGTGGATCCCGTAGTGACGCATCAAACTCTCGTGATTTCCTCGTGATGACAAACGAAATAAAAAGCACTCCATCTTTCGGTTCGAATCCAGCTTTCCTTATATTCTGCAGATAACCGATCGCATTAGTCTAACGCTTTTCCAATCGAATCCACATCGTTTTGTGAAACCTGCGGTAAGCCGATTAGCATTTGAATTTCTTTTTCAACCAAGGCGCGACGACTGCTGTACCTCCGATTAAGTAGCTCCCAGGCCTGACGATAATTTCCTCCATAAATTCCCAAATGCTCAATAACGCGCTTCGCGTCACCTTCCAGCTTGCTCTGGAGCACAATAAGATGTTCGGTATCGCTTACATTCGACCCGTCATATACGGAGTTGAATATGCTTCTAAAGAGCTCGTATTGGCGAATATCTCCGTGAAACGTAGGAATGTTGGGGACTGGTTTACAGGGACCTCCTATCATATGCGTCCCCGTCATACGGATCTAGATACCTCCTTTCGTGGTCAATGGTCGAACGATACTCATATTGACCTCTGTTGTTCCGCGACTCGTCAAATTTTCCGTACAATTGTTCACCATTGTCATGGTTATATCTCGAAGGCCAATTCAGCTATTGGCCTTTCTAGACGTTTTCAATCCTTGACCCGCTGTCCTCCAGATAATGGCGAGACACAGCGATCGTATATGTTTTGGGGGCGATCCCCATTGCCATGGTTATATCTCGAAGGCCATTCAGCTATTGGTTTATTGGACATTTTCAATCCTTGACGAGTTATCCTCCAGATAATGGCGAGACACAGCGATCGAATACATTTAGAGGGCGTTCCCTCCCGGTATCCTCACTAAGCGACACCCTTTCTGACTTGGCCCAATTAGCTTGGCTTGCAGACTGCGTCGTCAAAGAGGATTGATAATTATACAAGAGTTATCATTCCATATAACTTTCCCCTCTGCCAGGAGATTTGTATGTATTGACAAATTGTATAAACATAGTATAAACTACACAATATAGATACACAAGAGAATCAATACAAATCTACCGCCAGAAGCGGAGTCAGCTTTCTTGTGAAGTCTATACAATTTGTCAATACATACAAATCTCCTGGCAGAGGGGAAAGTTATATGGAGTGATAACTCTTGTAGAATTATCAATCCTCTTTGGTCTCGTCTTCGGTTCCGAATCCGGGATATTCGACGCTTGCGGTTGCGTCTCTTCCCTTTCAGGATTTTGGGGCTCAAAATTGTCCACTCCATCGGTATTCAAAGGTTGATCTTGGCCATCTAACCCTAAATCCGGGCAAGTTACCTTTGGGTGGACGCGACACGCGACTGATAAATTCGCGTGCCCGTTTGAACACGCTATTTATAGAGCTTATTTTGTTCTCAGTGAAGTACGGAGAATTTTCGGCAATATTTGCCGATAATGCGTGTCTTGCAGTTGCATATGGAAACTGTTAATTCGAAGCCACGCTTCTACGAATTTCTCGGTAGTTCGCCGTTCTAGTGACAATTTGCAAAGCGCCTCCCGTATGTCTTCGATCTCGAAGACACGGCGCTGCTGTTCCTTTATTAAATTTTGGACCTCCCGGGAAACCATTTTTCTAAAAAGTATTATGTTTTTAATTCTTTGTACTCACTGTACCTTCTGCTGCTTGCTTACACTTTGATTTGTTCTTTTGGTTCTTATTTCACTGTTCAATTTTTTTTTTCACTGTAATTTGTTACTTACACTTTGTTCGATAATATCTGTGTTTTTAGTTTATTGCCCACTCACTACTTTCGACCAGACCAGATAGAAACAACACGACAAATATATTACACTATTCTAAACCGATGAACTACACTTAGACGATCATTCAAAAAACACTTCGCGTTCTTTATTCAACATAACGAAAAAAAGGATACTTCGCGTATGTAAATCACTTAGTATCCGGCTCGACGGACCATTTGTTTGAAAGGAAATATTTTATTAAAACACAAGGTTTTCGTTTATAATTTATTCAACCTCTTCGCGTGGTGAGTTTCAATTCAAAACTGATTAATTGCAGATTCAGTCTTGATGAAAAAAAATTTATTTTGAGGTAAAGTTCAATTCAGCAAAATTGCTACAATTGCAAAATGACCGTGCGTTGAACTTCTTCGAAAGTCAATCGATCAGCAAAGCAAGTGAAACACAGTGTCATCAAACTAATTGCGAAAGATTGTAATTTGAACGTTCGCAATATGGATAAGCAATATTGGGAACATTCACCCTAGCACCTTAAGCAACCTTTGAGCAAATCTGCTCAATGAGCTTTAGAATTTTAGAGAAATGTTCGTAAACATATACAATGCTTTAATATTTAGAGTTTTTTTCAGTTGGCTCAAAAACCTCCTTAGGGAAGCAATCAGTATTAAAGAACAGCGTCCTTTTCCTCCACATCATAAGAAACTGTTTTTTTTTTACAGAGAATGAAAAACGCTGGTTGCTTAAAACTGTATGATGTATAAATATAGTTTTTGTCCAATTTGTGCAATTTTTCTCACAGCTGACTATCTCTGGTATTTATTTCATAAACAACATATCTCACCAAAATATGACAAACTAAAATGATCGTTCTACACTCTGTCATCAGAATCCCCTTTGAGGTAGTCCATGGTGATTCTTTTACACAAACACATTAATCTACTTCCATGACGCCTTAACTAATATATCTTTCAATATCTTCCAATCGGCGCTTGGCAAACATTTTTCTCATTGCATCGTTCCAGAAACGTTTCCTTTACAAAAAATAAAACTTGGATTTTCTCCATAGATGGAAAGCAAGTCGTAGCGTGTCAAAGTTTACGACCATACGTTTGTCATATGCAGTAAAGCTATAACTTATACACGTCAGGATCGCAGCTATGCTTCACTGGCGTTTTGAAGGTATATTTCAAAGAGAAGGCATGAAGAGATACCGAGTAGATACACTCACATCGTTAGAATCCACTTTCAATGGTGGCCTGGTAAAAAAACTGAACAAATTTATTGAGAAAATTTATTTGAAATTTCCATCGAATGCCGGAGCATTTTCTCGGTTGGCTGTGGGTAGTGTCGGGTTTAAAGTCCATCGACATATGATCCTATCATAATCAATTCAGTACAATCCATGCACGCACCTAAAAAGCATTCCTCTGCTCTCATTCACATTCCGTTCCGAGTTGGTGGGGCAATATCAGATTTTAAACAAGGATTACCGTACTAATTTAAAATTGACAAATAACAGTACTTTTCGAGGTTATTCCGTTTGATTAAGGGACTAAAGTAGTTTACGAGCATTACCACTGGCTATTGTAATGGTTTGCAGAGGACGAGGGGAAATTTCAGTGACTGTCGCGCTAGAAATTCCAAGGATGGGAGGGCTTAGACGCGCGGACCCACAACATCTGAGGTCCATAATTTGAGCCAAATAACACCTCAGGCTCGAGATCATTTGGAAGAGGAAGGAATCTGTTCTGATTGGACGGTCTTCCTTTTTTATACCCTAGACTTTTAGTATAGGGTATAGTATTGTTTTTGTCACGACGGAAATATGTAACACCTTGAAGGAGGCTCCAGAGGTGTAGCAATGTATATATATAAATGATCAGGGTCACCTCCTGATTCGATTTAGCCATGTCTGTCTGTCTGTCCGTCTGTCTGTCCGTTCGCACGATAACTTTCGACAGAATGAAGCTAGATCTTTGAAATTTTGGTCAGATGTTGTAAGTATGATCTAGTTGGTTGGTATTGTGGGCATTATCAGGCCAAGAGAACGCGTACCTCCCCTACGTATGTAAAATAATTAAATGTATTTATAACTCCCGATTAAATAAACATGAAAAGCTCTAGCTTTGGCAGGTTGCTCGTGAGGGTAATCCTATACTCCCCTGAAAAAATTAAATTGATCAGTCGAAAACTAACGGCACTTTTTTCGCAAAGAGCCCCGTACTACCCTACTTTTCAGGTTTTTTGTCCATAACTCTTGAACCAATTGACGTAGACGGCTGATTTTTGGCACGTAACCCTGAAGTGAGAAGCTGCTTGGGTGCTAGTAAGTTGGGCATAATCAGATCAAAGGAACGCCTACAAAATTCAAAACATTAAATATTACTTTAATTATGATAACTTTCGATAGAATGACAATAGCGAGTTGAAAATTTGACAGAACGTTGGTAGTAAAATCTAGTTAGTTGGCATTGAAAAAAGGCAAGATCTGACGCAAGGAACCCCTACCTCTGCTACAAATGAAACTTCAAATAACCGTTAACTTTTGATAGAATGAAGCCAGCGACTTGAAATTTTGGTCAAATATTTGAAGTGAGATTGAGTTAGTTGGCATTAAAGATGGGTTAGATCCCACCTAAGGAACCCCTACCTCCCCTAGAAATGAACTTTTTAATAAGCGATAACTTACGACAAAATAAAGCTAGCAACTTGAAATTTTGGTTAAATGTTTGTAGTAGGATCCAGTTGGCTAAAACTAAAAATACGTAAAATCCGACCAATGAAACCCCTGCTTCCCCTACAAATGAAACTTCAAATCAGCGATAACTTTTTAACTTTTATAGTGAAGCTAGAGACCTGACATTTTTATACTCTAGATGAAATCTGAGAGTATTATAAGTTTGCCACAAAGTTTGTAACGCTAAGAAATAAGGCTCGCAGAAAAAAATGAATGATACAGAAGTTCATATTATCACTCGAATATCTCAAAACCGGATGTCCGTCTGTCCGTCTGTCCGTCTGTTCGTCTGTCCGTCTGTCCGTCCGTCCGTCCATGACCTCTCTAGCTCGAGAACGCGTTGAGCTATGAAGTTCAAATTTTGCACACGTTATTTTTGACAAAAAATGAAGGCTAAGTTCGTGAACGGGCTAAATCGCTCCACCCCTTCTACCCCCTCCCATACAAAATGACACATTTTTGAAAATTTACAATAATCAGATTTTCTCAGAAACTATAAAACATATTGCTTTGAAATTTGTAATATATCACTTTTATGATAATTGTAACCTATGTTATAAAACTTATTGTAATCCTCACCCTCCTTCTACCCCCTCCCATACAAACTGCACTATTTCATGAAATACGTTAAGCCAATTTACTCAGTACGTATACAATTTATCGGGCTGAAATTTTGTACTTAACACTTAATTAACAATATCAGTTAGATTCAAAAAAATCAATCGATTACCCTTACTCCGTCTACCCCCTCCCATACAAAATGACACATTTTTGATAATTTAAAATACAATAATCAGATTTTCTCAGAAACTATAAAACATCTTGCTTTGAAATTTTGAATATATCACTTTTATGATAATTGTAACCTACATAATAAAATTTATTGTAATCCTCACCCTCCTTCTACCCCCTCCCATACAAACTGCAATATTTCATGAAATACGTTAAGCCTATTTACTTAGTACGTATACGATGCATCCGAGATTGCAACCAAAATTATTTATTGGCTTTAACCAGGTTCAAATTCATCTAGAGTATTGCATGATTGGGGTTTACCCCAATCGTAGTTCTTTTATGTTTTTAAATGTTTGTAGGGTGATCTAATTGGCTGGTGGAAATGATAGGCAAGATCCGATCCAAGGGACCCCTACCACCCCTACAAGTGAAACTTCAAATAAGCGATAACTTTGGATAAAATTAAGCTTGAAATTTTAGTAAAATATTTGTACTGGGATCTAGTTGGTTGTTATTAAAAATGCCCAAGATTCACCAAACGAAACCTCTTCCTCCCCTGCAAGTGAGACTCCAAATAAGCAATAACTTTCGATAGAATGAAGCTAGCGACTTGAAAAATTCGACAAATATTTGTAGAATGGGTTAGTTAATTGATTTTTAAAATGGCCAAGATCCTCCTGTAGTCCGGATGGCGCAACGGTTAACACGTCCGCCTTCTACGCACTGGGCCCCGGTTCGATTCCTACTGAATGCGGTAGTTTTCGATAACGAAGGGGATTTACGTGTCGGACTATGAGCCCACTCAGCTGTTAAATGAGTACCCATTTATGGGGTAAATAACTCGGTTGAGCGTGTTGCTGATCACACACCTCTGCACAAGGCATACCGTCACGATCTCGAAAAATGAGATGATGCTAATTCATCTCGAGGCCTTGGTTCAAATTGGACTGTTGCGCCAGTTATTTATTTTAAGATCCTCCTGAATGTGTGCCAACCTCCCCTACAAACTGGCCATATAGGAAACTCACTTCTAATGCATATGGTCGTTGATAATTGGTACTTTTGGTATCACCACTAGGTCTGTACAATTCTAGGGTATGTACGCTTCGACCTGGTTTTACACTCGTGTATATGTATATATTTTTGGCCTTCGTGCCAATTATCGTTAGAGTTTGACTGCTGCTGTCCTGTCCCTTCACGGAACTTCGGATATTGTTACGGGAGTTTGCGAGCAGGCGCCACTACGAGTTTCCCTTTGTCTGCGACTTTTTTTTGTCTTGTAGATTATTTCGTTTTTTCTCGTTACGGGCAGACGCACGATTTCTTTTTTTTTAAGTAATGGAGGAGGTTACTGCTGCCGTTACTTACACCCGCCCCCGCAACTCCCGACCACTGGGCTGGTCTGCGAGCGTGCGTAACCAGGCAGTTAGTGGAGAGAGTTTTCGATAATTTTTGGTGTCCTCTGGCCTTCACGGCCATTATCCACCCCTCGTCCTCTGCAAAAAATTACACTATACTATACTATCCGCTGGCTAGGGATGTGAAGCGAAATGCTTCAATAATCGTTAAAGAGCTAGAATGCTAGACAATCAAGCTGCTTGATCAATTGGTTACAGTTCCGTCAAGCACGGACGCTTCAATCAACCTTCTACACGGTCAATCCACTCTTCAAGCTTTTGATCAAAACTCATTCACAGTTGAGATTCAAACTCGGAAAGAGTGTGAAGTGTCGCAATGGTTTCCAATACAGATTTGGCCTTTCTTCCCATGACATTGGTTGCCCTGAAGCGGAAAAAATAAGAGGAAACGACGTTGGTCCAAGGAGTGGTATAAAATGAGAAACCGGTTCACTCATGAACATTTACTCAACGTTCTCCGCGACACGGACCCAGAAGACTACAGCAACTTCATTAGTAAACCAAGAGAGTTTTGATTTTTTACTGGAGTTAGGTTAGGTTAAAGGGCTACTGTGCTTAACACAGCACACATGGACCGCAGCAGGGTCCATTGTGTTACCACCGGGGATTCAACACCCGATCATCCTAATCATTAAACCAGCCAGAACTGTAAATGAAACGATGGAGCTTGCCAATACCAACATTAGCCAAGTCGTCCAATTCAGCGAAGAAGTAGGCTCCCAGAAAAGTCCTTCTCCTTATTGACAAAGCAGGGCAGATGCACAGAAAATGAAAAACGCACTCCTCCTCCTCCTCGTTACCGCATCTCCTACAGAAGTCATTGTAGGGAAGTCGAAGCCTCCTGGCGTGCTCACCAATCACACAATGCCCAGTGATGACTCCCACCGCCGCTCTGATATGCTTCCTTCCGAGTGACAGCAATTTAGCTGATCGGCTAGAATCCAATCTGAGCCACAGCGACATTGTCGTTGTTGTTTTACTGTAGTTAGTACGGCTCAAACTAGAGAAGAAGGATACAAATATGCGTCAAGCGATTCCTGCAACTCAGAGACTATCTGTCACATTGAGGTACCTAGCTTCTGGCATGGATGTGGAAGACCTGAAATTCATGTGCGCCATTGCTCCCCAGACTCAGGAACTCATCATAATGGAAACTTGATCAGCAATTATCGAGTGATTGACGCAACGCTTGATCAAAATTGGCCTACACGGCCAAGCACCCTCGTCAACCGCTTGACGCTTGACGCTTAACGCTTAACGCTTAACGCTTAACTCAACCGCAAAACGATTGACACTAGATTTTGTTCAAGCGGCTTCATTTCCAATCAAGCATATTTGGTCCCATTTTTTCAGCGTAGTTTCTTTCTTCTAGAAGCCCTCGAATCAGCATACATGTTGCGCATTTTTTTAGTAGCGATGATATTCATCGGCACTCTATGCCCGTCCCATGCAAATACATTTCAATTTTGATCTATTAGCTTTTAAGTTGTGTAATGAACCAAATTCTGCTCTGGTAGTTCTTCTTCAACCGGCAGATCGATGGCAACGCCTGGGCCATGTCCTGGTAGTGCTGCTTCCACCGGCAGATCTAAGGCAGCACCTGATGAGTAAGGATCTTTCGGTGGTACGAAACCAAAGGCCGAGGGTTTCATTACACCTTGACCCCAATACGAGCGCGAGGGCAAACGAGCCATCCGTCAACAATTCCATCCATATCGCCTCATTTTTTTTTATTCCACATTTCCACTTCCCTTGTTTGTATTGTCTTCCCCAGGCTTATGAACTTTTTGTTAATACGTAAAGGACAGGGGAAACGAGCGGCGAACACCCCGCCCACGTTTCCCGAACTGAGCTACAGCAAGCATACGCCGCTGCTTAGCTCGTTGAGGGGCCCTTTTCTTCGCGAGATGGCACGGCCTGACCTTCACGGTCATTATGCTACCTAAGGCTTCGTCCCCACGGGCATCTTCGGGTGCCCACCAAACCGTCTATTACAAATTTGGCGCCCAGCGTGGGGCTCATTTCTGGTCAAGAACATGACTAAACTGAAAACCTGATGAGGTGCTTTCTAGTCCTTCCACCGTTATGCATCCCCACAAGCACATTAAAGGCTACTTGCTCTAAGTCTTAGAACTCAGCCATCTTTACTTCATGTATTTTCCTTTCAAGTAGCTGTGCTTTCGTCTGTAGCACCCCCATCTTTCCTATAGAGTGGTTTTTCCTTTAAGAGTCAGTTCAACAAGGCAATCCTGGTGTTGTATTTGTCTTTTGTGATAAATATCGTCAGCGTAATCCAGGTGATGAAGGTATTCAAACAGGTTCCATCTGATACCTTTGATCTGGTGTTCATGAAGCGCACTGCAAAGTACATCGTTAATGGCAATCAAAAACGATATAGGTGACAAAATGCAGCCTTGTCTCACTCCGCTTTATACCTCGAAGGGATCTGAAAGCTTACCCTTGGGTAAGACGTGACATTGGGCTCCGCTAGGCGCTATAGGACTCCTTGATGACGCGTATGATTTTATCTGGTATACCTCGCCTATGTACAGCCTTCCAGATGTATTCCCGGCCAACGCTGTCAAACGCCTTCTCGAAATTGATGAATATGAGATGTAATGGGGATCTCCACTCTGCGGATTGTTCAATAATAATTCGGAGGGTGTTGGTGTGGTCGCTACGTGAAAAGCCCTCGCGAAAACCAGCCTGTTCATCGTTCAGTGTGGTCAACTGTATGCTTGATCCGGTTTAAGACTATTTTGGTTATCAGTTTGGAAACTGCGGGGAAGAGGCAAATTCCACGCCAATTATTACAATCCTTCAGGTTACCTTTCTTCGGGATCTTAATAATGCCGCCCATTTTCCATCTATCCCCGGGGATTTACCCGCTTCCATAGATTTAATAGCCACAGTTTATTCCAGTTTAGATGGTGGGCTGGTATCAACTCTGGGTATTTGCGGAATATATTCTATTTCAAGTGAAGATGAATTCAAATGTCTAAAGGTGTTGTTGAGGACCTCAATGAAGTGCTCTCACCACCGTCGCAGTTGGTGTTCATCAGTGACCAGTAGGGATCTTTCACGGGATGATATGCCAGTTACTGGCTTGATAAGTTTGTAAAGCATTTCACTGTCACCACGGTAAACTGCTTCCTCTGCCTTCTCCGCTAATGCATTGATGTTGTCGCGTTTGTCCCGTCTTACGCTTCTTGCACGCCTTTCCGAAGAGATCGGTATTCAGCTCTAAGTTGACCTTTGACTGCTTCGTCAGAAGCTGAGTTGATTTGTTCTTCAATTCTCTTGCGTGCCGAGAGACCATGTAGAGTTACTAATGCATGGCCTTCCACCGCGCTCCAATCTGCCCACAAAAGTTTCACCGCACGAAATAAATAAGTCCTTAGCGACGTTCCATCTATCATCAATTGTAGGAGTCTCATAAGGTGGTGGTGCATTAGCTCTTTCGTGCAAGGTCGTGGAATAAGCACGTCTTATAGATTGATCTTTAAGTTTTTGCACAATAAAACGTGGCCAACTTCTTGCATTTTGAGGGCGATGGATCGCTGCCGTTCGTAAGCGCACTTTTGCAACAACAAGTTGGTGATCGGTGCCAATATCAGCACCTTGCTTCAACCTGATGTCTAAGAGACAGTTCCTGCAAGTCTTGGCAATGGCTATATGGTCAATCTGGTTCTCTGTTCTGTCATCCGGAGAAACCCAGGTTTGTTAAATGGCATCGTTTTGTTTGAAAGAGGTACCGCCGATGACGAGTTGACGAGAGTTGCAAAACTCCACGATCATCTCGTCATTTTGGTTCCTGTTGCCTAGACCATGATTGCCCATTAGGTGTTCCAAACCAAGGTTGTCAGACCCGACTTTGGCATTGCGATCCCATATAATAATTTGTATGTCAGCTTTGGGAGCCTTGTCGAAGGTGTCGCCGAGTCGGTGATAGAAGGCGTCTTTAGCTGATTGATCCGTTGGCTCAGTCGGGGCGTAGCACTGAATTACTGGAAGGTTTCTTACTCTGGATTTAAATCTCGCTGTAATGATACGGTCGGAGATGGGCTTCCAGTCATTTAGAAATAGGCGTGCCTCCCTAGTCAACAGGATTTCAACGCCTGCCATTTGAGGTGACGTATCGTCTTCGCTTCCAGAGTAGAACAGCACTGTTTGGGAGCTTGGTGATAAAATCGTTCCCGATCCAGGCCATCTTGTTTTGCTCAGTCCTAGTATATCGATGTTATATTTGGTCATTCAGTGAGCCTCGCACTGTTGCACTCGCCCCACATCGTTCGAACGTTCCAAAAACCGATCGTATTCCGTTGGTTGTAGCCAAAAGTCATTGACGGTGAATCAGTCCGTGGTATTCGAGTCTCGTTTAATTTTATATTTAGCGCAGAGGTAGCTCTCCAATGGTGTTTTTAACTGCGCGTGTTGATGTTCTCACAACTATGTTGCAGCACTACCGTTCGACTATTTCCTGAGACGCACAGGTGTTATTGGCCATTCAGGATGATCATCGTGCCTCTAGCAAATGATTTGCAGTACAAAACTCGGTTGGCTTGGTTAGCCGTTCCAGAGGGCGCCCACGAGGAGGACTATGAAAGAGGTCTTTTGCGCCCCAAATAGAATAAATCTAGCAAGTGGAAACTTTGGCCAAATATTTGCAAAAGAATTCAGTTGATTGGTATTGAAAATAGACATGATCGAGCCAAAAAGACGCCTACCATCCCTGCAAATGCTTCCCATAGAATGTAGCTAGCCACTCGAAACTTTGGTCAAATATTTGTGGTGTGGACTAGTTAGTTGATTTTGGGAATGGTAATGATCCTATCTCTCCTATAAGCTTGTGGTAAAAAGGACTCACTCGTCTCAAATGGCGCCGACCTTCTCTACAGACATTTTTTCATCGTAGCTTCTTCGGCTAATTTCTACCCAAACCGGCCATATAGGAAGTACCAGTACAATCATAAAGGAATTTTGTTTGAAAGATAATGACCTTTTACAACTCCGGCAATCGAAGGAAGTATTGGTACCTCTCAACCGAGAAATGGGTAGTAACCCACATGAGAAGAACTGTCTTGAGGTTTTTGATGGCAGAAAATGCAGCATAATATAGCGTGTGAATTTAATTCCTTGCAACGACAACTCCGTCTACTGGCATTCCTGCAATTCCATCTTAAATCGAGTGGCGAGCTACAAAAAGGACGAACGTTTCGAATTATGACCAACTATTTTATCCCTTTCGTCTGCTCTTTCTGGTATAAAATGGACGATAATAATATTTGCTTTCTAGTATATTGCCACAGAGTGGAATCGGAAATGATTATCGAGATCAAAAAGATTCCAGCGAGAAGATATGTTTTTAGTAAGAAGAAGGGTTCACATTTTTTTTTACTTTCGCCAGAGCCAGACATATGTACCTCGTAAGCGAAAGCAAATATGATTCCTCGACTACACTTATCAAGATTAAAAATAAAGAACGCAGAATTGAAATGAGAATATATTTCAATTTCGTTAGGCAGAGTGTAAGATTGCGGTGAAGTTATAATTTGTATTTACGATTTAATACCCTAAGGATATGAATTTTAAAATGTTATGAAGAAATCTTTCTGTATTTAATATTGCATTATTGTGATTTCATTTTCCAGATTGAATATTAAATAATTAAGGAATTTAATTTTCGATTTCGACTGACTTATCCCTTAAATCAAAATGAGTTCAGCAAGTACCCGTAAAACTCAAGCGCCCTTCTCGGTATAATCTAGCGAATGGGGCCAAGTTAATTCATCTTTACTTGTTAACTTTTATAATGGATGGATAAGGTGTTTGATTTCATTATAGTGTCTGGTTAATATTTTACTAGCAAACTAGACTCGCTCATTAAATAGGCACTTAAGGCTTGTTCGCACTTGGCTAAGTAGTTTAGTCCAGTGGCGAGTAATTTAGTAAAGTAAAAGTTTGAACAACAACATTTTAGTCAAGTAGTTTTAGTCAGTGACTAAACTACTTGACTAAATACTTGAACCATTCTACTGGATTTTTTTCTGGCGAGTAGAGCCCCCCCACCACGCATCACTATGCACTAAACAAGTGCGAACGTGCGTGATGATTTAGTCCAGTTCATTAGTTCATAGCTGCCGTGCCGTAAACACTAGCTACTGTACTGTACAATTTAGTAAACTGAAGTGCGAAGGATTTTTGGTGAGTTGCTACTTGCCACCCGACTAAATTACTAAACAAATGCGAACAAGGCTTTACTGCCGAATTAATACGCATCGGAGATGCGGATGACTTGCCATTGTTGGGCACTTGGTATATGACTTGCAGTTGGTAGCTGCAGCTAAGTTTAATTAGAAGAGAGAGTGTACGACCTCTTTGGTTGATGTCAAGAATCTAATCCTATATTCACAAATCGACGCTTCTTCTATATTCTTACTTAAACTATGTACTTAAAATTTATTATCTACATCCAATTTTAAATCATGAACTCCATTAACCAAAATCTGTTGAAACAGCGGTAAGTCTACAGTTCCACACTTTGACCTGCTTTCAAGAAAAAAATGCAATTTCATCCAAATAAAAATACATTCTTTCCAATGGTTGTGGACACACACGGAAATAATGTGCACGCGTCGCGGGAAATTGTTTCACATTTACAAACATACACGGAGACTTATGGTCCCGTGAACAGATTTGGTTTATGCTGCGCTTTCACGTGAACATTGGGCAAATCATTGAGCATTCGCGTGAGCATTCTGCTCTGTTCTTGGGCATTGTCTCGGGCATCGGGGCTAGTATACCAACAACTACCAAGACAATTTCGTTCCCGACCAGCTCACACGGGAGGTATGAAGAAAGTTGGATTTGCCGTTTACCGTCTATTTGTTGTCATTTGGTAGGGACCCCAGGTAACAATATGCGTATTGTTGATTCGTATGCATATTCATGTTGTTTTACCTTGCAAAGGTTCTGTAGTTCTAATTTTTTTATATGTTATATAGGCTCATCCCGTAGTTCAGAATTCAATTTTTCACCTCCCAATCCTTGTGCATTTCCAGTGGCACCCCAAAAACTAACGAATTTCGGAACATTTTTCAGTTTACATATCTTGTAATGGAAGGTGATGGCGGACCCTGAAGTGTCCACGGGGACGGAGTGGAGGTTCGCAGCGATGACCGTGAAGGTACAGCCATGCCACCTGGCGAAAACTCGCGAGGAAAGCAGCGGCGCCAAGGTCCCACAACCTAAAAAAAAAATAGCAAAGGGCCGGCTCATGTACCTCGACATCGCTCCAGGCCCAGATGGAATGGACCCTGGCCTCTAAATCCACCCTACCTTTGAGGTCTCATGGCCATAAAAATGCGAGACCTTCCAAGCCAAACAAGAAAAGCGATAAGGGTGTTACCTCATCCTACCACCGCTGACCTGAAAGGAGCGTCTTGGGGAGATCCAAAAAGGAAAGCCGGGATTTAAAACATTTATTAATCCAGGTATATTTTTACTAACAGTAGTGAACAAACTCAACCGCCAAAAGAACAAGAAAATAAAAAAAAAATTTTAAAATTAAAGAATTAAAGAAAAATATAATATCTTTAAATCAATGAATTAGTACTATTGCGGACTCACCTCCGAAAATTCCGGTGGCCACCGCAAACTCCGAAGAAGCCAAAATCAGTATCTACTAAAAAAAAAACTAATAAATTTAAACATAACAGAAAAAAACTGAATTCGACGGTTGCAGTAATAAACAAGCTTTCGGCTAGTTGGCCGAAGGTATGATACCCTTCACGATACCTTTGTTTTGATTTGTGGTGCATTTGCTACTTTGAAATTAGTAGTTAAATTTGTTCCGGTTTCACTATTCCTATGAGTACTGGGCCGATTTCAACCAAATTTAGGAGTTGTAACGTCTGCATAGACCCCTAAGCATCAACAACCAGACATGGCAGTATAACTCAGGCTTTATACTTATTGGAGACATTCGACCAAAATGAATTCCCCATAGCACGCCATTTGTTGCGTGTCTTAGGTTTTTTATTCACTACCTAACCAAGACCAGAACCCATGGCTTTTGATAACAATAGAGGTTCTCAAATCGATAAACCTAACAAAACAAAATTACGATGTCACCCAATTTGGGAATTTCACGGAACGATGTTGCCTCTATCTATGATGTGTTGTCAAAGGGAAAATGAAAAAAAAAAGACGAGTCATTCGTAAGCGAGCAAGCAGACAGGTCGGACGTGGATCGGAATTCAGGAACTCCAGAGATTCGTAAGCGAGCGAGCAGACAGGTCGGACGTGGATCGGAATTCAGGAACTCCAGATTCGTAAGCGAGCTAGCAGACAGCACGCACGTGGATAGGAACCGTCTGGAACCCCAGCGCGGATAGGATGTTAACGGCTTCACCACGCCGCACGAAGAAACAGAATACGAAGAAACCGAGCACAAAGAAACAGCGCACGGAGGAGCAGAGCATGGAGTTCGAGCGGTAACAGAAGGTTGGTTGGTTAGGTAGGTTAGGTTATGTCAGTGTTACCGAGCGCTTAGACATACATACGAGTTTCGTATTCCCACCCGACAAGCGAGAATTGAATAGTAGTCGGTTTGTCAGTTGCCGATAGCAACTCGCGTCTTGCGATCTCGAGTAGAATCGTGCGACAGTAAATTTTTGGGAGGACCTGTTAGGAGGAAGCAAGAATGCCTAGTCACCCCGTAGTGCTCCGTTCAAGTAGAGTCGTGGCAGCTTCGGCGATGGACAATCACTTGGAAGAAACCAAAGTTTCGAGTAAACAAAAAAAAAATACATCAATCACGTTTGGTGAATTGTTGCGAATTTTAGTTAAAGTATTATATGAAAAATCCTAGAGGTTCGTGGAGAGAGCATGCCAATTACTATTTAAAACTCAGCAGACACGAGGAAACACACTAAAAAAAAAACAAACAAAAAACGTGTAAAGTATAGAGGCGGTCAAATCGATATGGGTGTGAACGGAATTAAATTTGGAATAACTCGAGAATTATACCTTATACCTTAGACAGACGACGTACTTGAATGATCATTCCCACTCCAATGATAATTCGATTTCATGTAATATGTCTTGCGAATGATCATTCGAACATCGTCCGAATGATAATCCGCGAATTACAATTGGCATAGTAAACGTAATTCCTTCTTTGTGTATGCAGTGCCACCTATCCGACAAATTGTCATTGAGTAGGAAAAATATGCACCCGTTGATATGCAATAGAAATAATATCCACGCGTTGCTAAGCAAAATGTTCGTTGCTAAACGAAATAAACAATATTTATTCGAAAAATCAGTGCTAAGTCGATTTTGTAGTGACAGTTGGAGCGACGTTCACATCAAAGTGTGTGTTTCTAATTCGTCATTGCCAGCAATTCTTCATTCACCGAATGATCATTCGGTTGCTGTGTCTGTCTAAGGTATTAGACAGACAATGCACTCGAATGATCATTCCCATTCGAATGATAATTCGATTTCATGTGTGTCTTGCGAATGATCATTCGAACATCGTCCGAATAATTCGCGAATTACAATTGGCATAGTAAACGTAATTCCTTCTTTGTGTATGCAGTTCCACCTACCCGACAAATTGTCATTGAGTAGCAAAAATATTCACTCGTTGCTATGCAATAAAAATAATATTCACTCATTGCTAAGCGATATATTCGTTGCTAACCAAACTAAACAATATTTATTCGAAAAAATCAGTGCTAAGCCGATTTCGCAATGACAGTTGGAATGACGTTCACAGTAAAGTGTGTATGTCGAATTCGTCATTGCCAGCAATAATTCATAATTCGCGGAATGATAATTGGGGCACAACGTGTGTCAAAGGTATTATGCGATTAACAACGCGATTACTTTTATAGAAAGCCTCTTGTAAGAATTTATGCAATTGTATGTAGATACTTAAGTCGTATTACGACCCATGCTAATAAACTTCGTTATTTCTTTTTCCCTTTAATATTTGTTTATATTGATAAGTACAAGATGAAAATTATGTGCTATGTTCCAGCAAAGTGGGGAATTTCATTTCAATGAACTATTCGTAGTATCAGACCGAAAGTATTTAATGTTTTTGGTATACGAGTAGTACTGACTTCAGATTTAATTTTGATCAATGCCGGTCATTTAGGCAATAATTACATAATAACTATTTTTTTTTGTTGGGTTTGCGGAGTTGTGCATTAAAGTCAAACTCCTCAGTTGGACGTAATGAAAGCAAAAAGGAGTTTTGAGCTCAGAACTACGCTCTAATGTATGAGATTAGCGGTAAATGAATAAAATGTTGTACCGTATGGCATAAACGACTCATTATTTCCAGCCTCCTTCACCCTCCTCTGGGTTCGTCTTATCACGTAACGTCTTAGTCAAAGTTAATATCTGTAATGGGGACCGTTAACATTTTCGCGTAGGTCCAGGTTAAGAGGGTCAAGAGCGGAGGAGTTTTCCATCAAGGCTCTTGATTTCAGATCCCGGTTAAGCCTCTCCATTTATTTCGTCCCGATCACTTCCACAAACTTTATAGGGCCCGATGCGTGAAAACTTTTTTTTTGTACGAGTGACTGTGCCTGATCTTGGCAGCCATTTACCCCCGCCCCACAACTCCGAGGCCTAAGCTGCCACGCAAGCACGCATCACCGTCAAGTCAGCGAGGGAACCTAAACACCAGTTCTCCGTCCACTTCAGCTTTAATAGGTGCCAGCCAAGCATTTTCGTTACAGAGTGTGATTTAGCAGCAAATATGATTGAACAATATGAAATTCGGTAAAAACATCTTCAGAAATAAGAAAGTTTTTCTAAGAAAAACTTGATATTGGAACGGACGTATCTATGGCAGCCATATGATAGAGTAGTCCAATTTCAAACAAATTCGTCAAGATCATTTAGCAAAGGATACTATTGAATAATTTGAGATTTGAGAAAGATACATTTAGAAATAAAAGAGTGTTTCTCACAAAGAGGAATTTCTGAACCAGTCGTTCCTATGGCAGCTATATGACGTCGTGATCTGATTCCAATGGTTCCAACATATGTACAGCGTGAAACAAAAATAAGGCTTTGCACGGAGTTTAAGCTTGATAGCTTTAAAACTGAGAGACAAGTTTGCATAGAACCAGACGGACAGACAGGCAATGCTTAATCGACTTCTCTCATCATACCGACGATGAATACATATACCATATATACTTTATATGGTCGGAGATGCTTCCTTCTGTGCTTTGCAAACTTCATCACAAAGTTAATATACCCTATTACATTCGTAGAGGGTATAAAAATATGAAACAAAAAAAAACAAGCTTGCGTGAAGAGTATCATAACTTTGTTGTGTTTTATGGTACATTTCTTACTTCGAAATTAGTATTAAAACTTGTTCCGATTTCACTGTTCCTATGAAAAGTATATGAAATAGTGGGCCAATTTCAACCAAATTTAGGAACGTGGTTTGAAGGTAAATTTGATTGAATAATATGAAACTTGGTAAAGATATCTTCAGAAATAAAAAAGTTTTTATAACAAAAACTTGCTTTTGGAACGGTCGTTCCTATGACAGCTATATGATAAAGTAGTCCGATTTCAACCAAATTCGGAAATGTGATTTGACTAAAGATACTATTGATAAGTGTGAAATTTGGAAAATTATTGTAGATAAAAAATTATCACAAAGACGAATTTTTGGATCGGTCGTTCCTATGGCAGTAATATGACTTAGTTGTCTGATTCCGTTGGTTTCGACATATTTACAGCGTGCAATAGAAAAAAGGCTTTGTACAAAATTTCAGCTTGATAGCTTTAAAACTGAGAGACGACACGGAACGACACTAGTAGGTGCAGCAACTCGGAGTTACGCTTGGCGCTGCTTGATAAAGTTCGGCAGTGGTATCGTCGAGTCCGGCGGCCTTTCCTCGTTTTAATGCAACAATTGCAGCGACTAATTCCTCTTTAGTCGGGACAGTTTACCATATACGCACATTTTGATAGTTAGCTAAATTATCTATGTGAGGAGAACTTCACCAGAGGTTACACGGTTCAAAACCGCGGCAAAGTGCTCTTTTCACCGTCTCATTTGATCTTCTTCCAAGATAAGTAGCTTTCCATCACTATCTTTCACCGGATGTTGGCAGGAGTTACGACCACTTGTAAACTCCTTGATGACACTGAATACGGCGTTTAAGTTGTGACTTCTTGAGGCTTCTTCTGCTGAGGCTAAAAGAGAATTCGCATAAACTCTTTTATCGCGTTGCACACTACGCTGAACTCCTAAGGTGCTTCAGCTGTACCTTCACTCTATAATTTCAGAAATCGCGCGTTCTGGGGACCTTCTGATATATTGTCCAGGAGAGTACGCACATTCCAGAATCCAATATTTGTCATTGTACGATAGCCAAAAGTCGTAACCGTTAAGTCAGTCTTTATCCGAGGCATAGTTGACGTTCGTTAGCATATAGAAGATTTCGGATAGTGCACGTTTCTGGCATACACACCCTGTGCTTTGTTTGTCGGTTTTAACGACAGGCCCTCAAAGGGAAAGGGAGTGGTATTATTTTTACACCCCACCGGAGGAAGGTTTACCTCAACCAAATCATCGCACCGCCATGACAGGCGGCTTGACATTGGTTAGTAATGATCAGTGACCACTGCCATTCCAGGGGCGCCCACGCGGAGGACTATGGAAGAGGAATTTTTGCCATATCAGAAGCCACTAAAGAAGCACTTATCTTAAAGGGCTCTTAGAGAAACTTGTACTATCAGGCGAAGCGGTGAAATTGAACAATGACAACCAGAGTGCGCAGAAGTTATTTTAATATCAAATTTTGGCTACCATCCAAGAGCAAAAGATATTGACATTCGCCACCACTTCATACGCAACAGTATCAATGAAGGAGCCATCGTTATGGATTACATGCCCACCCAGGAAATGCCAGATGATGTTACGAACGTGGTGTTTTTCATTATCCGCAACCGTTCCTTTTGACAGTTCAAACTCCGAACATTAACAATTGCAATTGATAAATTCCCTGTTTTTCAAAAACATCAATTTGCTGATTGCAATACATCATTCAGTGAACAATCTCACTACAAAACACTCGTTAATTTTTTCCTGGAGAAAACAATGTCTTTTGATGAATGAGCAAAAACTTCTCATTATTCCAACCTCATAGTCCGTTCCTTTATTCATTGCAACCGTTTTCTCAGACAACATTAAACAGAACCACGACACTATCTCATCCTGACACTTTTGCCTCAGGCCATCATTAAATAGTGTCGTTTACGGTTCTTTATACTTACCAGGGTATTCTATTCTGTCGGAATTTTATAAAAACGAAATTACCGCATATGGTTCCGTTTTTACAATATTGCCGCCATTATAGTTGAAAAGGGGACGTACCCGCACTATACCTCCACATAGTGTCACTGTACGGTGGCATTATGCAAACCGACCGTACATATCTATGTACTCGTATCTCTTCACACTGAACCGTCAGAACCTCCGAAAACCATTAAAGTAATGACATGGACATTTTCCACTGCCTTATTTTCCTTCAACGACAACAACTGAATAGGACGAATAGGACATCACATCAAGTTTTCTTTTGTAAATTCTGAACAATTTGGGGAAGAATGATGATAAGCAAAAAAAAAAAGAAGTATACCAGCCTGTCACTATCATCAGAGCTCCATATCAAGATGAAGTAATGCCATGCCGGGTTCATACGAGTATGTACATCTTCTGTCTGATTTTAAGGGGCACGTACTCAACAAATGTTACAGGTATGAGTAATTGGAATCGGAAGTCTTCCGTAGATAAGTCTTCTTCGTAAATGCAGCTAAAACGCAATCCCACCAATGGAAGTCAGGACGATGCTTTATCTTAATGTGAATTCATACTCTCAACCACATCTTATATCCCTGAAAAATCCAAGATACCGAGGAACCCTTAGCTATACCGAAGCAAGGACGAAGCTGACACCATTCGGGTGACCGCGACGGATCTCAGACACCCGAACAGATGCTTCTGTTGTTATCATTCGTGTCGCTCGGTCGTAGCTAATATTTGTGGTTTTTGCTGTGGGTTCCTTTCATAAACTCGAAATAGCGCTCATCATTGTATTACGTAAGGATGGTACACGCGGTTTCTTTAAGTAGACCGATGATGGCTTTTTAAGTCAAAATCGATAGAATCTAACTTACCCCCGCAATAGGGAGTGTACTAGTACTTGCCGGTCAGGTTTGGTTAAATTACACTCTATGCGCCTTGTGTTCGTTCTGGTGTGATATCAAAACTTTTTTCAGTCTTGTTCCCATGTCCGGTTAATATCCGAACAAATTTTAGAGAGGAGATTGAAAACTTTTTGAAACTACTTTCAGATCTTGTGAAACATAAAGGCGTTTATTTATCCACTCAATTTACTTCAATTTCTCGTCTGGATGCTTTTATGATTCTTAAGGGAAATCATTTTTAAATGATAATCCGTTGATAAAGACAGGGAAATAACCGTTTCAACGACGACAGTCTTTAAAATATATTTTATGTTGAGTATTAGTCTAAGCATGACGTGCTCAAAAAGGGCAAATAGAGGAAAGTTTTTGTGGAGTTTTAGTTTTTCGTACTTTTATGTTTTTGGGGTCGCTGAAAACGAACCTGAGGTTTTCCAATAAAAATTTCGTTTTGAAATATGTTTCTTTTTTTTTTACATAAAATGTACAGAAAAAATTGTTTTTCTTCTCTATCTTTCCAAAATAACCCCAAAGTTACGCAATTTACGTTAAAGTTGTCTATTATAAAATTAGAGAGGATAAAATTTCCTACATTTTATGGATAGAGACTTTTTTGCTCTCTGATAAACGGTTTAGCCGCGACAGTGTACCGCGAAAAAAAAACACCAAAAACAGGAATTACAACACTGCACGTCATTGTAACACATAAACTACCATTTTCAGGCAAATGTTGACCATTTTTTAAATACCATGGTGACCCTGACTGCTCACAGAGGGTTTTTGGCATCAGTGTCGTTTTAGTGCTACTATAGTTCCGTGTCAAGACAAGACGGACAGGAAGTGGAACAGTAACCAAACCTATAGCCAATATGGGTATTTTTGGAATCGTTGGATAAGATAAATCCTCTGCAAAAAACGGACATCATGGACAACATTTTTAGTAGGATGGAATGACTTGCGTAGTTGGACCTGCAACATAGTTGTGTGAACTCCAACACGTTTATTAAACCATCTGAAGCAGCTATCTTCCGAGGATATCCCCTAAATGGGGTTAAGCGATGTGCTGACAACTCGTTTTTTAAAAACCACTCCTCGCCTCGGATTGGACGGATCAACAACGACGACCACGCAAACGACTAATGGATTTATTCTTTCGGATCCTGGAATGTACGCTCCCTGAACAAACCAGGGGCCGAGAGGGCCCTCATTCAACAGGTCGAAAAGTACAAAATAAGAATTACTGCAGTCTAGGAAATAAATTGGCTTGGCAGCGAGATCAATGGCAAGAAAACGCACACAATTTTTACATGTGGCAAACCATCGAGCCTCAAGGAGTTTGGAGTAGCATTTACAGTTAACAATCACCTCAAGCCGCACAGACATCAAACCCATGCCTGAATATAATTTTCCATGTTGTGTATAAGAATATAGATATAAAGTATATGCTGCGCTAAAAAAAGAAATTAATTAATGATCGGCTATGTGCGATTCGCATTATGACTCGATTCTTCAATCTCTGGCTCATCAATGCGCATGCACCTACTGAAGTTAAAGAAGACGCAGTAAAAGACGAGTTCTACGCCCGCCTTGAGACTCTCTCCCACTCACTTCTAAAAAACGACGTCAAATTGCTGATGGGAGACTTTGACGCGAAAGTCGGAAATGAAAGTTGGCACCGGAGGACCACTGGAGGCCACAGTCTCCATGAAAAATGTAACGACAACGGCCAGCGACTTATTGACTTCGCCTGCAGTAGGAATCTAATCGTGAGCTCTAGGTGTTTCCCGCATCGACGCATTCACAAGCAGACCTGGAAATCTCCAGACGCATATACCGTCAACTAAAATGATCACCTCCTAATTTGCAGGAGATGGTTCGATGAAGAATGCAAAAATTCACTTGACGCGAAAAACCAGTCCTATACAATGGATTCAACGAGACACCAGAGCCAGGAGAGAAAACCTGACCGAAGCGTATATACCCTAGACTTGTACGGACCTAGTGGTGATACCAAAAATACCAATTGACAACGACCATTTGCATTAAAGAGAGTTTCCTGTATGACCAGTTTATAGGGGAGGTTGGCACTCATTCAGGAGAATACTGACAATTCTTAAAATCAATTAACCAACCCATTCTAAAAATATTTGTCGCATTTTTCAGGTCGCTAGCTTCATTCTATCTAAAGTTATTGCTTATTTATTTATTTATTATTTATCACTTGTAGGGGTAGGTTTCTTTTGTCGAATCTTGCGCATTTTTAATAACAATCAACTAGATCCCAGTACAAAAATTTGATCAAAATTTCAAGTCACTAGCTTCATTTTATCGAAAGTTATCGCTTATTTGAAGTTTCATTTGTAGGGGAGGTAGGGGTTCCTTTGATCTGATTATGTCCAACTTACTAAGACAGCAGCTTCTCACCTCAGGGTTACATGCCAAAAATCAGGTGTCTACGTCAATTGGTTCAAGAGTTATAGACAAAAAACCTGAAAAGTAGGGTAGTACGGGGTTCTTTGTAAGAAAATAAGCGTTAGTTTTAAACTGATCGATTTTATTTTTCAAGGAAAGTATAAGATTACCCTCAAGAGCAATATGCCAAAGCTAGAGCTTTTCATGTTTATTTAATCTTGAGTTATAGACACATTAATTATTTGACATATGTAGGTGAGGTAGGCGTTCTCTTGGCCTAATCATACCCATTTTCAACACCAGCCAAATAGATCATACTGCCAACATTTAGAGCTTCCTTTAAATTGTTACATATTTTCGTCGTGACAAAAACAATAAACCCTATACTATAAGTCTATGGTATAAATATGGCGAGATGGGGCGAATATCGAATAGAATAATTAGACGTAAGAAACGTAAATACTTTGACGAGCAGTTGTTGAATATAAATGAAAACTTAGCTAATAGGAACACCAGACAAGCGTACAAGCTAATAAATACAGTTAAGAACGGCTACCAACCCAGGACTAGCCTTTGTAAGAACAAGCATGGAAACATCATCAGCGACACCGATGGCATTAACAAACGATGGGCCTCTTATTTTGAAGAGGTTCTAAACCGATCATCTAGCATCCCCACACAAGAAGCTCTCGACGATATTGTTGATCGAGGCCCACCCATTCAACCCCCGACAGTGGAGGAAGTTGATCTCGCGTTGTGGTCACTAAAACGAAGTAAAGCGCCGGGCGCTGACGAGATTCCAGCTGAACTGCTAAAATTCGGTGGAACGAGTCTAGTTGATGCCATACATCAGTTACTCCTGCGAGTATGAGAGAACGAGGAGATCCCAGACGATTGGCGCAGAAGCATCATCTGTCCAATTCATAAAAAGGGAGATAAACTGCGGTGTGAGAATTACAGGGGCATCTCACTAGTTTGAACGTCCTACAAAATTTTGACGAAAATTCTGGAAAATAGAATAAAACCGTACGCAGAACGAGTCATTGGCGAATATCAAAGCGGTTTCAGACTTGGTCGCTCCTCAGCCGATCAGCTCTTCTCAGTCAAACTGATACTCCAGAGGTGCTGGGAATACAACGTAAACGTATACCAAATCTTTTTCGACTTCTCAAGCAGGCATACGACAGTATCGATCGTGGAGTACTGTACAACATCATGCTGCAATTTGGTATACCGGCCAAATTAGTGCGACTGACTAAGATGACGATGACCAACTCCGTCTCACAAGTCAGGATACATAATAGACTTACTGATCTATTTGAAATACGCACTGGTTTGAAACAGGGCGATGGACTGGCACCGACGCTCTTCAACCTAGCACTGGAATACGTTATTCGGGCCATGAATATGGACAAGAGCAAGACGCTACTCATCAAGTCGACACAATTAGCAGCGTACGCCGACGACATCAACATCATGTCCCGAAGATTGGCTGACGTAGAAGAGCCTCTGCATACGCTCGATACCGCTGCAAATGAAGTTGGATTACGTATTAACGAGGGTAAAACTAAAATAATGATGCAATCGGTGACAAGGACACCTGCACAACCGAGCATCAACGTGGGGGACCTCAACATCGAGTTCGTGAACAACTTCATTTACCTTGGTTGCAACTTGTCAAGGGACGCCAACGAAACTGAGGAAATCAGTTAGCTGATAAGATTTTTTTCTCGGTTCTCCCCATAATGAAATCGAAGCATGTGCACAGAAACATGAAGCTCCGCGTGTACAAAACCATTATACTACCAGTGCTATGATAGGGCTGCGAAGCATGGACCCTAACTCAAGCCTCCGGAAACACGCAAAACACATTTGAACGTAAGGTTTTACGGCGAATTTTCGGGGCTGTTTGTGATCGAGATGGATGGCGCATCCGGTACAACCATAAGTTGTATGAACTGTACGATGAGTTGGAAGTTTCGAAAATCGTCAAATTACAACGATTTCAATGGGCAGGGCATGTCCAACGAATGGACGATGATCGCATGCCAAAGAGAGTAATGAATGCAAAACGAGTTGACGGAGCGAGACTGCCTAGACAACTGAGATCTTGTTGGGAGAGGTCAGTATATGTGGACGCCGAGCAGCTACTGGGCATCCAAGATTGGAGAACGCTTTCACGTGACCGAGATAATTGGAGGACAACGATCCAGGCGGCCAAGGCCCGACGTCGGGCTGTTGCGCCACGATGAACACAAGGACTCAACTTAGCTATCCACTACCACACAAAAATAATCAGAAACCTGGCTTGGTCGAGCTCTTCCCCCAAGGATTAAAGTATGTATTAAGGTGTGGACGAAACCAAGCGACAGGAACAATTGGCTTAAAGCGGATTATTTTTGTTTGGTAGTCGAGGGCGAGACTGAGTTATTTTTGACTTACACTCGCAATGTCCCTCTTCACTTTATTTTTAACAACTATGATATGCGCTTATGCGTGAATAAAAACAGTGATTTTCGAACTGTTCATTTTCGGGCGTTTTCCATCGACTTTAAATTTGCAACGCTTCCTAAGACAACTCTAGAAAATGACCCTATGTACCTATGATCCCGTACTTGTAGTGTCGCGTAAATATATTCTTGGTCGCTTTTTCTCGTTTTCGTGTTTTTTTTTCGATTTACACAGATAGATATGCTATCGAAACGTCAACAAGGCAACAAGAGATAGTGGTAAAAAGAACTAGGTTTTTCCTTATACTGTAAGCGTTTTTATTTGTAGGCATACAATTGTTTCGGAAGCAACGTACTTCCTTCATCAGTGCTACCTAATTGAATTGTGTCACAATATTTCCTTATTATATACTACTGTATGTTAACTATCAACTAATATCTAATTACATTTTGCTTACGACTTTTATAAGGGTAGAAGTACAATTACCCTCATCGTGATTGAGAACTACGTGTTTATCTTGTTTTATTATATGTAGGCTTTCCGCTGCATCGAGCAGGTAGTTTTTCCTTACCTGCTTAATGACTTCCAAATGTTCGATCCCGATGTGGTGTCCCTCTTCTAGCATGTGCCTCGCGACCATGGATTTTACGTGTCTGATATCGTCTTTTTTACCTTTTACATATTCTTTGTGGTGCTCATCGAATCTTGTGGTTACCAAACGTTTGGTTTGACCGATCTATTCTTTGGGGCATTCCGGACAACTTATTTTGTAGATTCCGCTTTTTTCCGTTTTGACTAGCTTGTCTTTGGATGATCGCAGTAGTGTCCTTAGCTGTTGGTTCCTGCTCATACTTATTACTTGGATGTTGTGTTTTGCCAGTAATTTTCTGATGTTGCCGGTTGCTGTTGAGTGTGTCACGGTTGCTCGAATTGGTGGGCTCTCGCTAGTTTGCTGGCTGAAGTGCGTGGTAAGTTGGTCCCTGTGTATCCTTTTCTGTTTCTTCCTTAATAGTTGGTCGATTATTTTGCTACTACATCCGTTTGCCTCCGCAGTGCTTCTGATGTGTTCCAGTTCATTTTCGTACCGTTTATCTGTTAGGGGTGTTGTGACTAGTTTATGGACCATGCTCTGGAATGCCGCCATTTTTTTAGGCATATGTGTGGTTTGATGTGCACGGGATCGTTCGTTGCGTGTGTGTTTTTTTCCTGTAGATGTCGAATTCTAGCTGTTTGTCCTTCCGAATTATTTTTAAGTCCAAAAATGGAATCTCGTTGTTTTCCTCCTTCTCCATGGTAAATTGTATATTCTTGTGGATTTTATTAATTTCTAAGAATGTACGCTCCAAGTCCCCTTTTGGTATTATTGCCAACACGTCGTCTACGTATCTCGCCCAGAACTTCGGCATTATTCCTCGTTTCTTTATTTCGGCTTCGATGGTGCCCATGAATACTTCGCTGATTAAGGGCGCCTACGTATAAAATCGCGAAATGGCTCGTCAAGGAGATCGGCAACTTGGGTGATTACTATAGCGAATACGCTGTCAGAAATACCAACGAGCTCATCGACAGACTAGACAGCGTTAAAGACTTAAATGAGGAAGATTGCCTAGTATCTTTCGACGTGAAGGCGTTGTACCCAAGCATCCCAGTGAAGGAAGCCATATGGAAGCTCGAGGACTGGCTAATTCAAGCAAGCAGCACAGCCGGAGACACAAAGAAAGCGAAGACCTATGTAAAACTAGCCGGAGTCTGCATGAACGAGGCGTACTTTACATCAAGGGGAAAATTTTATAAAACCACCGCAGGCACAGCAATGGGTAATCCACTCTCGCCCTTAATCAGCGAAGTATTCATGGGCACCACCGAAGCCGAAATAAAGAAACGAGGAATAATGCCGAAGTTCTGGGCGAGATACGTAGACGACATGTTGGCAATAATACCAAAAGGGGACTTGGAGCGTACATTTTTAGAAATTAATAAAATCCACAAGAATATACAATTTACCATGGAGAAGGAGGAAAACAACGAGATTCCATTTTTGGACTTAAAAATAATTCGGAAGGACAAACAGCTAGAGTTCGACATATACAGGAAAAAAACACACACGCAACGAACGATCCCGTGCACATCAAACCACACATATGCTCAAAAAATGGCGGCATTCCAGAGCATGGTCCATAAACTAGTCACAACACCCCTAACAGATAAACGGTAAGAAAATGAACTGGAACACATCAGAAGCACTGCGGAGGCAAACGGATGTAGTAGCAAAATAATCGACCAACTATTAAGGAAGAAACAGAAAAGGATATACAGGGACCAACTTACCACGCACTTCAGCCAGCAAACTAGCGAGAGCCCACCAATTCGGGCAACCGTGACACACTCAACAGCAACCGACAACATCAGAAAATTACTGGCAAAACACAACATCCAAGTAATAAGTATGAGCAGGAACCAACAGCTAAGGACACTACTGCGATCACCCAAAGACAAGCTAGTCAAAACGGAAAAAAGCGGAATCTACAAAATAAGTTGTCCGGAATGTCCCAAAGAATAGATCGGTCAAACCAAACGTTTGTTAACCACAAGATTCGATGAGCACCACAAAGAATATGTAAAAGGTAAAAAAGACGATATAAGACACGTAAAATCCATGGTCGCGAGGCACATGCTAGAAGAAGGACACCACATCGGGATTGAACATTTAGAAGTCATTAAGCAGGTAAGGAAAAACTACCTGCTCGATGCAGCGGAAAGCCTACATATAATAAAACAAGATAAACACGTAGTTCTCAATCACGATGAGGGTATTTGTGCTTCTACCCTTATAAAAGTCGTAAGCAAAATGTAATTAGATATTAGTTAATAGTTAACATAGAGTAGTATATAATAAGGAAACATTGCGACACAATTCAATTAGGTAGCACTGATGAAGGAAGTACGTTGCTTCCGAAACAATTGTATGCCTACAAATAAAAACGCTTACAGTATAAGGAAAAACCTAGCTCTCTCACTCAACTAGTCTTATCTCTCACCTGGAGATTTCTGCCGAGTCGGACTAAGCAACACCACTTCCATTCAAAAAGAACTTTGTAAGCCTAGTGCGTCCATGGAGTTACAATGTGAAAAACGTCTCTGCAGACCCAGGCTCTCTAGGCAACTTGCACACACGGATCTAAGGCGGTTATTACACTAAAAGTTCTTTTACAAATATCATTTATGAACGATATTTTAAAAGAACTTTTATGAATGATATTACCCGCCTAAAGGGGAAGGTGCGAAATATTGTAAGAAAAGTACTTTAAACAAGCAACGTTTATGTCGCAAATCTTTTCTTAGGCGGCTATTATTCTATAAAAGTTAATTTAAAATATCTTGTATAAAAGATATTTCTAAAAGAACTTTTATGGTGTAATAGCCGCCTAGAACTGACGAAAGAGTAGTTGCTGAAAACGCAAAAACTGATTTATATATCGTTTAGTCCGTCCCGGAAAACAAATCGGAAATGGAAAGTGCTCGTCCCTCCTTTCGATAACGATTACGCCAGAGAAATTGAATCGTAGGGAATTATTATTATCATTACTTTTTTGTTACTTGAAATCGTTACTTTCTGGATTATTATCTATAATTCGTATTATCTAATACTACAGTACTGTAGCTTGCCTCCTTCTCATAATAATGGATATTGGCATACATACCTAACTATTGCATGCCCGAGAACCACGAATATTCATGTCTCCACCAAAAACAAATGAGTAGATTTCTTGACTTTTCACATAACAACCATTAATTAACCGACAACTTTGTAGGAAATCGTACAAACAAGAAAACAAATTCATTTTAATTAAAAGCCACAAAATGAAACTCAAAAGTTGTTCATCAGATTGCCGGCTTATTTGGTCAACTTCGTACATCTTTTGGGTCATAAAGTGCTACTGAGTCGAAATCGTGAGTTTTCCATATCAACAAAAAATTTTACGCAGGCATTTCATGCTGTATAGCGCGCTTTTTGTTGAAAAGCATTTAAAACCTTTACGAGCCACGTACGTCTCTGGTACAGTTCATTTATGAAACTTTGTCTCATTAATAGCCTTTTGTGGAGACAGTATATACTTCAAGCACTAGAGAGGAGTGACCAGTATGGCCACTTGGTTTCATACCAAGGATCAAGGAAAAACTCCTATTGAATTTCTTCGTTTTGGCATTAAAGCAACTATTTGATGATCAGATGTCTTAAAAGATTTTCAGACAGCATGTCACTTCAGCTAGCAAATCTGACGATCAACCTGCCATCAAGTTTGCTGTCAACCCTTCCGTCAGTCCTGATATAAAACCTGCCGTCTATCCTGCCCTGAGGCGTGCTATCAAACCAGCGTGTTATCAGGCTTCATTGACAGGTTTGATAGTAGGTTTGACAGCAGATCTGATAGCAGGATTGACGACAGGTTTGCTATCAAGCCTTCGGCAGGTTTAATAGCTCATTATCATCATCATAGCGCGACAGCTTGAGGTCATTCCTTGGGCGCCTGGGTCATTGTCCTATAAATATCTCGATCCCATCTTGGATGCATTTACTGAGCTCTCCCAACGAGCTCAACGAGGTTGGATAGCTCATTATCATCATCGTGGCGCGACAGCCCGACGTTGGGCCCTGACCGCCTGGATCATTGTCCTATAATTATCTCGGTCACGTGACCGCATCCCCCAATCTTGGATGCATTTACTAAGCTCTCCCAGGCTTGAGATAGGGTCCATGTTCAGCAGCCATAGTATAGCACTGGTCGTATGATGTTTTTGTCTTATTAGCTAACTGTATCCGTTCCTTGATTTCGTCAGTTTCAATGGCGTCCTTTGACAAGCTGCAACACAGGTATATGAAGTCGCTCACGAACTCAATGTTGAGGTCGCCTATGTTGATGCTCGATTGTGGCATGCCAGCAATTGCACTTCCGAAAAATTAGATATGCTATCGAAACGCCATAAAGGCATATAAATGGTACAGATGTTGACGGGCCCATGCCCCTGGAGTGGCTATGGGAATTACCAAAATAGCAAATTGCGGCATGATGTTGTACAGTACACAGCGATTGATACTGTCGTATGCCTGCTTAAAGTTCACAAAGATTTGGTATACGTTTACGTTGTATTCCCAGCACTTCTGGAGTATCAGTTTGACCGTAGAGAGCTGATCGGTTGTGGAGCGACCAGGTCTGAAACCACTTTGATATTCGCCAATGCTTCGTTCTGCGTACGGTTTAATTCTATTGTCCAGAATTTTCGTCAAAATTTTATAGGACGTACATACTAGTGATTTGACCCTGGAATTCTCACACAACAATTTATCTCGCTTTTTGTGAATTGGACAGATAATGCTTCTGCGCCAATGGTCTGGGATCACCTCGTCCTCCCTTATTCGCGGGAGTAATTAATGTATGGCCTGTAATTAATGTAATACCTGTTCGACTGAATTTCAGCAGTTCAGCCGGAATCTCTTCAGCGCCCGGCGCTTTTTTTCGTTTTCGTGACCGCAACGAGAGATAGTTGATCTCTCGTTGCGGTCACGGTCCTCTACTGTCAAGGGTTGTATGGGTGGGCCTAGATCAGCTTTTTGTGTGGGGATGTTAGATGGTCTTCAAAATAAGAGGCACATCGTTTGTTAATGCCATCGGTGCCGCTGATGATGCTTCCATCCTTGTCCTTACAAAGGCTAGTGCTGGGGTGATAACCGTTCTTAATTGTATTTACTAGTTTGTACGCTTGTCTGGTGTTCCTTTTAGCTAAGTTTTCGGTAATATACAGAAACTGCTCGCCAAAGTATTTACATTACTTATATGTAATTATTCTATTCGATATTCGCCGTAGTTAATCATAGTTTTCTCTTTTGGGTCTGGTTCCTCGTTGAGTCCATTGTCTGTAGGCCTCGTTTTTCGCGTCAAATGAAGTTTTGTATTCTTCGTCGAACCAGTCATTTCGCGCTCGCCGGGCTTTATATCCCACGACAATTTCTGCGACCTCTTTGATGGTACCCTTGAGTTCTTCCCAGAACCAATGGACGCCTGTGTTGCTGATGTTATGTAGCATAGGTGAAAGCCTATCATTAAGGGCGGCAGTATACGCCATCGCCGTAGCATCGCTTAGAATTTTATCAACCGCAAAGGTTTTGGGAGGGCTGATTTTCGATTGGTGCACTGAAGAAATTCTACATCTGTACGTTGTCTTCACCATGTTATGATCTGAGTCACAGTTTGCTCCTCGTTAGGAGCCGACATCCATCACACTAGACGCCCATCTCCTGCAAATGAGGACGTGGTCAATTTGGTTGACGGTATGTGCGTCTGGAGACTTCCAGGTCTGCTTGTGAATGCGTCGATGCGGGAAACACGTAGAGCTTGACTAGATTCCTGCTGCAGGCGAAATCGATAAGTCGCTGGCCGTTGTCGTTACATTCTTCATGAAGACTGTGGCTTCCAGTGGTCCCCCGGTGCCAACTTTTATTTCCGACTTTCGCGTTAAAGTCTCCCAGCAGCAATTTGACGTCTTTTTTGGAAGTGAGTCGAAGAGAGTCTCAAGGCGGGCGTAGAACTCGTCTTTTACTGCGTCTTCTTTAACTTCAGTGGGGGCATGCACATTGATGAGCCAGAGATTGAAGAATCGAGTCTTGATGCGAATCGCACATAGCCGTTCAATTATGGGTTTGAAGTCAGTAATGTGCGGTTTGAGGTGATTGTTTACTATAAATGCTACTCCAAACTCCTTGCGGCCCGATGGTGCCATTTTTTGTCATTAATATCGCTGCCAAGGCAATTTGTTTCCAGTACTGCAGTTTGTACTTTCCGACTTGTTGAATGAGGGCCTTTTTGGCCCCCTGTTTGTTCAGGGAGCGTACATTCCAGGATCCGAAAGAATAATCCTTTAGTCGTTTGCGTGGTCGTCGTTGTTGATCCTTCCAATCCGAGGCTTTTGTTCCAGGTTTCTTGACATGGAGTGGTTTTTGCAAGGACGAGTTGTCAGAACGTCGCTTAACCCCACTCAGGGGATGGCCTCGGAAGATAGCTGCTTCAGATGGTTAATAAACGTGATGGAGTTCACACAACTCTGTTGCAGGTCCAACTACGCAAGTCATTCCATCCTACTAAACCTGAGACGCTTAGGTGTTGGTCAGCTATTCAGGCTACAGCTATCTGCCTTTTTCCAAACTATCTTATCGCTAAGACATTGGCCGTCAGAGATACACTGCCGTTACCAGGGGCGCCCACGCGAAGGACTATGGAAAAGGTCTTTTGCCACCCAGATTTAATACATAGCTGGAAAGGCAAAATTTGAAAAGACACAACATATACTGTAGTAATTGTAGTAGTGTTTGTATTCTTATTATGGTGTGGTCAAATACACGCCAACTTCCGAAGATTTTTCTCACAAGTGGGAATTAATGCATGTATTCTACTATCATATTAGTGCGCTTTTGTAAATAGTTTTTCCTCGAGCCTGGAGTTTGGGGTTCATCCATAGAAAGATCAATAAATTGTACTTTTCTTTTGTTTAAGAAGCTCGCACAAAAGATTTTGGGAGAAAATTACATGGAGCAGTGCTGCAACTTGATAAAAATGCGATTAGCCGCTGCTTTTAATTTGTGTGCTTTAAATTGTGCACATTATTTCCCTATGGGAGCAAGGCCACCTAGTTGACATGTATGTCACAGCACCATTAGAGAAATGTGCAGCATCCATGATTACTTATTTTGTATACAAGTACTATAAGATGTTTTTATAAAAAAAAAAAATGGGATTCCCAGACTGTGGACGAAAAGATAAAATATTCCATACATCTTACCGAAATGGTAAGCCCAACCATCACTACAGTTAGAAATGAGCAGTTCAACATTGTCCTAATACCAAATCCCATTGGACTGTTTTTATGATTGTGAACCTTATTCAGAGATTCTTTATGGACAAACTTTAAAATAATCGGACAGGCGACAGACGTGAGCTCTGAATCCCTTTGCCGCTACCACTCACGAACAGCCTGCCCTGCCGTTATCGGTTTTAGTAAAAGTAAGTTATCCATTTGTTTCCCGAGTCCTTTTTCCACGTAGCTAACTGTTTGGATCCGATGATGGCCCGCGGGGACTTAGTGGGAAAATGCATGTGGATCGGTTCGGTTCTATTGTAGTTTTTTTGTATGGTTAGGTTGAGCTGAGACAAGCATTTAACCGAACACTCCCCGAATTCCACTTTCAACCATTAGATTTATGCTCAATTTTATGCAAAGTTTTATCCGGATACTGACGTCGACGACGCGACGCAATGTTCAGCCTCAAGGACGATTTTGTTGCAAACGCGTTTTGATGCTGTGCAACAATAGCATGAGCATTGAGGAGAAAATGGTTTCACTCAAAGTTTCGTCTGACAAAGCCCTCAGCTATTCTCAGTAAATTGAAATTTCATTGAAACGAGATCCTTAGAGAATTTGAAAGGGATGCACACATGTACGAGTATATTGTTAGCAAAAGGCAAGTTTGGCTATTGTGCTGCTTGCATTTATGGCAGCACGGTACAATGTAAGAGTAGTAGCAGATTGTTTTTGCGCTCAAGTAGAAGTAACGAGGACAATTTTGAAAACAAAAGATGAAGCGGATTATTTAATTTTCCTTGTAATAAATTATTCTGTTCCGATATATATTAGGGTTATTTCCGTTCGGGACAATTGGATTTGACTGTCAGTGGGATTACTTAAAAAGACCAGCTGGCGAGCCGTATATGTTAGTGTATTCTATGTGGGCTACATTCGGTATTTACATCGTCGGCCTAACTCGAAAAAACACCTAACTTCGTTTTGTCAAAATGTTCAGTAGCGACAAAAAACCTAATAAAGCAATTTGAAATTATATTTGGAATGAGCCAGTCTGACAGTGTTTTGTAAAATACATTTTGGTACTTTTTTCAATAAGTTATTCTATTTTGTTTACTTTAACGGAGAAATTGGTGAGCAATCCTCTTCCGTAGTCCTCCTCGTGGGCGCTCCCTAGAACAGCAGTGACGATCGTCGCACATTGTTTGCGATAAGCGATCAACCCACAGAGCACGGAGCAATATTTGTGGGTATCTATTTTATCGTCTTCTGTGACCGATGAAGAGTGGTGCCTAGCAAAACGAACCTTACTCAAATCAAGCTGCTATTTACGGTGGTGCGATAATTTGGTGAGGTAAAAATTAGCCCTGTGGTGTGGGGTATAAGAATAATGCCACTGAATTTCCCGCCATGCTGTAGACGGCGACTACAAAGGACAGGCGAGGAGATCCCAGACGATTGGCGCAGAAGCATCATCTGTCCCATCCACAAACAGGGAGATAAACTGCGGTTTGAAAGCTACAGTGGGATACCACTAGTTTGTACAATACGTCCTATAAAAGTTTGACCAAAATTCTGGAAAATAGAATGAAACCGTACGCAGAACGAATCATTGGCGAATATCAAAGCGGTTTCAGACCTGGTCGCTCCACAACCGATCAGCTCTTTACAGTCAAACTTATACTCCAGAAGTGCTGGGAGTACAACGTAGACGTATACCAAATCTTTGTCGACTTCAAACAGGCATACGACAATATCGATCGTAGAGAACTGTACAACATCATGCTACAATTAGATATACCGGCAAAATTAGTGCGACTGATAAAGATGACGATGACCAACTCCGTCTTACAAGTCAGGATCCATAATAGACTTACTGATCAATTTGAAACACTCACTGGCCTGAAACAGGGCGATGGACTGGCACCGACGCTGTTCAACCTAGCACTGGCATACGCTATTCAGGCTATGAATACGGACAACAGCAAGACGTTAATTATCAAGTCGACACAATTAGCAGTGTACGCCGACGACATCAGCATCATGTCCCGAAGATCGGCCGACGCAGAAGAACTTCTGCATACCATCGATACCGCTGCAAAAGAAGTGGGACTACATATCAACGAGGGTAAAACTAAAATAATGATGCAATCGACGACAAGGACACTTGCGCAACACCCGCGCAGTCCATATAGAAGCACAGCAAGCAAATGAGATGTCATTCCCTCTCCTACTTCTCTTTTGTGAACAATAACATGTAATGTTTGCCTTTTGTTTGATTCCTTCAAGTCATCAAAATTCAAAACTGTTCAACTTCTTTGATTTTTGTTAACTTGAAGGAATGGTTCAAAACGCAAGCCTTCATTGCGACTTAAAACGCTATTCTGCGCACTAATATAGACGGTAGCATATGCGCCTATGTCTAGGCAATTTTCTGATGACTGTAGATATGTATTTGCATACAACACAGTCGTTGCCTTGTAGCATTAGAAATGCAAACTACGCTATGTACGTGCGTATGTTCGCTGGCGAAAGTGTCGTCGTCGTCGCATTGCTTGCCTACCGTGCATGGCAATTTTGTCGATGGTGCGAATGTACGTACGTACGTTTGAAATTCAGCTATCGTTAGTCTGAGGACTGCTGGTGTTCTCGGCTTGATAGTGGGGGAAGGCGGATTGCCACCAAACCAGTATTTTATACTATAGGTTGGTGAAAGTTTAAGGGGAATACTAGCTGGTGGGAGGATACGGTTAGGGAGCAAGTTTTGGCGGGAAAAAACTGACCCCTTTGATGGTGGACGAAGGGACTTTGAGGGAGGGTATGTGGAATTTTTGAAATTCAGGAGAAGGGGATGAAGGGCACTAACGAAGACAGAAAAAATAGCGTTTTTTTCTAGAAAAATCGGGGGAGTCCGTTTTGCACCGCCGCCGGGAACTGACACGGCTAGTCCACGTCGCCCGAAATAAATCGAGTTTCAAAAATTGAAATTTCTTAAAGATAAAACCAAAAACGCCTTGTGATTAATGTACCGGCTTGTTGTTCTTGTTTTCTTTCGTTTTCTTTCTTTTGTTTGGATTTGACTCGAAAATCTAATGTTGGAGTGAACATCTTGTGTAATTGCGATTACCGTACATGTGCGTTCGTCAAGTTGTGCCCTACGAAAGAAAAAGTGCCGAGTATCTTCCGTGTCGAATGAATTCGCCCCTGGTGTCCCCCTGAGAAAAAAATAATTAGTGATTGGCCTAAGCCCAAATAATAAGAGAAAAAAAAAACCCGGTGCATTGTGTATCAAGTGGACTTCACGCCTTGTGTCTTTGTCCTGTCTCATAGCCGCAAAAACATCAGCGTTCGCCACTGACTCTAGTGGGAACATTATAGGCTGATCGCTGCGCCCTGAAATCTACATATGTAGCTACATAGTCCATCGGCTAACATCTATCGCCGGGTCAACTGATGGTACCGGCTCGAAAGCTTTTGGACAACGAATGAAGCTGTGACGTCCACTCTGTACTTGGACGGTTCAAAGTATATGCTGGAGAGCTTTTTGGACTGGAAGAAAGTGGTGACGTTCACTCCGTGATCGTGTTATCCGTATATACGAATTTACTTGGCCAGAGCTTTGACTTCAGTTACCGTGACGTCAACTCGATATGCCTTTCTCGTCAGCTGTCATGGAAAAGAGTATTGTGCTGTGTTCACTAACGGCAGATACAGTCTGCGCCTAAAGAATCGCTGAATAGTTTTTTTTGTCGCGATTAAAATCCTAGAAGTTATCTATTATTTATTAAATTAATTTTGATAATTTTGTTCTTTTGTTTTGCTAAGTTTTGACTATGTTCGCGTAAAAGTAGTTTAACGTTTTTTTATGTAACATCCTTTGTTTTTGCTTCGTTTTGCATTTATGACGGCAATTTCGTGACGTTTTCGGGAAAAAGAAAAGAAAAAAAATTATATCCGAAAATATAATTCCTAATCACGCATTGAGTTTCAGCAGAGCATCTCCTATAGATTCAACGGCCGTTGCAGTCCTTGGGTGAGTCTCTTTATTTATTCTTATTTCTATTAACCCTCATCGACCGTGCTATATTATTTATTATTATGCCCGTGATTGCTGTCATTTACTTTCCTTTGCTTTCGCTTTGAGTTTATATAAATACAATAGTATACGTAAAAAAAGGAAAACTTAAAAGAATTTTTTTGGATATTATCTGTTAGATTTGCTATATTTATGTAATAAAATGATGGAGTAGACTTAAAGCCATCTTTTCCTTTAAAAGGCCTTCCTTTTCGGGTCCATGGGTTGAGCCCGTTTGTTTTTGGTAGCACTTTAGTTCTCTTGGGGTGGTTCCTCATAGACGGCCATGGAACCATATTGGTTGTAGGTGGGTTTAGAGGCTGAGGATCAATACCAGCTGGGATCCTCCCATAAGTGCATGAGCTAATGTTGATAGTCGATGCAACCTTTGCTTTCTCCACCAGTGTATTTTTCCCGTATCATACCTTACCCTGTGTTAGGAGTGGTTGCGCTCAGGCATAAGATTTGAGTTTAATTGTGATGAGATCCCGAGGGCAACAGGCTGCAAGAACTCACCCCGTATCTCCCGAACAGGGCTACATCCAGCGCATGCCGCCGCCACCTGTTGATGGAGCAACCGTCGGCAATTTCACCATCTAGACCTCCACGGTCAAACCGCTCCAGCTCCCTCATTACAGCTACTGCTGCACCATCTCTCGTCTCTCTCATTACATTTAAATGGCGCCCAACGCGTGGGGCCCAAGTTTGGTTCTATTCTTCACGAATAGGACTATATTTTGGGTTCTCACCCTCTTGGTATTCACTCAGGTCCATTACAGACTTTTCAAGTTCTGACACCGAGTGGGTACCAATATAACAAGCACGTCCTCTCTCATTTAAGTTGTTAACTTAGATGAGGTGTTTAGGTATCCGTGTTACCAAATTTTGCAGCCTTTCCTTTGTCTTCCCCTCCATCCTTGTAGAGTAGATTATAGTTATGCGTTGTTTAGATTCAATAGCTACAAGAGGTTCTTTCTTTGTGTTTGTCTTATGAATTGTTATTCATGTACCGAAAACTTTATCAACTTTGTGATTTCTGGCTTTTTGAGCAGCTTAAAAAGCCTAACTGAAGTTTAAATTAAAGTCCTTTCTGTACCTTTCTGTTGTGAAAGAATCTCCTTCTTACCACTGAAGTTTTCTTCAACATCAACATTGCACGTTTCACCTTGAGAGGAGATTTGAGTTCCAGCGGGAAAACTTTGAGAATTATATCACTGTGTGCGTTTTGTTTGCTCTTTTGGTATCCTTATTTTTCTGCTGTAGCTCACTGCTCAACTCAAGGGTGTAACCTGTAATCGTATTTGCTTTCTTTTTTTTTCCTGATTTTATTTGATGTTTTTCCCCTTTTGCTCGACTATCGGATTTCCCCATGCACTTATTTTTTTTTTCTTCTATCTCGTGATGTGTTAATGGTTTTTCCGGCTAAAACGAAAACTAGCTGGCTACCATGGTACGAAAAACGAGGGGCTTTTGAAAAGGAAAAGATGTATTCCAAACCATAAAAAAAAAAAAAAAAAGAAACTCAGAATAATTAAAAGAACAGAATTTTTTTTTAATTAAAATACTGTTTATCGTTATCATTAGTCAAATCGCGATTATTTATTTATTTATATATTTACTTAGTTTATTATTAATTACGGTCAATTCTTTAATTTATTTACGGCTCAGTCCTTCACAATTAAATTATAATAATGCGACATAGTAACGAAGATCTGCCTACTCTCGTAGAGGAGGAAGTGGCTAGTTGCTTTGTTTGCAATACGAATTTTAGTGCTACAGATGTAGCCGTTATTAGCACATGCAAGCACACATTTCATAAGATTTGCATTAATTCATGGCTGGAGACAAATCTGCACTGTCCACAATGCAAAAGTCCTCTTGGCCTTGACAATATGAGGCCACTCTCTTTGAAAAAGAAGTCGGAATTGGTAGAAGCAGCATTCACTTCGAAACCAGCCCAGTACACAGGAGCGATTCCTAAGTACACTGGTATGATTACACGATCACAGGTCGCAAATGCAAAGTCGCAAAACAAACCAATTTCTACTCCTCCTCCATCAGTAAGACTTTTAGATCGCCCAACTTTAAATGATGATAGGCCCCAAACCATAAATCTGCCCTCTGCGAGTGCATCTTCATCGGCACCGGAAGAGGGACATCAATCTCTAGTTCAGGATAAAGCGCCGAAAAAAGATGTTTCTGCTCCTTATCAAACAAGCCTGGAAGCTCGAATTAAGGAAGTCTTCGAAGACGTTCTAACCAGGCAACTACAAAACGTCGTTTTAAATCATTCACAGCAACAAATACCTTCACGATCTCAGCGAAATCAGAAATCACCACCAAATAGGCATAATCTTGGAAACACAGGTTGGACGAATAACCATCAACAACATCCACCTCCACCACTACCTAGGTCACGAAATGTAGGTTTATTCCGAAATGATGCACCAATTAATTCATTGTCCAGCAACAATCCAGTTAGACAACAAACTCAGCATCAATACCAGCAATTCACCCCAAACCAAAATAGACATGTCAATCGTGGAGTACTTCCACAAGATCAGAATTACGGTTTTCATACTCCTCCTCCTAGTCATCCGCCTACTCCCATGAGATTAATGCCAGACGATCGTATTAATCTCATCAATATTCCACCAGTCTATAATCCTGAACGGACAGCAAAGATAATCTCTGGTTGGAACTTGCGTTTCAGTGGGGAAAATCAGATGACGGTAAAAAATTTCCTGTACCAAGTTCGAGTGTTAACCTCTAGAACTCTGAGTAACGATTTTGAATCGGTGACTAACCACCTCCATCTGCTTTTGACCGGTAAGGCGGCAGACTGGTTTTGGAGGTACCATCGTAGCACAGAATACTTGGAATGGTCCTCTTTTTGTGAGGCTTTGGAAGATCAGTTTGGCGAACGCATGTCCGACTATGATCTTTTGGCAATGCTTCGCAACCGTAGACAAGGTCATAAGGAATCGTTCGATTCGTACTACGAAAGTGCCCTAAAACTAGTTGACCGTCTTGCAAGACCACTAGCAGAACGAGAGTTTTTGGAGATATTGAAGGGGAATCTTCGTTTTGAGCTTCGTCGAGAACTCAATCACTTTCCAATCGACACCGTGCGACAACTTAGATCTTATGTCTATCGCAGTGAAAACTTGGAGCTCGAAGCGCAGAATAAAAGTTCGTCCCGCATGAACTTCATTCCTAGTCGACGCGATATATCGGAAATCACGGAAGATGAAACGCCGGAACAGCAATATGCTTTCGACTCAGAGACGGTTGCTGCTCTGACTAAAGAATTTATATGTTGGAATTGTCGTGAAACCGGACTCCGTTTTGACGAGTGCAGGGCTGAACGTACCGTGTTTTGTTATGGTTGTGGTGCGCCTAACACCTACAAGCCAGATTGCCCCAAATGCAAGAATTATTCAAAAAACGGGAGAGCGACGTCAATGACTCCCTCGATCCCGAAATAAATTCTGACGAATTCAATCGACCTAGTTCTCCAGGATATGCAGTTTCCCCTGTACAGCCAACTTCATCATCCTGTCAACAACCAGAACCGGTATTACCTCACTCTAATAATATTAATACGTCTTATTCTCCTGTTCAAGCTTCACCTCCATGTAACTCTTCTTCACCCGCTGATATTGCTGTGATTAAACCCCCTGATTGTAATACGCAAACCATAGTGAATTCAGACCGGCCAACACACTTTAGTTGGAAACCCTACCATGTCAGGTTGCAGGAGTATCAGGCAGCACGTCGTCGCATTTTCGGAGCGGACGAGATCAAGATTCGACCGCCCAAGCGATCTACTGTCCGTTTGAGGCAGTTTTGGAAGACGGTCCTCCAGAATCGCCGGCGTTACTGCTCTGCTATTCTTGCAACCCCTCCAAAGAATGACATGAGACCTTACGCGGACGTGACACTTTTTGGCGAAAAAGTGTGTGGTCTTGTAGACACGGGAGCCAGTGTCAGCTGTATAGCTTCGGACTTGGCGAAGAAATTCCTGAAGGAACAAAAACACCCTTTCGTAAAGTTCCGCATTGGTATTAGTACCGCTGATGGCACCTCTCATTCGACCGTAGGTAAAGTGTCAGCCGACATTACCTTCCGTGGTCGAACCGAAACCTTAACGTTACTAATTATACCCACTCTTACCCAAAATTTGTACCTTCGTATAGATTTTGTGCGTATGTTCGGACTTGCTTCTGACTTATTTGAATCTCCTCTATATTTTACAAACTTGTCTTTGGAACAAATTGCTCTTGATCCCAATAAACATCATCTTACTCCAGTACAAGAGGCGAAGCTCAATACAGTCATCGCAATGTTTCCTTCCTTTTCGGCTGAGGGCTTAGGACGTACAAATCTTGTTCAACACGTCATCGATGTCGGCGGCAGCAAGCCTATTAAGCAGAGACACTTTGCAGTCTCTCCCGCCATCGAAAAGCTCCTCTTTGCAGAAATTGACAGGATGCTTGCGCTGGGTGTTATTGAGGAATCCCAGAGCCCATGGTCTTCGCCTGTCACCCTTGTAGTGAAGCCTGGCAAGGTCAGATTATGCTTAGATGCTCGGAAAGTGAACGACGTCACAGTTAAGGACGCCTATCCTTTACCGCTCATCGATGGAATATTAAGTCGACTTCCGAAAGCTCAGTATATAACGAGTCTCGACTTAAAGGACGCCTTTTGGCAAATTCCACTCGATGAGACGTCAAAGGAGAAAGCTGCCTTCACTGTTCCAGGTCGGCCATTGTACCAATTCGTAACCATGCCGTTCGGATTGTGCAATGCTCCTCAAACTATGCAGAGGCTAATGGACCGAGTCATCCCTGCTCATCTTCGCCATCAGGTCTTCATCTACTTGGATGACTTGCTACTAATTACGGAGACTTTCGAGGAACATTTACTGCTCCTCCAGGAAGTAGCTCTTTGTTTCCGTAAGGCTGGTTTGACATTGAATGTAGAGAAGAGCAAGTTCGTCATGAAGGAAGTTCGCTATTTAGGGCATATAATTGGAAACGGGACAATTAGTACTGACACCGATAAGGTTCAGGCCATCTCAGAATTTCCTTTGCCAAGTTCGGTTAGACAGCTGCGCAGGTTCCTCGGAATGTGCGGTTGGTATCGTCGTTTCGTCAACAACTATGCGTCGGTGTCAGCACCGCTAACAGACATGCTGCGCAAAAGCCGTGGTTTCTCCTGGACCGAGGAGGGCAGAAGAGCTTTCAATGCTCTCAAGGAGTCTCTTACATCTGCTTCAGTGCTCCACAGCCCGAACTTCTCGCGACCCTTCGCCATCCATTGTGATGCCAGCCAATTTGGCCTCGGCGCGGTGTTGGTACAAACTCTGGATGATGGCTCCGAAGTACCAATAGCCTACATGTCGCAGAAGTTCAACCCGGCCCAGCGAAACTATACTGTTTCTGAGCAAGAATGTCTCGCAGCGGTAATGGCCATTAAGAAGTTCCGGGCCTATGTTGAAGGCCACGAATTTAAGGTAGTGACGGATCACGCGTCTCTGAAGTGGCTTATGTCGTTGCAAGACCTTAATGGTCGTTTGGCACGATGGGCACTGAAGTTGCAGTGTTTCAAATTCACCATTGAACATCGAAAGGGAAGCCAGCATGTTGTGCCGGATACTCTCTCTCGAATGTATTCAACAGAGGAAATCGAATCGATCGAACAACTCGAGTCAACGATTGAAATAGACTTAGAGTCTCCATATTTCATGTCGGATTCCTATGTTGCACTGATCGGAAAGATCGAGGAAAAACCCCACCTTTTCCCGGATCTTAAGGTTTTAGACGGATTTGTATACAGACGATCGGAATATGCGACCGGAGATGAGATCCAAGAGGAGAGTTCTTGGAAACTCTGGATTCTGGAGGAGCTAAGGTCAACCACGATAGCACGCGCTCATGAACACCCGCTGAGTGCACACGGAGGCATTGGCAAAACGCTTAGGCGTTTAAAAACGTTCTTTTATTGGCCAAAAATGACAAATGATGTCAAAGACTATGTCACCTCCTGCGTCGTGTGTAAGGAGACTAAAGCTCCCAACCAGATTTTGAGACCTCCTATGGGCAAATTGATTCTGCCGGATCGTATATTCCAGCGTTTGTATATAGATTTTCTAGGACCTTATCCGAGGTCTACATCGGGCAACACAGGAATCATCGTTGTGCTCGACCATCTCTCGAAGTTTCCGTTCGTCGAACCTATTCGCAAAATGACTGCAAACACTCTTGTTGAATACCTAGAGAGGAGAATCTTCCATGTGTTTGGCGTCCCGGAATCCATTGCTACGGACAACGGTGTTCAATTCAAATCCGTAGTTTTCAAAAAATTAATGGATTCTTATGGTGTGAAACACAACTTCACTGCCTTATATTCGCCACAAAGCAACGCATCAGAGCGCGTGAATCGGTCACTGGTGGCCGCAATTCGAGCTTACGTTCACCCTAGCCAACGAGATTGGGATGTCAAGTTGTCTTCTATAAATTGTGCTCTTAGATCCGCCTACCATTCTTCTCTTCGATACTCTCCTTACTTCGTCCTATTTGGGCAAAATATGATCAATCACGGTAAAACGTACGCCCTATTACGCAGCCTTCATATGCTCGATGATCCCCAGGCTAGCGTAACCCATGACGAAAAAACGGATTTAGTTCGCAAGGAAGTAGAGAAGAATCTTAGACGAATGTATGAGACCAATGTTAGAACGTACAACTTGAGATCTCGTCCCGTAGAATTTACGCCTGGAGATATAGTGTATCGTCGGAACTTCGGCCAAAGTAAGGCATCGTCGCATTACAACGCGAAACTCGACCGCAAATTCTTACAAGCCACAGTGGACGCTAAGGTTGGGTCATCATGCTACTTGTTGGCAGACAAGTCAGGGAAAACATCCACATTTCAAGCCAAAGACATCAAGCGTTAGTTCTCAGTCTACCTCGCGCGATACCATCTTGCGTGATAGGCTGTGGTGTAATGTTTGCCTTTTGTTTGATTCCTTCAAGTCATCAAAATTCAAAACTGTTCAACTTCTTTGATTTTTGTTAACTTGAAGGAATGGTTCAAAACGCAAGCCTTCATTGCGACTTAAAACGCTATTCTGCGCACTAATATAGACGGTAGCATATGCGCCTATGTCTAGGCAATTTTCTGATGACTGTAGATATGTATTTGCATACAACACAGTCGTTGCCTTGTAGCATTAGAAATGCAAACTACGCTATGTACGTGCGTATGTTCGCTGGCGAAAGTGTCGTCGTCGTCGCATTGCTTGCCTACCGTGCATGGCAATTTTGTCGATGGTGCGAATGTACGTACGTACGTTTGAAATTCAGCTATCGTTAGTCTGAGGACTGCTGGTGTTCTCGGCTTGATAGTGGGGGAAGGCGGATTGCCACCAAACCAGTATTTTATACTATAGGTTGGTGAAAGTTTAAGGGGAATACTAGCTGGTGGGAGGATACGGTTAGGGAGCAAGTTTTGGCGGGAAAAAATTGACCCCTTTGATGGTGGACGAAGGGACTTTGAGGGAGGGTATGTGGAATTTTTGAAATTCAGGAGAAGGGGATGAAGGGCACTAACGAAGACAGAAAAAATAGCGTTTTTTTCTAGAAAAATCGGGGGAGTCCGTTTTGCACCGCCGCCGGGAACTGACACGGCTAGTCCACGTCGCCCGAAATAAATCGAGTTTCAAAAATTGAAATTTCTTAAAGATAAAACCAAAAACGCCTTGTGATTAATGTACCGGCTTGTTGTTCTTGTTTTCTTTCGTTTTCTTTCTTTTGTTTGGATTTGCTCGAAAATCTAATGTTGGAGTGAACATCTTGTGTAATTGCGATTACCGTACATGTGCGTTCGTCAAGTTGTGCCCTACGAAAGAAAAAGTGCCGAGTATCTTCCGTGTCGAATGAATTCGCCCCTGGTGTCCCCCTGAGAAAAAAATAATTAGTGATTGGCCTAAGCCCAAATAATAAGAGAAAAAAAAAACCCGGTGCATTGTGTATCAAGTGGACTTCACGCCTTGTGTCTTTGTCCTGTCTCATAGCCGCAAAAACATCAGCGTTCGCCACTGACTCTAGTGGGAACATTATAGGCTGATCGCTGCGCCCTGAAATCTACATATGTAGCTACATAGTCCATCGGCTAACATCTATCGCCGGGTCAACTGATGGTACTGGCTCGAAAGCTTTTGGACAACGAATGAAGCTGTGACGTCCACTCTGTACTTGGACGGTTCAAAGTATATGCTGGAGAGCTTTTTGGACTGGAAGAAAGTGGTGACGTTCACTCCGTGATCGTGTTATCCGTATATACGAATTTACTTGGCCAGAGCTTTGACTTCAGTTACCGTGACGTCAACTCGATATGCCTTTCTCGTCAGCTGTCATGGAAAAGAGTATTGTGCTGTGTTCACTAACGGCAGATACAGTCTGCGCCTAAAGAATCGCTGAATAGTTTTTTTTTGTCGCGATTAAAATCCTAGAAGTTATTTATTATTATTTATTAAATTAATTTTGATAATTTTGTTCTTTTGTTTTGCTAAGTTTTGACTATGTTCGCGTAAAAGTAGTTTAACGTTTTTTTTATGTAACATCCTTTGTTTTTGCTTCGTTTTGCATTTATGACGGCAATTTCGTGACGTTTTCGGGAAAAAGAAAAGAAAAAAAAATTATACCCGAAAATATAATTCCTAATCACGCATTGAGTTTCAGCAGAGCAGCTCCTATAGATTCAACGGCCGTTGCAGTCCTTGGGTGAGTCTCTTTATTTATTCTTATTTCTATTAACCCTCATCGACCGTGCTACATTATTTATTATTATGCCCGTGATTGCTGTCATTTACTTTCCTTTGCTTTCGCTTTGAGTTTATATAAATACAATAGTATACGTAAAAAAAGGAAAACTTAAAAGAATTTTTTTGGATATTATCTGTTAGATTTGCTATATTTATGTAATAAAATGATGGAGTAGACTTAAAGCCATCTTTTCCTTTAAAAGCCCTTCCTTTTCAGGTCCATGGGTTGAGCCCGTTTGTTTTTGGTAGCACTTTAGTTCTCTTGGGGTGGTTCCTCATAGACGGCCATGGAACCATATTGGTTGTAGGTGGGTTTAGAGGCTGAGGATCAATACCAGCTGGGATCCTCCCATAAGTGCATGAGCTAATGTTGATAGTCGATGCAACCTTTGCTTTCTCCACCAGTGTATTTTTCCCGTACCATACCTTACCCTGTGTTAGGAGTGGTTGCGCTCAGGCATGCGATTTGTGTTTAATTGTGATGAGATCCCGAGGGCAACAGGCTGCAAGAACTCACCCCGTATCTCCCGAACAGGGCTACATCCAGCGCATGCCGCCGCCACCTGTTGATGGAGCAACCGTCGGCAATTTCACCATCTAGACCTCCACGGTCAATCCGCTCCAGCTCCCTCATTACAGCTACTGCTGCACCATCTCTCGTAACTCTCATTACAAACATTCCATCTTGTCTCTCTGCCGCGGAACACCCGTCCGGTCCATATAGAAGCAAAAGAGATATCAAATTTCCATCCGCCTTCCTACTTCCTCACTTGTGCCGAATTACTTCATTTCTCTCGCTCTTTATACCCTAGACTTATAGTATAGGGTATATTGTTTTTGTCACGACGAAAATATGTAACACCTTAAAAGAGGCTCCGGAGGTATAGCAATGTATGTATATATATAAATGATCAAGATCACCTCCTGATTCGATTAAGCCATGTCTGTCTGTCTGTATGTCTGTCTGTCCGTCTGTCTGTCTGTCTGTCCGTTCACACGATAACTTTCGATAGAATGAAGCTAGAGTTTTGGAATTTTGGTCAAATGTTGGCAGTGTAATCATGTTGGTTGGTATCGAAATTGGGCATGATCAGGCCAAGAAAACGCCTACCTCCCTTACATATGTAAAATACTTCAATGTATCTATAACTTCCGATTAAATAAACATAAACAGCTCTAGCTTTGGTAGATTACTCGTGAAGATAATCTTATACTCTCCTGGGAAAATCAAATTGATCAGTATAAAACTAACGGTAATTTTCTTACAAAGAACCCCGTACTACCCTACTTTTCACGATTTTTGTCTATAACTTTTGAACCAATTAACGTAGACACCTGATTTTTAGCAAGTAACCCTGAGGTGAGAATCTGCTTAATGTTCTGTAAGTTGGGCATAATCAGATCAAAGGAACGCCTACCTCCCCTACAAATTTCAAAAAATTAAATATTACTTTAATTACGATAACTTTCGATAGAATGATACAGGCAAGTTGAAAATTTGGTGGAATGTTGCTAGTAAGGCCTACTTGGTTGGTACTGGGCAACATCCGACCCAAGGAACCCTCACCTCCCCTACAAATGGAACTTCAAATAAGCGATAACTTTTGATAGAATGAAGCCAGCGACTTGAAATTTTGGTCAAATGTTTGAAGTTAGATTGAGTTATTTGGCATTAAAGATGGGTAAGATCCGACCTAAGGAACCCCTACCTCCCCTAGAAATGAAACTTAAAATAAGCGATAACTTACGACAAAATAAAGCTAGCGACTTAAAATTTTGGTCGAATGTTTGTAGTATGATCCAGTTGGCTAATATTGAAAATACGTAAAATCCGACCAACGAAACCCCTACTTCCCCTACAAATGAAACCTCAAATAATTGATAACTTTCGATAGAGTGAAGCTTAGGATTTGAAATTTTGTTTAAATGTTTGTAGGGTGATCTACTTGGTTGGTGGCAATGATCGGCAAGATCCAACCCTAGGAACCCCTACAATTGAAACTTCAAATAAGCAATAACTTTCGATAGAATGAAGCTGGCGACTTGAAAAATTCGACAAATATTTGTAGAATGGGTTAGTTAGTTAATTGATTTTGAGAATGGTCAAGATCCCACTGAATGCGTGCCAACCTCCCCTATGAACTGGCCATATAGGAGACCCACATTTAATGCATATGGTCGTTGCCAATTGGTAATTTTGGTATCACCACTAGGTCTGTACAAGTCTAGGTTATATACGCTTCGGCCTGGTTTTCAATTTCTCTGATTCTCTCTTCTGTGCATGCTAGACACATTTGAACGTAAGGCGAATTTTCGGGGCTGTTTGCGATTGAAATGGATGGCGCATCCGGTACAGCCAAGAGTTGTATGAACTGTACGATGAGCTGGAAGTACCGAAAATCGTTAAACTACAACGACTTCAATGGGCAGGGCATGTACAATACAAAGAATGGACGATGATTGCAGAACGAGTCGACGGAGCGAGACTGCCTAGACGACCGAGATCTCGTTGGGAGAGCTCAGAATTTGTGGGCGCCGAACAGCTACTGGGCTTCCAAAATTGGTGGACGTGGTCACGTGACCGAGATGATTGGAGGACAACCATCCAGGCGGCCAAGGCCCGACATCGGGCTGTCGCGCCACGATGAAGATGATATAAGAAGTATATTTAAGAAGCATATCTAAAAGGAAATTTAGTAAGAAATTTCTTTTCAGAAGGTATCTTAAAAAGTTTAAGTCAGGGATGCAGCTGCTCCTGGCTTGGGCTTATGAAGGTTAAAGTGCGATGTACATTTACTTGGTCAAATGGCTTACACATGCACCACCAGAAGCAAAATCAAACCCTGCCCTGTCTCATATTTCTTTCACATATTAGATGCCTACTTGAAATATCGTGTGGGGTCCAAAGGACCTATTTTGTAGTCTACGTTATTAAAATATAATAGCTTGCCAGTTTAAGGGAATAATATGCTCCTGTTTTTAGATATGCTAGTTCAAACTTTTAACTGGAGCTACGAATACTACTTTTTTCACAATTTGATCCCGGATATTCTGCAAACGGCAACAGATTTACATATATAAACAACCAGAACCATGGTAGCTTAACACTTGCTAATGAAGAGTTTTTTGCAACACTATAATAAATAGATGTGATCAACACTGGTATCCTCCATGTCCCATATTTTGTACCTTAATAAAGTTTCTGCAATAAAAAAACACTGGTCTGACACAATTTTCATACTCTTCTATTAAAACGTTTGAAGGTAACCTGCAGAATACTCCCGGACATTCCCTGACTGTGGGACTTAGACACACCCTCAACTCAATTATGTATTGCATGTTACATTGCTCCCGTGATTTATGCCCGCATCGTGGGCAGCAATGCCAACATTTCGCAACGTAATTACTTTCCCTGGATTGCATTTTTATTCCCTGAAATTATGCTCAGATTTGATATTGAATTAATACATGCACGTATTGTATTCTGGCCCGTTAGTTACTCATATGAACATGTTCGTCGTCAGCTCTGCGCTGGAAATGTGTCTGACGAATCCTGACATACGAGTATGCATGAAGTGTTAGTGCTGTTGGTTGAATTATTAACTCGCACCCTCTGTAGTTCAACGGGAGCAGCCCTTCCTTCCATATTCATTCACGTATGTTTACCGCGAGCACTTTCAAACTCATTATTCCGAGTGCGTACGATGCGAGTATACTGTTTGGAAACATGCCAGTCGCAACGAAAATATCAACACATTTGCACGGTTGGTGAATTCCATGTAAGGCTTTCTGATATTTTGGAATTTTAATCACTTTGATAACAGACCAGGATACACATTTGAAGCTTACAAAGAGAGTGGCTAGACGTTAGGAAGGGACTAAATTTTCTGGTTTTGGGAAATGGGGTACGAAGTGAAGCAAAGGACTCATTTTATACAGTGGGCTAAGTACCATCCGACCTGCCAGATAAGTTTTCCGGAACCCTACTATTATGGGCCAATCGTAGCTACCTTTTCAATATACCCTAGACTTATAGTACCTATAGGGTATATTTTTTGTCACGACGAAAATATGTAACACCTTAAAGGAGGCTCCGGAAGTATAGCAATGTACGAGTATATATAGGGTTATCCATTTTCTCTTTCGGAAAGTAAACTTAAATTAAACATAGTAAATATTTGAATTTCGATGGAATTTTTATTTCATAATAAATGTATTAATGTTCTTGCAAATGTACAAGTGCGAATCATTTTCAATTTAAATTGGAATTGTTTGTGACACTTGGTTTCATTCTGCACACCAACTTAGTATGCGTCTGTAGCTTAGCTCGGTAACGCACCGGGCATTTTTTGCTACTCGAAACACGGTCTCTGCGGTTCGCGCCCCGCAACGGGACCAACTATTTTTTATTCTCAAATTCCCTCTGAATTAATTTCTCCGAGCTTAGTGGTTTCGTATGGATAGTAGCACTCATCAGGTCTTGCATCTTTGCAGCTATCCATGTGCAAGACGACCACGAAAGTGTGAGAATTCTGTTTGTATAAGCCGTGAAGGCGTGATTTTACTTGAAAACTCGACCGTGGAGGTCTAGATGGTGTGAAACACTTATATTAACTCACTAGAGGGGTGGAGAGAGGGTGAGAAGTGGAGATATTTGTTCCCTGGCAATTTTACTTTATGTATTAATGTTCTTGCAAATGTACAAGTGCGAATCATTTTCAATTTAAATTGGAATTGTTTGTGACACTTGGTTTCATTCTGCACACCAACTTAGTATGCGTCTGTAGCTTAGCTCGGTAACGCACTCGTGTTTCGAGTAGCAAAAAATGCCCGGTGCGTTACCGAGCTAAGCTACAGACGCATACTAAGTTGGTGTGCAGAATGAAACCAAGTGTCACAAACAATTCCAATTCATAATAAAGTTTGGATTATGCCATTATACGTGGAATACAATATCTGTCAAATGTTCCCCACGGGACCGCTTGCAGGACTCGATCCTTTTGAGGTAATTTTCGATTACCTTTTCACACATTTCCGGCAATAACTCGGCTATAACTAGACGGATTTCGTCCTTCAATTGACCAATCGTCGTGCGATTTTTCGCATAAACTTGGTCCTTCGCATAGCCCCACAAAAAGAAATCTAACGGCGTTAAATCGCAAGACCTTGCTGGCGAAGCCACATCGCCGAATCTCGAAATTACGCGTCCTGGGAATTTCTCGCGCAATAAAGCCAAATTTTGTCGCGTGGTGTGGCATGTGGCCCCGTCTTGTTGAAACCACATATTGTCGAGATCCATATCTTCAATTTTCGACCAAAAAAAGTCATGAATCATGGCGCCATAACGCTAACCATTGACTGTAACGGCGGCTCCTTCATCGTTTTCGAAAAAAAACGGCCCAATGACGCCGCCGGCCCACAATGCACACCAAACAGTCACTTTTTGCGGGTACAACGGTTTCTCAGCGGTCACTTGCGGTTGCTCACTACCCCATTGTTTGTTTACATAGCTGCCGAGCGCAAAATGGGCCTCATCGCTAAAGAAGATTTTCTTCGAAAAATCGGCATCGGTGGCCTGCTGTTCGAGGACCCAATCTGAGTACTCACGACGCAATCTGTGATCAGTCGGCTTTAATTCTTGCGTGAGCTGGACTTTATAAGGATGGAGATGAAGGTCCAAATGCAAAATGCGCCACAATGTGCCGTAAGATAGGCCTAAATGCTGGGATCGGCGCGGAATCGACAAATTCGGGTCTTCGGCCACACTTTCACTCACAGCGGCGATGTTTTTGGTCGAACGAGCAAAACGATGATGCACAGGTGTAGAAATGTCTGTCACCGACCCAGTTTCTTCAAATTTTTTCACTGTGTAGGCAATTGTGCGCTCATTGGGACGATTATGTCGACCATAATCTGCGCGTAATGCACGAAACGTGGGCACCGCAGATTCACCATTTTGGTAGAATAATTTAATAATTTTAACGCGTTGTTCAGTCGTAAAACGTTCCATCTTGTAAAATGGCAAACCTTCAACTAAACCAATACCAGTTTGGAATACACTGACATTTGACAGATGTCGAATGGCAGGGCTTTACTTACACGAAATGGATAACCTTGTATATAAATGATCAGGGTTACCTCCTGATTTGACTTAGCCATCTGTCTGTCCGTCTGTCTGTCCGTTCGCACGACAACTTTCGATAGAATGAAGCAAGAGCCATGAAATTTTAGTCAAATGTTGGAAGTTAGATCTATTTGGTTGGTATTGAAAATGGGCATAATCCGGCCAAGAAAACGCCTACCTCCCCTACATATGTAAAATAATTAAATGTATCTAAACTCTCGATTAAATAAACATGAAAAGCTCTTTCGGTAGATAACTCATGAGGGTAATCTTATACTCTCCTGGAAAAATAAAATCCATCAGTTGAAAACTTCCTTTCCATGTTTTTTTTGTCTATAACTCTTGAACCAATTGACGTAGACACCTGATTTTTGGCATGTAGCCCTGAGGTGAGAAGCTGCTTGAGTTTCAGTAAGTTGGGCATAGTCAGGCCAAAGGAACGCCCCCCTCCCCTACAAATTTCAAAAAATTAAATATCACTTCAATTACGATAACTTTCGATAGAATGACACTAGCAAGTTGAAAATTTGGCAAAATGTTGCTACTGAGATCTACTTGGTTCGTGTTGCAAATGGGCAAGATCCAACCCAAGGAACCCCTACCTCCCCTACAAGTCAAACTTCAAATAAGCGATAACTTACGATAAAATAAAGCTAGCGACTTGAAGTTTTGGCCAAATGTTTAAAGTAAGATTGAGTTAGTTAGTATTAAAGATAGGACAGATTCGACCCAAGTAACCCCTACCTCCCCTACAAATGGAACTTAAAATAAGCGATAACTTACGATAAAATAAAGCTAGCGACTTGAAATTTTGGTCAAATATTTGTAGTAGGATTCGGCTGGCTGATATTGAAAATACGTAAAATCCGATAGACCAAACCCCAACTTCCCCTAAAAATGAACCTTCAAAAAAGCGATAACTTTCGATAGAATGAAGCAAGAGATTTGAAATTTTGCTTAAATATTTACCCCTATCTCCGCTACAAATGAAACTTCAAATAAGCGAGGACTTTCGATAAAATGAAGCTAATAAGTTGAAAATTTCGTCAAATGTTTGTACTGGGATCTAGTTGGTTGTTATTAAAAATGCGCAAGATTTGACAAAAGAAACCTACCCCTACAAGTGAGACTCCAAGTAAGCATTTACTTTAGATAGAATGGAGCTAGCGACTTGAAAAATTCGACAAATATTTGTAGAATGGGTTAGTTAATTGATTTTGAGAATGGTCAACATCCACCTGAATGAGTGCCAACCTCCCCTGTAAACTGGTCATATAGGAAACTCAGTTTTACTTCAAATGGTCATTCCCAATTGGTACTTTTGGTATCACCACTAGGTTTGTACGAGTCTAGGGTATATACGCTTCAGACTCTGCTTTTTATCTGATTGTAGGCCAGTTAAATTAAATTCTGGAAATAGTTTTAATCCTTTTTATAGATACTGAATACATGGAAACTGAATTTGCACGGTAGTGGAAGGTGAGCTTAACTTTTGGTGGGCGAAAATCCGAGAAATTTGAACCGTTTTTTTTAATATTATCCTTATAACTCCTAACTTGGATCGAAAAAATTTGCGTGTGTAAATTAAAGAGCGTTGAATTCTGCGTTCAATGCACTGCTCCAAGCCGCAATTCGGTTCAGTAGCGTAGTCTAAATCCATAGTCAAAGAAAAACAGTTTTCGATGCTTCGGAAAAAATCATGTAAATGTAATAAGCTTGGCGTCTGCGATTGTGGCTGGGCAATGTAGTGTAATGGCGTCATGGTAATCGCGACTCTATGGCTGTGACATGTTCTGCATGAGGATGATTGAGGATGGCATCCAGTGTTGTTGAAAATCTATCTTTTTGTGGCAAAGTATCTTTTGTTGGGATGTATCTTGTTTTGGGAAAATATCTTTTTCTCGCAATGCGTTTGCGATTTGTATGGATGTGAAATGAAGCATTTTTGTATGAAAATAGTACTCGTATGTTGCGCAGGATGTGACTACGCAATCAAGTATTTTTATATGAACGTGAGGCGAATGAATGGAAAGAGACGAATGTACTGTAGATGGCATTTCGAGTTCTTCGGCGGCAAAAAGGACATTCAATAACCATATTGCCTAGATTTGCCAGACCACAAAAGTCAAAACGCCTTTAAAATTACCCCAAAGTATTGCTCATCATCTCGATTCATAAGACACCCATATTTCACTACATGGCCGAAAATCTCCTTTCCGTAATAGAAGGACCTAAAATGCCATGTACACTACTCCTGGACATTCACTCCGATTCTTATTGCCCATATTTTGCTTCACTGCCAAAAATGTCCTACTTCGAATGTCTTTGTCGCCACAGAAGACTCCAAATGCCGTCTACAGTACTCCTGTAGATTGGCCTCTTCGCCCCGATTCATATAACACCCATATTGCCAATTTTTCATTTGACACCCATATTGCCAATTTTTCACTTGACTGCTAAGAACGCCCTTTTCGCCATCGAAGCACTCGAAATGCCATCTACATTACTACTGGACATTCACCTCTTCACCCAATTCATATGACACCCACAGTGTCCATATTTTGCATCACTTCCAAAAAATTCCTTTATCGAATGTCCTTGTCGCCATCTAGAGTACGGTAGTGCATTGGTCTCATCACTCCGATTCCGGAGAGCCCCATATTGCCTAGGTTCCACTTCATGTCCATGAAGATGCGTTTTTCCTGACCAAAGGATTTAAAATGCCTTTCTCTTCCTTCCTTCATCTTATCTATCCCTCCACTACACTATCCTAACCTCCCTACTCCTCCATTAAACTTCCCACATTGTTGTGAAACATTCTATTCTTCTATTCTTTCAAAACCTGTGCTTCCTGTAAACCCACACTCAGATTCCAGACCTCTTCCTGGTAATCTGTTTTTTTTCGGAACAATGCGGATCAGCGGACCTACCCGGATCAGTGCATCAGCGGAACTATTCGGATCAGTGGACCTATCCGGATCAGTGGAACTATTCGGATCAGCGGAGCTACCCGGATCTGTGGAACTATTCGGATCAGCGGACCTACCCGGATCTGTGGAACTATTCGGATCAGCGGATCTACTCGGATCATTGGAACTATTCGGATCGGCGGACCTACCCGGATCATTGGAAGTATTCGGATCAGCAGACCTACCCTGATCAGTGAAACTATTTGGGACAGCGGACCTACTCGGATCAGTGGAACTATTCAGATCAGCGGACCTACCCAGATATTTTTTAAATCGGACCTTCTAGACCCAGGTTTGGGTGTGCGACCTAGGCTCAAAAGAGTAGATCCGATTTTGAACAACCATGACCACTAGATAGTATCGTAGGGCGGTGACTGAATGACCACCGAGCGCGTCCTGTGCTTAAGTCAACTTAATGACTCTATTGTTTTAGTAAAAATAGGAATAATTATATTTTAATAAAATAAACAAAAATATATCTACAATATTTAATCTGGTCTAATTTAAATAAATACTTTTGGTTGTAATTTATAAATTAAAAAAAATATAGGATTTAACCATGTTTATCTTCCTTTAACTCTTCATTGGCAATAAGAATTTGTATCGTTTTAAAGTCGCCTCTTAAGGCATACCTATTATATTAAATCTAATGAAAGAAACATTTTAATTTCTTCGGCATCTTATTGGAAAATATTCGTGTGTCTACTCCTGAATTAAGCAGAAGGCTCTTTCCGTTGCTATTATTAATGAGCGAGCAATCAAATAACGAATCATCTAATTACTTAGGGTCGAAAATCGAGGGTATCTACCTATATAGTATCTTTTACCTTCGTTCACCTTTCCTGAATGACGGGAAAATTACAAAATCTGGAGTTTCGTGAATAATTAAAAATCGGCAGAGTCATTCAGATACTCGTATACTGAAAGGAAATGCTTTTCCCTTTCAACTTTCATGGGTTTATTGTATGAAATATGAAGTAAATTCTGTGTAGTTAATTACGGTTAGCTGAAATAGATAGCTGAGCTGGTATAAAAACAAACTTACTGGAAATTTCGAGCATCCAATGCAGGAATTCATACTCAGTACATAGTATCAATAACAGGAATGAATTATATTTCAATTGGGAGAGAAATTAATAATTATGGATGAGATGTTTTTATGATAGGATAGGAAATTTAGGACATTGCATTTATTGATTGCTATTTTCTTATCGACATCATTGATATATTGTTACAACCAAGTCCAGAATTAACAACATAAGTTTTTTTTTATGTAAAGATGAGTACTTCACAGTCAGAAATTTTGGACTATTATCTAATATTTTTGGTCTTGTATATATGACGACACCAAAATTAGCTTAGAATTCAATACTTGGCAAGTTATCAAATAAAATTTTCATTCCAGTCGGTATTAAAATTTAATACGATCTCATATAGTCTTAATGCAAACTGTATTAGAATATAACACAGTTTTTAATTCAGTATAACCAGGATGCGGATTAGTACTAGTAGGAATCTTTGTAAAATTTAATACAAAGTGTATTGAAACATAATATAATTTGTATTTCAGTGTGATCAGGGTGCGTATTATAATTGAATAAGAATCTTCATAAAATTTAATACAAACTATATTGAAACATAATATAGTTTGTATTTCAGCGTAATCGGGGTACGTATGAAATTGAGTAGGAATCTTCATAAAATTTAATACAAATTGTATTGAAACATAATATAATTTGTATTTGAGTGTAATCAGAGTGCGTGTTAGAATTGAGTAGAAATCTTCTTAAAACTCATTACAAATTAGTATTAGAGTATAATATATTTTATTATACACGGTAATGCAAATAATATTAGGTTTTTGAAAATCTTCTTGTATTAAAATGCAACATACAATAATATGGAATTGAATGATTCCAAAGTGAGAGTTATCGGCTTGCATTCGGCATCTATGCAATACTACATACTATACTACGTATTATGCCGTAATATTATCATTATGTAATATGCAGTGGTCCATGTTAATGCTGCAAGTCAATAATACTCACTATTGAGCTATTAAATTCCATCTTCGTGTGTTAAGATTTTCAAAATCTAATATAATATTTGCATCACCATGTGTGTAAAATAAACTGTATTACACTCTAAAACCAATTTATATTGATTTTTTTAAGACTCCTACTGTGTAATGGAAACTATATTATATTCCAATAATAGCAAATGCAACTAACTAAAATACATACTTACTTTCGATAAGTTCAATTACACAAAATGCAAAATCAACAATTAAAGTATTCAGTTTGTTTATTGAAACATACTTACTTATATAACATAATTCAGTATAACAGTAAATTCAAAAAGGTTACATGTTCTTTACAGTTCAAAGTAGCTAGGAGATCTAAGACCCCAAAGAAACTCATATGGAATTACAGTTTGCCCCTTTACAAGAAAAAAAAAATATCTCTTATTAAACCAAATTGATTTTATTAAATTAGCGGTTTTTATTCATTTATTGTTTCTTTAATAATATAAATCTTTTCGTTAACATAATTCAGTTCTTTTGGTTTATTATTTTTTACTGTTTTATAACCGACAACAGCAAATCGATTTGAAGCTATAACTTCTGTGCAATTTAAACTTTCTACGAAAACTGAGACTTCATAGAAATTCATATAAAAATAAAGTTCACCCATATACGAAAAAATCTCTCTTATTAGACCATATTCATTTTCAGAACATTTTATAATTAAGCCGCTTCTATAATGATACCCAAACTTAACTTTGAACCAGTTAACAACAGAAATATCTGAAATATTTTCTTGAGCTAAATTTTGAATAAAACGTTTGATTGTACTATTCAAAGAGTTAACCTGAATATTTTTGACTTTGCCGAATGAATAATTATTTTTCAATTCCATATTCTCCCATTTTATAGCAGCGTTAATTTGATGGCATTTTGCTATACTGTGACATATATTCACATAATTATTTGAAGTGGAAACGATTTTCAATAGAGCTTTATGTTTTGCTTCATAGCGCATAACCCAATTATGTCTTGGTGGTCCCATGCGCTTAATTAAGCCGGGATAATGTGTTAAAATGTGATGCTTTGGAAGTAATTTCTTTTTGTATGTTTCCGTTATTATTTTCAAATGTGACGCTATGTCATTTTTCAATGTCTCTAATATGTGCAAAGGAATTTCTGTAGAAAGTAAAATATTTGTGATTTTTAGTAATGATGTGATGATTTTCCAGAAATGAGGAATTTTTGTTGGAAAATCATAAAAAATTAAAGGAAAATAAAGTAATAAACATAAATTTTGCGCAGCATTTAGACCAATAGATGTATTTCCTTTTTCAATACTCACAAAACTTGGAATATTCATTCTTTGTAAATATCCATAGTGAAATGATTTAATTCTATTATTAATACTTTCTATATTTAAAAGTTTCAGTTCAACTACTTTTGTTAGAAAACATTTTAAAGCAAAAGGTATAGCTCCTTCCAATACATCATGCATCAAATCCACACTTCCATTTGATATTATATGAAAGCTTTTTAAATTGTTTAAAATACAGTAACTTTTGATACCTCGCGAGTCATTGAAGTTTGAGAAAATCAAAGACTTGTCGTTTTCAAACAATTGGTCATAAGTAGCAGCCGACCGCAAATATGACTCTTGTTCGCTTAGAGCAAACTCCGTCTCACTTTTAGGCATTGTGCATATTCTACAAAAGAAATTTGCCCTAAATGATTCTACGAATCCCATACAACAATTTCCACCCAAATTATCATGGCTTACATTAACAAGGCAACCTTTTACTCGAACACCGTCAATTTCAATACCTTCTTCTTCCAAATGCTTTAAATCTTCGACAATGGGAGCGAGAACAGAGTTGAATTGAATATCATCGTTTTTCAGATCGGAAACAAAAAATAAGGCGACTAAATGAATATTGTCAAGATTGGAATTAAATTCATAAGGTAAGTTTTTTACGGTGAAATAAATAGCTCCTACTTTATGGATTGAAGTTTTGCTACCAAGTGGATTAACGACTTCAAAGTCATCGTAGAAAAGCTGAATTTGAATTCTTGTCTCGTTCCGCGAAAACGTGCTATTGCTGCTAAAATTTTCGGTGCAGCAAAATCCTCGCAAAATGTTTTCATCACAAGTATGGTTGATTGTGTAAAAAAGATCTTTAAATGAACTATTTTTGAAAATCGAATTTAATGTTTTTAAAATTGGTATATACTGCATTGTGCATTGTCTGAAAGTTCGATTATATGTATTGTCCTTGGAATTGTAGGTTTTATCCCACCGCCCTCCTAAGCTTTTTGATACCGGTTCTACATAAAACTCCTTTGAATTTAACATTCTATTTCGTTTATAGCTGGAAGAATACTTTCCAAGATTACTCAAAACTGCAAAGGAAAAATTTTCTTGTGCTTCGGAAAATGCACCGTTAGTGTCAATTAAATTTTTTGAACTATACATTTTAAACTCTTTAAAAAGATTAGAAATAAATTCTTCGGAATAGTCAAAAATTGCATCAGTTTTGCACCCTGCTATACTCAGACTCATAATTTGGTTAGAAAATTTATCGAGAATTTTGTTAAGATTGCTACATGTCGTTTCAGGTTCGTCTTCAATTACTCTAGTTTTAAAATTCGAAGTTGTTGATAATGAATATGGTCCATCACAAGTAGTAGAGAAAGAAGGCACAGATGCCGAATTGAAGTCTCGATCTTTATCACATAATAATGCATGTCGTCTTAATCCACTATACGTCGAAAATCGTTTCCCACAAGAATGAGATCGAACACATTGTAATGTAATTCCTTTCTTTTCGGATAAAAAGTGTTCAGTTTTTAAATGAAAAATAGCAGAGCTACATTGAACGAAAGTATTTTCACATATATAACAAAAAAATTCCATAATTTCTTCTTTTCTTCACGACATAATATATAAATGATCAAGAATACTTGGCAGTTAGCTTAGGCCTTAATTTAATTTATTCAAAGTTAGTTTGATTTGTTGGTCAATTTTAATATAATTTCTTTTTGTCTGGTGCTCAGATTAATGTTTTCAAATTTATAGAAAAATTTGGCGAAAAACGAATAGAAATTTTTTAGATTGTCATCAAATTCAATGTTAAAGACATAGAGAGATTTAAAAAGTATATCAAATGAATCTAACATACCAAATTCGTGGGGCAATTGTAAAATATTTCCGTCAATCACTAAAAAGAATTGACTGATTGCCAACTTGCTTGCTCCTACGGCGATTAAAAATGGCGAATCAGCGTTGGTTTCGTATTCTTCGACAGGAGTATGTAACTAATTAACAATAAAAATATTTAGAATTAATTATTAATTAAGTAAAAATATGCTATCAACCTACGGTTTGGAATCTGATCAACGAACGTATGCAGGTGTTAAAGTTTCCCCTGACTATGTTTTTTCCTTTTTTGCCGGATGCGGTTGGAGGAAGAAGCATAAGAAGAAGTAAAAACGATCGTATTTCATTATTCCATGAGTCGGCTTCTTCGCAGTTCTTCAGGCTACTACTACAGTCTTTAAAAACCTCCTGAATTGTTTCAGCGTACTTGCTCCATTCAAATTTGAGGTTGTTGGCCTTTTCGGGGTACCTTATTTCAAAGTCATATAATATCTAAAAAAAATATATATATTTAGGACTCAATATCATAGTTAGCAACCGACTATATCCATTTATCAAATGTATAACACTTATATACTTACTAATTCTGGTTGAAAAAAATAAAATGGAAAGGTTTTTTTAATGTTGATAGCTCGAAAACAGAGCTGCTGTCTTTCCTTTACTGTCTGGTTAAGCCTTTGTTTAAGAGTTTGCAGTTGCTGGGGTATGACGCAATTTTGAAAGAATTGTTCGTCTTCTTCTTTCAATGTTAGGACTTCCTCCTGATTCTCCTTATTCTCCTCATTCGGCTTATTCTCGGGTTTATATTTAAGCTTATTTCTCTTTGAATTAACGTTCTTTAGCTTTGCGGCGAGATACCCTGTATTCGTTTTTGAATCGTAGAAAATATTGATTTCACCATCGCTGGCTTTGTATGCAGGAAAAAGGTTGGTAATGGCTTTTGCCGTAGCAACTTTTTCCTCCCTCGTAGGATAATTGCCACACAATTCCCTCATCAAATTAACAGCCTCAGACACCACCTTTCGACGCGATGCATCGCTCAAACTGATTTTGTCGGCATACTCTTCAAAAATGTATGCGCAGTCGTTTTCGCGCAAATGTTTTTCGAAAATCTTAAAAAAAAATATACATATAAATTAAAATTGTATGTGTGTACACTTGCAATTCCAAACAAAATTCAACAACATTTATCTCGATTTCTTAACGAGTTAGCTGCTACAGGCATTTGAAATTCGCGGGAGAAGCGTAAATAACTTTACCGCTACACTGTAACTAGATCACTTTATTACCTGTGTGTTAATTATTAGCTCGGCTCCTACAATGGCATTACACCGCTTTAATTGAGCTGTGATTTTTCCGCATTGAGGCACACCTTAATGAATAAAAACCAATTATAAAAACCCATGTTCAAAATAAAAATCAATCATATAAACCTACGTTCTTCAATTTGTAAAACAAAGCAACCACAATTCCGATATTGGAAAATTACTTCGGCTATGTCATTTGTTGATATCACTGCGCCATATTTTGTCTTAAAAATTAAGTTGGCCTGCTCCTCCTCTAAAATCTTGAATTCACGGTAAACTGTAGGAAACTCACATTCACTTTCGGGTTTAAAATGCTTCGAAAATATACTCACTTGTTGTTAAGATATCGTTTGACGTAAAATACGGAGGGGTTAGCTGCACAATTGATACAATTTTAATTTCACCACCTTTTTTCACATTCACAAACACTCTCGACAAGCATTGACTTGTATCCGCCATGGTTGAAACTTTTCTTTCCAATATTGTACATAAAATTCATTCAACAGTTTCAAAAATGCATGCGTAAATACGTAAATACAGTCCGTACTTATTTTCATCGCCAAGTTAAGCTTGAATTCAATTTCACTCGTACTAGAAATCAATACCTTTGGAATACTTCTCAATACTTCTGAATTCAATTTTAAACCATGTCGATTCTTGAATATGTTACGCTGAAAATGCAGTTATGCTTGCACGGACAAAACATACTTCAATATTACTTTAATACAAAAGAGATTCAATTTAATGTGTATAGTATGGTTTTTGTAATACAAAGGGAATTAATTCTAAAACGAAATGTATTATCTTAAGAGTTAAGATTTGTATATTTCCGATTTTTTTCGCATTCATTCTCAGAATCCATTGTATTCTATTTCATGTTAGAAATTATTCTTTTTTGTATTAGACATCAATAAAATTAGTATTATGTTGTATCTCTTATGTATTGAATATTTTGTATCAATGCATTTTAATACATTTGCATATTACTTGGATATCTGATTGTATTACAATTTGAATATGAAACCAAGTTAGTATACATTTTAATACACAGTATATTGAGAAAAATTACTCTTTCGAAAAGTATAAAACTTAGTGTGCACTGTATTAAAAGATGCTGTAATAAAATGCTTGGTTTGAAAAATAGTATAAAATTTCTAACACAAGACAATAGATTTCGTATAAGAAACAATTATTTTTGTATTAGACGTCAAATACAATCGGTGTATTAAATTGTATCTCCTTTGTATTAAATATTTTATATCTTGCATTTTAATATATTTGTGTATTAATTGGATGTCTCATAGTTAGTTGAATTGAATCTGAAACCAAGTGAGCATACATTTTAATACACAATTAATTGAAAAAACACAAAATGCTTTCTTGAAAAGTATCAAATTTATTATGCGGCGTATTAGAAAGACTTGGATTAAAATATAGTCTAAAATTTCTTAGATAAATTAATGTATTTCGTATAAAAAATTATTCTTTCCGTTTTATACGTCAATAGGATGGATATTAGATTGTATCTCTTTTGGATTAAATATTTCAAATCAATGCATTTTAATACATTTGTGTATTACTTGGATATGAGATAGCTGAAGGAATTATTCCTTATTGTATTATAATTTGAATATGACACCAAGCTGGTAAAAATTTTAATACACAATATATTAAGAAAAAAATTACTCTTTTGAAAAATATCAAATTTAATATGCACTGCATTAAAAAGGTGCTGTAATAAAAGGCTTGGTTTAAAAAATAGTCCAAGATTTTTGACTGTGTTGGTATACTTGTGCGTTTATGTACATGTGATGCTCCTCCTGAATATAGAGACAAATTTTAGCATCGATATGTTTTTGAGGGCTTCTCACTGTTTAGGTGGACAATTTTGGGTAATCGATTCCGTCCTCACCTGGATGTACAACTTTGCTTACGTCGTTTTTTTCCTGGAATTAAAAACTTAATTGTCAAAAAGTACTTACAGATGTCTTATTCAAAGTACTGTCCATCGCTAGCGACAACTTTCGCCTATCTCTCCGCCAATTTTCGGATTCCATCTCAGAAAAAGGAGGCGTCTTTCGACGCGATTTATGATTGGATCCATTTTTCGACTTCCTCGTACGAACGAAAATTCTGATCAGCCAGGCCGTGCGCCATGGAACGAAACAGATGGTAGTCGGAAGGAGTGATGTCTGGGGAGTACGGCGGATGGGGCAAGATTTCCCATTTCAAGGTTTCCAAGTATGTCTTGACCACTTTTGCGACATGTGGCAGAGCATTGTCATGCTAAAGGATGACTTTGTCGTGTCTTCCTTTGTACTGTGGTCGTTTTCCCTTTAATGCTCGACTTAAACGCATCAATTGCATTCGGTACCGATCTCCTGTGATAATTTCATTCGGTTTCCGTTGCTCGAAGTATATCACACCCAGCTGGTTCCACCAAATGCAAAGCATAACCTTGGCGCCGTGAATATTCGGTTTTGCCGTCAACGTTGAGGCATGTCCGGGAATTCCCCATGACTTTCTGCGCTTGGGATTATCGTAAGGGACCAATTTTTCGTCGCTGGCTACGATGCGATGTAGAAATCCCTTCCGATTCTTCAGTTGTTCTCTAATTGCCTTGACCCCCTCCAGGGGCATGGGCGCGTCAACATCTCTAGCATTTCTATGCCTTGTTGACGTTTCAATAGCATATCTACTTTTCGGAAGTGCAGTTGCTAGCATGCACCTCCTATCCGCGCCGTCTTTATACTGACAAGCTCGGAGCACTGTGAGAGTTCTATCAGTACTCACAGGCAGTTTTTGATCACGCTGAGACTTGATCTCCGAGCTCTAGATTAGTATCGTAGAGCGGTGACCGAACGATCACGGCCACCGAGCGCAACAAAAAAATCAGTTGTTCGCATGCAAATAATCGCCGTTCAATATCTCTCGGTTTTAACTCGTACGGAATCCAATATCCTTGTTTCTGAATCATGCCCATGGCCTTGAGGCGTTTCGAGATGACTTGCTGAGTCACTCCCAGTGATTCAACTAATTCTTCTTGCGTTTGGTACGAATCTTCATCGAGCAGTGCTTCCAATTCGTCGTCTTTGAAATTTTTTTCTCTCCCACCACCATGCTTGTCCTCGATATTGAAATCGCCACTTTTAAAACGTTGAAACCACTCACGACATGTTCTGTCACTCAGCAACCTCACCGTAAATATCTGAGAGCATTCGATGAGCCTCAGCCCATTGACAGACGTCCAAACTCACTTTGTGACGCTTTTGAACTACGTATTTTGACCAGCCGTCACCGATGCAGCCGTCTGTCGGAAAACGGCAGAAGCAAAGTTGTACACCTAATAGTATGTTAACGAGTTTGCAAAGTGACTCATCAACCTGGAGGCCCAGAAGTGCCTCAATAATCGCACTAGCTCTAATATTATTGAAAGCACCCTCCATATCCAGGAATGCAGCCATCGTGAATTCCTTTTGATCAAGAGATTTCTCAAATATGACAGACTAAAGATTGCAGAACCGTGTCCATCAACCTACATTTCCAATAGGCATGTTGCGGCGTGGATAAAGGCAGTGGCGAGATAGTATCCCGCAAATGGGTATCAGCCAGTTTCTCTAATAATATCAGCATAGTTGAAGAGAGAGATTGGTCGGAGATCGTTTGGGCGTGCATGTGAACTTCTACCCGTTTTCGGGATAAAAATCACCCGCACTTCCCTCCAAATGCGAGGAACGTACACCAGCTCCAGGCAGCTAAATTAGGATACACTCTATCCGAGGATATACGATATCCATACAATTCTGTAAGTCCGCAGGAATGATGCCATCGCGTCCAGCCGACTTATAAGGTTTAAAGCTGGAGACTGCCCACAATCTCTCCCGAGATAGAATGGATGCACTATCACATGGCGCTATATGACAAGTGGAGGGGTCCCCCAGCGGGACTGCAACCGAACTTCCAGGAAAATGTGTGTCAAGTAGACACGTGATGGTTTCCTCGCTCGAGTACGTCGAAGTCCCGTCTTCCTTTTGAAGAAAACTTGGCATTGATGGATTTGACGCTAGGATTTTCCGAAATCTATAAGTCTCGCATGTTCACAAAAGCTCCTTCATGCATTGAGTTTGGTTCCTTTTAATTCTTTCTTGAAAGAGTTCAGATGTTTTTTAAATGAGTGTCAATCCGACTCCAGTCTTGAAGCCTTAACCTTATTGAAACTTCTTCCACACTCAGCCCTAAGTTCGGAGATCCTAGTACTCCACCAAGCTGGCTTTTGCTTTCCTGCATGTGAGGTAACCGGACATGATGAAGACACCGCTGCTTTCATAACATTTGCGAGAGTATTTACCATATCGTCCAGCTCCCGTTCGTTGTAGGGCTGACTTGGTAGTGAAGGTAGCCCTTCATAAAGAGCATCACGATACTTAAGTCAGTTAGTTCTTTTGCGATTTAAATGGGTTGAATTTCTTCAGGACGCTCGGTGAAGCTGAACTGAAGTTAATGATGATCAGAGAAGGAGTATTTCGACAAAACCCTCCAATCTCTGATAAGGTGGATGATGTCATCCGACGCCAGAGAGATGTCTAGAACCTCCTGTCTGGCTTTTGTTATAAAAGTAGGCTCGCGGCCTACATTGCAGATTAAGAGATTAGTTCCCATAATATATTCGAGAAGGGATTCTCCGCGCTCATTGGTGTCCGAGCTGTCCCAGACATTTTGATGCGCATGTGAGTCGCAGCCAAGAATCATGCTAGAACCGTGGACCCTAACTAACAAAGGGGCTGATGGAGGGGGACGATAAGAAGCTGAGAGGATAATAACTCCAAATGCTATCAAAAGTGCTACTAACTCTTTTGCACCATGTAAACGGCGCTCTACTACAAAAGATAATCCCCCGAATATATTCGTCGCCTGTTTTTCAACAGGCTACATCCCGAAGGCATGGAGGGAGGCTAAGGTAGCCATCCTACCTAGACCGGGAAAAAAAGACTATAGAGAGGCAAGTCCTTAATGCCGGTTAGCCTTAGATCATTCTTGTTGAAAACAATGGAAAGGGTGTTGGTGGACTGAAAGTACCACGCTAATGTATAGTCTTCTGAGTAGGTGCCAACATGCTTAAAGAGCAGGCAGCTCTACCGAAACCGATCTACACGAACTCATCAGAGTTGCAGAGAGGGATTAATAACGGTGGGATCGCTTTGTCTACTTTTAAGAACATGGGTGGTGTTTCGGTAAAATCTCCTTTTCCAAACTAAGAAACGCCCTGACTGAACGGGGTGTTGATTCTATTATAATTAATTGGATCGACTCTATGCCTAAGCAGAGGGCGATAAATATTAGCAGGGGATGTGCCAGAATACGGGGTAAGGTAGTCCGAGGAAGCCCACAAGGACTTGTTCTTTCGCCTCTACTGTGGAACATCACCATATACAGTCTTCTTTGGAAGCTGAACACGATGGGCGTACGCACTGTAGGATACGCCGATGATTTGGCTCTTCCGGTTAGTGGAACGTTCATGGACACAATTCTAGGTTGCATAAGACAGGCTTTCAAAGTAACCGAAGAGGGGTGTAATAAGCAAGAGCTAATCATAGACGCTAGTAAATCAAACACTATGACTTTTACTCGTAAGATGAAAAACATAGAGATAATTCCCTTGCGGCTTTTTGGTTCGGAAATTAAGGTGTCCAAGGAAGTGAAGCATCTAGGAATTACTTTGGATGCAAAACTAATTTGGCATGTTGACGTTGATGAGCGAAATGGACTTTGCATCAATATAAGAGAGTGTGTGCTCGTAGGTGGGCACCTAAAGCGGCCCACTGGATTTAGACAATGATGGTAAAACCCATTCTAGCCTATGCATCAGTGGTATGGTGGCCTCAAGCCATGTAGAAAACCACAAAGCAGAAGCTTCATGGGGTACAAAGGATAGCTTGCGCAAGCGTATTTATGCGTTACAATGCGCACCACACCTACGCTAGCAATGGAGGCATTGCTGGGACTGCTGCCGCTGGACTTATTTATAAAGAAAACGGCGGCGCTTTCGGATATATGTATGGATAATAATGCCATATGGTATCACTTTGGAACTAGCAGCGGTCATAAGAGCATCCTAGACATTATACATGATGAGGTCAGGGAGACTCTAATGCCGGTAGAATGCATAAGTTGACGTAGAGTAGTTGAAAGTCTGCACAAAACTCACATTGCGGATGGAAACATACACAATTGGCGCGTTGTTTTGCAGCTATCCAGGTCAAGGGTAGTTAACCTGAGCTTTTGCGCAAAAAAACGATGTATGTGGCCCATACAAAGTAAAAGCATGTATTTGGCATGAAATTTGTTTTGTCTCAGATAAAGTTTGGATTTTATGTGGTGGAATAATCCCACTCTATGAAAAATATTAAAAACAAACTTCATTCTATTACATCAAGAGCAAGCATTGAACCTATCAAATGCAACTATGATAGAAAAAACTAATTGATTCCGAGTAGTTTCCTAATATTTCGACAAAAATCACTTTTCCGATTGGAAAAAATGTGAAATCCCACTGAATTTTATTAAGGTAAATGAAGGGAAAACACAGTTTAACATCGTCGAATGAACAAAGTTCTTCTAAAAACCGGTAGATGCGCCCTAAATAAAAGCATTACTTGTGTCGTATCCAGGTCAGGATCGGCCCCCGAAAAATTACTAGGTCAAGCGGTAACCTATATATTGTAGCATGGTTGTTCTATTGCGTGATATTTCACTAACCTATAAAGGCCTTCATAGACCCGAGCGGGGTGCAACTGCACCCCAGACTTACATTTCTTAGGATATCTTTGGAAAAAACATTTTCTATTAAATTTCCTCAGAGATATGTTTTTCAAATATACTTCTTATATCGTATAAAAAAGTTGAAATAAATTCCTACATACTGTAACGAGTTATCGTTAATTTTGTTCGTTGCGGTACAGGTAATCTTGACGTTTTCAGTACAATAAGTACCTGAATGTAGATTATACCAAAATGATAACCATTGGTAATAAGTGTGATAGTTATTTTTGTACTGCGGATATCACGGTTTCTTAGTTTCAGTTTTATTTCTAGATAATTTTTCAAAATATGGAATTAAAATCTTTTGTCCAAAATACTTGTTGTCCTTTATATAATATAAAAAAAATGGGGTGCGCTTACACCTCACTTGGTCTTTAACGTAGCTTTTCGAGGTCGGTCCTATGAAGGTTAAGAAAAACAAAGGAACGCACCTAATGAGTGTATGTACAATGACATCATCATTTCTAGTGATGGCTCTTTAATGGACGGGAAAGCGGGTGCGGGGGTTTACTCTCACGAATTAAACCTAGCTTCTGCGCTTAGTCTAGAAGAGTATGTGTCCGTATACCAGGCAGAGATGCTTGGCTTGTTGCATGCGTTGGACCACCTGCTGGAAAGTCAAGTGCGGGGGAAAAAAATCCTTATTGTACTGGACAACCAATCGGTGATGAAACGCTTGCAGCAGACGAACAAAAACTCCAAACTGGTACTAGAGTGCGTCCGGAACTGATATGAATAAAAGGACACATAGGAACAACAGGAAATGAGGTGGCGGATGCTCTAGCAGAACAGGGATCTGCGGCGACTTTCATTGGACCAGAACCCAGAGTTGCTCTGGGGAACGGCATGATTGGAGCGCAGATCGGGAATTGGATGAACTCCATGCATCAATGAAAATGGCAGGAGCTAGTCACTTGCAAACAAGCTTGGAATGCAATTACCAGCCCTGTAGGCAGGGAAGCAAAAAAGGTACTTAGATAAAAACGGAATACCCTAACCTGGATAACCGCCTTGGTTACAGGGCATGGTATTTTTGAGGCTCATCTGGCCAAGATGAAAATCGAAGAAAATTACATTTGCCGGCTATGTCTGGAGGAGGCTGAGACGGCAGCACACATTGTGGGCGAATGTCCAGCACTGGCTAGCGCGAGGTTGAGGATCACAGGCAAACACACGATAAGTGTGGAAGCCAAGTATGAACTCAGCCTTTAAGAAATGCCAGCAATAGCACGATACTCAGTGATGAAGAGGGAGATCGACAATTTTCAGTCGACATCAGGAAATCACTGATAACCGGGAGGGGGCGAAAAGGGACCCAAATATCAGTGGTCTGCTTAAACACAATTAAGAATGGCTATCAACCCAGCACTAGCCCCTGTGAGGACAAAGATGGGAACATCATCAGCGGCACAGCTAGTATCAACAAACGATGGCCGTCCTATTTCGAAGAGCTTCTTAATTCCGCATCTCATGTCCCCATACAATAAGCCACAATCTTTGACGATTTGATTGATTATGGCTCCAATACACAACGCCCGACAGTAAAATAAAATGATCTCGCCTTGCAGTCACTCAAACCGAATAAAGCGCCGCGCCGGGTGCAGACGAAATTCCAGCTGAACTGCTAAAATCTGGGGGAACAGGTGGTCTATTAAATGTCATACATAAACTACCTCTGCGAATCTGTGAGGATGAATTGATCCCAGAAGACTGGCGCAGGAGCATCACCTCTCCCATCCACAAAAAGGGATATACTATAAATTGCTGTGTGAGAATTACAGAGGCACCTCACTATTATGTACGTCCTACAAACTACTGACGAAAATTCTACAAAATAGAAAAAAGCCATATGTTGAACGAATCATTGGCGAATATAAAGGTTTCAGACCTGGCCGATCTAAATCCTGGAAAAGTGCTAATAAAAGTTGTCGTGTACCAAATCATTGTTGATTTTAATGTCCCTTGCACACTACAGGAGATTTGGATAAACCTCGAAATTTAAGCAAATCTTCCCCCAAGTCTCCATGATTTACCATACATTTATTAATCTGTATTTCGACCGAGATTTAAAACAAATCTTGCTCAAATCTTGTTAAAATGTTCTTTTTCGCCCGAACATATGCTTTCCACATTTCATTACGCTCTACGCGGTATGTTCTAGTAATCCCGTCCACGACGACGTTCGTGGCCATGGATGTGCAGGAAGTGCATGCTGGCAGCTGCATTCTTCGAAACCAGTTTAAGCCATCGAAACGTCAACTGGGCCACATGGAACAGTTGACGCGCAATGCCCCACAACGGGTTAAGGCAATTGAGAGAGAGAGAGAGATGTTCTAATGAAAAAGATACAAAGTATCTACACTGCATGCAGATACATCGGAACATGGATATGTCTATGACTACCGACTGCGTGGAACCTGTTGTGTTGAAGATATCGACGTAAGTCTTATAAAGATCCCAGTATAGTTACACTGAATGAAATCATTCGAAAAAACACGTCCGACGCTTTCGGTAGGCATAAGACATATCCATGTACCGATGTATCTGGTGGCAGTGTAGATACTCGTCATAAATTCTGCTTTGCTTTTTCCTGTCCGCTCGGGCTCCTTTCTCTCGCGGGATCGTTTCGTTTTCGTTTGCATCGCGTGTGTGCAATATTCACCTCCTCTCGTGCACCCTGTTACATCTACCCGTTCGGTACAGTTTGCAGACTGCAGCCTATCGACATTTCTCCGAGTAAGTTTCAGCCAAAAAGGATTGATAATTCTACAAGAGTATAATATAACATTCCCCTCTGCCAGGAGATTTGTATGTATTGACAAATTGTATAGACTTCACAAGAAAGCTGACTCCGCCTCCGGTGGTAGATTTGTATATATTGATTCTCTTGTGTATCTATACTGTGTAGTTTATACTATATTTATACGATTTGTCATTTTCCTGGCAGAGGCGAAATTTCTATGGAGTGATAACTCTTGTGGAATCTATACGGATACTATTTGGTTTCAGCTAATCGCAATCACGCTTCCCACCATCTTTTCCCAATCGGACGTGTATTGTGTTTGTGTATCTATTGCAAAATCGCTCCCACACTATCCGCCCCTTTCCGCCCCTTTAATCAACAGTCCGGGTCGGTCCAGCACACACAATCCGTTTCTCAAGTAACGCGTGCGACTCTATGCGATTGTGTCCGGCAAACAGAAAGGGAAACTAAGTAAAAAGTGAACAAAACATTCCAACACACGCACAAAGAGAATGCACAAGAAAAAACTTGGGAATTTTTGCGGAAAGGGGGGGCATTTGATCTTCTGCAGACCTCTGAATGTACATCATGTCACGATGAGCTGCCCGGAACTATAATATAACATCCTGCGACGAATATTTCTCTATTTCGGGGCTTGGGAGATTTTAACTCGCGCAGTACGAATCCGCCATTTTGTTTCGTGATATGTTTATTGCACGTCTGGTGGGGGCCCACATTGTGGGCCAGTCAGACCTCAAATCGCCGCCATTGCAAATGCACAACCACAGTTGCTGGATCACCCGATTTGGCTCGAATGAACTTCATCCGCTCTCGCTCATCTTCGGGGGGTGGGAACTATGTACACTCTCTCAAATTGCGTCTGCGCATGTCCAAATGTTAGTCGAACTGACTACTTGCTACTTTTTCAGGGAGCCTATTGATTCAGATTTGTAGTACAACGCGCGCTATTTTATTTGTTTGGATCCCAGCCATTTTAAACATTTTGGAATTTTTGCGGAATGGGGGCATTTGATCTTCTGCAGACCTCTGAATGTACATCATAACATATAACATCCTGCGACGAATATTTCTTTATTTCGGGGCTTGAGAGATTCTAACTCGCCTAGTATAAATCCGCCATTTTGTTCTATGTGTTTATTGCACGTGTGGTGGGGGCCCACATTGTGGACCAGTCAGACCTCAAATCGCCGCCATTGCAAATGCACAAACACAGTCGCTGGATCACCCGATTTGGCTCGAATGAACTTCATCCGCTCTCGCTCATCTTCGGGGGGCGGGAACTATGTACACTCTCTCAAATTGCTTCTGCGCTTGTCCAAATGTTAGTCGAACTGACTACTTGCTACTTTTTCTGGGACCCTAGTGATTCAGATAGTACAACACGGGCTATTTTATTAAATGATGAATGGGAATTGGCGGAAATTAAAAGTCATTGAAAGTCCTTGGACGTCCTTGACCTAAATAATGAGTTAAAATGGAATTTCATTCATTGTGACCTCAGATTGGGTCTATGCATGTGCATGTCAGGAGTGCACAATTTGTTTAATGAAATGGTGAGAATGAGAATGATATGAATGAATGAGAGGAGGAGGTCCGCTGCCCTGAGCGAAATTTCGCATACATTCAGAGACCATAAATTGCGTGTGAGCATGTCGAGCGAGGAGAGCAGACGACTTCTTGCGACGTGTTCTGGGGGCCTAGTCAAGTTACGTAGTACGGAGCGTACTCTATATTTTTGAGAATTTTGAATGTATGGTATGGTGTGTATGCAGGAGTTTTGATTATGGCGTCGCGTTGGCTGAGAGCGTGGGACAGAGAGCACAGAGAGCGCCTGTTCACACGTACACTATGCTATTTCTTGCCGTCCGCAACGTCAACCTTTATCGCTATCAAATCAACATCCCAACATGTACACACAGGATCCCCGCAGGCGCCGCCCGCGCGGATCTACAAGCAACAGCCATGCACAATGACCACTTCACTCAAACGACATGCACAACCAGAAAAGAAAAATTTTCAATGGGCTTGTTTTTTCTTCTGACCCCCGAGTAGAAAAACAGACATTTCGTGTGACGGACAGATTTTTAGGATGACCCCAGCTATAAGACATATCCATGTCTTTTGTTCTTTTGATAATTCTCTTATTATGATGGCTGAGGGAATGGGAACAGAAATTATCAAATGGACACACTAATTATTTACCCTCAATGTTCAAAAGAATAAGGAGTTAGGTAGCTATCATGACACTTATTTGCTCAAAGGAAAACTTGTACTTATAATTCGGAAAGTGTGGTAAGTCTGGGGTAGATATTTGAAACGATAAATAACATGTTCTATACTAACTTCCCCTTACAGAATCCTAATAGTGTTAACATGAGTGAGTAGACACCTAGGCTCTTTAGGCGGAAAGATGAAACTTGTTGAAAATTTAAGTTCTTAAATGCATACAATTAAAATATGTATCTCAGAGTCTACTTTAAGAAAATCATTGTCTGCTCAACACCATTGGACCCCAAACAAAATTATGCGGTCGCCTTGGGTATTCTAGTAAATTTTCGTCATTTTCTTTTCATCGTGCTGCTTCCTGAGCCAGTCGATGATTTTTGGGTTTCGGTTTCAGCTGGATGAGCTCGTGCTATAATAAACGCAACCACAAGCACACGATTCTTATAGTACGCCCGGCTACTCAGAATCCTTTGCAGCAGGTTAGCCACTCTGTATATCCGCATTGTATCCTGATACGTACATAAGACTTGGAACGACTACGAGTATTGTTAGCATTTTATATACATTCCAGATTTCTAGGCCACATAACAAGTGTTACTATGTTGTAGTCCGTAACCGCAGCGACAGTGCAAAAAGGAATATTGTTAGGATTCCCAGAGCATTAAGGATTAAATTGAATTATTCGTTGTGAAAACTTGTGCCAAAAAGTTTCCTCTTTGATGGTATTCAAGATTATAATGGAAATTGTTTTGGGTGTACAAAATGTTATTTTCAGTTTCAAGAGTATCTTTGTATTTTTATTTTCATGCGAAAAATAGATTGAAGTATGTACATGTTTAATATTGTAGTTATTTTAGTTTGATGAAGAAATTTGGCTCTATAATAGTTGAGATACATAATAGGAGTATGCACACTCACTGTCGTAAGCATGTGTGGGAGTGTGAGCATCACAGGCGTTTGATCATCGCCTGCGAGCGACGCAAAGTGATGTCTAGCAAAACGGACTTTAAAGGTGTGAGTTTCAAGGCCGCGACTGAGTGACTTGCGTTTGCGACTGTCAAAAAAACTATCATAAACGGAGCATTATTCGTGTGTATTTTATGTCGAAGTAGATTCGTGCAACTACATCCTGCATTCGACGATTTTAACTTTAAATACACAAGAATAGTGATGATAGTTTTCACACAGCCGCAACCGCAGGTCGCTTAGTCGCGATTTTGGAACTCACACTTCAACACTAGCTAGTTATGAATGAAATTGCAAGAAGAGAGTAACGCCCTCCACTTAATACTCGACCCGTAATCTTTCCGACCTCGGTACAACATCGACATGCTCCAGTCGTCCAGATTGCTTTTCGTTGAAGGGAGTCGGGGGGAAAGGTACATCAGCACTATTTTTTTCTAACGTTAAAGAAAACGAGGTTTGTATTTGAAATGAACTCAAATACAAAAATTTCTGTTCGACTTGGTTAATTCTGAATATAAACTTTTATAGCTTTTAAGTTTACCAGTTTTAGCTTGACAACGCATCATTCATTTTGTTTTATTTCAAAACTGCTTGAAAATCACGACTCTGAACGGGATAAATTTTGTTAATTGTAAAACGAATTTGGGAATAAAGAAGGGGTATAATGGACGGTTTGGTGGGCATCAGAAAATTCCCGTGGGGACGGAGCCTAAGGTAGCATGTTGACCGTGCAGGTCGGACCTTGCCATCTGGCGAAGAAATAGGCCCTTCAACGAGCTAAGCAGCGGCCTATGCTTGCTGTAGCTCAGTTCGGGAGACATGGGCGGGGTTTTGCCGCTCGTTGCCCCTGACCTTAAGTATTAATAAAATTCATTGGCCTGGGGAAAACAACACAAACAAATGGGAAAACAAAATTGGATAGTAAAAAAAGGGCGATAAAGAAGGAATGGTTTTCGGTGGCTCAAGTGTCCTCGCGCACACAACTGGGTGCGGGTATTATTGGATACTCGGCCTTCTACACCCACCCTACCATGAGGTCCCATGGCCAACAAAAATATGTGGGGACCTCCCTATACAAAATAACACACTAGAAAAACCTTGTCTTATAACGTCAACGCTGAATTTTTTTTTAGTTACGTTGAAGCTGCAATTATCAATCAATCAAATACATAGATTCGTATAATGTCATCTTCAAGATTAGTGCCACCAGTTGTTCCCAGAACACGAGTATATAAATGTTTTGCCAACTCACTACAAATTTGCAAAGTCTGCAAATAGTCTCGGCCACATGTGGAAAATCGAAATTAATAGCTATGTACATTCACAACCTGTGCATCAATACTATGGGTTAACAGATCCAAACAGACTAAATTTCTGCAGACCTTGTCCACAATCATGACAACACGATTTCAATGCAGTTATGCCATTTTTGGCATGAATATAACAAGAGCAGTAGCCAAGCTCCGCAATCTTCTTCGCTAATAACCCGACGCTCGGTGCTGAATTGCAGAAATAAATATAAAATAAATACACAAATATATGTATATAAATAAACATATAAACAGATAATAAATAAATAAATCAATACATTCATTCATGCAATTACACATTTTTTACAATTATCCACAATCATAATTCCATTCATCCATTCTCTAACACATTCATACCACATTCAAAATCTCACACAGGCAGTCACATTACATAACAAGTCATATAAATAAATATATAAACAAATAACTGGACAAATAAACACAAAACAGCACACAACAATACATTCACACATTCATACGGCACTTAGCTTATCCCATTCCGAGAAACTTCTCCGTGGCGTTCTTAAATCGTGGTCGCCTAAGCCGAACTGCCATTCCGGGAGGAACAATAATTTTGTTGATTGACTGGTTGCGGCATGCCGGTTCCATCGTTGTTTCACCAACATTATTCACAACTTGGACGAACGGAAAAGAAATTGCCGCCTCCTCGTACACACTGCGCAAGCACGACCGCATAAAATTTCACTCCAGCTTCTAACACTCGACAAAACTTTTCGGCCGCCAAAAAACTAGCCTTTCTCGCCGCAGTGTAAAAGTCAACTCCCGAATCGCAAGTCAAAAATTTCACTCTCGAGTCACAATTCCCGTTATTTTTTTCTGTCAACACTTCGCCATCCACAATCCACCTGTGTCTGTGTGACAGATTGGCGGGCCCACAACTTAAGGTGTGCGCGACCGTTAAATTTAAAATTTAAAACAATTTTCACAAATATATTTATTTTGAAAAACAACAAATAAATATTTTTGCGAAAAATACTTCGAATTAAATGTCCGGTACACGCCACAAAATTTGATTCATTACAGGGGGTATTCTTTTTTTTGAGTTTTGAAGACAATGATGGACTAATGACGACTCCCGAAGGAGTCAATGGGGACCGAGCACAAGTGACCGTAAAGGCCCGATAGTGACAGCGTCACGGTTGGCAGCTGTGAAGATAGAGGCTCCTCAGCGAGTTAAGCAGCGGCATAAGCTGGTTGCTGCAGCTCAGACTGGGTAAGTGGGTGTGCGGTTTTTCCGCTCACTGCCCCTTGTCTTTTCATATTGAAGGGATCTTGAGCCTAGGGATGACAAAATGGCGTACACTGTAAAAGTGAACTTAAATTTCCTCTAAATTTCGATTAATTAGTTATTTTTCCACTCATATACAAATCAAGAATGGATATTTAAACAAATTTTATGTAATGTCTAAAAAATTCGGAAAATTACACTAAAATTGGTGTAAAATTTGAAATCATGTATTTTTTATGTAATTTTACAACATTTTATTAATAATTCGGTTTTTGGTGCATTTTTACAAAGTGTAGATATAGTTTTACTCATTTTTTGCTGCATTTTGTCGCATTAATAATATAAGTCGTTCTAATTAGTGTACGTAAGTATTCCGGATGGCGCAACGGTTAGCACGTTCGCCTTCTGCTCACTGGGTCCTGGTTTCGATTCCTACTGAAGGCATTCGTCTTTTCGATAAAAGGGGATTTATGTGTCGGACTATGAGCCCACACAGCTGTTAAATGAGTACCCATTCGGGTATGTAATATCACACATTTTAGTGGTAAATTAATTTATATTTCTACTTTTACAGGGTATTTTTACATATTTCCGGGTGCAAATTTACAATATTTTTTTGTTTACATATTTTTTGTGTTAAATTACACTCGATATGTATAAATCTGCATTCCAGAGTAAATTTGCCATTATAATAGAAGGAAATAAAGTTTCCTCCTATTATAAAAGCAATTTTTTTTTAGAGTGTAGGGAACCGCTGTTTAACTCGGTAAGGAGCCTTTTCATCTCCAGATGGTACGGCCCGGCCTTCACGGTCATTATGCTACTTTAGGCCCAGTCCCCACGGGCATCTTCAGATGCCCAGCAAACCGTCCATTACAATTGTCTACCCAGGGGTTTTTTTAACGGTCACTTCCGTTCTTGGGGCCGTTATAAAATCCCAGTTCGGGCGAGAAAATGCATGGTTTCAACCAGGTTTCAGTTAAGATTATTACGTCGTGATGAGATTTGCTAAGGAAGACCGCAGTTCTTCTAGTTTCGAACAAATCCCGCGAGTTTTTTGATAATATATCGTTTATGGGATGTTTAGTTTTTTGCAGTTCGGCTTCGAATAATGCGGGGGACACCATTCATATACTTGATTGTGGCATCCGGATCAGTAATCTTAACGTCACTTAACTGATTTCTTAAAGACTTCAAATGTTCCCTTTGGCGAAATGTTTGATCCATAGATATCCCAACTAACAATTTTGCTCTGATAACAGTCTACAAGAGTCTTACAGGAGCCAGCATCAAGACTGCAACTCTTGAAATTTAACTCTTGAAGAGTTCTATAAGAGTCTTATAAGAGTCTTAAAAGTATTAAATGGCGCACTTTCCAAGAGTCAGTTTGATCTTGTAGCAAGAGTTCAACTCTCCTTATAAGAGTTACACACGTCTTATAAGAAGGCTTTAAGGCTTCTTATTGGAGTAAATTTTTACTCTTGGAAGAGTCTCATAAAAGTACTATACACTTGTTATGAGAGTCAAGATCTCCCTATAAGTGCAGCGAGAAAGAGAGTGGTGATATTGAAACAATGGCTGTCTATGTTTGTCAAATATAAATATATATGATCTTATGTGAACTTCTATTTGTCATTCTGTGTTATATTATTTCGACGACAACTGAAATGAAATTTTTGCACGCATGATACATTAACTTCGCAAAACGTTGGTTTTCCCACAAATATGAGTGAACATTTTAATGCGATTAAAATTTTATCGATGATTATAGGTGTTTTGCTTCGAAAAATGGCAAAGCCCTCTAAAAATAATATACTCTTCTAAAATTTGGGAAAAACATAATAATTATCGACTGTTGATAGATTGTATAAAACTCTATTGAATAACTTTTGTTGACTTCAAAAACCACAATCATTTAAATTTAGCATATTTTATGACACATAATCACTTATAAACTCAAATTTATTTCCTACAAAATCGCAGTCTTGTCGGAAAAAGATGGCAGCCATTGATTAAATCTTCATACAACGCTAAAACTCTTATAACAAGAGGGCGGCTCTTCTTATAAGACTAAAACTCTTATTGCAAGAGGGCGGCTCTTTTTATAAGAACTAAAGTCTCACTATAAGAATTTAATTCTTTTTACCAAAGCTAAACTCTTCCTATAAAACTTAAAGACTTACAATAAGAGTTGTATTCTTCTTAAATGAACCTAAGTCTTAGTATAAGAATTAATAATTTGACCTTTGATTGTCGCGCTGACCGCATTCGTCGCGCTGTTCATAACAGTCATGCATTAATTGCAAATAGCCCACATGGTGGGCCGACTCATCAGCGGCCAACTGAATCGACAAACTACAGCGGGGCGCTAATTATAAAGTCAACGAATTCGTAGGACGTAGACGACTTCACATACCGAAATTAATGTACACTGACGTGAGCTGTCTAAGCAAATGCGAATAAAAGCACAGTTGACAGTTAATGCGATGAAATTAGGCCAATCTCGTTTTGAAATTGGCCACGTTGGTACGTTGGCTCAATTCGGGGGCCAACGCGCCAATGCACGCAAATTTCCCGTCCACACTAAGGAAGTTGGCTGTCATTGCCCGTCCTGGGCCAGTATGGGTACGAGGCACTAGCGCGTTGCCCTACTAAGGCCAGAATTAAAGTACAAAGAAAAACTAACTTCCGATGGTGTTATCACATTTTCGCCAAAGTCAGATACAAGGTGGACACAATTCGAGATGCTCTGATTTGATTTTCGTTGGGTATCAACTTGGTCATCATCCTTTCGTAAGACTACGAAAGTATGAGCACGGCGTCGTTTGAAGTGAAAACTAGCATTTTTCTTAACAATGACAAGCCTGGGAGTATCGCTTTTCAAATTATTGTATTTTTTTTTTCAACTTTTCGTGGGAAAGTGGACGATCGCTTACACTTTTCCCAGTCGAACATTCTCTTTAAAACGTTAGCTTACGTGTTTGACAGATTGCTCAACTTCTATGAAATCAATTGTGTACTCATAACACTCTTCTTATGAGTGTTTAAGTATACCGATCTCAAAACAGTTTTATAGTAAGAAGTTATAGACTAAAGCTTTTATAAGGCTCTTATTATAAGAGTCATAAGAGTTAAGTCTCTTGTAAGAGCATTCATAGGAGAGTATAACTCTTCAAGAGTTAAACTCTCATAAAAAAGTCTCTATGAGAGTTCATGACGACAAAATATGATCTTGTAACAGGAGTATGACTCTTCAAGAGTAATAATCTCTTAATAAATGTGCTATAAGAGTTTACTTAAATCTTGTTACTAGAGCTACATTATGAGAGTGGAGGAGAGCCTTACTAGAGTCTTATGAGAGTTTTTTCCAGTTCACAGGAGCTAAACTCTCAAGAGTTTGTTAGTTGGGATATTTATATTATTGTCCCTGAAGTAAGTTTTTAGAGTTGCATCACTTTTTTCCTGACTATTTGAAGTGGAAGATTCGAATTTGAGGTCACAGTTTTAATTGGTCTGCATTTTCCAGAATTAGGCTTGCCAATACGTAGAATTATTATGTCAGCTGCTGTTATATTAGCTGGATGCAACGTTCGATTTATTATATCCGGGGTTTTATTCGTATCTTCCTCTGTATTCGACTGCTGAATTCCATGGAGGATGACGTTAGTTGATCGTTTAATACGGTCATCAATTTTCGAAATGATATCCTCCATAATTAAAGAATCCGATTCTGCATTTTGGTTCTGCTTGATTTCCATTTTCAATTGATTAATTTCGTTATATTTGTTGTCGTTACCGGGCAAGCTAAATCTAAAATTGGATGGAAAATTCTAACATTCCGCCACAACTTAACTAATGATGAATTAAATCCTTACATTTGCATTATTTCCCTCTTTCCAGATTCTGTGATGCAATGGCTAAATTCTGCGATTCCGTAACAACTATTCGCATATATTTTGAAGTTTAGGGGATCGTCGGATACTACAAGTAACTGTAGTTGTACGAGTTTACTTCCTCATAAAAAACACATGAATAGTGTTCCTTTATAATTGTTTTTTTCATAGTCGCAAACACAAGTCCCTCAGTCGCGGCCTAGCAAAACGCACTAGTGATTGTTCGATACCAAAAGTCGTAACCCGGGGAGTCAGTCTTTATCCGAAGCATACGGGACATTTTGCTAGCAAATAGAAGAGTTCGGTTGATGCGAGTTGCCGGGATACGCATCCTAGTCCATGGGATTATTCTTAGGCCCCACACCACACGGGGAAATTGTTTACCTCAACCAAATTAGCAAACAACCACAGGATATAAAAGACGATGGCGCACAATGTACTATAACGAGATATCAAAAACGCAACTAATCAATAATTCCAAAGGAACACAGTTCGAAGACGTTCCGCGAATTTGACAGATACGGACAATCATGCTGGGCAGCCGATTCGTAGTACCCAGTAAATAAATAATAAATAACTAGCGCAACAGTCCAATTTTACCATGGCCTCGAGATGAGTTAGCATCATCTCATTTTCTAAATCTTGACGGTATGTCTTGTGCAGAGGTGTGTGATCAGCAACACGCTCAACCGAGTTATTTACCCCATAAATGGGTACTCTTTTAACAGCTGAGTGGGCTCATTGTCCGACACGTAAATCGCCTTTTTTTATCGAAAACTACCGCATTCAGTAGGAATCGAACCGGGGCCCAGTGCGTAGAAGGCGAATGTGCTAACCGTTGCGCCATCCGGACTACTACCGGGGTACCCAGTGGCTCGATCATTTCTATCGCGACGCGTTAATTATGAAGGAAAGATATGTTATTGCATTTTGATGTTTTTTCGTTTTTTTTTTGTACTAAACACGGATACGAGGTTTGTCATCCAAAACTATATTTGAATTACGGAATCATTTTCTACGAAAACTGTTAAAACGAGAAGCTCTATGCCAACAAACTCCTAATTGGCTATAAATTTAAATTCAAACAAAGTCAATGAGAAAATGAAATCAAAATTTATTGAAATTCGTAAGCAGAGTTTACTAAATATTCCCTCGTATAAACCTCAGTTTGGTTTTATCTAATTAAGTATGCAAACAATAATAACAAAAACAGCAAATCAAGTTTACTATATATTACCTATTCTTGCATTACCAGTAAATTCAATTCCAATTATGTTCACAACAATTATATATTCGCCCAACATGTACGTGATTCCGATAACGAAACAAGAACACCAATTGGCTTTACACGGTGAAATTAGTTTATTATTTAATTAGCCAATGAATGGAGAGGCGGCCATTTGAATTGGGTGTAAAATTGAAAATGCATCATTTCGTTTGATTGGAAGTTTGCGTGGTTTCTCCAATCGTTTGGCCAACGCGTTGATTATTTGCTGGCTGCAAGTCGCTCTTAGTCCAGGCTACGAACAAAAAATCTGAAAAAAAAAATCGTCTGGTTTTTTAAATTTTCCACAATTTTAAGGGAGAGTCCATTGAATATGTGCTCCAAAGTCCCGGGGTCAAAGGTCCCTTTTTCAGTTTTCCCTGATTATTTTTAAAACTATGAATTCTACAACAAAATATCTCAAAGCCGAATCAAAGCACTTAAAATGTAATACAAACTGAAATATTATACCCTAGACCAGGGGCCAGCAAACTTTTTCTGCAAAGCGCCAGATTTTCTAAATTTTAGGCTCAGCGGGCCGGATAGTAAATTCGAAATGCTTGTCAGAGTAGTCGACTTATTGTCAATAAAGTTCAGATGGAAGCTTCTCTTTGCAGTAAAATAGATTTTGAAATGGGGACCTGTTTTTTTTTTCAACACTTCAACCTCTAGGATATATTTGAGAATTGCATTTTCGTTAGTATGTGGTTGTAACATTTTTTTTAGCACAGCAAATGGTCAATGGTCAAATGGTATAGAGATTAAAAGATAAAAATAAATGTTTCCATTGCTGAGCCATTGACATATTGCATGATAGGGCAGGGATATTGAACTCTGATCTCTAGCCACAATTGACGAAATTGAAGAAGGAATAATGTTGATTTTTGTCACAACTGGATTAATAAAACCTAACAAATTGAGATCGTTTTTGGCTTTGGTTTAGCAAAATTTCGTAGGTGAAGACAGCCTATCAGGAAAATTCATTTCAGTATATACCACGATGACCCTGCGCAGCAGCCTAAGTCGATAGCCATATCGATCACACATAAAGACAATGACGGAATCGATATGAGTTTTTGTTTGTTCCTGGTGAGCAAATAATCGCAAACTTGCATCGATTTCATCAATTCAAAGCATCGAAACAGAGATATTTATAGCATTTTCGACGAAATATAGACGAAATGAATCGAAGTTATGAGCAATGTAACTATTAGATATAAGAGAAAAATCGGTTAATTTTTCGTATCGAAATTCGAGGGAATTCAAGTAATTTACTATTTTTTGCATTGTTGTGGTTGAGGATGAGTCCTGAGTGGATATCCACCTTATTGACATAATACAATACTGCATCATAGCCTAAGTATCACCGAATGTAAGATCGTACTGCCTAAAGGCTGTGGTACTAACCTATTCATGTGAAAATCTCCCACGGAAAAGTGACTGTGTAAACTTGCACACAGCACATTGCCACGGCGCTCTATACGACACTTGAACTTCACTTCTACTCAAAAGACGGGATTTCAAATGAAATAGGGTGCAAGGTAATTGTTTTCGCGTGAAAATTGATCATAATGATTTGCTTCGAATGTACTGGAAAGCAAACATTTTTTGTACGAACGTAACTTTTGACAGTTTTCGTATGAATTTCGCTCGAGAAGCGATGTTAGTACTTTTTTAAGGTGGAAATAAACTCCAGCAATTACATTTCAGTTGCAATGCTTGGCAGTAAAATCTTAATCTCTGCAGGCTAATATTGAAAGACAAATTGAAAATATGCTAACTCTGTTTAGCTCTCCGTATACAGGTTGACGAAAAGATCCACCCCCACTTATGTTACTCAATTGCCCTAACCCCTTGTGGAGCATAGCGCATCAACTGTTCCTTGCGGCCCAGTTGACGTTTCGTTGGCATAAATTGATTTCGGAGAATGCAGTTGCCAGCGTGCACCTCCTGCACACCCATGGCCACGAACGTCGTCGTGGACGGGATTCGAACCCGAAACGCCGGTAGTCAAACATGAGACTGATGCCTCAACACACTGCGCTACCGGTCGCCCACTGATATTTCAGGTTAACGTGTTGTTGCTATTGTTGTTGGACTGAATTGCCCTGGATGGTCATGTAAGAAAAAACGCGGCTGTAAACTAAGCTGTAGGATTCATTTAGGTTCCTGAAAATTTGCAGACCGGTACTTGAATAATATCGTTTCTTTCAGGGAACACTTTCGTTTGTTTTTAATCATTAAATTTTATAATAAAAACAAATTACTAAAAACTGTCACCAATCGTTTTAGCTAAAGTTGTCGAAATAGACATAGTTCTATACTATTTTATATGTACCACAAATGCCATCTAAAATCGTCTTTGTTTCGTCACCGAAATCGATGCGTGTTTAAATACAATACATTTAATCACTAGACACATGCTTCTCTTTCGTCATTGAATCTGGGGTTGCGAATACATTTTTTAAATGCGTCACCCTGAAACCCTTACAGTGTCACTTGGTTGGTATGTGTATTCAGGTTTTCGCAAATTGCAGGTGCGAATTATGTTCATCATAAACATGCCCGTATGGCGTTTTTGCAAGGAAAAATTTGCAGACAAACTGGGAAAAGGTGATTCATTTCTGCGGTACTTCTGTCTATTTTATAAATTTTTCTTTTTTAGATGAAAAAATGCAATCTTGACAGTGCAGACGGATTTACCAACTATTGGAGGGTTCTCTAAGAGAAATTTTGGAGGTTCCTTAATGGTGTGGGGAGCATTTTGCTCTCATGGAACAGTTGATTTAGCTTTTCCCATTACACGAATGACTTCGCAGGATTATGTCGACGTTTTGAAATATAAATTGCTTCCTTTTTTGGAAAGAAGAGACGACACAGAACTGGTTTTCCAAAAGGAAAACTACGAGTCGTCTTACTAAAAGTTGGTTACAATGTAATGGAATTACCTGCTTGTTCCCCAGATCAAAACCCTATAGAAAACCTTTTGGGAACATATGTAAGTGCGTCAAGTTTACTAGGAAAATCGACAATATCAAAGTGTGTTTCATCTGAAAGAATCGGTTATCGATGCGGGGAGATCGGTAGCCGAAGAATTGAAAATGAATTTGGTGGACAGTATGCCAGATCGGCTCTTTGAGCTTATTCAAAACAGGGGAGGTCCTACCCATTACTGATTTTCTTAATTTTCCTTATTTACCTAGATTTCGCCATATTTTTCTCAAGTGCGGTTATAGTTATGCAACTTGAGGGACACTTTTTTGCTTTATAAAAAAATAACGGTTTGAAATAAATGAATTACAATATGTTTGTTAAATTATTTGTTTTCTGGACTTTTTTAAAGTATGGAATATTAGTAATAGCTTTAGGTTTTTTTAAACTTCACATATCACCTGTTTCATAGTGCGGTTATAGTTATGACAGGCAGTGTATATCCAGAGGAATATTCTTGTCAATTACGTAGTCCGGATGGCGCAACGGCTAGCACGTTCGCTTTCTACACATTGGGCCCCGGTTCGATTCCTACTGAATGCGGTAGTTTTCGATAAAAAAGGTGATTTACGTTTTGGACTATGAGCCCACTCAGCTGTTAAATGAGTACCCATTTATGGGGTAAATAACTCGGTTGAGCGTGTTGCTGATCACACACGTCTGTACAAGGCATATCGTCAAGATCTAGAAAATAAAATGATGCTAACTCATCCCGACCCCATGGTTAACATTGGACTGTTGCGCCAGTTATTTATATTTTTTTTATTTTATTCTTATCAATTGCGTAAAATTTCAAAGCTTCATAATTATACCCTAGACTTTTAGTATAGGGTAAACTGTTTTTGTCACGACAGAAATATGTAACACCTTAAAGGAGGCTCCGGAGGTATAGCAATGTATATATATAAATGATCAGGGTCACCTCCTGATTCGATTTAGCCATGTCTGTCTGTCTGTCTGTCCGTCTGTCCGTCTGTCTGTTCGTTCGCACGATAACTTTCGAAAGAATGAAGCTAGAGACTTGAAATTTTGGTCAAATGTTGGAAGTATAATCTAGTTGGTTGGTATTGAAAATGGGCATGATCAGGCTAAGAGAACGCCTACCTCCCCTATATATGTAAAATAGTTAAATGTATCTATAACTCCCGATTAAATAAGCATTAAAAGGTCTAGCTTTGGTAGATTGCTCGTGAGGATAATCTTCTACTCCCCTGAAAAAATAAAATCAATCAGTGGAAAACGAACGGCAATTTCCTTACAAAGAGCCCCGTACTACCCTACTTTTCGGGTTTTTTGTCTATAACTCTTGAACCAATTGACGTAGACACCTGATTTTTGGAATGTAACCCTGGGGTAAGAAGATGCTTAAGTTCTAGTAAGTTGGGCATAATCGGATAAAAGGAACGCCTACCTCCCCTACAAATTTCAAAAAATTAAATATTCTTTTAATTACGATAACTTTCGATAGAATGACACTAGCGAGTTGAAATTTTGGCAAAATGTTGCTAGTAGGATCTACTTGATTAGTATTGAAAATGGGTTAGATCCGACCTAAGAAACCCCTACCTCCCCTACAAATGAAACTTAAAATAAGCAATAGCTTACGACAAAATAATGCTAGCGACTTAAAATTTTGGTTAAATGTTCGTAATAGGATCCAGTTGGCTAATATTGAAAATATGTAAAATCCGACCAGCGAAACCCCTACTTCCCCTACAAATAAAAATTCTAATAAGCGATAACTTTCGATGGAGTGAAGCTAGAGACTTGAAATTTTGGTCAAATGTTTGTAGCATGATCTTATTTATTGGTGGCAATAATGAGCAAGATCTGACCCAAGGAACCCCTACCTCCCCTACAAGTGAAACTTCAAATAAGCAATAACTTTCGATAGAATGAAGTTAGCGACTTTAAAAATTCGGCAAATATTTGTAGAATGGGTTAGTTAATTGATTTTGATAATAGTCAAGATCCTCCTGAATGATTGCTGCAACCTCCCCTATAAACTGGCCATATGGGAAACTCACTTTTAATGCATAAGGTCGATACCAATTGGTACTTTTGGTATCACAACTAGGTCTGTACAAGTCTAGGGTATATACCCTTTGGACTGGTTTTTTCTTATTTTTAGTTCGATATTAATACTAAAAAGTGAAAGAAGTAGGGTCGTTTTTGAGAGATTTTTTCCACAGAGAAGTCTAATAAGGTCCTAGGAAGTCGTCCACCCGCATTCGATTTGCCTGCATCCATAGTTTTAAGAATAGTTTAGGAAAACTAAACCAGCCCGGAGTCCGAAGCGTATATACCCTAGACTTGTACAGACCTAGTGGTGATACCAAAAGTACCAATTGGTATCGACCTTATGCATTAAAAGTGAGTTTCCCATATGGCCAGTTTACAGGGGAGGTTGCAGCAATCATTCAGGAGGATCTTGACTATTATCAAAATCAATTAACTAACCCATTCTACAAATATTTGCCGAATTTTTAAAGTCGCTAACTTCATTCTATCGAAAGTTATTGCTTATTTGAAGTTTCACTTGTAGGGGAGGTAGGGGTTCCTTGGGTCAGATCTTGCTCATTATTGCCACCAATAAATAAGATCATGCTTTAAACATTTAAACAAAATTTCAAGCCTCTAGCTTCACTCTATCGAAAGTTATCGCTTATTTGAATTTTCACTTGTAGGGGAGGTAGAGGTTCCTTGGGTCGGATCTTGCTCATCATTGCCACAAACAAATAAGATCTTGCTACAAACATTTGACCAAAATTTCAAGTCTCTAGCTTCACTCCATCGAAAGTTATCGCTTATTAGAATTTTTATTTGTAGGGGAAGTAGGGGTTTCGCTTGTCAGATTTTACATATTTTCAATATTAGCCAACTGGATCCTATTACGAACATTTAACCAAAATTTTAAGTCGCTAGCATTATTTTGTCGTAAGCTATTGCTTATTTTAAGTTTCATTTGTAGGGGAGGTAGGGGTTTCTTAGGTCGGATCTAACCCATTTTCAATACTAATCAAGTAGATCCTACTAGCAACATTTTGCCAAAATTTCAACTCGCTAGTGTCATTCTATCGAAAGTTATCGTAATTAAAAGAATATTTAATTTTTTGAAATTTGTAGGGGAGGTAGGCGTTCCTTTTATCCGATTATGCCCAACTTACTAGAACTTAAGCATCTTCTTACCCCAGGGTTACATTCCAAAAATCAGGTGTCTACGTCAATTGGTTCAAGAGTTATAGACAAAAAACCCGAAAAGTAGGGTAGTACGGGGCTCTTTGTAAGGAAATTGCCGTTCGTTTTCCACTGATTGATTTTATTTTTTCAGGGGAGTAGAAGATTATCCTCACGAGCAATCTACAAAGCTAGACCTTTTAATGCTTATTTAATCGGGAGTTATAGATACATTTAATTATTTTACATATATAGGGGAGGTAGGCGTTCTCTTGGCCTGATCATGCCCATTTTCAATACCAACCAACTAGATTATATTTCCAACATTTGACCAAAATTTCAAGTCTCTAGCTTCATTCTTTCGAAAGTTATCGTGCGAACGGACAGACCGACGGACAGACGGACAGACGGACAAACAGACAGACAGACATGGCTAAATCGAATCAGGAGGTGACCCTGATCATTTATATATATACATTGCTATACCTCCGGAGCCTCCTTTAAGGTGTTACATATTTCTGTCGTGACAAAAACAATATACCCTATACTAAAAGTCTAGGGTATAAAAAAAGAAAAAAGTAAAATATTTTTAAAACCGTCACCATTACTTTTCTTTATCACCATTTATTTTTCGGCTTTCCTAGCCTGGACTATCTGACTTCAATACAGCTATCTACACCAACATTCAATAAATTATTATCTGGTTGTGGACTAAAACGAAACCTGGCTAAATAGCCATTCTATCTGTGCAGCTAATTTATTTTAAGTGGTCGATTAACACCACAACATTTCGAGAGAATTCCAATGAATAAATTACAAGGCGATCTGATTATATGCCTATGAAATTTTGAGTAGGCATCACACATTAGAAAATTTTGTTTAAATCATGTTGCGTACCTTTAAATTATTTTTATTGGATTCACTTAACTGTTCCCATAGTCAGTATTTGTGAAGAAATGTAAACACATTCGAATAAGAAGAGATTTATGTATATTATATTTTCCAAAAGCAATATTGTTATAAAAATTCCCGGCCAAGAAAAACTCCCTAGCCGCAAAAAGGATTGATATCAACACTATATCGCCAAAGTACTCGTAGCTTCGCGACTCGCTCTAGGGTATGCATATTGAACCCTGATTGAATTAGTTAATTTTTTCAAGGCTGATTGGCGGGGAGCTTCATAGCCTAAAGCGCGATCCCCACGCAACGACTTATCCATCATTTTACCGCAACGATATCGTCGTCATTATTGTTGTCATTTTGCATTTCGGCGGTGAGTCAATGAGTCCAACAACAAACACATATGGTTTTTCGCGCCAGTTTTACGTTTTCACTAATAAATTTGAGCGATGATTTCAGTCCCGACCGACAGAAAAATTAAAATTAGTCCTCTTTGTGCCAGGTGAGGTGGAATCGAACTATTATTCCATTTTTTATAAACAACATCATGAAAAATCCGACTTTTTCGTTAAATTTGTACGGACTGTGTCATACTTACTGCATGTACCTAGTATTAGTACTGTTGTATGTCAGAAGTACGTCTCTCTTATGACACAGACTGTACTAAGCTCTATCATAGTCTCGAACCATCGATGACAAGTACCAACTGAACGAGCGCTAGCGAATTCTCGAACCTTTTGCTAGCTAGTGGAGGCACGAGTCAAGCGGCAGAGTCTCGAACCATCCTGACTATTGTGGAAACAAAAGAACAGCTATAAAAGGCAGCTGTCACCAGGAACGTCAAGTAATAGTCGAAACTCAGTCGGAAGTCGATCGTCGTAGAAGCGGAACCGGAAAGTGGCACAATCGTTATTGTTATCCGCATGTAATGAATAGTTAGACGTGTATAGTTCGTTTAGTGTGGTGCGTGTGGTTTTCAATCGAAGTGTTTCATTATCCAGCATAAGAATATCTAACGACCCGGCTTCGGTCAGGAAACATTACCGTACATAGTATCTGGCTGAGGTGTGTCTTGCTTACGCCAGAGGTACACAGAGGATTAATTTGATTTTTCTGTCGGTCGGGACTGAAACCCACGCTCGAATTCAGTAGAGAAAACTTAAAATTTGCGCGAAAGGAACTGCATGTGTTTGTTGTTGGATTCGTCGATTCACCGCGGCACGGATTGAATGACAAAATAACAGTGATAATAACAACGATGTCGTTGCGATAAAGTGATGCAAAAGTAATTGCGTGCGGATCGTGCTGTAAGCTCTTATGCCTAGTACTATTGTCTTTTCGCCCGTTATAAAGCACCCGCCTTATAAAAGACTAAAAATGCACTTCAGGCCAGAAGTGATTAATAGACTATTTTCTACTCCGTTTTTCTTCAGATTGTTCAACTTATTTTGTTTAATAGAAGCTCCCCGCCAATCAGCATTGAAAGAAATGAACTAATTCAATCAGGGTTCAATATGCATACCCTAGACCGAGGCGCGAAGCTACGAGTACTTTGGCGGTATAGTGTTCATATCAATCCTTTTTGCAACTGAGGAGTTTTTTTTTTGACGAGGAATTTTTTACAACAGGTCCTCCTTAGTCCTGTTCTGTGCCAGAAATGGGCACGACGTCGGCGCCAAATATGTAACGGACCGGTCGGTGGACATCCGAAGATGCCCGTGGGGACGGAGTCTAAAGTAGGATAATGACCGTGAAGGCAAGACCGTGCAATCTGGCGAAGAAAACGGCCCCTCAACGAGCTAAGCAGCGGCCTACGTTTGCCGTAGTACAGTTCGGGAGACGTGGGCGGAGTTTTCGCCGCACGTTGACCGTGTCCTTTACGTATTAACAAAAATTCATAGGCCTGGGGGAGCCAAAACAAACAAGAGGGGGGGGGGGGGGGGCAAAATGGGGAGTAAAAAAAAATAAGGCGATAAGGATAGAATGGTTGGCGGATGGCTCAGTTGCCCTCGCGCTCGCACTGAGGCCCAGGTGTAATGGAACCCTCGGCTTCTGGTTTCGTATCATCGACAGATAATTACCCGTGAGGTGCTGCCATCGATCTGCAGATGGAAACAGCACTACCAGTCCAGGATATGGTTCATAACACCAAGTACTCGGAGTTGTTCAACTTCTCCACAGGCTGCCCATTTATATTGATGAAACGCATTACCCATTTGTCACGCATAAGTGCATCTTTATATTTTTTAAGATTAAAAGAAGAGTGTACCATTGCTAAGCAGTCAACCAGACCACTTAGCAATGATCCCGGCCAAAAAAAATTCAGCCTATGCCAATTCACTTAGTGGTTGAGCTGGTTTCGTCACCCGATGAGCTACCTTGAGTCTATCGGGGAGGTAGCTCAACCAAGCCCAAAAGTGTGTATTCCAATACAATAATTCCAGAATATGTCACTTCGCACAATGCTCACGGTATATCTAGTGTGCATTATACGACATTAGTGCGAATTTTCACTGTGTGAAACGCATTACCCATTTGTCACGTATAAGCGCATTTTCATATTTTTTTAAGTATAAAAGTGGAGTGTACTATTGCTAAGCAGTCAACCAGACTGCTTAGCAATGATCTCCACCAAAGTGGTCTGGTTGACACGTCCGTTACGCTAGCACCCCCACCACTAAGTATCGATATCAGGCATAGTGCATAATTAGGGGCTAATTAGTTGCTCTATTCCCGAATTTATTGCTCCTGCCGATTCGCCAGAATTGACGATTTTATGTGGGGGTGCTAGCGTAACGTTACGCTAGCACCCCCACTTTTTAATACGGCATTTGTCGTCTCTAAATTTAATGCAAATTGAAAGCCATAATTAATTGCTAATTTGTTGCTCTATTCCCGAATTTATTACTCCTGCCGATTCGCCAGGACTTCAGCTTATATATGGAAAAGACACCACATTTGTACTCCCCTGTACTATCTCCACTGGCACACATTAAACAAAAGCTTGATGCAGAATAAAAGCAATAGATATTTGCTAATTTGTTGCTCCGTTCCGGAATTTATTGTTCCTGCCGACTTGCCAGGATAACGTTTTTTTGTGTGGTAGAGCTAGTGTGACGTCACATTAGCACCTCCCTTCTAAATGCGGCATATATTTTTTAGCTTATATACGGAGAAGACACCACATTTGTACTCCCCTGTACTATCTCCACTGGCACAAATTAAACAAAAACTTGATGCAGAATAAAAGCAATAGATATTTGCTAATTTGTTGCTCCGTTCCGGAATTTATTGCTCCTGCCGACTTGCCAGGATAACGTTTTTTGAACGGTAGAGCTAGTATGACGTCACATTAGCACCTCCCTTCTAAATGCGGCATATATTTTCCTCAAATTCAATGGCCAATTAAAGACAAAATTAATTGCTAATTTGTTGCTCTATTCCCGAATTTATTGCTCCTGCCGATTCGCCAGGACCTTAGCTTATATACGGAGAAGACACCACATTTGTACTCCCCTGTACTATCTCCACTGGCACAAATCAAACAAAAACTTGATGCAGAATAAAAGCAATAGATATTTGCTAATTTGTTGCTCCATTCCGGAATTTATTGCTCCTGCCGACTTGCCAGGATAACGTTTTTTGAACGGTAGAGCTGGTATGACGTCACATTAGCACCTCCCTTCTAAATGCGGCATATATTTTCCTCAAATTCAATGGCCAATTAAAGACAAAATTAATTGCTAATTTGTTGCTCTATTCCCGAATTTATTGCTCCTGCCGATTCGCCAGGACCTTAGCTTATATACGGAGAAGACACCACATTTGTACTCCCCTGTACTATCTCCACTGGCACAAATTAAACAAAAACTTGATGCAGAATAAAAGCAATAGATATTTGCTAATTTGTTGCTCCATTCCGGAATTTATTGCTCCTGCCGACTTGCCAGGATAACGTTTTTTGAACGGTAGAGCTAGTATGACGTCACATTAGCACCTCCCTTCTAAATGCGGCATATATTTTCCTCAAATTCAATGGCCAATTAAAGACCTAATTAATTGCTAATTTGTTGCTCTATTCCCGAATTTATTGCTCCTGCCGATTGGCCAGGACTTCAGCTTATATATGGGAAGGAAACCACATTTGTACCCCTCTATACTATCCCCACTGGCAC